>JANBXA010000741.1:10425000-11025000 GCA_030556225.1 Cricetiscus sungorus
TGAGGGAAATCACAATTGTGGCTTTTTGTGAAGAAAAAAAAAATCATCCTTCGTGTATTCTAATTTATAAAAGATTAACTTTTTTATACCCCAGTCAAGTAGGAATCTAGAGAAAATGATATAAAGTGCATTAATTTCGTGTTCCCATAGTCAACTCAGAAATTTCTAGAAACAGAAAAACCCATAACATCCCTGGGCTAACAACTCAAGCTCTTCAGCAGATAAAAACTGGGAAGGGAGACACTAAAGATGCAGAAGGCTCTCCTCACACCAGAGCAGGAAGCCATTCCCCCAATGAATTGCAAAGTCTCTTGCTTGTACCTTCTAGTTGCTATGGAAGACTAAATGCTCCCCATGGTTCTCTGTGTCTTACTTCAAGACACTTCCAAATGACCAGCCATGTCAGAGCACAGTTCTCTACACTCCACTCAGCGGGTCCCAGCTCCAATAACACGACACTGCAGAGGAGAGCCCCACATGTGCACTCCATGTGCCACGCCCAGGACACAGCAGGGCTATTTCAGCCTCGTGGTATTTATGCTCTGAGTGGAAGACTGGCAGAGTTGCAAGCCTGAACTCATGCAGGCTCTGGTGCCCACAGACAGGCCAGACACAGGTTTTGTGGGCCCTCAACTACTTGGAGGTCTCTCAGGGAAGCAGAATGAAAGATCATGAATCCACCATTAGGTCAGCATTCTTTCAGGAAGAATAAATAAGTCACAATTAGCATATGTTGATACAGACTTTATTATCCAAGGTGGTTTTAATCTCATAAGAACATTGAGTGGAGGTGTACAGATTTCCCATGTTCCCACGCTGCCCCCTCTCTCAGCATCCCCACTGGAGCAGGACATGTGTGTGTTTGTTTAAGGCAGGGGACACTGTATAGGCCTGGTTGGTGTGTAGATCAGACTGACCTTGAACTCAGATCCACCTGTCTCTGCCTCCCAAGTGCAGGGATTAAAGGTATGAAATGGAAAAACAAACAAACAAACAAAACATAACAAAAAACTCAACATAGGTATTGTGAACCTTACCCACAAAATCCTGGCTGCCACTTAGATGATGCTATTCTGGGTGTTTGTCCGTGCGTTTTTGGGGGTGCTTTTCCAAGAAACACAGCCTAATGAGGGTGATTCCAAGATCCATCTTTTCCCTCAAATTTCAATTGATATTAATTGACTCTGCCAATGTTTAAAGTGGATCTAGTTTGTACTGTCCCACCCTACCTTGTCCCCCACTCCAGAGAGATTGGCACGGCAGCGACCACCTGGTAAACAAGAATAATAGAGGGAGGCATCCTGGGGGAAGTAATTTAGTCTCCTGAGATGTAAAGGCGAGGTTCAAAGTCAGTGGAACAGAACGAGAGGAACAGGAGGAAATGCAACACAATGGACACGGGCTGGTGTGAACCATTCTCCACAGAGGACAGCTCACCAGGCTGAGGTCTGAGTTCCTGGGCAAGGCAGGGAAGCTCTTTGTGAGCCAACAGACTTCTTGTTCTCTGGCCTGGTTTAAACAGGGCTTGGGGGAGCCCTGAGGACCCTTTGGACGATTGATTACTCTTAGTGATCAGATTTCTAGTTCCTGCTAGGGTCATGATTTGAGTTTAGGTAAACAGTGCCCTCTACTGCTCTGTTTGTTGCATTACAGTTCCCAGGGCAGCTAATGTGCCTGGAAACTTGTCTAAGAACAAGTGAAATGAACAGGTGAAAATGGTGTGTTCTGTAAGACATCAAGCATCTTCAGCCAAAACAGAGGTTTCTGCATCAGCAACATACAGCCGCCTGCACACACTCAGAGTTCTGTGTTCCAGGACTGAGCCACCGATGGACTCGTGGAGTAAGATTAGGTCTGACCATGATGGTTGACTTTTGTCCTGAACATGCAGACATTTTTCTTGTTATTCGATAAACATCAGAGCAAATATTTACATAACATTTACAACGTGTTAAGTATGGTTAAGTAATGTAGCTCCAGCGGACTTAGTGGCATCCACATCTCCCCAGAGGAATGTGTGGTTCAGAGAATATTCTAAGTAGTACACACACACCTGGGAAACTATGTGCACTGTAAGAGGTCAAGGCTGGAGACAGGAGTTAAGAGTACAATGGCTCCTTCAGGGGACCCGGCTCAGTTCCCAGCACCCAAGCAGCAGCTTGTCACCCTCTGTGACATCTTCTTCCAGACCGTGGGCAGCTGGCACACACATAGTACACTTACAAACATGCACAGAAACACTTGTACACATAAAATAAAAATAAACCTTTTTCTTAAAAAAAGAGGTCAAGCCCATTGCCTCCTGTGCTTTGTGCCAGAAACCCTAAAAAAGATTGGAGGGTAGAGTTCCTCCATGGTGATGTGGAGGAACCAGGCTCAGTCATTTGACACATCAGCCTTCTGTCCACCTTCCCTGGATACCCTGGCTTTCTGTGCAATGTAACTGTCAGCCCTTCCCTCCTGGCATTCAAGGGTGAACTCTTTACCCTGTTCTCTTTTACTGAGGCCTCCTGTGACCCCACACACTTGCTAGACTCCCTCACCGTCTCCTCTCACCTGTAAAGTGACAAGTTGATGTGAATGATATCTGCACTGCCTTCCAGTTCCCCTCCCAAACCCAGCAACACCATTCCCTGTCTCCCATACCTCTCTCCAGGTGGACCAGTTGCTTTCCTGGGAACAAAAGAGAGGATCACACCAAGAGCATCTCCAATGTGCCTAATCCCAGGTCACTCTGTGGCCTGTGTTCATATGGAAAGACTGGACATAGCTATCCACTTATGGTGTAAGAAAGATGGTAGCAAGAGCCCTCGGTCTGCAGGGGACATTGAACCCATGCGGATGCTTTCACAAGCTGTTTCACTGGCTTGACCAAGCAATCCAGAATGCCTAATCTCATATGTATGATATTCTTGGGGCTTAATGGTATCAGGAGACTGCACCCATGGGATCTAGGTTTGTGTTCTAGGTGGACTTTATCCTCAGGTTTTAGTTTGGCACTGGTGATGCCTACATGCTTGCTCTATGCCTCACACACTGGGGATCAGTCACCCGGAGCTCTGCAACAGTACTAGCTGTGCTAAGTCTGTCCTGGAGGAAGTGGGTCTCCATGCAGAATCGCATTTATCACTGTGGGCCGGTGGCTTTCTTCTCTAAGCCCCTCGCCAAATTGGGGATGAGAGAGAGCGCCAAAACAAAACCCAAAAAACAAACAAACAAAAGAAATCCACATTATTTAAGCGGGTACCCAGAGGCTTCTTGGAAACTCCCAGGGCATGGGAGTCACTACAAGGGATAACAAACAGAAAGAAAGAAAGGGAGAGCCCGGTGGCTTCCCTTTGATCGTGTTTCCTCTGTAGGGTTTGGGGCGCCTTGGTTCCACACTGTGGTTTTGTTCTACTGTCTGACCATGCCTCGGTGTGAAAACAGAAACCTCTTCCTCTGACCCAAGGCAAGCAGACCAGGAGGAAGCTCCCTAGGGACTCTGTTCTGCAAGTCACCACCCTCCAGCGTCAGAAGGTCTACAGCTGGGGAATCCTGGCGCCCTAGTCTCTGCTGAGTTTGCAGAGCTTTGGGTGGGGAACCTAGAAAGTGAAAAGCCAGGCTTGAGCTCATTAAACACACACGTGCATGCCCACACAAACACGTACACACACACACACACACACACACACACACACACACACGCCCTTCTGACTGTAAATACAGGATTCCAGCTCTAAATGGAACAATAAGAGCTGGATTCAATGAGGCTCCCCCGGCAAACAGAGTGTTTAGGGTTTTGTTGAGATTCTATTGTGTTGACTGGAGTTTCTTAATACAGTAAGACAGCAAGTGGCTTCCTGTTATGGAAACGGCCAAACCCTGACATTCAGAGAGTCAGTCTATACAGCAACTGGATAAACAAGCCAGATAACCATCAGCCATAATTGACACAATAGCCAAGAGGGCATTGCTTGGGGAAGGAGCTGGCACAGACCCAAACAATTCAGGAGAGTACCGTCTCCTGGAACAATCCCCATTCACTGTGCCCTGGACACAGGGTCCCCAAGGCCCAAGGTACATACACAGAGCTCAGCACTATGGATGGGCCTTCCCAGTGGGAGCCGTGGCTGGCTCTCTGGGCGACCTTCTGAAAGACTGGGAGGGGTTCTATACTGTCTTTGCAAGTTCTGAGGTTGGAGAAAGTACTCCAGATGCCATCACTTGGAGGAGTGAGCATGGCTAAGCCATCCCTGCCTTTGACTCCCCACCTGCAAAAGGAGCATCCTCATGGCCAAGTTCAGCTCTTGAAGCTTCCTTTGAGGATTGGGGATATAGCTTGGGCCTATAGAAGGAGCAACAGAAACTATCTGAACACTGTTGGCTCTTGTGCTCTTACCAGGTTGGGTATATCTTTTGTCTCCTAAGATCCTGGTCTCTGCTGCTCCCACTCTATACTCATCCAGCTGCCAAACTTCCTGGGTACCAACTCATCGAAGAATGACCTCATCCTCTAATGAGATAGCATAGCCTATTGCCTATGTGCCTTGGCCTGTCAAGTCCTTGACAGTCTTACAAAACCCAGAACCTTTGCCTCATCGGATAACCTCTGCCTCACAGGAATACCCAGTAACCGGCTCTAAACATTGGGGTTCATTGTAAGAACAGCATGCGGTATATATCAAGGAAGGTGTGCAGGGCAGACATCAGTCTTCAAGGAGATCTAGCTGATGGGGTCCCCATTCCTTTCTCCGGGGCCTGAATCTCAGTTTAGGAAAAGATAGCAGATCAAAGAGGGCCTTCAGGGAGAGAGGATAAGACCTGGATAAATATTCTAGACACAGAAGGGTCTAGTCTGGAACAGTCAAGCTCTTGTAGTCATTTAATGGGACTGAAGGGAAGTTGTAGGTCTAGAGATATAGCTCAGTGGTAGCATGCTTTCCCCATACAAGAAGCCCTGGGTTCAATTCTCATCATGGAAAATGAGTTGGGAAGAGCTTGTGTTTAGCTGTAAATTCTGAAATACAGGGGCAAAGGTCACACAGTCACACAGGTGGTCACTGAGAGAGCCAGCCACGGCATGTTCTGTGCACTCACTTATAGCGCTGGGCCCTATGCATACACCCTGTGAATGCACCCTGTGTGTGTGCATACACCCTGTGCAAACACTGCACACACCCTGTGCATACCCTGTGTACACCCTGTACACCTACCCTACCCTGTGTGTGTACCCTGTGAGTGCACCCTCCAGACATTGGAGCCTCTGTGGGCAAGATAATTCGCATAGGTCAAGACAAAGGTTACAAGGGATTTATTTATTTATTTATTTATTTATTTATTTATTTATTTATTTATTTATTTTGAGACAGAGTTTCTCTGTGGCTTTGGAGGCTGTCCTGGAACTAGCTCTTGTAAACCAGGCTAGTCTCAAACTCAGAGATCCACCTGCCTCTGCCTCCTGAGTGCTGGGATTAAAGGTGTGCACCACTACCACCCAGCTCAAGGGATTTTTAAGAATTACCAAGGGGTAGGCAGGCAGATAAGATCAGTAGTTCAGAGTATCAGGTGCTCTTGCAGAGGACCCATGCTCAGTCCCCAGTACCCACAGAGAGACTCAAAACTCCAGTTTCAGAGGTCACAAGCCCTCTTCAGTACACATACATACATACAAGCAGGGTAAATACTCATACACATAAAATGAATAAAGCTACACCAAAAAACGATTATTAAAAAGAATTAGCAAGGATCGTAGCAAAGATCTTAGAAATAATTCCAGCCCCCAAACTAAGGCTTCGAAGGCATGGAGGGTGTGACTCACTGAGTGCCACCAAGCAAGTGAGTGGCAGGGTAAAGTGGGAACTGGCTTTTTCCTGTTTTAGCATCTTCCTCCCATACCACACTGCTTCCAGCAGTGAGAGACACCCTGTAAGCTGCTGGCCTTTCAGCCCCAAAGAGGCCAGCCAAGGCCGCCCAGGATTCACCCAGGGAGAACCCATGTGAGCAACTCCCAGTCCCATTCCTCCTGCCTCCCAGGAGGCTCCTTCCCAGTGCTCCCAGCACAAGACCATGGCTAGCCTCTCAACCAAAGTAGCAGCAGGGTGGCCGGTGTAGCCAGCTGGGTGCTCCCTGTACTCCCTGCCCACAACCAAGGCCTCGCCTGAGCCAGTGACCTGTCTCGGTCTTCCACCATCCTAGCCACCCAGGGAGAGCTGGGGACAAGCTGAGCTCAGTAAGAGTGACTTTGAACAGAGGGTGTCCCAGGTTATGTACAGCAATCCAGGAACCCAAAACCTAGAACAATCCCCATCTCTACAGCACTTTATAGCAGGCAGAACATGTACCCTCAACCCGTCCTCATGTTCAGAGAGCCCTGGTATCCATCCTACACCCCACACTGCGGTCCAGTAACTGACCTCACACTACATAAAAGAAGCTCTCCCTCAGGAGTGCCCTGGCTGCTGCCAGCCCAGCTTGCCTTCCCCGGGAACCTAGCTAAATATCATTGCTTGGCTGCTATTGGACTACCTGCTATTGGGAATCTATCTTCCTGTTGATCTGAAGGGTTTTGGTTTTGGGTTGTTTTGTTTTGTTTTGTTTTGCTTGCTTGGTGTGTGTGTGTGTGTGTGTGTGTGTGTTTGGTTTTCAAGACAGGGTTTCTTTATGTAGTCCTGGCTATCCTGGAACTCACTCTGTAGACCATACTGGACTTGAAATCATAGAAATCTACCTGCCTTTGCCTCCCCAGTGTTGGTATTAAAAGTGTGCACAACCACCATCTTGCCTAGATCTGAGGTCTTTAAAGTTAAAAAAAAAAAATTCACATTCTTGGTTTCCCAACAAAGCATAGTCATGTGGCTGGAGCTGGAGTTTAGCTCAGTGGTAAAGCATTTATCTGAGGCACGTGAGGTCCCGGGTTCCGTCCCTACTACCACCAAACGAAGTGATTGTAGAGAGTAATGAAGATAAACCCTAGCCAAGGAGCTGCAGGCAAGGACAGTGCCTGGTTACACACCACTCTCGAACAGTCGGCGATTTTCTAGACACTGACTCCAAACTTGTGACCACATCTGCTCTGTGGGAGACAGAGCCAAGTAACTTCTGTCCTGGGACAAAGTAGAATACACAGTTCTAAACCAGTGCTTCTCAGCATGTGGGTCGTGACCACCTTCCACAGGGGACACCTAAGACCATCGAAAAAACACAGATATTTACATTACAACTCACAGTAGTAGCGAAATTACAATTATGTAGTAGATATGAAAATAATTTTATGGTTGGGGGTCACGACAACGTGAGGAACTGAATTAAAGGGTAGCAGCATTAGGAAGGTTGAGAACCAGTGGTCTAGACACTTGTTCTGTTCATTTGTTCCTGCCTGCACAACTGGCCAGAGACCCTACCCTTTGCCTTCTTCCTAGCTGTACTCAACCAGACTCTACATTGGTGCCTCTTCTAGTTCCTGGGGTCCTGATGTGGCCCCTGTTCACATCTGTGCCAGTTCTCACAATGCCATGGATCACCCTTGATCAGATATGTGATACATTTTGGAAGCTTGTGAGGCTTTTTTTTCTTGCACAGATGTCTTGGCTCCATCAGAAGATCAGGAGTTGGACCCTGAATGCTGAGTTCTGGTTTTGTTGATCCCACCTGCAAGCTCTCACGCAACTCCCAGAGTCTGAGGATTTAGCACTCTTCCTTGTTTTGACTGATCCAGTGCCAGCTCTTTGGCTCCTCCTGCCACGCTGGCCTCTGGTGGTAGCTCCCCCAGGCCCAGGCCAACTGCTTCTATCCCAACGCTAGGCGCTTGCTGCTCTATCTCTTATCCCAGAGATCTTGTCTGACTGTCCTTGCTCTCTTTGGCTTCAGCAGTATGGAAGAATAGAACACACACACACACACACACACACACACACACACACACACACACACACACACACTACTTAGTGGGCCAAGTTCATGTCAGAGCCACACAGACCTGTAGAAATGCATCCAAGAATGTGACATACTGCTGGGCCCTTCTCATACTCTGCCATTGCTGGTCCTTCTTAGAATCCACAAGAGAACCTTTTGACATCATGAGACTATAAGTCAAGTCAAGAGGCACAGGGCAGATGACTACCCTGGGCCTAAACCTTAAGTCAAAAAGCTCATCTCAATTGGGCTCTGATCTGTCTCCCTCAGCATGCTTCTGATGGACAGGGCTGCTCCCCGCCCTCTCCCCATCTAGTTTTCCACCCCATGCCCTTTTCCTCCTCCATCTTTCTAGATCTTTCTGTGCTTCCAGGCCCAATTCACAAGGATGCCCCCTTGGAAACCTCCCTTCCTCTATTTTGCAAGGGAAGAAGTTGGGAGGTTGAAAAACTTACGTGGGTCCCACAGCTGGGCCCCACAGCTGGGAAGCTGGAACCACAGGCCACCTTCTGCCAGGCCCACCAAGGATGTTCCCACTAATCTTCCTTCCTGGAAGGCCCCTACGGGATGACATCTTTGGCTCACAGACAAGTGCTGGGTGCAGAAGCTGTAGTTGCTTCCTTCTCCCCATCCACAGGAGGGTGAGATGTGCTTTGCCCTGGACAGGGCCATCACCTTCCCCTACATGATGACCACAGTATTAATCTGGGGCCATTGCTACTGCTTCTCATCTTTGCTGCGGACAATAACTGTCACTTGTGGAGACCTGACCATGCATGATGCATTCTGATACCTTGGAATGCTTCATTCCATTTAGTGTTCCCACCCACTCCATGTAAAGCATTGTTTTCATCTTCAGAGGGAGAGTGAGCCTTTTGGTGAAGAGGGGGTGGCTCTTGAATTCCAAATCTCCCAGACCCACTTTTGATAGTTCTAGTAACAACCATACAAGATGGCCATAGGGCCCTAACCATTTCAACCCAGGCCTTGGATGGGGTGGAGTAGATGCGGGGTGGGGTGTGGGGGTGTGGGGTGCCTCCCATTCACCAGGCCACTCTGATAGAGCAAGGGGTTGCTGCAGACCTTCCCCAGGGAGCCCTGCTGACCTGATGCAAAGATAAGATAACCCATGGCCTTTAGATGACCTGCAAGGGACTCCTATTGTTTAACAGAAGGGAGGAAAGAAAGGCAAGTTGAAGATGGGGGGAGGGTACAGGGCTGTTCACAAGAGAACAGAATTCCAAAGGAAGACTTCTGAGGAGCTTGACACTGCTTTCAAGACACCATGTGACATGTCCTCTATAATGTAACGGAGATCCTCAAGACCTGGGGTTGGGATTGCATCTATCTGTGTCATAAACAGATAACTTAACCTCTTTGCCTTACCTTTTCCTTGAACCTGGTCATAGTGAAACTCGGGCTCTATTTCTCATTCTCAAGTTCATTAATTGAGCACCAACCGTCACCCTTCTTCTACCTGTGGGATACATAATGACAAAGATGGACCAGAGACTGCTCAATGGGATTTTCCAGTGCGAGTTGGAACAATGTAGAGATGATAAGATGATCAGTAGCAGTGATAACGTCAAACAGCAGCAGATAAGGAAAAGCAGAAAGAGAAAGACAGATAGACATGGGGTGGATGCTAAGACAAAGCTGAACTTTGTCTTTTTCGTGTCTTCTCCCACCATAAAGTAAGTCTGGAAGCTTCCTCAATGCTTCATCTTCACCCAGCCACAGCCATCAAACCCTCCAGTTCTCCTCTGCCAACCTTGCAACTTAGAGTGTGCAGATCTGAGGTTGAGAGAATGCTCCCTGGCCAGGGGTTAGGGTCAGCTGAGGAGGAAAGGCCTGGAAGCTCCTGGGAGCAGCTTTCCACAGCAGGATCTTGCTCCCAGGCTGTGACTGGGCTTGGATAGGAAGCAGACAGAGAAGGTACCACTTCACTTGGAGGCAGCCCCCTGCCTTCTCCTGCTCTTTCTTGGTCTCTAATTATTCTAGACACGGGGTAGCGTCAGAATAACCTCTGTTTCACTTCCTGAAGGGATAGTAGCAGCTCCCAAAGGGGCCCAGAGACAGCTTAGAAGCATTCAACAATAAATTGGACAGAACCACCCCCCAAAGCATGTAGTTTAATAGCCCAACTTTGCAGATGAGGAAACTAGGAGCCACAGGGGAAGGTGCTCACCCAGGTAAGATCACAAAGCCACTGAGAGGCTTCCATCTGTGTTTTAATGGAAGATTCTGAGCATCAATGGGACTCTTCTTACTCTGCTTCTCATGAACTTTGGCTGTTTGTCCCTAGCACAATGCATGTGTGAAGATTCTTATCATCTCAGGGTTCTAGCTGAGGTCTTGAGCCCATTTGGCTCTCCAGAGTTAGAGGAGGACCTGGCACCCCATGTTTCTGGTTTGAGAAACTCCTTGCCAAGTTTCAGAGCCCAGCAAACATCCCCAATGCTGAAGAGTTCCATGTCTTCTGAGTCAACACTGGTCTACAATGCTTTGCAGACCAGCCTTCTTGGCCCCAAAGAAAAAGATCATCTCTGCCCCTTATCAGTTACCAGGTTCCTGGTGCCTCCTGGGTTTCTAGGAGCCTCAGAGCTCTGGTCCTTACCTTGGCTGGGTCCCTTCATACATCCTTAGCTGTCAGGCCAGAAACAAAATATACGACATGATGAATGTCAGCTCAGTGTTCAGCACAAATCCATTTATCCAGAGTATCATGTCATCTCTGTTACTGTTGTCCTTGTCATCATGGCCCAGAGCCCTGAAGGTGCACGTTCTCATGATGACAATGTTCACACTCTGGCCTGGTAGCTGATTAAGACAGAAGGATAGACTATCCAAGGCAGGACCTGAGCTCTGAGCAGTCTCCTTTTGAAGATCCTTCTACTCCCAGCAGGCTCTTTGTCAACAATGATCATTTGGCAACCTGGCCTATCTCAAAGGCCGAACCAGAGAAGGCTGAGTGGAAATGGTGGAATCCGGCACACTTCCTCCATTTGCCTCGGTGAACTTGGCTGGCTCGAGATCTCCTGCTCGGTCAGCAAGTGTGTCTGCTAGGTAAACTGTTGTTGTGATTTGAATGTGAAGTGTCCCCCGATAAGTACATATGTTTTAACACTTAGTTGCCAGCTAGAGGCACATCTTGAGGACCTTGCTGGAGGAAGTAGGTCACTGGGAGGCAGGCAGTGAGGTTTCGAAGCCTGGCCCTGCCTCTCTCTTTGTTTCCTGATGGCAGATAGAGTATAAACCGTTGATTCACCCTTCAGCCATCTTAATGGACTGTTTCCCTTCGAGGTGTGAGCCAATGTGAACCCTACCCCGTTAAGTTGCTTCTTGTCAGGTATTTGGTGACAGTAGTGAGGAAAGTGACTGACAGAACCACCTACCCTGTACAGAGCCAAGGAAGTTGTGCCATTCTTTACCTCAAGAGGATGACTCCTCCCACTTCAGAACAATGACACTGTCCCTGACCAGGGCTAGACAGCTGCAAATTTTCCATTAAGACAGTTAAAATACAGCCCTGACATCTCACACCAGTAACTTCCCAGAATCTGTCAAGAAATCTCTTAGCATGTTACAGGTAGGTGTGTGTTCTGTGGCATATTATTTTTTATGATACACTGACCATGGATGCCTGTAGACAGGGCGGTGGGCTACAATTCATTCTGGTCCCCACCACTCCCTGTGAACAGAAGCTAGGCCAACTTGACTCATCTGCCTGTCTATATGAGCATTTTAGGTGCTCTCTGATTATTGCCATTCCAAGACTATCAGCTGGTTTTTAATGAGGAATGCAGCACCAGGTGGCCAGCCCATTGCCAGCTTCCATTCTGGGAACTGGAGGATGGTTTTGGTGATATGAGAGACAGCATCAAGTTTACGGGGATGATAGGCATGGACTCCAATACATTTACCTTGGCTGTTGGGTTGAGCACTTGAGTTGATGAGTCGCAGCATTCACATTGGATGGATGCTCAGTCTCAGAACCTAATCCTACTCCTCCCCACTGCTGCTCCTCCTGGCCCTTGTGTCATTGTCATTTGGAGTTTGTGGACACCCATCTTCAAGGTTATTCTACAGACACTTAGGGAATATCGTGTCTGTGTGTGTGTGTGTGTGTGTGTGTGTGTGTGTGTGTGTGTGTGTGTAAGGGGTGTCTTGTCATTAGATTGTCCCCTCCCCCACTTCTGGCCATCTGTTGTACTCTAGGACAAATCCATGGAGCTGGAGCTACAAGGGATCAGATCATGTCCATCTCAGAGGCCCAGGAGCTTGCCAGGCATGAATGGCCTCCTGGGTCTGGGGTGAGGGCAGGGGCACAGAGCAAAGGGCTAGGGTTGGTGGGGGGAAGGTTTGACAGGATTGGCCATCCCTGGGCACTGAATGAATGGAAGTCCCGGCGGAAACACCTGGTGGTAACGGAAATCCAGGACAACTTTTATTAGCCCTGTTCACAGGTCCATTCAGCCTGCATTGGGGGCTTCCTATTTCCTCTGCTGGCACTTCACACTCATTCATAACAAGAAAAGCCATTGTGCTTCTGAGTTATGGGCCCAAGATCCCCACGGGGCGGGCATTAAACACATTGGCCCTAAGACTTATTTTTAAAATCGCATTCCCGTCTGAGCCCCAGCTTATTTTTCTCCTATTCTTACAATAAAAACTGTAGAAGGTGTTCTCTCAACACTAAGAAATAACTGAAAAACAACCACTCAGACCTTTCTGTCTCTCGTCACTGCAGTCTTCTGAGTCTGAAGGCTGGCAAGGGACACTTCTCATCAGCTCTAGAATTTAACACTGGCTTGACTCCCACTTGGAGAGTTGGCGTGAGGTTAGAGATGTAGCTTAATGCTTCAGTTCCCAGCTATTAGGTGGAGAAGTGGATCGGGTCAGTGTTTCCAAGCCACCAAATGCTGGGAATTTACTGGCGTTATATCCTTTAGTCCATGTGGCTCATGGAGGGAAGCTTCCATTTGGAGAGGGCTTGAGCATACCCGCTTTAGCTCCCTAAGAAGCCAGCATAACTCCAGGACTCCCCAGACTCCTTGGCCAGCACACTTCGGCCATGCATGACTTTCAGGGCTAAAGCTCAGCACACATTCAACCAGCTCCTCTCTACTGATGTATCCAGCATTGATAGCCATCAACAGTGCCTGCCACTCTCCATGGAGGGGCAGTGCCTAGAGATGCTGAGGCTTCTGTCTATGTCCCAGAGTCTCTGACAGCCTCCATCTCCCAATCTTCTGGACCTTCACAATTGCTCTTCCAACCAGCTGGCAGACTGTAACCCATCTGAACGAACATCTGTGTGTCATGGCACACAGGACAGATAATCACTTCACTTTTACTGGATCTCAGCATCTGCTAAAAGGATATTGTTCTGACATGTCAGAGTGGTAAGGGGGACTACTGAGGACCCTCCCAATGGGTGTTAAGACTGGACTAACAGGGAAGAAAGACGTTTAACTCGAGTGTAAGCACAGGCTGGGTATACCTGTCATTGCAGATAGGGATTTAGAAGATGGGAACTCTGGTAGACAATCCTAAGGGGCTACTGTGAAGGTGGGCCAGAGTGGTGGGGTGAGGGGCTTGGCTAAGGAGAGTGGATGAACACAACAGAAAAGAGATTGCCTATGAGCCGACCTGCCCGGATTCTGGACAAAACTAAATTCCTCAAGGAATCCTGGAAGCCAAAGATGAGCCCAAGTCAGGAACTTGGTGCCAGGGGAGCCTGCATAAAGTTCTGTTGTGAGAGGAATTTCGTCATGTTCTGCCCAAAACATAGAAACAGCTTGACAAGCAAAAACCATGACTATCAGCATTCCTGTGGGAAGGGAAGCTCTGTGGACCATAGATCTTCCAACTCCTATAGGTTTCAGAACCAGTTCTGGTCACCTAACCTTCTCAGTTCTAATCTAGAGTTTTGCTAGTTTTGAGTCATTGGATATGAAATAGAAAACTTATGGTAATCCCAACCACCAGCCAATCTCTGACCTCAAAGGGTCCCATTTAAGCCAGCAAGGAGAGAGAATGTTCCTTGTACCTTGTCACCCCTCCTCCCTCCCTCCCTCTCCCCCCCCTCACTCTGTGTGTCTCTTTCTACCCCTCCTTCTCTCTTTCTGACTTTGTGTCTCTCCAGCTGTCTGTGTCTCCCTGTCTCTGTCCACCCCCTCCCTCCATATGTGTCCATCTCCCTCCCTTCCTCTCTCCCTCCCTCTCCCCCTCTAGTTCTGTGGCCATTTGCCTGCCTGTAGACAGAAAGGGAAGGAGAGGCTTACATACCCATGGTAAGCCTTTGTTCTTACTTTGTTACTTTATCTCCCCAAGCACCATGAGAGCCCTTAAAGATGTTTATGTCCCCATTCTACATCTGAGGACACTAGAGTCCTAAGCCAAGCTCCTAGCCCATCCTCCAGCCAAGCTGCACTATGGGTACAATGCTAGCTAACCCAATGCTCAGAGCCACCATGGGAATGGTATGGAGGGCTTTGGGGGGGGGGTGTCCTGGCATTTGGTGGGGGCCTTCCTAGAATGATCTGTTTCACTCTAGCTCAAAAATACCTCACTTCCTCAAATCCTCATAGTCTCTGTTGCTATAGAGCAGGTAGCTTCTTGGAGAAAAAACAAGCAGCCTCTACACGAGCCTATGGAAGCCTTGTTAGAGGAACAGGCCCCAGAGTGCCTTGTGCCTGATGTGTGGGGGTGGGGGGTGCTGAGTTTAAGCTGTGATCTCACCAAGTGCAGGCCCTTTTTTTCCCCATCCAGCATGCAGTCACTTGTAGTATACATACGTAGACACATACAACACCCCCCTGTATGCATGTAGACTAATGTGTACATATACATGCATGTCTAGCCAATACTTCCAGGCAGTTGTAAACATGTCCAGCATGCACGTAGACACATTTGTGTACAAAATTCATGTGCCCATATACACAACACACATGCAAATACATCCAGCATGCATGAAGACACATGTGCATATGCACACATATCCATATACACACATCCAAGCACAAGTAAGCACTCCTAGCATACATGCAGATACAGGTATGTGTGTCCATGCACACATCCAGACACATGAAAATACTTAGCAAGTATCTGCTCACATGTGCACACACATGTATATGCTCACACATGCACATGTGGCAAGGATTGCTTTGTGAGGGTCTGAGAGCACCACAGTCTTTTAATCAGCCTGATCCTATTGCCTTGTTTTATCTTGTCCCAGTTTCTTTTCAGCTTCTTTCAGATAATTTCTGTCTATGTCACAAATGCCACTGCCCTTTTGCTCAAGCTGGATTGAGACTGCAAATCCAGCTGGGCTTTGGTAGCACACTCCTTTAATCCCAGCACTGGGGAGGCAGAGGCAAGCTAATCTCTGTGAGTTTGAGGCCAGCCTGGTCTACAGAGCTGGTTCCAGGACAGGCTGCCAGAGAAATCCTGTCTTGAGAGACAGGGAGAGAGAGAGAGAGAGAGAGAGAGAGAGAGAGAGAGAGAGAGAGAGAGAGAGAGAGAGAGAGAGACTGTAAGTCTATGAGTGGCCATGGATGGGCTTGGGACCATCCCAAATGTTGAGTTACAGTGACCAAAGAACCATTGAGGGTACCGCGGCTTCTCCAGTGGGCCCAGGGCACCCCAGGCCTTCGCCCTCAGTTGCGGATCCCTCCACTGGCCTTCCAGCAGCCATTGCTCTGCTCTCACACCATTTTGCTATTCATAGAACCAGAATGTCCAGAGATGACCTCAGTGCACCCCAGTGCTCTGCTGTGGACTGACAGGGAACCTGTCAACCATGTGTCATTCTAATCCTGCACCCCAGGATCTTTAAGGAGATTGTTGGGACAAATGAGGCCATTAGGATGAGTCCCAACACAATCTAGCCAGTGCTCCCATAGGGAAAGGGAAGTAGGACACACGTACAGAGGGAAAGATACACGTACAGAGGGAAGGACGCACGTACAGGGGGAAGGACACACGTACAGAGGGGAAGGACATATGTACAGGGGGAAGACCACCATCCCCCATGCAAGGAGGCCGGCCTCCAAAGGAACAATGCTGATGATGCTGCAGCTCAGATGTCTCACCTCAGCACAGATTTCCCACCTCATTCAGGACCAGGGCCCTGAGCAAACACATTTCTGGTTCAAGCCTGGAGTCTGTGACATTTATTATGGTGGCCTGATCCAACAGCCCACCCCTGTGTGTAGATGACTCAGGGTGCGCCACAGGAAGAAATGGGGCTGTGGGAGGTTCTGAGTATGGAAGTGGGTATGCAAGGAGGTGGCTGTGATCTTCCTAAAGGCAGGGGTGTCACCCACTCTCCACCTTACAATGACCGAAAGGGTGGCAGCATGTCAGGCTTTGCCTTTGTCTCACTTGTATTCCATATGCAAAGAAACAATGACAGAAAGTGTAGAAAATGTCTGTGGAGCCAAGGGGATGGTAGCTGCTGGGAGGTGTCGTGGCCAGAGGCCCTAGCAACTGTGTGACCTACAGGAGGTGACTCCAGGGGCAGGTGAGCTCTGTTAGTCAGCAGAACTCAGGGATATGGAGCATGACGGTAGAAGGTGGATACCGCTAGGACAGAAAAATAGTTTTGGAGGTGGTTTGTGATTAGGGGGTCACATGCCAAGCTTCTGGATTTTCTGAACTAGATGTAGGGGTGCAGGGAGAGGAGGTGGGAGGTGTGAGGGGCCAGCTCAGGAAAGACCTGGTTCCGAATACACATGGGAATGAAAGAAGACTGAGTCGGAGAGGGGCTGGGCAGCCCTCGGAGCCTGGAGCCTCCACGGGGAAGAGTTGGCTTCACCTGTGCCTTGTTTAGAGGGTGCAGCTGCAGGGTGAATGACGAGCTTATGGGACCAGACTGCTCCAGGGGTGCATCTGAGCTCTGGCTCCACTCTGTTGTCTAGGCAGCCTGAACAGCCTTCAGGGTTAGCCTCTGCACCCTGGCTTACAATGCCTCTGGTCGATGCTCCCCTGGGACACACATCCGTCTCTGACATTGGGGAACATCCATGGGAACATAAACTTAGCTTCCCAGCAGCGACTTCCTGCCTTTTAGTCTTGTCTTAGTTTTAAATGGTTTGCCTGGTGGATCTGGGGCCTCCATCTGGGTGCCTCGTCTTTCTCTAGGCCTGGTCTCCACACCCACTCATCTGCTCCGCCGCTCTCCAGGTAACTTCCAGACGTTTCCACAATAGCAGTCCTGACACCCTTTCACTGGTCTCCACTCTTCTTCGGGAGCCTGCATATGATCTGGGGGCCTCTAGGTGCCAGTCACTCTGGGCACTGCCCCAGCCCGACACTTTCCACCTGCTCCTGCACCTCACTGGGTCTTAGCAGTCTGCCCTTCAGTGTCTAAATCCACGATGCCCGAAGGCTTCTGTGTCAGGCTTTCCTAGAACCTGGTTCAACTGCCTGCAGTCAATTCCCCTCTGTGGAGGGGAGCCCCCATTTGTTTCCCCTCCTGTCCTTCCAAGGGTTAACAGGCCGGATAGCAAAGGAAGCTGGCTCCTGGAAAGGGGAAGGATATCTTGCCTTTTATCCGGGTTACAATGCTGAAAGTGAGCCAGTTGGGGGCAGGGCTAGAAGCCAAAACCCAACCACCCCCAAATAAAATTATGAATGGGCCAGCTCCACAACAATACGGGACATGAGGCCGTGGTGGAGGAGGGGACCTTCAGCCTGTTGACAAACGGCAAGGTCAGGCCCCCTGTCCCTTGTAAACAAATACTCACAATGCCTGCTTTCCTCCGGAGAGCCAGCTCCTCTCCAGGGCTGTCCCCTGGGTCTCAGCCTCCACTGTCCCTCATCCTTGGGCAGTCGGTCCCTGCACACCTACTGCCGCTTGCTTCCTCAGGGAAAGGCCGGCTCTTTGTGAGTCCACACTTCCTCCCCCTGTGGGAACCACTTCTGAGCCCTGGGACATCTGCCTCACGGCATCTTTCTCAGGGGCCTAAGGTGGGAAAGAGGAGGGGGTGGGGCTGCAGGGAAGGGGGACTGTGACCTGGGTCTGGGATTGTCATCACAACCTGGGGGAGAACAATGAGGGGACCCTCAGCTCCTCTAGCTGGGACTTTCCTCCCCCACCACCTCCTTTGTGTGCTCTGGGGAGGGCAGGGGATTTCTTCTCCTGCTTACTGACTTTGATTTCCCCTTTAAAAAAATGTTCAGAATGTGCCCCCTCCATCTGCCCATCACCCCCATCCGCCCAATTTCCCTGGCCTGAGAGTCCGGAGGGGTTGTGACCAACAGAGAGGGACCAGGCAGGGCAAGGTGATGGAATATGGGGAAGCCTTTGAGTCCTCCAAGAGGGAAAGTTCTGGAGGGGGTCATCGCATGCTGGGTTTTGCTGCTGCATGTGGAGGGACACCTACAACTCTGGGGAAGGTGTTCAAGCCTTGAGTGAACAAATCAGAGAGGGCAGGTACTGGTGGCTATTGGAAGGGTGGGGAAAACAAGACCAAGAGCTCTGTCCCAAGGGAATCAGTGACTCCCAGGCCGTTCCCTGCACTGCAGGAAATGAGTCCAAGGGAGACCTAACCATGTTCCTAATGCAGACACTGTTCTCAACACTACTAACCCATGACCAGAACAGATTCCAGATGTGGTACAATGGCTTCCAAACATCAAAGAAGCCCCAAGAAGGCACTTTTGATGAGACCACATCTAAGCATCAAAGGGAAGGCAGAATGGGTGGGGACCTGCTTCAGACACTGGAGAAGGGCTCAGAGAGACCCAGGAATTATCCTTGCAAATGAAGCCCATTTTATCCCATGCTAAAGCCCTCTGCCTCTACTGGCCAAGTCCTGGCAGAAATCCCCAAGCCCTACAGCCTTGGGGATGCCTCCATTGACCTTGAGAGCAGCACTCTGCATCACTATTGTGCAGGAAGTTAAAGGGGAGCTTAAGACCCAGGACTGGGCAGCCACTCGGCAAAGTGGCTTGGAAAGTGTCATCTAAACCAGAACTGCAATGCAGCTCAGTACCAGATCTCAGACATCTATACCAGGGAATGAAAAGTTCCAGCTCCTGTAAAAACCTGTATTTGAGCACTCATGGCCTTTTTATTAATAACCAAACTACAAACAGTCTGCATGGTCTTTAACAGGTATCTGGTTAAGTTATTGCGACCACAGGTGCTGCTTTCTAATAAACCACACAGAGCTACACTTCCCAAATGTAAAACTTGGAGAGTCCATGTGTTATACTAGCTTCACCTTCAGGACCTACCCCTAATACTACAGTGAGGGAAGCCATGGGAGACAATATGAAACACTTGTATGCCATTTCATAGCTTTCTGTGGTGTCATTAGTTTAAAATGAAAACCAGCAATCAAAACTCCAAACATAGTGGGTTGGGGAGACAGCTCAGTAGATAAAGTACTTGCCCCACAAATGTGAGGACTTAAATTTGATCCCTATCATCCATGTAAAAAGCCAGGTTTCGTGTTGTACTTGTAATCCCCAAACTAAGAAGGCAGAGATGGCTTATTGGTCAGACAGCCTTGTTGTGGAATAATATTTTAAGATGTGTTACATTTGTTTATGCTGTGGAACATTTGTTTAATGATGCAAAGGTGTGTTGCATTCTTCTATGTTGCATTTGTTTAACTCTGTGAAGCTGAGTTACTTTGCCTGTCTGAAACACCTGATTGGTTCAATAAAGAGCTGAATGGCCAATAGCTGGGCTGGAGAAAGGATAGGCGGGGCTGGCAGGCAGAGAATAAATAGAAGGAGCAAGAGAAGGAGGAGGACATCAGGGGTCAGCCATCCAACTGGACATGGAGCAAGAAGGAAAGAAAAGATATACAGAAATACAAAAAGATAAAACCCCAGAGGCAGAAGATAGGATAATTTAAGAAGAGCTGGCAAGAAACAAGCCAAACAAAGGCCAGCATTCATAAGAATGAGACTCTGAGTGTGATTTATTTGGGAGCTGGGTGGTGGGCCCCAAAGAATGAAGAGTAAAAAACCAACTATAAAGCCTGGCCTGATCTCAAACTACAGGCCAATACAGAGACCCCATCTCAGAAAACAAGGTGGGAAGCATCTGAGGACCATCTCCAGAGATTACCCTCTATCCTACACACACACACACACACACACACACACACACTTCTGCACCCCAAAACTCCAAGCAGAATATTCTGGGTTCTTCCCTATCATTGCATCAGATCTTCTCACTACATATATGACAGGCCAAGGCGTAGCACAGCAGCCACAGATGAAGTCAGGTGAAGCAGAAGCCAGAGGTACCAACTCCAGCTGACCTGGAGACACCAGACACCACCAGAGCAGAAGGAGCCCGTGAGTGTGAGAGACAGCCAGTTGCTGTAGAGCGAGTCTAGGTGCTGCAGTGAAGTGGCCTTAGGTTTTGTATCTCTGCTCTGAGCAGAGTGAATGGTTTCCCACATCTTCTCAGACCCAGAGAGGTCTGCCCAGCCCACCCATCACAGGAGACAGAGAGAGGTGGGACAGACTGACAGCTGTTTGTCACTGGTCCTGTTCTCTGTGCTCTAGGGTTACTCACTGTTCTGCCGAGAAACCCTGATAAACTGTGCTTCCGTGAAGCCACTGTGGACCACGCAGGCTGCCAGAGATTGTGGTGAAGCCACTCCCCTCTATGTCTTGCAATGCTGACCCGGACATACAATCAAAATCTTCCCATGATTCTCCTGGGACACTGGTGTGGAGACACTCTGTAGAACTTGGCAAGGGAACACAAGGTTTGCTCTCTGATGCCAGCTGCAACTCAACCGCCACACTGGGGATCTCTGCGTCACGTGGTAGCTCTGTTGTCTTTTTTTTTTTTTTTTTTGCTGTGTTGTGGACCAAACCCAGGACCTCATGCATGCTAAGCAAGCACCCTACCTCTGAGCTACAACCCCAGCTTCTATTTGTTAATTTTGAGGAACCTCCCACAATCATTAAACCACATTCCTTTCAACAGTGTGTGTGACTTCTTTTTCTCCACATCCTTGTCAACACTTACAAGCTCCAGTGGCCATCATCCTGGGTAGATGGAGGCGTTTGCTCCTGTGGTCGTAATCTATTTTTCGCTGGTGACTGATGACACTGAACTTCCTCAAATACACGTTGGCTTGTTTTCTGTCCTCTTTTGGAAATTGTATATTCAGACTCGGCTCACTTTGAAAATCAGCTTGTCTCTTTGCTATTGCATTGTTTGTTCCTTAAACACTTGGGTAATGGTCAGTGTTACTTGTGAACTCAACAAAATCTGCACTTACCTGGGCAGGGAGTCTCATGGGGCATTGTCTGGATTAGGGAGGTCTGTGGGTGTGCCTGTACGGGATGTTATTAGTTGGGCTGATTGAAATGGGAAGTTCTACCTGAGTGTAAGTAGCACCATAAAGGAGAGACATGAGCACAAGCATTTGTGGTTCTCTGATCCCTGACTCTGTCACACTTCTGCCACTGTGACAGTGGCAGTGATTAACTGGAACCTGGAACTGTCAGCCCTCTCTACCCTAAGTGTTTTATCATAGCAACAGGGAAGAAACCTGGGCAGCTAGTAACCTCAAATTGGAAATTTCCAACGCTTTTCATGGCTTTTTCACTGGGTGCATGTTTTTTCTTGTCTTGGCCAGAGCATGTCTGTCTGGTGGAATTGGTCTGTCTGCTTATGTTGCCTGAGCCCCCTGACTCAATTTCAGGCTTGGTGTTTTAACACAGTGCACAAGGGACTAGAAAGAGGTTCTCTCCAGGGTCTCCTGACATCTCTGTGTTAGATAGGATGTCTCTCCCAAGGAGTTCCACCCCAGAGGCACAGGTCAGAATTTATATCAAACAGTCCCAGTTTCACTCTAAGGAGACAAAGAGTTTCTTCATGACCAGTGGCTCCCACTGCCCTTTCCTGCAAGATGTAAGGAGCTGTCATTTGAAGTGTGGTTGTTAAGTCTCATGGAGGTAGGCATGGCATCTAGCTATCTCCTTGGGGACCTCAACATCTTTTGAAACATTTCTCAATACCTGGTAACCTTGTCTATTATTTGAAAGGGCGATAGCCTATTATTCATCTACCAGAAGGCAGAGACTTCTCAATTGAGAAATGGTTAGCACAAGGCACGCCAAGGGCATCATAGGGAGGACAGCAGGTCCCAACTCAAAACAGAATGGGGAGGGATTCTCCCTAACATTCAAGAGCACTAGGCCAGGGGAGGTCAATGAAGACAAGAAGACATCACTGCATCCCCCAACCTTGCTGCTCCTCACAGCTCCTACCCTGGACTCAGATATCAGCATTGCCTGGAAGAGGAAGTCCCTTTGTGGGACCAGGTGCTCTAGCACAGAGTCACAGGAGCGCTTATCCTCAGGCTTCCGGGACACAGCGGCCCCCAGTTGGTATGTCTGACTGCGCTGCATGCACAGATGCAAAATTTTGCTGGTGTTGAGTTCGCCCTGAGGCAGAAACTTAGAGCCACCTGTCTGTCCTCTTCTTCTTGCTATAGGAACAAACAAATATACCACTCATCTGACTCAATACAGAATAAGACAGAGAGGGAAGAAGAGAGTGTGTGAACACTCCTTAAAGCCAAGGTGGATTCCATTTCCCAGTGCAAGCAAGCTGGAAGGGATCAGGGAGAAGTCCCGAGTGTCCAACTGCTTCCTGTACCTCTTGACCTTCAGTTAGGAGGCGTGACCTTTACCACTTGTTGAGCGCAGATGGCTTCTAAAGGATATCCTTCCACTGCCCTCCCAGAAGGGACAGCGTTCCAAGTCCTCGCTTTCAGGATCTTGGATGCATGCTCTGAAATAAGAAGACACTACCAAACAGTGACAAGAGCAAGACCTTTAAGGTGGCTGTGGGAGAAGTCAGGGCTCCTTGTGGCTGTGGGAATCTTAGGAAGAGAAGGTCTTCCTAGGGATAACTGTGATTCAATAACACATTGTCTGAATGTGACAGAGACAGGACAACTGGGTCCACACCCCTCCCGCCTGCCTTCCCTCACTTCATACACATTTGTGCCCAATGCACACCCACCCTCTTCTCTGAAGCGACTGGGGATGGGGAAGTATATGGGGCAGAACCACAATACCATACCCTCATCAAGTTAAGGTCCTGTGTTCTCATGAGGCAGGCAGGTGGGGAAAACTCTGACTCCACAGTGGGGAGCAGGGGTGGAGAGCTGTGCCCCCAAAACAAAGAGGTTCTGGCTGGAGGAGTCCTGGAAGCTACATCAAGGTTCCCAACAAGATCCAGAACTCCATATACATACATACATACATACATACATACATACATACATACATACATACATACATACATACATACATACATACATACATACATATATGAAACATGGCAGTTAGCTAGGACATAGTGGTCCAGTCTTCCAAACGCTGAAGGAGCCAAGTTCAAGGCCAGAGCAAGTGACATAGCTAACATCTATCTAAAAACAAAACCCCAAACCATGAACAAAACAAAAAAAACCCTAAAACCTGAAGTTAGTGACTGCCACCAAGTGGTGTCTAGCAGAGCAGCAGGACCTTGCCCCCGAGGATGCTGGATTCTTTGGTGCCTCTGTGGCTGCATTGCATGTTGTGGAGGTCCTGTGTTCTCTACTCCACGCTGGCGTTACGGTGAGTCTGACCTGAGAGTTCCTCTCCACGGCATATGTTTCTGAGGGCTTTGGGTGCCTGGAGGTGACTGGATACGACACCTCACTGCCACAAGGCTGGGGCCAGGCTGCCCTGATCTCTCTAACCTGCAGGGAAGGAGTTTGCATCTCACAGAGAGCAAGCTTGTGGCTCTAGCACGCTAGCTTTCTTTATGCATCTGAGACACATTCCAAATGGACACAGGCTTGAGGTCAAGGACATCGAGGTCAATCCAGAGGTGAAAAAGCAGGGTGCTGGGTCTGGCCCCATCAACCCCTGCTTTCTACCCCCTGGGGCAGCATCCCTCTCATAGCAGAGAGAACCCTGTGCTTTACAGATGACACCAGCTGAGCCGCACTTCGGCCACAGTGGAGCAGGGCTAGGGTCTGTGGGTTTAGTGGAGGCTACTGCAAAGCTCCCAGCAGTTGCCTGGCACAGCATAGGACCTCCTGTCTCCTCCTCTCTCACTTCAAGGTTGTGTCTGTCACCCTTTGGGTATCCTGTCACTCAGAGGCCTGTTCAAGTCCTTCTCATTGGGAGGAACCAAAGTTCTTACAGAGTAGGCCTGAGCAGACGGCCTGTCTTGAATCACTCTGCCATCTTGTGGCCTTCTTTGGGAATGACAGCTTGGCCAGGCCAGTCTCAGCTTGTTGGCTTCCAGTTCACAGTCTGTCCTTAGCTTCCCCCAGGCACCCCTCTCTGTGAGCTCTCCCCCAAAAACCACTACCAAGGAGTTGCCCTCCCCAGGCCCAGCCTTTCTCCCCTTTTCTTCGCTGTTTCTACCTGTCATAGGCAGTGACTTTTTTGAGCTGTGTCTGTTCTTAGTAGCATGGAGGGCAGGCATTCTGCTCCCTGCTTTATCCAGGTGGCGCGATTCAGCAAATGTTCGATGACTGACTCAAGACCGTCCAATATGCTTCCTCTAGACACTGTAACTGCAGGTAGCCTTATGCCATTTTGTAGGCAGTTTTTCTATGTATAACTGTATTCCTGCCTTACTAAAACCGCTCAATAAATAAATCATGGCAAGCATTAGAAGGCTACTATCTATGTGTGTGTGTGTGTGCTCATGTGCAGGCGCACACGTGCGTGCATGCATGTGCGTGTGCGTGTGCATGTGCGTGCAGTCACATTTATCTCTGCCATTGTATGGCAGGTTAGGACCTAGACTTGTGCATTCCATTTCGGGGGACTTGGGGACTCAGTAAAGTAAGAGACTTGTTAAGACCAGCTCCTGAGTGGGGACACTTGGGCGGTGGTGGCAGGGGATGGGGGTGGCTTCACACTGAGCAGCTGTCCACACTTTCCCTCGTCGGCATCTGAGAGTTCAGGAGGCCATCATACAGACAGGTTTTGGGGATGGTGACAATGCAGTGAGGGCAGAGGGAACAGTGCAATAAAAATAAGCCCACGGTCTAGAGAATTGTCAGTTCTCAGCATTGTCCTCTTGCTGCCTTAGTCAGCTGGGCAGCCAGGGCTGGTGGGTGGGGAGACACTGGGGGCAGGGTCATGATGCACCCCAAACTCTCAAAGTGAGGCTTCAACTGCAAATTCACTTCTGGAAGTCTGAAATTTCATAGTCTCTGTTCCTGTCTGTGTCCAGATTTCCTCCTTAAAAACATAAGCCACACTGGACTCGGCCTCCTTCGTGACCTCATTTCACCTTAATGGCATTTTAAAAGACCCTTGTGTTAGTACAGAGTATCTGACAAAAAGCGACTCAGGGAAGGGTTATTTTGGCTCAGAGTTTAAGGGCACAGTCACCATGGCAGGACAGGCAGGTGTCAGGAGGCCGCTGGCCAATGGCACCCACAGTGAGGAAACAGCAATGGATGCTGGCATTCAGCTCACTCTCCCTTTTATTCCATCAAGACTTCGCACTTGGAGTTGTGCTACCCACATTCAGGGTGGGCCTTCCCATCTCACTTACCACAATGTGACTTCCCTCACTGACCTGTGCAGAGGGCTGTCTCCTAGGTCACATTAGCACTGTCAGCTTGACAAGCAATATTACCCATGACAGCCCCCATCTCCAAACACAGTCATGCTGTGAGGGACTGGGGCAGGGTAGGACTTTACTATAAGACCATCAGGAGATGATTGATTGCCCCACCCCCAGTCAGGCACATGCCACCTTTCTGCACATGCCTTCTTTCTCCACTTGCCGGTTCACTCTTCAGAGAACCTGAGATCTGCCAGCCACCCCTGGGGTTAGAGGCCAGGAGTGTAGAAAACCTAAGGTGCTCTGGAATCCTCTGCAGGCA
This sequence comes from Cricetiscus sungorus, assembly GCA_030556225.1. Lineage (NCBI taxonomy): Eukaryota > Metazoa > Chordata > Mammalia > Rodentia > Cricetidae > Cricetiscus > Cricetiscus sungorus. Next base: position 10,450,794 of record JANBXA010000741.1, read on the forward strand.
GAGAAACGCATAGCTGAGACCATCCCTGTGCTACATTGTTACTTCTGCTGTCGTGCCTGCAAAATCCTAAAGTCTATGGCTGGATGGGTCACCAGCATATACTCACTGAGTGGCAGGAGGGTCTCTTCAGAGGATTGACAGAAGCCTGTGGGAAGCTCAATGGCTACTGCATGCTCCAACCCGTGTGCGCTTGTTTAGAGTATCTTCATGATCCCACACCCATTTCTTAACCAGATAAACAGGGGGTTGGGATTAAAGCCAAAGGTAAGATGTAAAAGCTATGTGACCTCCGTCAAGTCACTTTATCTCTTTGTGACTTATTTTCTTATTTCATAAGCCAACAGACCAGTTAATTTCTATTCTAGAGTCATTTCTAAATTCCCTTTAGTTTGATGTGAAAATAAAAAAGTCTATGTGTGTGGGGGAAGGAAGGGTATGTGTGTGTACCGTTAGTGTGCAGGACCACAAAGAGTTAAGAAGAGAGCATTTGGTCCCCTGGAACAGGAGTTACAGGTAGTTATGAGCAGCCATGTGAATACCAGGAACTAGACCTGGGTCTTCTGCAAGAGCAGCACGTACTCTTAACTGCTGAGCCATTTCTCCAGCCTCCAAAGGTGATGGGTAGGAAGGGACTTCAGGTAGAAGAAATGAAAGGTCTTACAGTTAACTATCTGAATAAATCACTAGCTAGAGACGGGCCCTCCCATCAGAAATTACCTTGAACATGACAGGTGACCAAGAGTGACAACCAGATTCACCATAGTGAGCTGTTGCCAGTATCTGGCTGTATCTGCATTCAGTCCCTGAACCAGAGCTCCAGCCTCTCTTTGGGGTCTTCTCTTTCTGTCCTCACCCCAGTCTCTATGATGTTGGCTCAGATTTATAGCCAGCCTCAAAGCACATCCTCATATACATGCTGAGGGTTAGAGACTGCATCGCTTTAATCCCAGTTGGTCAAGGCTCTGAGTAGCACACAGGGCAGAAGACAGGACAGGAGCCAGCTTTGGGGGTAGCCTAGTGCTGGGCATTTGGAGGATTGGCTACGCCCTCTCGTTTTCTTCTTGACAACGTTTCTCTGACCCTTAGTATCCAGGGGCTTCCCCTCTACCTCGGCTATTTTCTTAATCCACAGGGTATAGTTTGACAATAGGGTGTATATTCCCGGGGAGCCTTTTTGTCCACAGCTCTTGCCCCAGCTGATGATGCCCACCTGGTACCACTTATTGCCAGGCTGTGTGTTGCAGACAAGTGGTCCTCCACTGTCGCCCTGTGGGCAGAAAACACAGCACAATATTAAGTCCACGTTATTGCCCTTTGAAGCCAGGTACAGCTCATCATGGGAAGGAAGCCATTGACCTTGCCTACTCAAATAAATTTGTCAGATAACTTTGGTTATCACTGACCAAGGTGACCACCCGCCCCACCCTGGCCCTGTGGGAGAGATGTGCTGCTGCTGAATAGCCTGCGGAGTCATAGGGTGTAGCACACAAGCCAGCAGTGTGCAGGGTCAAAGAGAGAGAGGGGGCTTGATGAGAAAGAAATTCCAGAAGATTGGTAGAAGGAGAGGTGGGTCAGGGATGTGAGTTTTTTCAAAGCAGGTTCTGGAAAGGGCAGAGAAGAAAAATACACTCAGGATGGGCAGACGCCTCAGTCAGGACAGGACTTCCACTCCCAGATTCTCCATTAAAAGGCTAGGCATGGTGACATAAATTTGCAATCCCAGTGCGAGAGAGGCAGAGACAGGTGGGGAAGGTGGTGGAACCCTATGGGCTTAGTGCCCCTGAAGACCTGCAATCATCTGTGGACTTGTTGCATGCTGCAGTTCCACGGTTACTGGGTATACAGCCTTTACCCCAAGACTCCAAATCCCTGCCTTGGTCCTGTGACTCAAGGCCGTCATGCCTTGTGCTTTTCAGACGGGGTGTGTGTGTGTGTGTGTGTGTGTGTGTGTGTGTGTGTGTGTGTGTACATATGCACACATACATGCACATAAATACTCCTAAGTGTACACATAGGTTCAAGTGCACACAGAGGCCAGAGAACAACTTCAGCTCTAGTTTCTCAGACATTGTATCCATTGCTTACTCTTGGTCTTTTTGTTTTGGTTTCAGTTTGTTTGTTTTGCTTGTTTTGAGATGGTCTCTGTCTAGCATGGACTGGCCTGTTAGGTTGGCTGGCCTGGGAGTCCTAGGGAGTCTCTTGCCTTCTCTGTGCTGAGAAAACAAGTGTATGTCTCCATATCTGTTTTTTCCCGGTGGGTTTGGGGGGACTGAACTCAGGTCCTCATGCTTGCATGGCATATACTTTGCTGACTGAGCCCTCTCAGAGCCTGCACTCTGGAATCCGAATCCATTCCTAGGGGAGAGGAGACACTCTTGCAAGAGAAATAACTGTGGGCTACAGGTTGAGGGAGGGGGGCTGCCCCTCATTACCTGGCAGGCATCATAGCTCTCGTTATCATATGCAGCACACAGCATGTTGGTGGTCAACTTTGGAAACACCTTTATACATTCCTTCCAATCTGTAATACGCATCGGCACCTTCATCAGGTCTGTCTTCATAGAACTTTTGTCGGCTGGCATAGAGAGAACACACATTGGAAGAAGCCACCAGGTTGGAGGGTGGTCTCTATGCAGACAATGAAGCTGATTTGGGCTGGAGACAGCCTCCTGCCCTCCATCACCAGCCAAAAACACTCTCCTTCATGCTCCTCATAGACTCAATACCCATAGCCTTTGGATAACCCACACTAGGACTTTATCTATCATCACCTAAGCTCTTCTAACTAACCTTGCCTTCTTCAAGTGTTTCTCTCATTTAGAACCTTAGTCCTCTTCCAGACCAACTCTACCAAGCTCTAGACTCTGACATCTCCAGGAAACACACTAGTGAGCCTTTTCCTGAAACTCCCATTGCCATTGTCTATTATATGAGCACAGCACTCCACTCCTAGTCCCCATCCATGCTACATTTGTTCCATAGTGAAAAAATTATTATTATGCTTTCCAGCACTGATTGATTGCCCGGATTGTCCTTTGAACGATTTAAACTTTAGAAAAATTACATGTATGTATATGTATCTGTGTGTGCACAAACACATGAGAGCGAGTGCCCACAGAGGCTAGAAGAGGGCATCAGATCCCCTGGTGCTGGAGTTAGAGGTTTGTGAGCTGCTCAACACAGGTACTGAGAGCTGAACTTAGCCCCCCTGCAAGAGCAGTATGTAACTTATGTGCTGAGCGGTCTCTCTAACTCCTGGCTGGAGCTTTACAGGGTTCACAGTTTAAAGCTGAAATGTTTCTTGGTGCAGATCTGTGTTCTTAACACCTGTTTCTTAGCAGAGGGGGCTAATTTTGGAGGCTGTGGAACCTTTATGGGGCGGGGCCTCAGGGGTGAAAGTAGGCCTCTAGGAGTGGGCCTTGAAGGTGGAGGTGATTCTTGCTTCCTGGTTCTGTCCTGTTCTCTGCTCCCCTGGCCTACTGCAGGGTGAGCAGCCTCTGCCCCATGCTACCACCCCTAGGCTCAGAACTGCTATGCCCAGCCTTCCTCAAATAACGGACCAAGATCCCCGGAAGCCTGAGCCAAAATAAACCTTTCTTCTCACATGTTACTGGAAGATATTTTGGCCTTACATAAAAATAAATTAACACAAAACAGATGACAGGAACCGGTGTCTTGGCCTCCAGTAGCAGGAATCTGCCTGATTTTCTCAACTCTCATCACAGAAATTTGCAATTTTTTCCCTCACAGGGTGCTCTAACCTTGTAGGTTACCATCTGCCTCCTTCTCCACTTCTAAGTCTTGTTTGGAGCTGGAAATCATGCTCTTACCTGTCTCCCTCTGCTAAGCTACAGAGAGAAGCCAAATTCCAGGCTCAACTAACATAAGGCATTGTCATGGGCCAGAAGCTTCAGGTTTGGGCTGTGTGGTTCCTATCTCTATTCTACCGACTGCTTTGCTTTGGGGAGCTTTTCTTAGGGGGACAGTCAAGTGGGGATTTACTCACACATTCCTTCTCCACATGTTTTCTGTTTTGACCAAATAACAGCCTAAATGTTATAAATGATAACATTAACTTCTAAGAGTAGCTGAGCTACACTTCAGTAGCATCAGAAGCCCAGCCCTGGGGGTGCTGGAAAGCCTGTAGGAATCAGGTAGGAGACATTACTATGTGAGAACTAAGACTTTGGACAGCTATGGTGGTTGAAATTCCATTAAACACACAGAAAAGATCACTCTGTGCTGGCTGACCACACCCAGGGATTGGTCCAGAGTAAGCTTCTCTGTCTCAGCATCTCTCTGGCACCCAGGAGAGGCTGAGCCAAGGCTCCCAAGAGCCCAGTGTGTGGAGATTCCCTCCACTGAAATCCACTGCACTACCCTCTCTTTCTTGACCTTCCTCACCACGCCCCCCCCAGGCCCTGTAGTTCCCCAGGAGGCCCTGGGCAGCAGTCACATACCTGAGTTCGTTATGCCCCATCCTGCCACCCAACATTCATGCCAGCTGGAGGGGGTGGGATGGAGAGGCAGGCAGACTGGTACTGTCCGGTCATTGAAACTGATGGGTTTGGCTAACCGCAACAAGGCAATATCATTGTCCATGGTGTGTCTTTGAAAGTTTTTGTGGCGAATTATGTTGGCGACCTGTATTTCCATGGATGAGGTAGTTAAGTCATTGGCTCCCACTATGACTGTCAGTTCTATTGGGCTGGTGGCACAGAACCAGAAGGAAAGAAGAAGAAGAAAGGAAGCCTGAGTGAACAGAAGCCAATGGGTCTAAAAATTTTAAACCCACTGCAACTCAGGAGGCCTTTAGGACTTGTCCTGCAGGGGCAGATGCTCAGAAGGGTTAAAGATTTGGAAACTGCACAAAGAGCATGTTATCTACCTTTCCCATTGTCGTGACCAAAATCTGACAAGAAACTATGTAAGAAGCTTCTTTGGGCTCAGTTTAAGGTAGAGTCCACCATGGCAGAGAAGGCACGGCACGGGAAGGTGAGGCTACGTGCCCACATATGTATGAAACAAGAACAGATGTGGCTGGAAGTGGGCTGAGTTATCAAGGTCAACCACCCAGTGACCTACTCCTCCCATTTAGTGTCCAAACTCCTATAGGTGCCCCGACCTCCCAATACAGAACTACAACCTGGAGGCCAAGTGTTCGAACACATGAACCAGTAGGTGACATGACACATTCAGACACAAACAGAAGGCATAAAACTCGCGTCCACAGGGTTTCCAGACCTGAATAAGATACTAGTGTTGAACCAAGCAGAATCAGAGTTCAGGTCTGGGTTCTCTGAAGATCTCCCTGCTTTGCTGGCTAGTTTTATGTCCATTTGGTATAAGCAAAAGTCATCCAGAGGCAGGAACCTCAATTAAGAAAATGCTTCCATAAGATCAGGCTGTAGGCAAGCCTGTAAGCCATTTTTAAATTATTGATAAGGGAGGGACAAGCTCATTATGATCAGTGCCATCCCATGGCTGGTGATCATAGGTTCTATAAGAAAGCAGGCTGAGCAAGCCATGAGGAGCAATCCAGTAAAGAGCAGCCTCCATGGCGTCTGCATCAGCTCCTGCCTCCAGATCCCAGCTCTGCCCTGCCTGCCTTCAGTGATGCACTGTGATGTGGGAGTGTGAGCCAAATAAGTCCTTTCCTCACCAAGTTTGCTTTTGGTTGTAAAGTTCCATCACAGCAGTAACAACCCTAAGAGCTCCCAAAGGACCAATTATTGGCATAAAGTACACTGGCCGTCAGAGAGGTAAGGCGGTGTTACCCTTGTCAGTAGTCACTGCTTACGTCATTAGGTCCACCAACCATTCAGAACTGGGGACCAGAGTTTCATCTGGAGCTTCCAACAACCACACAGAAAGAATTTCCACAACAAAGCAATAGTCAGGAAAGATGGCCAGGGGCTTCTTAACTATCTAAACAGTCCCATGTCTCCTGCAAGAGCAGGAGCTGTATTCTTGGTTTTGGTGGGTCTGGAGACAGAACCCAGGACATCAAACATGTTCGGCAAATACCCTATCACTGTGCCCATCCCATTCTATATCTTAAGTGTCAAGGTCTCACTTAGTTGCCTCGGCTGGCCTCAAGAGTGTTCCTCTTGCCTTGGGTTTCCAGTAGATGGGATTACAGGCTACGCCTCCTCTTCCTACAGCTTTCTGAACTTTCTAAAGGAGGTGAAGCCAGAAGCCAGAATTTCCTTCCTGCCTTTGTTTACTGGGTATGCTCTTGGGCAAGGCATATACATTAATCAGATCTCAGTTTCCCTATCTACAAAATAATGATTTCTTTTACCTCTCCCAAAAGGTCATTGTAGAGTCAAATGTTAGGATTTAAGAAAAGTCCTAGCAAAGACCTCAGTGCACAAGTAATTATCAGCCAATGCTAGGTGCCCACTGATGGCCTAGGACAAATCAGTCTCCATAAGAACCAAAAAGTGGGCAACAGAGAGCCAAGGAAGCAAGTTAGAATTGTCTTCTAGGAATACCTGAATATCTTAGGAGAGGTAAGGGGCCAAGTCCTTTGGCTCTGTCAGCCGTCCCTAAAAGGGACAGGGGGTGACCTCAGGTATTGCCTCAGGTCAGTTCATCAGAGTCTCCAGACTAGAGGGGAGAAAGGGAGTCATTTTTGTCTGTCTAGGGAGCAATTGCACTAGGATCCCTCTCACAGTCTGTGTGTGGCTGAGTACATGCCATCCCCAGATAAACTGGACCCTCAATACTTACGGAATCTCGTCAGAATAAAAGCAGTGGGCCACTGTGAGGATCCACCACTCGCTGATAATGGAGCCACCGCAGAAATGATGTCCTTTGTCTTGAATGCTGACCTGCCAAGGAAACTCACCCGCCTCAGCCTCCTGACCTCCAATGATCCTGGAGTATCGGGTTCTGCTATCATACAGGGGTCTCACGCCACATTCTGCACGAATGGAAAACCAAAGGGGGAAACAGATCATCAGTCAACCTCTGGCAAAGCAGGCTGGCTCTAGTTTGTGGGGAGAAATCCCTGGAGATGTGTTCTGAAGCCAGGACACCAGGGCTTCCCCCGTTGTGATAGGTAGACCACCATGGCTCTGGACGTGGGGTGAAGGTGTTTGCTCTGTCTACATCCTGCATGGGATCTCAGGTTGGCAGCTTTACCAAGCCTGTCTCTACCCAGTGAACTGGAAGAAAGTACTTTTAAAAGCCAACTCTTGTGTGGTGGGCAGAGTATCTAGTAACTTTGTGACAGGACTGGAAAATGTTTCCCCTTACAGAGTAACGAGATTTGGGGAGGATGAAATTAATCTTCTGACCATCAAATGTCTGGTGGCATGGTCTTGTCATCATAAAGGCCCTGAAGAAAATAGAAGCCTGGGTGGAGAGATGGCTCTGTAGGCAAAGCTCGTACCATGCAAGCACAAGGTCACGAGCTGGAGCCCCCAGAATCCATGTAAAAGAAAAATAAAACCCAGGTGTGGCAGCATGGTTGTAATATCAGTGCTGTCAGTGCTGGAGAGGCAAAGATAGGCATAACTCTGGGGGTTCACTGGCCAACCAGCCCCATTTACTTGGTGAATTCTAGGCCAATGAGGAGACCCTGTCACGAAAGACAAGGTGGACAGTACCTGAGGAACAACACTTGAGTTTGTCTTTTGACCTTTACATACATGTGCACACACGTGTGCACTGCACCAAATATCCAAGTGTACACACACACACACACACACACACACACACACACACGGGGAGACAATGCCACTCGATGTCAGAACAGGACAGTGGCAAGTCTCCCCCGGTGCCCGCACAGGGCGCGGGCCTGTCAATCCTTGCCTTCACCCTGAGATCTCCACATTGCACTTCTACCCTACCCACCAGTGAGAAGATATTGGTGTATCTTAAGCCACTTAGCCTGTGCTGGTGTGGTGGAAGCCCTGGGTAAGGCAGAGGTGCACAAGACTCCCAGGGAGCCACGAAAAGTGCCAGAATGCACCAGAAGCCTTTATTATTGTCATGTGGTCCATGTAGAACAGTTGTGTTACTTGGCAGCTGGGGACAGAGGCTACAGCTGCTGGGCTGTGAAAGGAATCCTGGACTTAGCAGTATATATCCAGAGCCTTAAGCTGTCTGTGACACAGAGATAATTCCTTTGGGGCTTCTGGCCTTGATGTTCATTTTGCTCACCAAACACTGTCACGGTGCTCACCTTGTATCTGGTGCTGTACAAAGATGAACTCATATTTGTTTTCATGATCACATTGAAGCAGTGTTACGGCAGGCACAGGTTAAGTAACTTGTCTAAGGGCACACAGCCTAGCCAGTGGCCTGACCAAAATCTAAAGCCAGGCCACCTGCTCCTCAGCACTCTGCCTGTGATGTCCTGGATTGCCTGCTTATTCTCTTTGTTTAGGCTTCCCTCCAAGAATCACTCTTCAGTAAAGCCTCCTCCGGCCTGGGCCCTGCCCTGGACATTCCTTGTTGTCTATGTAGCCTTAGGTGACTCCATTGCATTAAGGTGACATCAGCTCATTGTGGGGTGTTTCTGTCCACCACTGACCCCAGGATGACAGCTCCAAGTGGAGACAGAAGCATGCATGTCTGTGAGGCTGTCTTGAGGATGGGATCAAACCTATGAGAGAGGCACCTGACAACCGGGAGACTCAATCCTCTGAAGGATTCTATGCTAGAACTACCTGAAGGGGAAAATCTGCTTGTAGGAAGCTGTCCCCTCTGGAGTTCATAACAGCAACAGACAGAAGACAAGCTGGTGTCAAGATGTCTGTCCTGAACTGTTTCCCAGCCATGAAAATGAGGCTTGTGGGGAGTTTTTAATGATGCAGGGGGAGGTACTTGTGATATAAACTCGAATGAAAAGATTAGGATAAGAATGGACCATCAGTGGATGGTCGGTAGGGAAAGCTATGGTTGCCAAGCCTTACTGTCTGAGTTCCACCCCAGGGGGATTAAATGGTATAAGAAGGACACAGCTCTGATCTCCACATGTGTGCTATGAGACACACACACACACACACACACACATACACACACACACACACTTAAAATGTACTAACTTATAAAAACCACATTTGAGTCTTATGTGATTTATCTTGTTAGAAATGTGTGTGTGTGTGCATGTGGGAGCTGATGTGTCAAGATGACCCCAGAGAGAGTCTGGCTGACTGGTGTGTGTGTGCCCCAGGCTCCTCTCTGATGCAGCTACTGAAATTTCTAGGGGGTCTAGGTTCTGGGCAGACAGCAGAGGCTTGTTTGTGATCTCCTTATCCAGTGAGTAGAGGGAAGACTATTTAGCCTTTCTTCTCATGGGCATGAAGCACTCCACCCCATTAGGCTAGCCTATGGATCAAATATAATGTTTGAAGAGTCCCTCAACATGCCTGGCATGGAGCAAAGTCTTCAAGCCACAGTAGACTCAGAACTTCTCAGAGCCATTTTGCACTAAAGTCCCCATGGGACTGGCAGACAAGTTCCACAACGGCAACATGGAAGCAGCCAGAACACAGAACTCAAACACAGTATCAGCGACTCCCACAGTGAGGAGTCACTTGAGTTACTTGGAGCTTTTGCCCATTGGACTCAAGAGGGACCAGTTCTGCCAATGTTGTCCCCAAGCCAATGGGATGTCCCCAGGCCACACTGAAGGCTGGGGAGACAGATTGGTATTGTTATGGTAGAATTTTAATTTTCCAAGCCAAAACTTGAAGATTAGACAAGTAGCCCCTAACAGGAATGGGTAAGGGGTTTGTGCTCTTGGAGGTGGCCTGTTGGTGTGTTAGCTAACTCATGAGTCATGTCCACTGTCTCCTTTGTCCTTAATGCTCACCACATATCAATAGGATGGAGGGAGGCGAGTAGAGCAGGTGTCCTGGCCACCCCTGCTTGGCTCAGCATCTCTAGCCAGAGGGAGAGAAGTCCACGTACCAATATTTGCTCCCAGGGTATGGGCAACAAGCAGCAGAATGGAGGGCAGGATCATGGCCCTGGCTGTGCTGTGTGCTGGAGGTTAAGAGGCTGGGCTGAGTCATTGGTGCCAGCTGGCTGCTCAGCTTCCCTAAGTTAGCAAGGCTATCGATGTCATAATGGCTATGTTGAGAACTCACATGAAGTCATGAAGACTCCTCTTAAGTCATTTTCTTTCTATGATGCTCCACCCAGGACTTCATCCTTGAAGACTTTCTCCTTGGAACTCCTTACAGCTGGCCTGACTCCTTATCACCCAGCCCTCTTTGGACACTTGGGTTTTTTTTTTTGTTGTTGTTGTTGTGTTGTAATTATTTCTTCTTAAGGTTTGTGAGCTTCCCTTTCTGGGGAGCCTATCACATTGGGGCATACCTGTGAAAGTCAGGTGAGACTTGCAAACTGGCCACCAGGCTGGGCACTGGATGAGCGTTGCTGAGACAGCCATTCTTGTAGACTAAGTAGCTACCAGATTCTCAGCCTCCTTGGCATGCTGACAGTCACTGTTGGACTACACAGCCCACATTGTGTAAGTCAATCTATTAAGTCCCATTGTGATCCACGTGCATTCATCCTATTGGTTATGATCCTATGAAGAACCGGGACGTATCTACCACCTATGACCACAACATAGAGGATCTCCATCAGCTCTCCATGTCCCAGTGGGTGGTAAAACAGATGATAGGAGCAGAGCCATGGGACCCAGCCACCCGAACTGAGCCTGCTCAGTCCCACAGAGCATAGTCTCAATAGATCATCACTTCTTAAACTGAGGGCCACGACCCCGTTTGGGGGTCACATAACTGAATGTGGGAGCTGCAAAAGCTTGAGCAACGGTGAATGAAAACAAAAGGAGTAGTGATCCATCGCATTGGGGCAGAGCTTACCTGTGTGGCATTGTGTGACTTGGCCATGTCTGTGATTCTGAACATAGAACATGTATGCTATGCATTGTGTGTGCCATGTTTCACAATGTCAACAAACGCTGCCTCCAACTCAGATTCAAGGCTACTGTGTGTCATGGACTGTGGTGTGTTCACTGCTCCTACCCTTGAATGCGCTTGTAGAAACAGTTTCATCATTGGAAACAGAGTCCTTGCCTATTTTCTTGCAATTGTTCCTTTGGACATAAGTACCAAATTAGGATATCTTTGCGTTGTATTGGGCTCTAGAGTATTTGGTTTTTAAAAATTGTTCAAGTTATCGAGTTTCACAAACTGTTCAGTGAATTTCGGCTTGGGAGTAAGAAGGAGTTTCCGATGATTTCTGAAAAGGCCCGCCCTTCTGCCATTTTATACTACATGCTTATGTGAAGTTGCATTCTCAGCAATAAAAATATCGATCAACCTTTAAAAACATTGGAAGTAGTTTGTCAAATGTTCCAGCCAAGATTTTTTTTTTGAGACGTCTTGCTATATAACCCTGGCTATCTTGAAACTATATAGATCAGACTAGCCTTGAGTTCACAGATATCCATCTGCCTGAATAAACATCTATTCGGCCTATTTGTTTATCCTGATCCTTATTAAACTGCAATAATTATGAGCTTTCACTTGACTCCAAATGCAAACGTAGTGGTTAAGTTATGTTCTGGGTCATAGATCTTTCTTGTCATTGTCACAACAAATGTCACTATGACCACAGCCATCCTCTCACCAGCTAAGAGTGCTGTTACTGAGAAATCCCTCTGAGATGAAATACTCCCAGGTCCTTTATGGGGATGGTGGAAGCTGAAGGTGAAGGTGGGTGGCTTGCACACGTGACTGCAGAGTCTGCACTATCATGTAGTACGGAGGCCATCTCCTGTCAGTCTGGTAACTATTAGTCACGGGCACTGTGAACAGAGGGACACCTCCAGGAACACAGTGTTCCCAGGTGAGGTTTGTGGCATTTGCTGGATGCTGGTGAAGCCCTGTGCTTGTAACATGATGCTCCAATTGTGACTGTGGGTTTTATTGAGTTATCATGGTAATGGCTGCTTACCCGGCACCACTGAAGGAGATCTGAGGTCAATCCCTAGTTCCTTAGAAAGCAGTTATGCTCAGCTGACCACATGCCATAAGAACTTGGGCAGAAATGGAAGATGTCACCTCTACTTGATATCTGCCTCCCTACAAAGGTTACTTGTTTGGCTCAGATTTCCCACAGTGCTTTGGAAGAAAATAATGGAGCCCTATCAAGATTCCCCAATGGCCATGAGGACAACCTTGCAGCAAAGGCACCAGAAAGGGGTGGGGTGGGGAGGTGATAGGACTGCAGTGTTTTCACAAAGCAGCATAGGGCCATGAGCAACAGCTCCAAGCTTCCTGCTGTTTATACACCACACAGGGGAATGACTTGCCCTGCTCTCACAGAAATGTTTGAGGTGCCTCATGCCTTCTCTCCCTGTCTTGTGCAATAGTTATACCATCCATCATTGTCCCCAAATATAGCTTTAATTTCCCTTGGCCACAGTCAGTACTTTTATAAGGATCAGGATAAACAAATAGGCTGAATAGATGTTTATTCAGGGAGAAATAACTCACAACATAGACGAACACCAGCAGTTTGAACTGGATGCTCTTCTCTCCGCATACCGCCAGCAAGAAGAGCTTTCCGGGCTCCTCCTCAGACCTAGTTCCATGGGTCACTTCTGCTCCTGGCTCCACCCCCCAATGGGTGTGGTCAGTGCCACAGAAGCAGACAAAGTGAATATCCCACTACACATAATCTCTGACTTGTCCTAGCCATGCACTTAGAAGTCACCTTGCTGCCCCCCCCACTTAGATTAAAAAGTGAGGTACACTGATTTGCTCTCACAACTCCTCCAGGCAATGAAGAGATTTGCTGTCATCTCCAGTGTGCAGAAAAATTCCACAAACTGTTGAGCTAGCCCTTCTCTTGTTTTTTGAAGGGGGGGAAAAAAGACTGAGGCCTTTAGATACACAACCTTTAACTCTCCCATAGTTTTAATCAATGTTCTCAGACATTCTTGAGGGAAGAAGACACTCATAGACTTTAAATGATTTGCGCAAGACAATACAGATCCTCGAGGGTGGGACCAGGATGGGACAACCTCCACACTGAGTAGAAGACTTCTCAGGCACTCATTATTCATTCTGATGTGGGAATGAGGGGGTCTCTTGTCATGGACCAAGCCACACATTTTGAATAAGACATTCAAAACTTCACTGGGGGTAGGGAGAGAAGGGCAGCTTGAAGACGTCCACCAGACCATGCCACACAACAGAGAGCACAGCAGGCTTTTATCACACTTTATAAGGATGGGCTAGTTTGGTTGAAAGACATCGTTACATTCTGCTAAGGAAGCTAGGTAACTGTCACCCTAACCCACAGGTCAGGGGTGCTATCTGCAAGCACAGCTAGTGGGGAGTTACTATATTGCTCAGCTGTGAGCTAGGCAAAGGGGTGCTAGCTGTATGGGATGGGTCCTAGGGCCATCATTTCAAGTGTCTCTCGTTTAGCAGCACCCAGTAGGTGCTTGTCTGACAAGCTGAGAGTTCAGGGAAGACCCTAACCAGTCAATAAACATTCTCTTTGAATGTTGAGATAGGCTAGCATCGAGGGTGAAGGAAACACATACTCTCGTGTTAAGAGTAAATGGTTAAAGGCCCAGAGTTTGTCTTTTAGCTCCCTTGCGGTAGTCCCCACCCACTTCAATTCCAACTGCTTATTAAATTCCCAATAAGTGCTGGGTAGCATTCTAAGGACAGGCTGTAAGAACAAAGAAAAAGAAAAGACCCTTGCCCTCACCAGAGTTAGACTAACAGGGGGAACAAAGTGACAATACTGAGGATGTGGACTGTGTTGGATGTCCATTGGAGATAAGGGAAGACAGAGCAGGCAAAGGATACAGAGACAGAGGCTTGGACAAGGGGCAGTGTGGTGGCTGATGCTGTCAAAATGACAGAATCTGAAATCACCTAGGAGGCAGCCTCCAAGAGATTATCTAAATTAAGTTAACTGAGGTATGAGAAGCCACATCAACTATGGCCAGTACCATCCCTTAGGCTAGGATCCTAGATTAAATGAAAGGATAAAGCAAGCTGAGAACCAGTCTTTCTGTGTTTCCTGCTATGGAGGCAATGTGGCCAGCTACCCCAAGTTCCTACCACTGTGATTCCCTCACCATGATGGACTTTACTGGCAAGCTGAGAGCCAAAAACACTTTTTCTTTAAGTCGCATTTGTAGGGGCATCTTTTCACAACAAGAGAACAAATAATTATCCAGAAAGGACTATTTGACAAGTGACTGGAAACTTGAGGAAGTTGAGAGGCTTCTACATGACTTAGGATCCTTGTACTGTTTCTGAAGCAGGCACTTCATGCCTTCAGTCAGGGTGCACTCCTTCGCCGAGTGACAGGACTGTTGATGAATGAGAGCAGATAAGGTGTTGTGTTCCAGTAAGCCAGGGCATGCATCCTGGAGCTGCTTATTTTGTTAGTTTGAAGTTAGGGATAAGTAGCATCTTAAAATGCTGATGAGAAGGATGATGGTGTGAAGAGGGTAATGATGGATGATGGACAGGTGATGGGAGTGGGAGGGGGGAGAGACTGCTCACAAAATGCTATCCCCAGACAATCCTCTCTCCCAGCTTCTCACCCAGAACCGCCTTTGACTCCTCTTTGCTCCCTTACAATCTCCAGACTCCATTCTGGTTCGGCCTCTTGTTAGTAAATATCAAGGTAGTCAGGCCATTGCAGCTCAGTCCTCCCTTGTCTCTGCATGCTCTCTGTGGCATCACTTTTATCCTAGGACCTCACAGATGGACCCTTTCCCAGTTCATTGGTGTTTCCCAAACTTCCAATCTGCACTGTTTTTGGACTATGCATGCTGTAGAGCCAGTGCCATGGCACTCCAATAGCTATTGCTATTCCGCTTCCCAGCAGTCCAACCAATATCAAGCCACCAATATCCTTCACCTGGATGACTTCCTGTGTGATGTTTTCTATTCTGGTTTTACCTACCCACCCTTAAATAACATTCATATTTCTGAGTTATATCGAGTGGAGGCTAGTGAACAAACTTGGAAACTTGGGTGTTATTCTTCGGGCTCTGTTCATTGTGTGTGTGGGGGGGGGGATTGGGGGTGTACATGCATGTGTTTCTTTTATGTGTATGAGCATTCTGCCTGCATGCATGTATACCATGTGACGTATTGTGTTCTTGGAGGTCAGAAGAAAGCATCAGATCCCCTGGAATTGTAGTTATGGACATTATGAGCCAACTTGTGGGTGCTGGAAGTTAAACCAGGCGCTCTGCAAGACCATCAAGTTGATGAGTCATTTGTTCCAGGCCCCACCACTGACCCAGCATGTTTTTTTTAAATATAGGGTTTCTAGCTATCCTGGGAGTTGCCAAGTAGTCTAGGTAGACTAGCCAGCAAGTCCCAAGGATCTACCTACCTCTGACTCTCTAGCCCTGGAATTACAAGCATGTGCCACCATGCTCCCAACCCTTTTAATAAAACACAGTTTCTAGAGATTGAAGTCAAGCCCTTGCACTTGCAAGGTAAACACTTTGAGGACTGAACTATTTCCACAACCCATCCTAGAGTGATCTTAAGTTACATTTTAATGTAACATTGATACCCACTTTAATTCTTCTCTTCCAATCAACCCATGATAGGGTTGAAGTTTCTATAGAGGCACATGGAACGTTTGAGACCCAATTTTACAGAATATAAAATCTCACCCAGAGACCCAAAACTTTACTGCCAGAGCTCCTCACGGTGCTCAGGGTCAAGGGCAGGGCCAGAGCACACAGGCAGATGATGGTCAGCATGAAGCATCCAAGGTGTCTCTTAGCAGCAATGCAAAATATCTGTAACCAGAAAGGACTGGGAGAGCGACTTGGCTCAATCAGGCTGTGTCTGCTCCTCCTCTCTAATCCCAGCATTTACTGTGATGTCGCCAGGCCAGGCTCTGCCATGCATTTGTGATGCCCAACTATGGCAGCTGCAGCTGCTGCTGTGTCAGTATAGGCAGGACATCAAGGTGGGCAACACTGGACTGGAATGACAACACGATGCTCTCCCTTCTAATGACACTTCTCATGGCATCTCAGGGACATGCCCAGGACCAAGGTTAGTATCTGGTTAGCCCAGAACAAAAGGTAGGGAAAAGCCTGCCATCTCACCCCTGGATCTCCTAGAGTGCATGGGGAGCTCCAGGAGATGTAGAGTTAGAAGTCTCAAACCCAAACCCGGAGAACATAAAATCTCACCCGGAGACCAGGGCTCTTCACCACCAGAGGTGGCGGTAGATGGAATTTGGCTCAGGAAATGAGGGACTATGACTCCTCATTGATCAAAACTGGACTGTTGAGGATGCTACCTACAGTGAATCCCTTAGGATCTGAGCCCAGAGTTCTAGAAGCACAGGAGAGTTGGGGGCAAAAATCAACAACTGGCTATATTTCTTCTATTGGACTCCCTCTCTATAAATGAATCAAGGATCTTTCTAGTTCCAGACTCCAAAAGAGAAAGCAGAAAGGTGTGGGTTGAATAGGGATACACTTAACTTAAAAAATATTTATCAGGTTACATTGTTGTAAGAAGTCAATTCATGTAACATCTGCTCTGTGGTCCTGGGAGATGCCCCATAGAGAAAGCTCTGTATGTAGACCAGATGTGCAAATATTTGGTACTCTTTCTGCAGAAATACAGTAGGACCCCCCACAAAAGGATGCTGGAATATATTATGGTACACAGAGTGGCTTTGCTGTATTTAATCTGCTTTTCCTACCTCCCTATCCTATCTATCTATCATCTATCTATCTACCTATCTATCATCTATCTATCTATCTATCTATCTATCTATCTATCTATCTTCATTCATCTATCTCTGTCTGTGTGCTGTGGTGTGTGTGTATGTACTCATCTCCCTTGAAGTCACTAATGGCTGTTTTATAATTCTATCAGGCAACAACATTAGCTGGTAAATTTCTGTTGCTTTTCCTACTATTGCCCTTCCCTCACCTTTTAAACATAGAATATGTGTTTGTGATTTCTGTGGCAGGCCCACTTTTGTTAGTTTGCATTTTCCTGCACTGGCCATTTTCAGTTTGGAACTATTTTCTAAGATCAGTTCTGTGGGCCTTCTCTTTTGATTTCCCTCATATGCCACCCAGACCTTAGCTAGGAAGATTCTGGAAATGTGAAGTGAGGATTTCTGGTCTGGGCCCCTTGTGTCTGGGTCCCTCTTGTACCAATGTATCTTTATTTTCTTTTTAAAATCAGTTCTGTGTGGC
Organism: Cricetiscus sungorus; assembly: GCA_030556225.1. Taxonomy (NCBI): domain Eukaryota; kingdom Metazoa; phylum Chordata; class Mammalia; order Rodentia; family Cricetidae; genus Cricetiscus; species Cricetiscus sungorus. The sequence goes on from JANBXA010000741.1 coordinate 10,468,009, forward strand.
CACAGACCTGCCTTCCCAAACTCATCATGGTTGCCATTCCGAGAGCTGCTTGAAGTCCAGAATGGTGAATTCCCATGGCAAGTGAGTATCCAGATGCTTGGGAAACACCTGTGTGGAGGCTCCATCATCCATCAGTGGTGGGTTCTGACGGCAGCACATTGCTTCCCAAGAACCCTGTAAGTGTCTGGGCATCCCCTTAATTTATGTCACATGCAGTCTGGACTAGTCACTAGTACATGAAGCCTTTAAAGCCAAAGGCTCTGTGTCCAGTGACTGAAGTCTGCTCCTATCTAGTCATCCCTCTTTACTTGATCAACTATATCCCAAGTTGGCTGTTTCTTATAGCTCAGCATCAGTGTTAGGAAAATCAATGTGGGCTTCACTTTTCCTGCCCACCACCTGTATACTAAGACACATTGAATTCATTCATTCATTGTGTATACATTGAGTACCCACTGGCTACATTTTCAAGAGATAGGGATGTAGTTGTCATTAAGAGAGCCAAGATTCCTATCTCCAACATTTTTATATCCTCTTTCCTTAATGGGTACCTTGTAGTTCTGTTGGTCAGAGCTTCCTCTGAGTTACTGGTTCACCTGTTCAGAGATCCATCTGGGTGTGGTCCCTGACTCTGGCCTCCCTGGCCTCTCTAGACCCCCTCTCCATAGCATACCCATTACTATATACTACTTCACGGTAGGTTCTACTGTTTGGAAATGTGTCTGAAGATAGATACAAAGTACCCCATGGTCATTGTCAGCTCTGGTGCCTTTGTATTCATTCTTCAGATTAGAAGTGGCAGTGGTAAACATCACTGTAGTCATGGGAACCAAGACTTTCAGCGACACCAACCTGGAGAGAAAACAAGTGCAGAAGGTTATTGTTCACAAAGATTACAAGCCGCCCCACCTTGACAGCGACCTCTGCCTGGTCCTGCTTGCCACACCAGTCCAATTTAATAAAGTCAAAATGCCCGTCTGCCTGCCACAGAAGGAGAGCTCCTGGGACCGGTGCTGGATGGCAGAGTGGGCATCTACTCATGGCTATGGTATGCACCTTGCCTTCACGTCAGTATGAGGGTCACTTGTAGGCTGCCTTCCGCTGAGCAGAAGGATGGTTTAGATAGTGGAAGACTCAGGTTTGAATTTGCGGCAGCATCCATTATCTTCTTCATCATCATTTTTCCCATCCATAGAATAACAACAATGCCTCTCTCAACTAAGTCATATAGATGAAATGAATGAAATTATGTAGATAAAGTCCCCTGCAAACACATAAGACATAGAAGAATCTCAAAACTTGAAAGCAATGGTCATTTGTATAGATTCCATAAAAAGTGTTTGGCTCACACATCTGTTAGCCTCACACAGAGTCCACCATTTGCTGATATAATTAAATCAGTGGTTTCCCTGGGGCAGTGAACACCAGTTGATGCTGCTCATTCTCCTGCAGAGCACAAGGCTGGTCACTCATGGACCATGAGCAGAGAGAAAGCTGGGATTTCCTTTAGCACTGTGGTTACTTCTCTCTAGAAGATGACTGATGTGCCTTCATGTATCTCTGTTCATCTCGCCAAAGACAAGATGTGGGTCACTGTTGCCCAAGCACTTGGACTGCTCTAAACTCCAACACCGGACAAAGGGTAGCTTCAGAGAAAGGATAGGGACACAGAGAAATCTCCATATAGTGTCCCTAGTAAGGGACTGACTTGCTTCTCTAGGCATATACATTAGCAGAGGGACTATTTGTTGGGACACCTAGATGATAGAGTGAGGTCTTGCACTAAACCATCCAAACTATGGGACCTGTGTGTCTGACTTCCACTCTGATGTGTGTGGGCTGCTCACGGCTGGCAGCCTATGCATGCTCGTTCTCAGGCTAGCTTCCTTACTTGGCTAGGCTCAACCAGAGGCTTAAACATGCACCTGAAGAAGCTGAGGGTGGTTCAGATTAACTGGAGAGCATGTGCCAAGAGGGTTACTGAGCTCTCCAGGAACATGCTTTGTGCCTGGAAGGAAGCCGGCACCAACGGCAAGTGCCAGGTACTCAGCCCCTGCCACATCACTCCTCCTCACCCCCCCCCAATGATTCTTTGGTTCCCAGGAGTCCAGGAGGGAGGCCCTCACTCAGACCACTAGCCACCCCTTCATACCCTCTTGCTGGATGGGTCCACTGGCCTCTCACAAACAGTGTTTCTTGCTTTCCTCATTCCCAGGGAGACAGCGGGGCACCCATGGTCTGTGCTAACTGGGAGACTCGGAGGCTCTTTCAAGTGGGTGTCTTCAGCTGGGGCATAACCTCAGGTTCCAGGGGAAGGCCCGGTATGTTTGTGTCTGTTGTTCAGTTTATCCCATGGATCCTGGAGGAGACACAAAGGGAGGGAAGAGCCCTCACCTTCTCAAAAGCCTCAAGAATCCCCTTGCCTTGCTTTTCACGATGCTCCACATTGCTAAGCTTGGGGTCTCAAATACTGCTTGCTGCCATGTTTGCTGGGGACAAATCAAATTGCTAAGCTCTGAACTCTTACTGTTTGTCAAGTCTGTTTGTTCTCTCCAATACTCGTACAAGCTTCTGAGGAACACTAACTATGGGTTGGGCTCTACATCAGATGAGTTAGCCACAGACTTAGCTCCCTGTCTTACAATCTAATGTAAGAATGTCAAACTCCATGCTGGGAGAATTGTTGTAGGTGCTGGGGGAACCCCAGAGGAAAATATTATGTCCTCTGATAAAGTAGGGTCAGGAGGGTGTGATTCAGGAAATCTTTGAAAATCTCCAAGGGAAAGTCACCCCATCCTTCCCTATGAAGGAGGTGCCACCTGCACTGTGAGTCTTTTCTGACATTCCAAATTGCTTCTTTCTATCTTGGGACATGATCAAACCCAGCCATAGACCAGCTTTGTTATGTCAGTCCAGCATCCAACTTAGGTCTGTACCCAGGAGCTCCCAACCTAGCCTGCAGATACTTCCATGACCTGGACATGCATAAAGATCTCTGTGTGTGTGACAGGTAGAGCAAGGGATCCCTAGTCCAATTTCAAACTAAAATTGGGGGATTATGACTCAGGACTCAGAGACCACACCTTTCCTTCCATTTTTTAAAATGTATCAAAAAACTACTTCGGGATAACAATTGTTCCAGGGGCATTGATGTATATCTACTTCTCCAGCACATGAAGACTGAAATTCCCTCATGACCAAAACCACTGCCTGTCATATGTGAGAGTAGATTGAACTAATCCAGGGACATCAGAGCCAATGTGCCCTTCTACTAGAGTCAACTAGCAGAGTAGCTAGCTTGTTGCTAGTCACAAAACAAAGGTTAAGAATTTGGGCTTAGATCACTACAAGATCATGTCTGAAGACCAGGGCCATATCATGCATCCAAGGGACTAATGGTTGGTACATCTCTAGATCTCTTCTTGGCCAAGTCTGTATGGCATAGGAATAAAAGAGGCAACCAATTATATGGACACAAGAGTTTATTTTCCCATTTGTTCATTTGAATACTTTGTGAACACTATGCATAGGAAAGATACACAAAAATATAAGACATGGGAGGCTGGTGTCTTTAAGTGTGCGCATCACATTTGTATTACATGTTGTACATTCTCTCAAAGGGTTTCTTAGTAATTACTTTCACTATAAAAACATACATACATTTACACACACACAATATATATATATATTTATAATTTTTTTCTATCTTCCATTGCCCTTCTATTTTCTAAGAATTGTGGGGAATGGGTAGTCTAACATTTGTAGAAAAGGCACTGGACCATTACAGGGATTATGAAGTACAGTGGTACCTTATAACTTACAGTAAGAGATATATCCTACCTTGTGGCCCAGTATACACACAAATACACATCTTGAATTAACAATTCACAAAGCAATATACCCTTCACTGATACTGGGTAAGCAAGGACTTAGATATGCAGGACCAAGGCAAACTACAGCCGTATCTTGGTGAGTATGTCTCCTGAAGGTCTAGGAGCTCCTGTGTGGTTAAACATCCTTGAAGCTGCAGTTAGGATGCACCCTTTTAAGAAACCATGGTGCCAGGGCACTTTCAAAGTTCCTACATGTTCACACTAAGGAAGGATATGTGACCTCAAAAGGCCTTGGTTTCATTATTACGTTCATTTCATTGTGGTTAACCCACCTACAGACTTTTCAAGAGGATCATGAAGGAACAAAACATACCCTAAAAGGAAGATCTGGTCCATCATGATTTCAGAGGGGATAGGGTCATCCTATCTCATGAATGTGCCACCCATCTCAAAATACTCAGATTCACAATGCAGGACTCACTGCTGATATCTACCTCAAGGGTAGCCCACTCCAGTTTCTCCTTGCTTTGCCAAATATATTTCTGTTTAATCATTTGTGTCTCCCGACTGAATTTTCCCTTGAGAAGACAAGAACTGAGAGCTTCTAGCCATAACAGTAAGTGACCTCTGCTTACTAAGGTGTCAGTACCTAATGGGTGTGAAATGGGATTCACTATTTGGGAGCACTTGATGGGGATAAATCCCAACCTCTACACTGTGTTTAAGAAAGCTGCTGCAAATTAACCACCCAGACCTGGAATTTCATCACTTGGTTCTCAGATCAGTTCACTGTCTGGAATTCTTGAGTTTGCTAATGGAAACAAGGAGGAATGCTGCTGAAGATATTTTGTCCAGTCTTTTAGGAAATACCTGCCAATGAGAGATTAAGGGGAAGCAGAACCATAAGCCAACAAGGAAATCTCTGGTATTCTGAAACTGTCAGTCTGATTTTTTTTTTGATATAATAAATAAGATTCTTTTGGAACTAATTGTGGAAGCTTCTTAAGCTCTTTGATTACATCTTGACATTGGGAATTTCAAATTCCAAGATGTGGGGATGTTGCTATTTTGGTTTTTGGTTTGTTTTTTCTGAAGCTTTCTATCGCATTTAATAATTACAGCCCTTATAGGAGAGTCTTGTAGTAGAGCCTTGTAGTGGATAGGGCCACTTGCTTTCCTTTCACTGATAACTGAGCTAAGGGTGACAGGTGGTGACATGACTCAGGAGCACATCATACCACAGACTACCACAATCTATTTCCCACTAGCAATGAGGTCATTATTGACTTCAGACAAGTCAGGTTGAGATCACACCTAAGTGTCTTATCTCTAAAGTATTTTCTGGAATTTTCGCTGGCAAAGCCTGTATCAGGAATGTGTCAGGGAACAGAAAGCACTTCTCAGGCAGAAAGGAATGTAAGACATGAATATGAAGGCTTTATGCAGAGGAGGGATGATAGCATCCTGCCTGGTCAATTACAGGAGTCATCAGAACCCACTCCTGCCAATGATTTAACCTCAGTATCGGACGATTGGAGTCTGTGGCTAAATTTCATGGCCACTACCTAATGGTGTTTGCATGTCTGCCTACAACTGCTCTGAGAAAATAAATTCACCTTGTGATGGCTGGTGCTGACAACACAACTGAATCTAGAATTACCTGGGAGACATGTTTCTGTATGTGCTGTGGGGACTACCATGTGTTCATAGAGGTGGGAAGACCTACCCACCGTGGGTGGCACTGTCCCATTGGCTGGAATCCTGGACTGTGTAAGTAGAGAAGGGGCTGAGCAATAGCATGCATTCTTCATTTTTTGTTCCAAACAGTAAATGAGCATGACCAGCTCCTGCCACTCTGACTTCACATTAAACTCTGAGCCAAAACAACCCTTGTTTTGTCCCTCAGTTGCTTTCGACAGAGTATTTTATTGCAGCAATAGAAAAGGGGACTCAGACACATCCCTTATTCAGCTTTGTTTCAAGGCATCTTGGGCATCTAAGAAACAAAGCTTGTCGGTGTCCAGTGGCTAGCTTAAAGTGGCACCGAGTTAAAATGCAGTCTTTGATGTGGGGACTAACTGGCAGAAAGTAGCCAGGAGGGGTCAGTCCCTAGTCCTGAGCACAGTACACTGCATACCATGAGGCTTAATCACAGGTAGCTTGGTGTCCTTGTTACTCCTGAAATCAGCATGGTTCATAGCAGTCAACTCATCCTTCACCAGAAAGTTCTAGAAGATGCTGGCCCTTTATTTCCCCATTTGCCCCAGTTCTCCCACTCCAGGTCTGTTTGCAGCTCTTGACTGGGTCTGGAAGGCTGCCTCCTAAACCTGAGCCACCTGCTGTCCCAGATGCTGTTAGACTTCCTGTCAGAAAGCATTGGCCAAAGTACAAGAGCAGGAAGTGAGATGGTCAAGGGGTGATTCTTTCCTGCCCCCTTCCTGTTTAGGTCACAGTACTGCTACTGGCCAGTTCTCATTGATGTGCCCCTCCCTTCTTCACCCCTGTGGCTTTCTCTGGGTCTAGGGAAAAGAGTTTCTCTTCCCCCCCATGGTTGACTATGTTGGTCAGTCTGTTAAATGCTAAAATATCCATGATGTTCATGCCAGCATCAGAATGTCTCCATCCAAGTTTTCAGAGTAAAATTCCAGCGCCTCCCTAACTGAGCTCAGGCCCTCTCTCTTAACACAGGGCTTTGAACTATCAGCCTACCTAATTCCACCTCAAAGAGGCAGGTGGGGATTCAGATCATCATGAGAGGCTGGGGAGAAGGGTGACTGAAGCCTCAGACTAGCTCCACCTTTCTGAGCTAGCCTGGCAATTTCATCTCCAGGTGGACAGACAATCACCAGGCAAATTCCATGTGGAAATGCAAGGCCAGAGCCCTCCGTCACCTCACACCCCTTTCCTATTCACTGGATCTGGAACTGGGCTTCTGTAGCACTGCTCACGGTGATCCAACTGGTCTCAAACAAGGAAGAAATAGGACAGAGCTGAAATCCAAAAGGGAGAAAGGCAGGGCTGCAATCCACGGGGAGTAATGTCTGTTTCCTAATCTGTCTCCTGCTCCAAATAGCTCTGCTCCCCCCCCCCCCGCTTGTGTTGATGTGTCTCCTGCCTGGGCAGCAGATGCCACCAAGACTTAAATTGGGTCATGGAAGGTGGGGATGGGCTGACACAAGCCCACAGGCCATGTCCTCCTCTGACCTGGCTCCCCAGGTTCTTGGCCTGCAGTTTGGAGCACAGACCTCACAAGGACACGCAGCCTCCAGGACATCTGAGCAGGGTCTTTGCTCCCTAGAGCCACAGAGCAGAGCCCTCTGGGTAGCCAGAGATGAAGAGGTCCTGTCCTGTAGGTAGAGACAGGCCCTGCGAGTCTATGGCCCCTTTATTATGGGTAGCTGGGGATCTGCTTATTGAGAGAGCTTCAGAGATGCCTTCTAGCAGAACCCCAGGGTTCCAGCAGTATCTAGACAGCACAGTAGCTGAAAATATAATGTAAACAGCAGCATAGAAATCTGGACTCTCATTTGATTTCAAATCCTGCCCACTGAGGCAAAGCAAGAGGGATGTCACCCAGCTACATGCCTTCAGCCATACATGATAACCCACCCCCATCAGCCTCTGGGTCTGCCCCCATGTTCTCTGCCCAGCACTATGCTCTGAACTCCCCCCCCCTAGTTTTTTAGACCACCACCAGCATTACTTGAGCAGTACCATGCATGCATTCTGAGCAAGGTGTGTGTCCCTACCCTACTGTGACCTACTGTGTAGCTGGTTTGGGAGGTGGAGCCATGAAGGAAGACATTTAGAGTTAAATGAGGTCAGAGGGTGGGGCCCTGGTCTACAGGATAGTGTCCTGAGAATACCTTTGTAAGAGTCTCATACCACACACACACACACACACACACACACACACACACACACACTCACACAGACACACACACACACAGTGCCTATACGGGAGAATGAGGAAGTGTAATGTGAGGGCACAGGAGATGCCTGGTGGGAAACTAAGAAGAGCACCTTCCCTGGGAACCTAGATCTTGGCCATCTAACACTGCTGGGAAATTTCCAGCAACTAAGCACCAAGTGTTTTATCCATCCGGCCTAGGTTTCTTGTGGTGACAGCATTGGCAGAGGAGGACAGTATTAAAAACTTCTGCTCACATGGTGGGCCTTGGAATTCTAGCAAAGGTGCTATCAGCAAATGGGGTGTGTGTTACTTTCCTCAGAGCAGAGAGGCTCCCTCAGCAATTTCCAAGGTGTTTACAATCCATCATGGTAGGGGAGGGCAGGCTGCTCTCATGGCCTTTGGAGATCATCACTGGTCACATCATGGCAGCAGAGAGTGAGGAACCTGGCCCACAGTGAGGGCTGTGACTCTGGCTAAGAACACTCATTGTGTAAACAAGAGAACTCGAGTTTGAATCCTCAGCACCCAACTCATGTCTGGGTATGGCTGCAGATACCCAGGGCCCCAGCAATCTCGAGGGGGGGGAGGGGGGACAGAGCGATCCTGATAACCTGCTGGGCAGCCAACCCAACCCATAGGGCAAGATTCAGGGGCAGTAAGAGGTTCTGTCTCCAGAGAACAAGGTAGAGAGCAATAAAGACACACACACACACACACACACACACACACACACACACACACACACACAGTGAGAAGCAGGCCAACTATAACCTTCAGACCCCACCCCTACTAGGTTATATCAATGAGACAGACCCAAGGTTCAAAAGATTCCATCCTACCTACCAAAACAGTACCACACAGGCACCTGCAGAGGACATTTCACAATCGAACTACAGCAGGACCAGCAGGGGTGCCACTTACATCAGTGCAGTGGTGTTTTAAAAGTCTGGCTTCTGCCTTGTCGTTTCTAAGGAGCGAATGGAAGGTTCTGTGAATGGAAAGTCCTGCGCATGACCACACAGTAAGACATCTAACTCATTCCTCTTCCAAGTCCATCCTCTACTTGAGCTCCAGCTCCTGGCGATGGCAGGTGTTTTCTCTATTCCTGTGGTTTTGTCTTTCCAGAATGTCATGCCTAATGCACGTGTGTTTGGGCTGCTGGCTGGATCAGTAATGGCTTCTCTTCACTACTGAGTGGTCTCACTGCCCTGCAGGTATGCTGCTTTGTGGAACCAGCCCCAAGCATGGACATGCAGGTTGTTACTAGGGTTTAGTAGTTACAAATAAAGCCACTACACATGCTAGGAATTGTCTTTGGTGTGGACATGTATGCTCTTTCTTTCATTTTCTTCCTCCCTTTCTTTTCACAGAACAGGGTGTTGAACCCAGAACCTTACATATGCTAGGCCAGCACTGTACACTAAGCCTCATCCACAGCCCTCTTTTTTTTCTAAGTTACTCCAGCTGGCCTTGAACTCATTCTGTAGTCCAGCCTGGCTTTAAACCACAAGGTTCTGTTACTAAGAAACAGGCAGGAGATTTCCCCATCATTTCTGGTCCCCCACCTGGCAGTGAAAAGGTAGAATCTTGCTTGATGAATTCAAAACTCAGACTATAGCCTTTGGCAGTGTTAGACATTCTCTATATGACAAATATCACATCCAAAATAATGAACTGTTTAGCATTTCCTGAGGCTTTCAGTCATTCTGATGAGACATTTCAAAGAATTTAAACAGATTTACATTTGTCTACTTAGTGTGAGTGTGTGTGTGTGTGTGTGTGTGTGTGTGTGTGTGTGTGTGTGTGTGTGTGTGAACACCACAGAGTTCATGGGGAGGTCAGAGGGTAACTTGTGGGAGTTGGTTCTCTCCTATAACTTGTGGGTCCTGGGGAATAGGTCATTAGGCTTGGCCACAAACCCCTTTCCCTGTTGAGCTGGCCTACTTGCAAGAGTTTTGAGAAATTTGAAAGCCTCATAACATCTTGGAGCCAGGCAGTGGTGGCCCACACCTTTAGTCCAGTACTCCAGAGGCAGAGGCAGAGGCAGAGGCAGAGGCAGAGGCAGAGGCAGAGGCAGAGGCAGAGGCAGAGGCAGAGGCAGAGGCAGAGGCAGGCAGATTTCTGAGTTCAAGGCCAGCCTGGTCTACAGAGTGAGTTCCAGGACAGCTAGGGCTGCACAGAGAAACCCTGTCTCAGAAAAAAAAGAAAGAAAGGAAGGAAGGAAGGAAGGAGAGGAAGAGAGAAAAAGAGAAAGAAAGAGATGAGAGAGAGAGAGTGAAAGAGTGAGAAAGAAAGAGAAAGAAAGGAAGGAAGGAAGAAGAAAGAAAGAAAGAAAGAAAGAAAGAAAGAAAGAAAGAAAGAAAGAAAGAAAAGCTTGGAAATACACTTGCAGCTTGTAGTGATGGCTGTTTACACATTTGTCGCCTTGTGGGGCTTTCTTTTGGGAATCATTTGGTGACCACAGAGCTGGGGAGACTGTTTATTCAGATCTGAACTGTATTCAGCCAATTGGCCCCACACAATTAGTCTGACAATACTTTTGTTTGAGCTAAGCAAAATTGCAAAGTCTGCTGTTTTCAAGCTACCAAGATGATAGTTCTGTCGTTTTCATACTCTCTACACCTCGATATAGGTTTCCCCTTCTGAAACACTGTGTTTGATTCCCTGAACTGCTGAGCCTGGGTTCTACAAATGAGCAGCCTAGAATACCAGCAAGTGTTGCCGGGAGTCCTGAGGAGAAGAGATCCAAACTCACAGAGCCAGCATGACTTCCCACAGCGCCTCAGACCGTTCCGGGGCTCACACGGTGCTGCGGCTCCTCCTCTCTAACTTCTGGTGGTCAGAAGCACAGTCCATTCTTCACACGGGGTTCTGTGTGTCTAAGGGATGCCGAGTCATGATGGAGGATGAGCTGGCCTGTTCTAGCATGTTGTCACTGTAACCAATCTGCTGTGATGTACTTCCCAAGGAGCTCTACCTTCTGAGTGCTGTGCCGTGTGTGTGTGTGTGTGTGTGTGTGTGTGTGTGTGTGTGTGTGTGTGTGTGAGCATGTGTTGGTATGAGGAGGTGCACACCTGTTTGGTGGCCAGAGGATAACCTTGGGTGTCGCTTCTGAGATGGACGCATCAATCCATTTTGAAACAGTTTGTCATTGGTCAAGAATTCACCAAGTAGACTAGGCTTACTAGCTAGAAAGTCCCTAGGGATTTATCTGCCTCTGCTCCCCCCACCTCCCACTGAGATTATGAGTACTTACATGGTTTTTATTTTTAGGTGGGTTGGGTGATCAAATTCATCCTTGTTCTTTAAAGCACTTCATGGTCTAAGCCATCTCCCCATGGGGATGGCCAATCCCCATCATGGGGATTTTGAGGGTCGTAATTCAACCAACAGCAAATTCTTCCTGCTCTGCCCCATGGCCCCTTCTTCAGTGTGACCCTGCCCTGTTCGCCAGTGACACCTGTACTGTATGCCTCTGGCACAGTGACCCCAGTGACCCCAGTGACACACCCTTACTCCATGGTGCTAAAGCACTCTCCTTGCTCTGGCCCCGGCTATAGAAGTTCCCAAAGCTCAGGGAATACCCAGTTCCCATGACTTCATCTTCCAGGGATGGAGTGTGAAACAACACAAGTGAGAAGTGAATACAGACAGGACCCACCCCACACCCCACACCCCACATCCCATACCACCCACCACCCCACACCCCACACCATCCTACACCCCACACCACCCCACACCACACACCCCATACCACCCACCACCCCACACCCCACACCACCCACCACCCCACACCCCACACCCCACACCCCACACCACCCACCACCCCACACCCCACACCCCATACCCCAAACCACCCCACACCCCATACCCCACACCACCCCACACCCCACACCCCACACCCCACACCACCCCACACCCCACACCACCCCACACCCCACACCTCACACCACCCCACACCCCACACCCCATACCCCACACCCCACACCCCACAAAGGGTGTGCCCCCATCATCCCAGGCTGTACCACCGGAGCTTCCTGATGAGACGAGTTGCTGGTCAAGGCACCGTCTTTGCAAGGAGACAGTAGCAGCGAACCAGAAGGATTCCACCAAAGTCTTGGAATCCTACAGGGCCTGTGCTGGAATACAGGCCTCAGTGCAGGTCTCAACCTGTAGGATGAGACCCCTTTGAGGCCGAATCATCCTTTCACAAGGGGTCACCTGAGACCATTGGAAAACACAGATTTACATTGTGGTTCATAACAGTAGCAAAATTACAGCTACTAGGTAGCAACGAAAATAATTTTATGATTGGAGTCACCACAACATGAGGAACTGTATTAAAGGGTCACAGCATTAGGAAGGCTGAGAATCATTGTCTAAGTTCATTACCCTCTGGACACCACAGAGACATGTCATCATCCATTTTCAGATAGATCTGGGCATCCAAGCTAAGTGACTCCTGTTGGTGACGTGAGCTACTCCCATGGAGTGTGCATTGCTATCTCTGCTGTGTCATCTGGTTTATATGAACCACATACCTCAGCTCCCTTCTTATTCTCACATGCTGTGCCTTCAGCCATTGTGTTCTGGGCATCCATAAACCAGTGTGTGGGAGGTCCCCTACTCCACCTCCTATCACCCTCATCATCGCACCCTCCCATCCTCCTTTGCCTGGAGGAATGGGGAGGACATCTGCTGCTCAGTATGGTCTACCTGGGCCTATTATGATCTCAGTAGTCATCTAGACCCCGCCCTCCATCCCCTTGCCTCAGCTGAAGTTCCCTGGTGGTTATGTGCAGGCAAGCTGATGAAAAGATGGGATGGAAGAGCAGGTCTGTTGCTGCCATTGGCCTTCCTGCTCCCCTGGGCACATATCTCACTGGCATGTAGGTCTCTGGGGACCCCGTGGCTCAGTCCTTAAGGGGTGGTAGAATCATTCAGAAGCTAGTTACAAAGGCAAGTTCCCAGGGGTGCTGATTCAGTAGTTGGAGGGACAGGATTTAGGAATCTGAGGTAGCTGATCCCTGACAAATGATGGTTGAGATTCTTATAACACCTGGTCTTTAAAGATGCTTGGTGGGGAGAGCCTGGTGTGTGTGTGTGTGTGTGTGTGTGTGTGTGTGTGTGTGTGAGAGAGAGAGAGAGAGAGAGAGAGAGAGAGAGAGAGAGAGAGAGAGAGAGAGAGAGAGAGAGAGAGAGAGAGATTTGTTATCTATGTAAGTACTAGAGTTTCCTAGGGTTACTGGACACTCCCATACATATTTCAGAAAAGTAGCCCTCTATTGGGGCAGTGATGCCTATTGGCCACATTGGGAAGGCTTAAATCCCAAAAGATCTTTCTAGAATTCTTTCCTTCTGCCACCATGCTGAAAACCTTCTAAAGGGCCTATTGCAAACCACCATGTTACAGCACTCAAGCAAGGTGGGACATCAGTGTCCCCAGTGATGGGCTCCTGTTTGAGTTCAGAGAGTGTATGCAGTCTGGGTCAATGGGTTGGGCGATGAATTTTAAGCCCCTGCCCCAGGGTGTGCTGTTTTAGAAACTGTGTTTATAGCGGAGAAGGACGTGCATTTTTCCTCAGGGTTTTGTGCTATCTGGTGGTGGGGATGATGCCTTAAAAATAAACATGAAAGCTGCACAGTTCTTTCAGGCCTCTAATCCATCTACCAAGGAGGATGAGTCAAGAGGAGCTCAGGTTCAAGTCTAGCCTAGGCTACAAGAACTAGTTCAAGGCTAGCCTGGACAACTTAATGATCTATTCCCAATATAAAAAGTGAAAAGAGGGCTAGTGAATGTTTGCTCACAGGTAGAATGCTTACCCATCCCTGATGAGAGATGTTATTCTGTAAATATGTTTCTCATACTGGTTAATTAATAAAGCACTGTGGCCAATAAGAAACAAGATAGGCGGGGCTAGGAGACCACAAGGAGGAAAGAGGAAGTGGTAAGGAGGAGTCAAGATGTAGAGCATGGAGGAAGGAAGACGACTCCCCATAAGATGACCACGTGGAAATACTTAGATAAGTAGAAATGGGTTAATAATTAAGACAAAGCTAGCCCATTAACAATGATACTAACCGGCCAACAGGATTGTATCAAATACAGAGTCTCTGAGTGTTATTTGGTGCAGCTGTGGGCCTGGACCGGCGGCAGCCGGCGGGAAAAACCTGCCAATAACACACCCCCAGGATGACAACAACAAAATCCTTGAGTTAACTTTGTTGCTTGTGTTCTTGTACATGATGTGAAACAGGCAAAACAGACTGGCATTGTGGAAAACCTGGGAGGAGCCAATGAAATCAGCTGGTGTTAGGTTCTTTCTGTACTCATCGCACTTGATTTTTCTGGTGGGGAGGTACATTTGCAATCACCACCCAAAGGCTCTGCACAGGGAAGGAGCTTAATACACTGCAAAGGCAGTCGGGCAAGTATAAATGGGTCGGAGTGAGGGGAAAGATGTCTCAGTGCTGTGATAAGAGATCCACAGGGCCCAGATATGCCAACCTTTGTCAAAACACTGAACTCAGAGCCCCTGGTTCCTCTAGACTGGCTGGCCAGCAAGTCCCAGAGATCTGCCTGTCCTCACCTCCCCCGTGAGGGCACCACTGTGCCCAGCCTTTCACATGGGTTCTGGGAATCAAAATCTGGTCTCCATGCCTGCATGACAAGCACTTTGTCAACTGAGCAATCTCCCCAGGCCTGTCTTTTCTTGACAGTGACACTGATGAGTCAATCCCAGGATTTAAACCTGGCAAGATGGTGTCCATGTGTACTATCATTGATCGTGACCCAGTTCTGCTGCTGCTGCTTGGCTATGCAACCCCATCCAGAGACCAGATGACCTTTCCATTGGCCTTTGAGAGGCATTTCTCAGGGCCATGGGACTCAGAATCCCAACAACCCAGCACTGCCTACCTGCCAGGAGAAACTGCTGGCACATTTGCGAAGCTTTGATGCACCCTCAGACTTGATTGCCAGGAATTGAAACACAGTACTGAGAAGGAGCAGAAGGAGGTGGAAAGGGAAGAGAAAAAATGGAAAGAAGAAATGATAACAGGGATCTGGAAGAGGAGGAGAGGAGAAGAAAATAGAAATAATACTGGGAAAGTAGCAAAAGATGTCAAAACAACACTGTCATATAAGAGATGTCAAACTCCTGCGGAGAATTGGGACAATCCTTGGAATTAAAGTGGCATGACAGCTTATTCCCTAATCACAATAGGCAAATTGGGATAGGAATTGGAGAACGGTGGGACCATCTTCTCTTCTTTTGACTATTGAGTTGGTGCTTCTCCAACAAGAGAAGCCGATGTCAGGAGTTTACAAACATTTGTTAAGTAGTGCTGGTATTCCTAGCAGAATACCTAATACAAAAACGATACTGCAATAAAGGCAATTTACATCCCCCACACAATACTCCTGTAGCCCAGGTTAGCCTCAAACTCCAGCTTCTGGAGCCTCAAACTCCAGCAGAGCTGAGTTGGAAGCATGGGTGATGGCCTAATGACAATGACATTCACACGGTTCTTACAGGAAATTATAGCAATGTTTCTATTCCTGCTATCTCTAGTCACAGTCGCACCCCCAGGTGTCATCAGAGCCACCATCTTAACACACACTACCATCTCCACCACATACACCCCACTAACACATGCCAGCTTCCTGGAAGGTCCAGGAAAGCACACATTCACTGTGTACAGTGGGATGCCAGACCTGTGGCATATTTCAGAGGACAGTGGGGCACAATTTAAAGAGAGGAGTACCATTCCACAGATTTAGGGGAAATAGCGAGCTCCAGCTATAGGCCACGTGGTGTTGAGTCTCCCTTCTCAGCCCTCAAAGAATCATTCCAAGAAGCAAATGACAGTGAAGGTGGCACCCAGTGAACTCCAAGCCCTTGAGAGACTGTGGTGGACTTGGACCAGTCTGTGGGTCCCCTACCATTGCCGCTTTGCTGAGCCCGGCTGTGTGTGAGTGGGGAGAACAGGCTTGTAGTTAAGCTTCTTCCAAGGCCCCCAGACTCAACTTTTGGGTCCTAGAGCTTTCCTCCCTCTCCCTCATTCCTTTTAGTAACATGTGGCCAGAGGATAAGTGCCAGATCTCAACAAGGCCACAATGTTTCTGCCATCGTGGGAGGGGAACCTGTGAACATCTCTGAGTTCCCGTGGCATGTGGGGATTCTGGATCTTGGCAATCCTGTCTGTGGGGGATCTATTCTCAATGAGTGGTGGATTCTAACTGCATCCCACTGCTTCGAGTACATCAATAAGTAAGTATTCCTGTAAGAAAGTGTGTGTGTGTGTGTGTGTGTGTGTGTGTGTGTGTGTGTGCGCATGTGTGTATATGTGTGTGGTGTGTGCACATGTGTGTGCACACGCGTGTGGTATGTGTGTAGTATGTGTGGTGTGTGTGTGGTATGTGTGTGTGTGGTGTGTGTGTGGGGTGTGTAGTGTGTGTGTGTGTGTGGTGTGTGTGTGTGTGTGTGGTATGTGGTATGTGGTGTGTGTGCATCTGTGCGTGGTGCATGTGCATGTGTATGTGGTGTATGTGCATGTGTATGTGGTGTGTGTGGTGTGTGTGTATGTGTGTGTGTGTGTGTGTGCTATGTGGTGTGTATGCATGTGTGTGTGGTGTGTGTGCTGTGTGTAGTGTGTGGGTGGTGGTGGTAATAGAGTTAGAACCTAGGGGCCCATGCTGGGCAGTCCAAGCCATTTATTTATTTATTTGTTTGTTTGTTTATTTTGAGACAAGTTCAGGCTGGCCCTGAACTCATTCTGTAGCCCTAACAGGCCTTGAATTTAATAATTCTCCTGCCTCAGCTTCCCAAGTAGCTAGCCCTGCAGGCCTGTGCCAACAGGCTTAACTTAAAATTTTCTTTTTAACCAGTGTAGCTGAATGCTTGTCCCAGATGCTGATGACCCTGGAACTTCATTCAACCAGCCATGTGACACTATGAAGTGCTAAAGTATTCCACCAGGCTTCTGGGAAGTGAACAGTTCCCCTCCCAGGATTCCATACATCTTGTTGTGTGCCCCAGGTGTGCATCTTTCTAAGTACCAGTGCACATGATCTGGCCTAAGCTGTTTATGCTAGTACATGCCTCTCACTGAGTACTCTGAGGATGAGCCTGGAGAATGACTTGTCAGGGGCCATCCTGGGCTACATAAGGCAGACCTTGTCTTAAAGACAAACGAATCAAAACCTTAAATAGACAAAAAACAAAAAAGTATATCACTATTTGCTCTTGTTGGAGACACAGTGGGTGGTGAATGAGCACAGAGTGAGGAGGGCATTAAAGGCATTGGCATGTGAGGGTGGGGCTCCAGCGCCTGAGCACATAGTGCCAGCTCTGGGCTGGTGTACAAGTCCTTGAGTTCCATGACCCTTCCCAGGTTCTATAATCACTCCAGCCCTTGTTGAGAATCAAGGATGATGCTTTGGTGTCCTTCAACCTTGATGCTGGTTTGTCCAGGTAAGGTCATCAGGCTAGGTGCTGAAAGTCCACTGCCTCCTGCTGCTTTAATCCCTTTAACCCCCCCCCATGGCAGAATGATGTTTCCCTTGGGGATCCCTCCTTCCCATTTCTATCATTTATCTTTTCTCTATTCTTATTTTAAATGAGATCTAATGTGGAGATCATGCATGGCGAAGATAACCTCAACAAAACACAAGACCTGAAGTATAAGAAAGTGGACAAGATAATCGTACACCCGAGGTTTGATAGCTGGCTCATGGACAATGATATAGCTTTGATCTTGCTCAAATCCCCATTAAACTTGAGTAGCGACAATGTACCCATCTGCGTTTCACAAGTCTCCAACATACTGGCATGGGATAACTGCTGGGTGACAGGATGGGGCATTACCAATACCAGTAAGTGACTCTGGGTTTGGTATTACATACAGGGTGGCCTGTGGTTGGTGTTCAGACGGGTTAGAAATTTTTAGAAGCTCTGATGACCCTTACAATTTTGCCTGGTAAACCTGGAGACATCAGTCACCATGATATACATTATCCTGAGTCTCTCAAGCAGTCAGCCTTCATGACACTTCTGGGAGCCTGGAACAAATTGTGTGTTTACTCTATAGAACACGAATCCTGAACAGCACCTTAGGGGAAGTTTGCCAAGCCCAAAAGTTCACTCAGTATCATTCTGAGGGACTATGGAAGGACACAGGACAGCAGTGTGTACTGACCCTGGACTATGGTGTTAGCATTGCTCTTCTAAGACCAAGGTCTCAAAGTATTTGAAAGCTACAGCTCCAGACCAAGGGAAAAATATCCACTGAGTAAAAATATCCTTTGAAGAAGCAACCAGCAGTTCACCCCTAGACCCCTTCCCAGTCATGCCTGTAAACTGATCCCTTTAGTCCATGTACTTGGTGAGTATGTCTTGCTCCATAATGATTCAGCAGGGAACACTTTGCAAGTCATGCTGTTTCTCAGTGTAAGTCCTCACATGGTGTTCTGGTGTTGTGTTCCCAAGTCCCAACCTTGGTGGGAGTCAGTCTTTGATGATTTCTATGAGGTTAAAACAAACAACAATGAAGTTCTTAACACCGATGTCCTCAAGTACCATTCAGTACACATGCCTTGGCTGCTTCGCTGTTCTGGAAGCATCCTAGACACAGGCTTCGGCAATGCCCAAAGAGAAAGAAAGCACCTACACCCTGCAAAGTGAGTGCTTCTCCCTGGTGAATGTCTCAAGGGGCCTAGAGTGATACAAGCCCACTTACCTGTCTGGGTTCTCTTGGTCACCATGGACTCAAATAAAACACATTTCCAGGACTGCAGCTGAGGCTTGTGACTACTATAGGGCCAGAAGATGTTAAACTAAGGCTGAAATTAAGCAGGGACCTAGTTCTAGGGAACTGTGGATGCTTGGGGGATCTTGACAGTCCTCTGGACACCCCTTCCTCTCCCACATTCACACCAGAAGTTCTCTTGTCATTGGGGTGATGTGGGAGGGTGCTGGTGCCCAACTTAATGGGGCCATTTTAGCTGAGGCTCTCTCTCCTCCTGCTTCTCTTCTGGGTCAGGTTTAGAAAAAGTACAATCCTCAAAACTGCAGAAAGTTAGTGTGAACCTCTTCAGATGGGAGTGGTGCAATGATGTTTTGCCTCTAATAACCAAGAATATGCTGTGTGCTGGGGTTCAAGAAGGTGGAAAGGATGCCTGCCAGGTAATGGGTTGGGCTCAGCCTGGGGAGGGCGGCTGGCTTTTCTATCCTGTGGATGAGATGCCACATGGGTTCCCTGGGACCACTGTAATAGATAACCACAAGCTGGGTGGATTTAATCAACATACAGGATCCTCCCACAATTCTGAGTGATCCAAGCCCTGAAAAAGTATGTGAGCAAGGTCTGTTCCCTCCCCAGCTCTAGAAGGGGAGCCATGGACACTGCTTTAGCTACCAGTGTGGCCTTGCTGTAACATCTGTCTCAGTCAGGATGGGGCCTTCTCCCTGTGAGGGTGGCTCCTGATTTATTTATTTTTTCCCCTAAGTTGTCTAAAATGTGGTGCTTTAAGTATAGCATTTTATCACAACACTGATACACTGTTCTTTTGTTTGTTTGTTTGTTTGTTTTTGGTTTTGCATTTGCCATATATGTATCTATCTGTGTACCTGGTAGATCCCAACCAATTTCTTTTTATGAGGCATGATGGATTTTTGTTTATTTTGTTCACTTTTGGCAACTGTGAACAAACCAGAGAAAGCTGGGCTGGTAGAAAATGCATTCCTGGAGAATGCATACGTTTTTGATACAGATTCACCAAAACAGACGACACATTAATCAATGATGACATAGGTGGTGGTGATGGAAATCTGTTTTTCTTCAAGTTCTCAATCATCCAATTGCTTTTGACTAAATTGCTTGATACCTATGCAACAGTCACAGCCATGTGGCAGGAGAACTGAATAAAAACCAGACACTTACCATCACAGGAACTCTCCAGTACCTTTTGTCAAGATGCGCACACTTCAGCAGGCTATGGGAGTAGCTTCCTACTGCCATAGCCTACTTTCCACAGTCAAACAACTTTTCTCTCCTAGGGCGATAGTGGAGGACCTCTGGTTTGCAACAAAAAGGCAAACATGACCACTTGGTACCAGTTGGGGATTGTCAGCTGGGGTGTGGGCTGTGGCAGGAAGGACAACCCTGGAGTATACACCAAGCTGTCACAATACCTGAAGTGGATCAGACAAAAGACAAAAGAGGCAGGAAAGCCCTATGTGTTTGAGGAGGACTCTGCATGCTCTTCGCCAATCTCTTGCTGGGCTATTGTGTTCTTATATTTTGTGATGTTCTAACCAGGTGATGAAACATGGTACTGTCCCCAAGCCAAGTGTCCTTCTCATTGTATTAAATAAGAAGCAGGATGAACTCAAGTTTGAGGAATGATTCTAGGGTCCTTAGCTTCACCTGAACTCACTGCACAGCTATAGGAAGGTGCCAGACAAGCCTGAGGACCACCAAAGAGCAGGCAGAGTCCTCTCCCAGGGTTGAGAGGCTATTCTAAAGGAGGTGGTATTGGGTTAGTCAGGCAGTGAGTAAATAATTGGTCAATAAAGTAGCTTGGTCAAGCCAACCAACCAAATGATCCTGAGGAAAGCCACTCACCTCCATACACTGTGACAATCCTGTATGGGCCACACAAGATCAAAAACTCCCAACCTGTCATATAGGAAGAATTTATGATACATTGACCGGATTTTAGAGAACTCCACATAATTATAGAGAAAACATACAATCATCGTGAAAACACAGAGGGACCTGATAAGAACCTGACTGGGGTAGCTGTTTGTTCTGCAGCCTGCCCTCATGTTTTGAGAGAGCTCTTACACTATGTCTTCAATTTCTTGCTTCATTGAGATCAAGAATCCCTAAGAATTACTGTCAACCCAATAGAAAGATGGGAAATCCCAGAACCCTTGAGGCAGGGAACCCATTCACTTCTCTCTCATACACATGAATCCTTCTGCCTTTCCCTGGAAGAGTAGTCATAGAGTGAGACTAACCCGCCATCTTGCAGCAAGCTACTATCTAGCTGTCCTATGAGCCAGATGACAGAAGGAACAAAGTGTCTTCTCCACCGTGGACAGCATTGGTCAGAGCCATCAGAAACCCTGAAGGGAACAAGGATACACTCAGAACTCCCCCAGAGTATGCTGTGTCTGTGTTTTCCAAGCATCTGCCTCTGCCCTTTTAAGATCAGGAGGTGCCTTGAACCAGGTAATAGAAATTCTGTAAATTTAGAACCATATAAAGGAGGAGTGTGTGTGTGTGTGTGTGTGTGTGTGTGTGTGTGTGTGTGTGTGTGTGTGTGTTGGGAGCATGACTTGAGGAAAATACATCTAGTTGTCCACTGTCATCCTCTGTTCTGTAAATCACTGCCAATAAATTCATCTCATCTGTTAAAATGAACTTGAGTGAGTCATTCTTTGGGTTGTGCTATCCATTGAAAATTAGAGCTTGACACTGAATTTTGTATCTCTCTGGGAAAAGCCACACCACAGGTAGCTCATGAACTTTAAACTCCCTTTTCATTTGTAGCTTTAGCCAATGTTGTTTCTAGAAAGTTCTCTAGAAATTTTTTCCCTACCTGCGATGACTATTCTTTGTTGTCAACTTGACTACCTCTAGTATTAACTAAAGCCCAAGTGGCTGGACACAGCTGTGAGAAAATTTCTTGAATGGATCATTTGAGGTGGAAAGACCCACCCTAAACACATATCTTTTGGAGTAGGAAGAGCCACTCTAAATCTGGGCCACACCTTCTGGTGGCGGGCCTTTATAAAGGACATGGAAAAAGGAAGCTTTTGCTCTTTGCCTGCTTGCCTTCACACTTGATGGCAAGGTCATTCCTTCCCTGGTATTAGAACCTACTTCCTTGGGATTCTGGTGTATACAGAAGACCACTTGAGATATCCAGCCTGTGGACCAAATGCCTATTCAGATTCTTGGACTTTCCATTGGGAGGTAGCCATTTTTGGGATAGTCAGACCATAGCCTGTAAGCCACTCTAAACACACACACACACACACAGAGAGAGAGAGAGAGAGAGAGAGAGAGAGAGAGAGAGAGAGAGAGAGAGAGAGAGAGAGAGAGAGAAAGAGAGAGAGAAAGAGAGGTAGAGAGAGGAGAGAGAGAGAGTCCTGTTTCTCTAGAGAACTCTGAGTAATACACACCTTCTATAGCTGCCATCTGGTCCTGAGTCCCACTTAAGGCTACGTTGGCTCTTGGAGGTCATGATTAGCATGCTAAGATTCAGGACTGGGAAATGACTGAGGCCAGATGTTCTGGTTATGTATGTATGTGTCAGCATGCCTAACTTTGTTTCTTGTTTGTTTGCTTGCTTGCTTGCTTTTGTTTTTCATGCATATAGGTTTTTGCCTGCATGCATGCCTGTACACCACGAGCCCTTGAGTATGCCGGTGTCTTCAGAGACTAGAAGAGGGTGATGAATGCCCTGGGACTCACAGCTCATGTGAGTGCTGGGAATCAAACCCAGGTCTTCTGGAAGATAGTGCTCTAAACTGCTGATTCTGGCTGGAACCACTGAGCTGCCTCTCAGCCCTCATGCTCAGCCTTTAAAACCCCAACAGGAAAGGTAGATGCTCTGCTTGTAAGTTCACTGTGCTCCTCTACAGGACCTTTGCTACAATACTTCTGAGGGAGTCTGTTGTTTAATAACATTTCCCTCTCAAACACTAGACATAGTCAGCCTTATCAGCTCTCTTGAACATCTCCAGGAAAAGAAAAAGGTTGCACCTGAATTATCAACAGCATGTAAGGGAACAGGGGGATTGTGAGTATTGCAAGCTTTACCTAGGACGGCAAAGGCAACACCCAGCTCTGGGGAAGTCTGGCCCTGGACTGTCACGTCTACCTTGGCCAGCAAGGAAACACGACCATGACTCTTCTTCAAGCAGTTTATTCAGGAACCTTGTACATCAGCTTCCGCCTCTCCCAGCCCCAGCAAGCCTTTAAATGTGCTCTCATAGCCCAATCAGCTCATGCCACCTGGCGATCCCGTATAGGCACAGAAGGAGGAAGCGCACCAGATCCATCAAGCACTTCCAAACAAGGTTTGTTTACAGCTAAGCTTGAACTACCTGGCATCCAGCCAGGCACCATCTTGGGGCTGTGGCTTCCCACACTGGACTCCACCACCCACAGTTCTACTGGACAGTCTGCTGACTTTCCTTCATGTCTGTTCCTTGGAATAAAGGTTGTTTGACTTGGAAATCTGTCCTCTACACAGCCCATTTCTGCAGTCTCCATTGCCCTAGGAGCCCTGGCCTGCATCATGTCTGGTTTTAATTTGTTGTTTAGCCTTTTTATTTCTTTAGATGGTCTCATGCTGTAGTGCAGCTTGCCTGGATCCTGCTATGTAATCCAGACTAGCCTACAGGATGCTGAAATTACAGTCATGGACCTCCATTTCAGATCTTTATTTGGTATTGGAAATTGAATGTCAGACTTTATGAATGGTAGGCCAAAACTCTACTGCTGAGCTGTATCCCAGGACTTGACTCCCCTGCCCCCAACCACTACATTTGAGCTTGTGGGTTTGAAACTGGTCCCTCATATGATGGATATTCTAGAAAACCAGTGTGTCTTTCTGACTACTGTGACAAGTGTGTAACTCCTCTGATACTGTTAGTGCTATAGTGTAATTATAATAAGAAAGAGCTGCACCTGTAAGAGGTAAAAGGGCTGAGGACAGACAAGGACTTCCTGTCTTCTTCCAGCTAGGGATCTGAGAATCTTGTTCTAGAGAGGTGAACCCAGGAGCTGAGAAGGAGACTCCCTGAGCCCGTTGGTTCTGGGGACCAGGAATCACCCTGATATGTCACAGAAATCCTGCTAGGCGTGAAGACACAGAGTGACAGAGCCAGAGGGCTGCACCCACCCACCACCATCCTCTCTGACCTAGTTTAGGCCCACCAGTCTGTTGACATCTGCCACAAGAGAGAGGAAGGTAACACACAAACAGGAGCCAGGGGAGGAGAGCTGAGCTATTTGGGCCAGAGACAGATGAAGAAGTAGGAAGCTCTCCCCGTGGATTTCAGTCCATTTCTTTTTCCTCGTCTGTGTTTGAGCTGTGCCCTAATTCTTTCTTGTTACAAGTCTGCTAGGGTATTGGAGCACAAGATGACAGAGACTCAATTCCAGTGTCATTAATTTCATCTGGGACAGGGGGCTTAGGGCAGGCCCTGGGTGTGTGCCTTCAAACAGGAATGCTGGCATGTTAAACTCACTGACTGTTTAAACAGAGTGGAGAATTGCAGCCTTCTGGGAAATGTATGGCTTCTCCCCACACTGGCCTGTTCCCGTAGACGTGTTTTAAGCACTCATATGGAATTGTGAATCTTTATCCACCATCTGAGCTGGGACAAAAGAGACTGGGACCCTAATGACAGGACAAGTGTGGCAAGTGACCTAACAAAGGCCCAGACATGCCAGGCCAGATTAGCCAATCAGCTACTGAGGAAAGAGATGAGATGGGGGAGAGGGTTTGACTTGTGAAAATTGTTCTGCCAACCAGAAGATTTTGAGGACTTGTGTCCTAGTTGGCTTCTATTGCTCTGATAAACACTGCTACCAAAAACAATATGAGGAGGAAAGGGTTTATTTCAGCTGATAGCTCACACTTGCTCACAAAGAGAAGTCAGGGCAGCAATCTGGAGGCAGGAGCTGATGGAGAAATCCTGCTTACCAGCCTGCTCCTAATGCCTTATTCACTCTGCTTTCTTATACAGCCAAGGACCACCTTGTCCAGGGGTGACACTTCCCAAGGTGGGCTGTGCCCTCTCACATCAATAATCAATAATAGAAAAAATGTCATATAGACTTGCCTGCAAGCCAATTTGATGGAGACTTTTTTGTTTTTAAATTAATGTTCTCTCTTCCCAGCATGAGTCAAGTTAACACAACTAACCAAGAGAAACTTCCAATGTATATTCTGCAACAGCCCTATTTTAAATAATGTATTATCTTGTAGCAGCACAATTTTACTCAGTATGATCAAATTACTTGATTGAGAAGATTATAAAAGCAACAGACGGGTGAAAAAATCGTGCACATTGCATAGAGAAGAGCAGAGAAAGTATGAAGGCAGATTTCCCTGGAAACTGTGCACACCGGAGGAGAGGAAAAGACAGTAAAAAGAACCTGTAAGTCGCTGACAGAAAAAGGATTTATCTCAGGAAAACCATCCTTGATAAAGTGAAGATTTTCCCAGTTGTATACACAAAAGCAGAACGAGTCTCTCAGCACACTTCAGGAAGGACCAAATCGTGCAAGCAGAGGGGTACAAGCAGAAATATGAGCCAACCAAAGAATAAAGAACAGGAGAAATGTCATATATAGGCAAATGCAATTTACCTAATCAAGAAAACTCCTCACAGGTTCCCGGGAGCTTGCTTCTTAATGGCCTCCACGTCAGGTTGAGCTGATAGCCAAGACCAACCACCGCTTCTGTGAAACCTCCTAAAGCAGGGTGACTGTGTGACAGAGAGGACTTCTTTAAAAGGGGGAGTGGTATCGCTGCTTGGAGGATGGATGGATGGATGGATGGATGGATGGATGGATGGATGGATGGATGAATGAATGGGGTCATTGAATCAAGAAGCTGAGAAAACCTTAAATGTTCCTGTAGGAACACAAAGCCAACTCAGGGCAACTGTATGAAGAAACAAGCACATCCACAATGAAAGCTGGAGATGTCAACATCTCTCTTACCTGATGAAGCAGACAGGTAGACTACTGCTGGTAAGGGGCCTGGACCACACCATCCACTGACACTGATGTAATCTGTAGAATATTCCACCAGCAACAACAAAATACACAACTGGTGAACATGAGGCACCACAGCAGATGATATTTGTGTTCACAAAAGAGGTCTTGGCACATTCAATGCTTTCCAGATATGCATGTAGTG
This sequence comes from Cricetiscus sungorus, assembly GCA_030556225.1. Taxonomy (NCBI): domain Eukaryota; kingdom Metazoa; phylum Chordata; class Mammalia; order Rodentia; family Cricetidae; genus Cricetiscus; species Cricetiscus sungorus. The sequence goes on from JANBXA010000741.1 coordinate 10,493,708, forward strand.
TGCTTACATAGTGCAAGCAAACACACGCATAAAATAAAGATAACATATTAACAAAATAAACATGGCAACTTTTCAGTTGGGTGTGGTGGTGCGTGCCTTTAATTTCAGCAGAGGTACTCCAATGTCTTTGAATTTGAGGCCAGCTTATTTGACATAATGAGTTCTAGGCCAGCCAGGGCTACACAGTGAGATCCTGTTCCCAAAATTAAGTTAACAAGGTAACTTGTTATGTGTAGGTTCAGGATTAGGCATGGGGACCTGACTAGAAAAGCACTGGGGCTGCCCCGAGGCAGAGGCTGCTTTACTGCAGGATCTATAGGAAGAGATGAACTCATCAGGACAAGCAGGCTGCACAGTTGTGGTAAGAGTTAGGATAATTGCAGCGGATCCCATGGTGATGGGGGCAGCGAGGAAGGGGCTAGGAATGTTAGAATCCAATAAAGGAGGTGGTTGGGCATGTGAACACTATGTTTGTTTATTATGGAAGGCCAAGAAGAGTAAGGGTATGGATGGTAGGTCAGGTTGAGGAGTTAAGTCAGTGGGGTTTCGAGAACAAGACATGCCAATGCATGTACATAAGGTAGGTGTAGTGTGATGCTTACCAAACTAAACACATGGTGGATGTGTTGGTGTCTCCTGGGAGTGGGGAAGCATCTCAGATTTGAGAGTCAGATACTCCAGGTCCCACGGGACTGGCTTGAATCAAGACCCCACATGTCTTTGTGAGTCGATATAGTGGTCCTCCTGGGACTTGTGTCCTTTACTGGCAGTTTCTAAGGATTTCTGAACTAGGTTCATGTGCCCAGAGCAGGGTCACCTTTCTGTGAAAGGGTTAGGGCAAGATTCAAGGAGTGTTTTGAGGGTCCTGTGTCTTCTTCCTGGGGGACATCTTTCCTTCACAGCCAGCCTTAAGCATCACTTTCCAAGGTCTTCTATTTCTCTGTTGACCAGACATCTCTGGGCATCACTCTTTTCCTCAGACTCTCCACCTTCATTCTCCCCTACATGATCTCAGCTGGTTCCATGGCATCTGGCTGTGGCATTCCCAAATTTACCAATCTCAGATTCCTTCCAAGCTGAAGGTCTGCCCCTAAGCTGCCTTACTCCACATCTCCACAGTGAAGCCAGGAATGTGCACCCATCCCTAACCCAGATCTGTGACCCACAGGCCAATAACACCTGCTCACTGTGCCCAAGCTAAAAGCAAGAAAAGAGTCACACTTCCTATTGCTGCCACTCAGAATACCCATTCTCAGGTTTCTCAATAACCCTCCCTGAGCCAGCTCTGCCCACTTTGCACAGCTCCCCGCAGGGCACCCTTCTGCAAACTCAAGTCCCACTGGCCTTTTCAGTCTCTCCAATCCAGCCCTGATCACTTCTACTTATAGCCCTTCTACTTAGAAACCCTTCTATTAGCTGAAGTATACAGGGTGAGGAACTGACAGCTGTTGGCTATTCCATCTGACTTGTGTGTGTGTGTGTGTGTGTGTGTGTGTGTGTGTGTGTGTGTGTGTGTGTGTGTGTGTGTGTGTTTTCCTGGCATGCACTCACTGGCATATTATTGAATGTGGTAGGCCATTGCACTCCGAGTTTGGCGCATTATGGGGGCTGTGGTGAATGCACCTAGCTGAGATGACCCTGCACACAGCTCCATGCTTCCAGAACCAGCATCTCTCTATCCTTCATAAAGACCTGAAGTTAGCTAACCAATTCATTTCTTTATGTGGTTATGGTTTCTTGTCTTGAAGAGAATGTTCTTCCCCTCAAAGGCAAAGACTGAAGGGGTCTGCTTTAAGTACAACTGTCCTTGACATAACATGTGACAGGTATCTTGAAAACAACTATTTGTTATTAAAGCCACAGAGAGCCAGAGGTGCACACACTTGTAAAAAAAACAAAAAAAAGAAAAGAAAAAGAAAAAGAAAAAAAAAGAAAGAAAAAAAAGTAATATTTCCCACTTAGGGGAAAATAGTCAGAAAGGTTTGTTGTTTTTGTTGTTGTAGGGTTTTTTTTTCCTGAGCTCTGAACTTGGCCTTGCAATATTTCAAATATGCTTCCTGAACAAGGAAAGACAGACACGCAGCAGGCAGTTGCTATTACCAAACTATGGATTTTATTAGAACAAGCTTTTTCATAGCTGTAAGCAGAATGTTAGAATTCATTAAGGTCACTCATGTCTTTTCTCTACACAGACAGGGGATGGAGGAGGGAGAGAAACCCCTTACACACATCTAGGGTTGGCAGAACAAAACGTTTTAGCAAACGATTCATGGAGCCTGCAGGCATTAATGAATCAGGCACCTGAGGGCAGGGGAGTGGGTGAGGTATATCAGCACGGACCAAAGACTCCCAGTACCTCGTGCCCTCCCAACCATCTCCCTGCTGCAGAACCTTTAGCATCCCTTTGAGCCCAGGCAGATGAGCACAAGGCATTCATTATCTCCGTTTAGATCCCAAATGATCCACTAAAATGTCATGCTCTACCCTCACCTGGACTCAGAAGACAAATTACAATTTATCAACTTGTCATAGCACTTCCTGTAAATCAAACCCCAATCACAACCAGATCATGTAAATGCCCGTGTGGTGTGTGCTCTTTAGAAATTGATTGATGCGAGTCACAATGGTGCTGCTCCATCCAGCAATCATGGTTTTTGCAGGAACCTCCAGGGCCAATATCACGGAGAGAAATTATTTTTGAATGCCCATTGGGCAGGACACCCCAGTGCCTCCAAGGCCACAGTAGCCGTCCGGGTTCTTGCTCAGGTATTGTTGGTGATAGTCTTCAGCATAGTAGAACTTCTGTCCCTCTCGGATATCAGTGGTGATGGGGCCGAAGCCGTGCTTTTTAAGAACCTATGAAGAAAGGGAGAGACCTCAGGATGTACTTCGGGACATAGGACTCCTGAGAAGGAGGGAGCCTGGCTGGCAGGGGGATACATGGCTTAGGTTGTGAGCTGGTTCTACCTTTCCCTGGTAGATAATCCTATGTGGGTACTTACCAATCTTCCTTGGTGGACTGAAACTTGAAATTGAGTGTGAATCAGAGTTTAAAATGTTTTCTTTTTATCACATGTGTGCACATGCATGTTGCACGCCATAGTACATGTGTGCAGGCCAGAGGATGGATTGGGAACGTTAGTGTTCTCTTTCTACCATGGGGACTCTGATGATTGAACTTGGGCTGTCAGGCATGGAAGTGGGTGCCCTGGCCTGCTTTAGAGCCTGTGGTCAAATGTTTTGTTTATTTAATTTATGTTCTGCCCCCTGCTCCATAACTGACAGGAATCCCGCTTTTGGAAGGCAACCCCAAACCTTCTCCAGGATAGCAGCAGGGCCCTTTATGCTCCCTAGTTTTCCAGGAGGACCAGAAAATCAGACAAGCCTGGGGCTACGTCCACAGCTCAGGGACAGGCTCCACCCACTCCCACTTCTCACAGAGGGGTGTACGCTATGGTTCCCCGAGTCTGTGCTCTGAGTTCTGGGCCAGGAACCTGGAGGTCCTAGTCAGAGGAGGACACAGCCCGTGGGCCTGAATCAGCCCATCATAGCCCTCTGTGACCCAGTTAAGTCTTGGTGGCATCTGCTTCCTCAGGCAGGAGACACATCAACACAAGTGGGGTGGGGGGGAGAGCAGAGCTATTTGGAGCAGGAGACAGATTAAGAAACAGACATTACTCCCTGTGGATTGCAGCCCTGCCTTTCTCCCTTTTGGATTTCAGCTGTGTTCCTATTCTGTCTTGTTGCCAGTTGCCCTGAAGTACTGGAGCACAAGGCATTAGAAACTCACTCTCAGCACTGAACCAGCAGCCGAGCCTGTGCGTTGATGAGGACGCTGGCCGGGCTATGGTTGATCTGTCTGAGATGAACCCTCACACCTGCCACCAGTCAGTGGATCCCATCTCTGCCATTCACTGCTTCAGGCTTTCTCTGCTTAGTCCTCTTAACCAGGAGGCAGATTCACCACATTCAGGCCAAGTAAGCTTGGCGAGAGCAAGGACCAGTGTCCGTGTCAAGGCATACAGCTGGACCACACAACACAGAGGCAGCTAGGTTTTGTTTTGTTTTGTTTTGTTTGTTTTTGTAGGAGTTAGAAATGAGAACAAGGAACCATTCTAAACCCACTTAAGTTTAAAAAGAAGAAGGAGGAGGAGGAGGAGGAGGAGGAGGAGGAGGAGGAGGAGGAGGAGGAGGAGAAGAAGAAGAAGAAGAAGAAGAAGAAGAAGAAGAAGAAGAAGAAGAAGAAGAAGAAGAAGAAGAAGAAGAACTAGCAATTGTTGAGAGTTTACTATGTGCTAGACTCTGGGCAAAATCTTCATGTGCTAATTTTTACCTCATAGCAGCCACCAGAGAAAAGCTTTATTGTTATCAACCATATAAAAAGTATGTGTGATGTCACGTGCCTCAATTCCTGATATGCTTGCATGGCCTGGACCACAGAGGCAGAATGCCTGGAGACCATGCTACCCAAGTCCTGGGTCCAGCATCCACTCACTTTCTGTCCCACTCATGGGAGAAACCAAAGTAGAATCTAGTGACAGACACAAGAAAGGTGGGAATTTGCAGGGTGTAGTCATTGGGATGGATACAGGCACCTACAGAGAGCTCATCCGTGACTCTGCCACAGTTCCTCCTGGACACCTCTGAGAGTCTTTTGTTCCTGGGCCACAGGAAATTGAAGACTCATGGCAATAAGTTCCCATGGTTCAGTGATGACTCCATATGCTAGACCCTAGTGTTTTTCCAGGCCTCTGCTCTAACTGTCCTGCTAAAGCGTCCATGAACACAAAATTCCCTCAGTAAACTCCATCTCTGAAATACCTTCAAGTTCTCCATTTCATGGTAGAACCCCAGCTAGCTCACTTCCTGGTACCAGAGTTTTCAGAGAAAGAGAGCCTCAGGAGGATTAGCACTTGGGGCAGCAGCTGCTGGCACCGTTACGGTTACATCAGTCAGGGGTGACCTCACTGCAATGAGGTGGGCCAGTGCTCTGGGTGTGCAGTAGTAACAGGTCATCAAACCATCACCAGCAGCTGGATGTGCAGCTGGCTCTGGGACACAGGGTGGTGGTTAAGGATGGGATATTACAGTAAAGAACAGGCCCCAAGCCATGAATGTACTATCTGCTTCAGGGGGCAGAGAGCTTGCAGAAAGAAAAGGCCAAGTTCAGAGTTTGACATCCCCAGGGCGAGCGAAGGGGATCTCTGTGATTACGACAGCTCTGCCTTCTGTGGCTGGGTCTGCACACCTTCCTGGTCTCCGCCCAGGAATGCACACACCTTTGCCCTCAGAGAGCCCTGCACACTCACTGTAGAGGTATTGGCTTAGACAGCGCTACCCTCCCTTGGACCTCCTGTCTATGTGGGCCCGGTGCTCTGGGAAGGGGACTCCTGTTTTTACCTCAACTATACTGCAACATTGTGATCAATGGGATGGGGTTGGGGGGTGGTCTCATACTCCCTTCCCCTTTCCCAAGGTCACCCGTGTGTCTGTTCTTTGCCTCCTTTGTCTGGGTCTGCTGTTGGGAAGGTGGGCAGGGCCTGGCTCCTCCTCCTCTGCCCACCCATATCCCTTTTTTTTTCTCCATAAATGACGGTTCTTGTATAAATGACTGGCCATCCCAAACTCAGAGCCTTCTGAAAGCTCGTTGATGCTGGATGGTGAGGGGCCTCTCTGAACCCTCCTGTCCTCACAGGCTACTCTTTCCACCTAGGGCATACCAGCTGGGCAGTGCGGGGGGGGGGGGGGGGAGGATAAAGGAGGATAAAGCCAGACTGGGGTTCAGGCAGTACCAATTTCAGCCACAAGATGGCAGGAACTTCACTCATAAAACCTCTCGGAAGCCATAGGAAAGTATACTAAGACTGCAGGCCACCTCTTTTTCCTGAACCCCACCCACACTAGAAGACTGGCTCTCCCTTCAGGCTTAGCCATCTCTTGGCACTGAAGTGGGTCCTGGGCAGGAAGACTGAGGAGGATGGCTAACGCAGGCCAGGCATAAGGCTCCTGTGCTGGACAAACCCGTTCCTGGTTTGTTCTTGGGCAGCCTTAGCCTGGTTCACCAGGTCCTTGGCCACCGGCCTCTGTCTAGGACCAGTTAGTTCTTGAGGAAGAGGGTGCCATCTGGCTGGATCTCCCCCTTCCCATCGCCATCTTGCTGACACTGAAACCCTGTCTCAGTAGCTCAAGTTTTTTGTGCTCTGTCTCTCTGTCTCTGTCTCTGTCTCTCTCCCCTCCCCTTCCCTCCCATGTCCTCTCCTTTCCTTCCCTCCCTTTCTTGTGTTGTGTGTGTGTGTGTGTGTGTGTGTGTGTGTGTGTGTGTGGTGTGTGTGTGTGTGTGTGTGTGTGTGTGTGTGTGTGTGTGTGTGTGTGTTGTAAGGGGGAAGAATCTAACTAAAAACTCCAAGCCAGGGTGACACCTGGCTCAGGACAAGTCTAGGGCCCCTAAAGGAAGACACCAGTGCTGCTTTTGTTACAACCCTTCTGTCTCCCTCATCTGCTGTGACCCAGGAAGCCTCCCAGACCTTCCTTCTCTTGCAGGTCTCACTGGAAAAAGCTTTCCTGTCTGTCCAGTGGGTGCCGTGTCAGGCTCGCTGCTCTCCTGAGGGTATAAGCAGACATAGTCCAGTGCGGCCCTGCCAAGCCTTCACCCTGGAGGAAAGCCAGCCCACCCTTCACCCAGCTGAAGGGACCCCACCGACCACCCCCGCGTAGTCCCCTTTTCTGTATCTGAATAGATCCCTATGCACAGGCAACAGTGAGGTGGAGGCCTTCTCCCAGACCCTAGTGACCTCAGGCCCAGACAGATGACCTCACCACCAGCCACACCTGTGTATACCACAGATACAAGGGAGTGACCAGCAGCGGCATGGTGGGTCCATATGACCTTCAAGGCCTGCCTGTTAATAAAACGAAGAGATAACCATATATGCTCATTCTGCTTACTGCAGCTGTTCTAACAAGCTAATCACTTGACACTCACATCACTAACATTCCCCAAGTGTGGAGTACTTGGTGCACAGCATGGAAGTTGCCCACTCCTCTATGCCCAGGAAAGCAGGCCGGAGAGCCCTCAGCTCAGGCCCTGTGGAGCAATGGCAGGCCCAGCTGGAAATATGTCCAGCCCCAGAGCTGGCGCCGACCTCAAATGTGCAGGCCCATCCAATCGCCGACAGGCATTTCCAAAATAGATGACCCTAATCCTGATCACAGTCTGAGGCGCTTATGAGGAGAAGCCCATGCACTGGCACTGAGGAAAGAGAGGGGGGCCTGGAATGCCAACTTCCTCGCCCCTTTGTTAGTGAAGGCAACATGAAGTTAGCTCCAAACCCCATCCCTACTGAACAAAAGAATTTAGGCTTAAGTCTTAGATTTGTATGTCATTATTTGTAAAAGGCATATATGTATTTAATCAGTACTCACATGAACATTTTAACAATATGAATTCAACTTTCTAGAACAGAAGTCAGTTTGTGATCCTGTGCCCATAGGAAATTGCGGTCTGATTTCTAGGAGGCTGACCTCTCTGCCTTAGCAAGAGGGGGTGGGGTGGGGGTGGGGGTGGGGGTGGGGGAGTTGACTCCTTAGTTTGCCTTCTAGTGGTGCAGGGAGCTTGTACCAAGTACACTATCCGACTGGTTCCTATTTTCCTTCTCCTTCTAAACCTAAGGATCACTTCATTTTCTTTCAGATGTACTGAATTCTGTGTTATGGTGTGTTCTATACACACACACACACACACACACACACACACACGAGAGAGACACAGAGAGAGAGAGAGAGAGAGAGAGAGAGAGAGAGAGAGAGAGAGAGAGAGAGAGAGAGAGAGAAGACTGACACACACAGGAGACAGACACACACACAGAGGGACACACACACATATGCACACAGACACACACACACACACATGAGACAGACACACACAAGAGAGACAGAGAGAGGGGGGCAGGTAGACAGACACACACAGGCATGCACACACATACATATACACATGCTTAAGAAAAGTCAATGGCCAGTCAATGGTATTAGTTTCCAGGCAGCTTCCAGGTGACCAGAATGCCACACATCAAAATGTATGAAGACCAAAGTTAGGACATGGATTGGTGGATAAAAGCCCTTGCCAAATAAGTATGTGGACCACACATAGTTCTGACCCTAGAATCTGTAATGCTAACACTAGGGAGAAAGAGATGGCTGTTCCTGGGGCAAAATGGCTAGCGAGAGGAGCTGAGTGGCAAATTCTGAATTCAACTGGGAGACTCTATTTCAATGAGTAAAGTGGAGAGTGATTGGAAAGGCACCCTATGTCAACTTTGGGCCCCTATACATATGCACACATAAGACTACATACATGGGATCTCATGTACATGCTACACACAAAAGAGAACAGAGTGTCTGAAGGTTCTGAAGCACTTGGAATGTCTTTTCAGCTAAACTGTTAGAAACAAGAAAAGCAGGCACTGTCCACTGACATGGACATGCATGTTTGGGGACAGTGTGACATGCATGTTTGGGGACAGTGTGGCACAGAGCAGGAAGGGCAAATGGTTAGCATACCGGAGTGGTGCAGCCACAGGAGGGTGACTGCTTTGCAAGAACAGGAAATACACCAGAAGTGTGGTGCTGTACCCATGAGTCAAGCAATTGCCATGGCACATGCAAGAAGAACAGGTCCCCAAGATCACAGAGAATGGCTGGAGACTGCTGATACCCTGGCAAGGCTGAGTCAGAGTGCACCGACTCTTCTCTGTCCTTGGAATCCTCAGTAGAGAAAGCAGAAAAGGAGGTGACACTTTTACATCTAATTCTGTCTTAAACCTAAGACCCATCTATGCAAATCACCAGAGGACTTGGCTTCGGAGAACAGGCTGCATTCTTGTGGGGTGCCCTTCCCCAGATCTGCAGTTCTGCCACACAGTCAAATGGCTTTCATGACTATTCCTCTGTCCTCTGCACCCTTCAGGTGACTCCCAAAGCCTTCTGACATCCCTGGCTCAAAGAGCAAAGTGGCAGATACTACAGGCTGAGCTCCATCTCTGCACAGAGGGGAGGGGAGGATGGGAGGACCACAGCTGCTCGCGTAGCCAGTGAGGGGATGAAGCAAGCATCCGATGTGTGGACTATGGCCAGGGCTTGTTCAAAACCTACATTTGTGCCTCTGTCAGAGGCACGTTTAAATGATCACAGGTGGGATGGGGGGATGCTCATTCGGCAAAGTACCCACCACATAAGCATGAGGTCCCCGAGTGTGATCCTTGAACCCACAGGAAAAGGTCGACTGTAGTGGCCCACACTGTCAAAGCAGGCACTGAGGAGGTAAGACACATGGATCCCTGGGGCTCCCCGCTAGCCAGCCACACCTAATTGAAGAGCTCCAGGCTATCCAGAGACCTGGTCTCAAAATCCAAAGTGGATGGAACTCAAGAAATTATATTCAAGGTTGTCCTCAGGCTTCCACTTACACCTGTACACACATGCACATGCATACACAGAGAAACAACCTGTAGAAGCTCATGTGACAATGACAATCTGAGAAACTCTGCCCTTGGGGAGGAGTGTGGCGGACAGTGGCATGGGTCTTCCAAACTCCTGAACTCAGGCTGCCCACGATACTTGTATTGACCAATGTACTGTGAGTCAAACTTCCGGTTTCCAGGTGGAATCTATGAGGCCGTAGGGGCTTTGTCCCTGTCCTCTCTTGCCACAGTGACCAGCAGTGTTCCTGCCTGGGTCAGATCCACATGCTGGGGCCTGGGTGAAGACATCTGGGGAGCAGTTCTCTCAGACAGAGTATCTTCCCTCCACTCTAGTCTTCCCTTGCTGGATCGCTGTTGAAAACACTGGGTAGACAGGAGTGCCCTGGCCCTCTCTGTAAATTAGCTTTTACCTCTCCAGCTCCTCTTAAGCTGCATGCATAATGGGCTACAAGTAGTAATGGGTGTGGTCACAGTAGGACAATTGATGACCTGGGCTGTGGGCCCTCAGAGTTGTCTGTGACTACAGAGCCTCAAGTTACTGTCACAGATGCTGTTCTGGGCATAGAATGCAGTACCAAGAAGACAAAGTCTCCTGTGTTCCAAAAGCTTGTGGTTTAGGAAGGCATCAGACTATACAATGAGGGTAGGACCAAGAGTATCACTTATTAGTTAAAGTGTAGCAAAACAGAGTGGCAGTGATAGGAGAACTTGCTGGGGGCAGGATCATAATTCTGCCACGATGGCCCCCACAGCATCAAAGGCCACACCCTGTCCCCTGGGTGACATGACCTGTGCATCAGGTCAGAGTCCTGTGACCATAGATATCTACCTTGAGGAAGAGGGAAAGTTCGAGATGTCTCAGATGCAAAGAATATACTTTGGGGGTGTGGCGGAGGGAAGGGTCGTCCAGGTCGGGGGGATGTGTCATAGAACTAGGACTCAACTTGGACCTGGATGGGGAAACCCTGATGGCATGAAGGGCCTCCCTGAACGAGGAGAATGGTATGATCAAAGGCAAGGAAGCGGGGATGGGGGGTGGAGGGTAGGGGAGTGGGGTGGTGGTGGTGGTAGTCACGTAGTTGCTATGTTCTAAAAGGTCTGGAGGGAGAAGAAGGCTGTCAAGGATAGACAGGAAATGGGTTGGCCCAGGAGCCCCAGGAGAGGAGGCCTGGGAGAGCAGGAGACTGGCCCAGAGGTGGGAGGTCTGGTAGTTGTCTTCCATGTGTCCACCCGAGTACTCAGCTTTGCCCTGAGTTCTCCCACCTCTTTACAACACAGTGGCATGAAGGAGCATGCCACAGCAGCAAAGGGGCCACCTGAACTTAGGCGAAGGTGGCAGGTATTTCTGAGGCTTTCCTGCCTGTCAGCAGAGGTCTGAAATAAAGTAGGAACCCAGAGGAAGAGGGAGGTCCTCTCACGTTTCCCAGGGCTGCATCTCCCCTCACCTTCCAAATGCCAAACCTTCTTGGGAGATAAGGATGGTCCAAGCCCCTTCTCTACTGTCCAAACCCTGGGCCTGAAAGGTGTGTCCTCCTGCTGGGTAACAAAGGACAAGGCTCATAGTTGGATGGGGGGTGTTACAGGCTGCACATTCCACCTCTAACCTCTTGCACCAACCATGGGATCAAGGATTGAAGACTTCTCTGGATTTGATCTTACCATTGACATTTGCTGGTTGTCACAAGAAATTCAAATGGCTTCATCCTTGAGTCAAGTTTCCTTTTGTGGCTTTCAGTTGTGTGAGAAACCTCGTTCTCTCTCTCTCCTCCCCCGCCTCGTGCTTTATGTATCTTTAGGGGTTATGATCTGCTTTCCCATACCTATAGTCAATTCAGAACAACCTCTGTGTTTGTATGTTCCTAGCATTCATTACACAAAAGAAACCACTTCTCATTTTCTCAGAAGGACCAAGGACACTTGGTTTTCACCTTGGAGATGAAATGCAGATTTCATTGAAAAGAAGCATCCTTCATCCCAAGAGACTCATAGAAAATGACTCAAAGCAACATGGCCGCTGCCAGAGCTCAGAGCACGGGGTTCAGCAAAGCCAGGAACTTTTCTGAACACTGTGTCATGCCCCAGTTTGAACAGTATGGAGAGGCCAACTATGCTGGTTATTCACAGGCCTCGAGGGCTTCCCTGGGACTCGGAACTTTCAGCAGTAAAGTGAGGGTGTTCTCAGGTCACGGTGCAGTTAAAGACTCTTTGCTGCTACCCATCTGGGTCTTTGTTTCTCCAAGTGTTAAATGGACAGTTAAACATGGAGAAACCCTCTTAAGCCTCTGATTCATGCCTTCCAGAGCTCACAATTCCGCACTAATTGCTATAGTTACATTTTGAATATTATCCAAAATGTCTTATGCTAAAGACCTGGCCCTCAGACTAGAGGGCTATGGGCCTGTTGGAACTTTAGAAGATGGGATCGATTGAGAGGAGCTTAGGCCATTGACAGATCACCCCTGTAAGGGTGACAGTGACTCCAGCTTCTTCCTTTTATTTTTTTTTCTTTCCTGGACACCAGCGTCCCAAAGTAACAGACCAACCAAACCCAACTGAAAACTCTGAAACCGTGAACCAAAATAACCCTGCAGTATTTCACCTTGAATCTCTCTGGTATTTTGTCACGATGATGGTAAGCTGGCTATTCTTAGAGTGTGCAACCATCTTTTGTCTGTTCTTGCTTCTTCTTTTGACTCTTGGTCTAGAAATTCTCCATTAACTTGTGTGCGAGCTCACTCTTCTCCTGAGATCTCAGTCTCTCCCTCCTGAGAAGTTTTTCTTTGGTGGTTGAAGCTTGTATTCTTCACTTGGTTCCAAAATGTCAACTTGGTTCTTCATTTTATTTTATTCTTCTCTTTACTTTTGAGACAGGGTCTCACTACATCACTTTTGCTGTCTTAGAATTCGCCTTGTAGACCAGGCTGGTCTCGCACACACAGAGATCTGCCTGCCTCTGCCTCTGCCTCCTGAGAGTTGGAGTTAAAGGGGTGCACCACCTTCCCAGCTGTTTTATAATTTGTCTCATTATTGACATTACCTTTTGATGAGCTATTGTCTCCATATTTTCCTTTAGCTCTTCAGACTTGATTTCTGTGGGTTCACTTTCAGCATGTTTACAATAGTCAGGTTAAAGCCATGGTGAGTGAGTCCTACTTCCGTATTTCTTTGTTTCATAAATGTCTTCTGAAAAATGGGTATTTGGAGTCATGCTTGGTCCCCAGCTGGAGGCTCCATTTGGGAAGTTTGTGAAACCTCTAGGAGGTGGAGCCTGACTGGAGGAAGTGGCTTACTGAGGATGCACCCTGAGCTTAGCCCACCCAGCCCCACTTCCTATTCACTGTTGTATACATGATTTTGGATGTAATGTTATCAGCTACCTCCTGATCTTATTTGCAGTGGCTTTCTCCCCCAATGTGGTGGACCATGGGTACTATCCTCCTGAAACTGAAGCTAGAATAAACCCTTCTTTAGGTGGCTTCTTGTCACATGGCCCACAGTAATGAAAAAAGTAATTAACATAGAATCTGAGAACTCTAAAATCCCTTCCATGAACACCAAGGATTGCACCAGGAAAGGAAGGTGAATAGGTCCCGTCTACACATGCATGCTCTTGGAAATGACCCAAGACAGACACTCAATGAAGGGCAAGTAGGTGGAAGCTGAGAGTCTGCCTTCCTAGAGGAGGATGGAGCTTGAATTTGGGTGTTGGCTTCTTTAGAAAGCTAGTAAATGATGTTGAGGAGAAAGGATTGAGCCCAGAGTGCACACAAAGGCCTGGGGAAAAGTTCCTCTCCTGGGGTGGGGAGGCAGGATAGAGCATGGGGAGGGACAGAATTGTACCTTGAACAAAGTTAACTTCTGACTGAGATAAAGTCTTTGGGTGACCTCTCAGGGGCACCCTCAGAAGAACAGATCAAAGTCTGTCTGGGCTGGGGACTTTGAGTCTCTTTGCCAGTGGCTAATCTTTGCTGGTCTTTGATGAGATTCCTAGGAAGGGGGCTTAAGAGAGTGACATTTCTTTTGCAAGAACTTTCCTCCCTCTGGTGAGGGAACTTCAGACAGCCCCTCCCTGGGTGCCTGGGGTGGGGACAAAAGAAGGTTAGAGAGTCCTTGCTTCTGAAGCAGCATCCACACCTTCGGATATCTTCAATTCAAAAAGCACAGAGCATGCTAAAGCATTGCCCTTCTGGAGTGCTGTTTCCTGACCCAAAACAGTGCCTCTTTAGGCACCTGTGTCTTCAGCTTGCTTGTCCACTTCGGTTCTCTTCAGACTGGGAGGTTATTGTGAAAAATGCTGCCACAACTGTTTGAGAATGCAAGTCATATTTCTCTTGGGTAGAAATGTGGGGGTGAGCCTGCTGAGTCACATGATGTCAATGTGTATTCAACTGAGTAAAAGGTTTCCCAATGCTTTTCCCAATTGGAGGTACTAGTTGGACTTCTCATGTAAAATGTTTGAGGGTGACCCTGGCTCTCATGCTTGCCCCAAGAACTGTCAGAATTGCGAATGTGTTCATTCCAACTAGAAGACAGCAAATACCAAGTTAGATTTAGTTTTGATTTTCTTAACAATTTTGGACACATCCTAGTTTTAAAATTTGCCTTCTGTATATCTTCTTAGAAGAGGTGTCTACTCAAATATTTGTGTGCGGGTGCATGGGTGTGCACAGGTGCATATGTGTCTGTGTGTGCATGTGCATGTCGAGGTCAGAGGACAATGTTCATGTCGAGGTCAGTGTCAATCTTCAGGCTATGTTCACTTTTTTCTTTTAATTTAAGAGACAGGGTTTTCTTATTGATCTGGAATGTACCAAGGGTCTAGGCTGACAAGCTAGGGAGACCTAGGGATCCACCTTTCTCTGGTATTACAAATGTCATCATCATGTCTAGCATTTTTTAGTGTGGGTTCTGGGGATCAAACTCAGGTCCTTGTGCATCTCTCCAGCCCCTTCCTTCCTTCCTTTCTTCCTTCCTTCCTTCCTTCCTTCCTTCCTTCCTTCCTTCCTTCCTTCCTTCCTTCCTTCCTTCCTTCCTTCCTTCCTTCCTTCCTTTTTCTCAAGACAGTGTTTCTCTGTGTAACTTTGGCTGTCCTAGAATTCATTGTAGACTAGGCTGGACTTGAACTCAGAAAGCAACCTGCCTTTGCAGGGATTAAAGATGTGCACTGCCATACCTGGCTTTTGTCCAGATCTTAACTACTTGGTTGATTTTAACCGTTGACCTATTGACAGCTCTAGGTATATTCCAAAGTTGTATGTTGACATTCATGCATAACATCTGGCCACAAGACTCTAGTCCCTGCTTCTATACCTACAATACAATGCTTCTATTGTGCATAATATCTGTGTGCACATATCTGCCCACATACATTCAAATGTGTGTGTGCATACTCGCCCTGTGATTTAACTCAGGAAACATTTTTCTCTGTCCCTCTTCAGAAATTACTCATGGTGGCAGGGAACCAGACTTGACTAGTTTATAGTCCCAGAAATTTGGAAACTTGTTTTTTACTAGATGTGGGCTAGAGATTAAATTAAGAAATACAGGAAAATTTTTGAGTGGAAAATCAATCACATGTTCCCATATGCTATTAAAATACACCATTTCGTGTTTACAAAGGCTGTTCATTGTTATCAGTAAATTTCTCCTTCATTAAGAGACACAATGTTGCTCAGCACAGCCATTGGTTAAAACACCTTGTGCTTTGAAGGATTGCAGCCTCCATAAGAAAAGGCCGTTGCAGCAATTTCAAGTGGGCATTTCTGTATAGCAGATATGGAACACAATGAAAGCCAAGTAAAGAGAAAATCACCCAGGGTACAGTGTGTACACTCCCCTGCCCAGAGGTGGTGATAAATGTTGTGTTTAATAGTGCTACAATTCCAATCTGCAGAACTGCTGGCAGAATCATCTGGAACACACAGAATCAACTTTCAGTAGCAATGTGTGTGAAAAGCAATTGTAATTCCTTAAAATTCTCGTATGCCTTGCTAAAACAAAAATGAAACTTGGCCCCTTTGGTTTTTTTATTTATTATTATTATTATACTGATTAAGAAAAAAAAATTGTGCTCATTTCGGTATTAAGGAATTAAAACCTCCCTTAAGACTTCCTCTGCCCTGGGTGAGGGTCCATCTGCCCATTGCAACAGTCTGGCCAGCTTGCACGGAGACATTCCCCC
The DNA here is from genome assembly GCA_030556225.1 of Cricetiscus sungorus. Lineage (NCBI taxonomy): Eukaryota > Metazoa > Chordata > Mammalia > Rodentia > Cricetidae > Cricetiscus > Cricetiscus sungorus. The sequence continues at coordinate 10,509,365 of JANBXA010000741.1, forward strand.
ATGAGCTGTGATCTGAATAGCTTCACATTGCACTGGCCAGGGCCCAGAATGAAATGCTTGAGCCTTTAAATCATTACCCAAGGAAACTAAAAATAGGACTGTCAATTAATATGTGAGGGATAAGAGAAAACACATCTAAGATGTATAGCTGCTGTGACTGAGCTTCCGGCCTCGCGTGGCTAAGAATGTAGATGATGAGAAAGCAGGAGAATGGCAGCTTGGTCAGTCTCTCAGAAAGCTGAGGAAGCCAACAGTGTGGGCAGGTGGCGCCCCTGTGAAAGTGTGTCCCCCAGTGTGAACGTGCAGAGCATGGCTGCTTGACTGTAAGACTGGATGTGAGGCAATGGCTGCTGCTTTATGGTTTAGACAATAGCACCCCCTCCCCCCTTTCAGGCATCACTAGAAGATCTGGATGCATGTGTGGAGGTCGGATGCACAAGCTTCCATGCAGACTGCCTAGGCTTCTCAGTAATGAAGGATGGGGGGTTTACTTTTACTTATTTTTCCATTTCTTTGTGCATACATGGGCACTTTAATGTCTTCCTGTGCCTGTTCTGTGGAGACCTGTGGTTGGTGTCAGCCATCTTCCTCTATTGTCTCGGTTTTGAGGCAGATGTTTCACGAAACCCAGAGCTCACCTAGTAGGCTGGGCAGGCTGGTCAGTGAACCCCAGGAAGCTTCCTTTCTCCACCTTCCCATGCTGGTATTATAAGAGTTCACCACCAAGCCTGCTCTGGGGATCAAACTTGGGTCCTCCTGCTTGCATGGCAAGCACCTTTACTAATAGAGCCATCTGCCTAGTCTCTAGATTTTTTAAAAAATGTTTAATCTTAACTTAAATTTTCTGGGAGGAGGAAAGGAGAGGAAAGGAAAGAAGTAGTTTGGAATAGAGGGAGGAAGGAAGAAAGTGTGTATTAAGGGTGAGAACTGAAAATAGGCAATGAGTGTTCTTTGCCAAAACACAATTGTTATTTTCTTCAGTGCTCAGAACTGGAAATCCCTTCAGAGAAGAAAGCTAGAACAGAAGCTAATTACATCATTTGCATTTGCATATAATTGGTATGCCTTCCAGCTAAGACAATAAAATCCGTGTTCCTTAGAGTTCTTGCTAAGGCATGATGCATTTCAGAGATGCTGTGTATCTGTAGGTGTCAAAAAAATTCTCTATCGCACCCTCGGCAGCTCTCAAGTGCACACAGGTTGCTTTTGAACCAACCTGAGCTTGGCCAAACCACATAACCTTGGGCATCTGACCTTGAGGCCTGCCTTTCTCTCCTGTAGAGGGAGATGAGAAGTCTTCCTCTCAGGGCTAGCCCTCCCCCCACCAAGAAATTAAATAATGTGTTTGAAGAATTCAATTTTGGCAGCAGTCTTCAGACAGCACATGATGCATTGGCCCTTCTGAGCCCATGGCCCGCCACACCAGGGGAATCGTGAGGAATGGATTATGCCCAGAGCAGCTGGGAGAATCAAGAGCCTGGCTAGCTTAAGCTTTGTCCCCCCATATGAGTGACCTGATTCCCATGTGTCATCCAGATTAGTGGTGCTCTGGGGAAACTTGCCCAAGCGCTCTGCTCCATCCACATACATACTGGGTGCCATAGGAATAGAGTGCAAGAGAAAATCTGGACATGGCCCGGAAGAACTAACTCTCTTTACGCCCACTGAAACCCCCACATCCTGGGCTTCTGAGAGGCAAGGCCTAGAATCAGTGGGCTGGGCTGGGCTCAGGAGACTAAATGCTGCACTATACGGCCCCAGCTCTCTACTCTCCACCGCCCTGCTTACTTCATGATTACTGAGTCTTACCACAGCCCCACCCACACCGGCGAGCTCTAGACACTATCTGCCTTTGCCTGTCTGTCCATCACGTTAAGCTGGTCTTGCTGACTCACGTTACCACTGTAAACTGGGTTCCCAACCCCTGACCGAGGCAATGGGAGCTAATGAAGCCTAACTGTGAGGACTCAGGGTTCTCCATCGTTCTCTGCTCTTGGAAGCATGGGACTCTTTTTTGTTTGTTTTCTGTTCAAGGACACACATACAACTCATAAACTCCAGCAAGGTTAGACTCGAACCCAGCCCCACCAGGAGTCCTCAGTTTCTCCAGTCCATGGGCTTCATGGCACACTCTTGGGTGGCAGGGAAGTAGCCCGGACTACGGCTTTTACAGACAGGTAGAAAATCCCTGAACGCCTCGGAGAAATCAAATGAGAAACAGAGAAATGAAGGACATGGCTCACATATGAAAAGACAACACTGTCATTTATGCTCGAGGGAGCGCTGAAGACGGGAGTCCAGGTACCTTGAGCCTTGCTGCCACAGCCCTCGGAGGACTGAAAGCTGGAAGTACCTTATCTATTTACAGGACCCTGGTCAAGTCCCTTAACCTTTTCCACACTTTGTTCACTTCTAAAGGACAATATCCCCTCAGAGGTGTTACTTAAGCTCACAAAACACTACAAGTGGCTATTGTTCTTATTTTCCACACCAATAACAGAAACTTAGAGAGGTTCAGTAACTTGCCCTAGGTCACACAGCTAACAAGCTGCCATGGCCACTGGAGACCACACTGGGCCATCAGTATTAGACTTTCTTTCAGTGCATCTGCATGGAAGCACTATCTTCTCTGACCCACTGGACACGGGGATGATTCTTGTTGCTAGCTTACAGGCAGCAGACTGTCACTCCATAGAGTTACAGGAAGGAGAGTCTGACCTTGTACTGGGAAAGCAGGACACAGTGCAGGTTCCTATTGTGTCATTCAGGTCCCATTCAAGTCATTCCAGGTGCCTCACTACAGAGGGTCTTTGCAGGCACCCTCAATGAACAATTCCCATCATCCTCTGTGCTTTGTGGTCCACAGTATATGTGCACGCTTCCTTGGTGTCCGCCTCCAGTTCCTTCCTCCCACTTCCACCATCCCAGCATTCTAGAGAATGCATTTTACTCCTTAACTATCTAGATTCCAACAAAATCAAAGAGGCAACTGAAGTATCATGGAGGAAAAATGAAAAATGCCTGGGCATGGAGCACAAAGTTTTACTCTGCCCCCATCCCTCTGTCTCCCTCTTTGAGAATCTGGCACTGGGAACGTAGCTCTTGCCTGCCAGGGACAGAGCAGCAGAGACTTGGCCGTGGTCTCAGCCAGATGTCACTCTCATCTGGCAGCCTTGGCTAGCTCAGTGTTTGGAATGAACAGCCCAAACACAGGGCAGGAGGGGCCCCTGCAGGACTGTGGGCAGAAAAGCTGAGCCCTGGCGATGCCCAGAGACATCTTTCTCCTTAAGGTGCAGGTGGACAGCAGGAAAAAGGACATCAGAAGGGCAGCTTCCTTCTCTCCTGACCCCCCCCCAACTTCTTTTCCTGGATCCCTATCTAAGCTGTGGATATAGCCATATCTTGTTATTTTACCAGAGACCAGATTCCCACTCACCTCACCAGGGAAACAGCTCCCAAAAGTCTAGTATGTCGTATGTACATGGACCCCACTCAAGAAAGCAGATAGAAAGAGCCAAGAGGTCCCTGCATCTGGAGCCCTGAGGTCCCTGCAGCTCAATTTCTGTAGCATCACTGGGCCAAGGCCAATTACACTTGGGGAGCTATGGAAATCCAGTCCTGTGCTGTATCAAATGCACAAGCAAAGAGTCACACACAATTCCACTACCATGAAGGAGGGTGAGTTGGACCTGCCTGGAACAAGGATCCACTAGATTCACAGTCTGTCAAATGCTGAAGGGTCCTAGGCTGCTGAGGGTGTGTGTGTGTGTGTGTGTGTGTGTGTGTGTGTGTGTGTGTGCATGCGAAGGGGGTGGCCCCAGAAACCTGTGGGGTTCTGATAGGAGCCTGGCTGCATCTGCAGCCAGAGGCAAGGTACCTCCAAGCAGAGTGCAGGCTAATCTCTGTGTCAGTGAACACATCAGCATGTGCAGGGGGCGGCACCATGTGCTGCCTGCCAACGGGCCCATTTTGGTCACCATCTGCAGTAGAGAGTGGGACACCTGTCAGAAACAGCTGCTGATGGCAGATCGGAGGTGGGGGGGGGGCTTTGTGGTGGCCTGGAGCTGGGCATGCTGCCGGCCTACAGGAATGCCAACTGTGTGCCTGGTGTGCAGGGGGGCAGTGAGAGAGCCTGTCCCTTACTTTCCACACAGGCAGGGTGCCCACCACCACGTCCTGCCTCCCTGGACACAGGTTCTAGCCTGTTGTCACTCTCATGGGCAGAAGAGACAGTAGGATTCCCTGTGGGGAAGGAGAAATTCCGGAACATCCTGGGAAGAGCCCAAGGGTGAACACCCCAGGTACCTCTGCAGGAAAAAAAAATGGTGCTGGGCACCTTCCTGACTCTGTAGGAAAGAGCGTCCTCATGTGGGTGGCACTGAGGTGACAGGATGAACCTTTTCTTTTATGGTCCATCCTGCTGGGGGTGGGCACTGATCTTCTATCTGGGCTTCTCTTTTCAGGTAAGTGAAGTTCACTTTATCAGCATAAAATAAAAAGCTGGAATACTGTAATGACTTTTAGTGAGAAATCTTTCCAAGGGAGTTATACACACCACCATATGTCATGCTTTCACCAGCCACCGAGATTTCATGTGTCCCTCGTGTTAAATAGCCACGGCTCACAGGCATTGCCTGCTCTGCTTCTGCCAACCCTGACACCATTCTCAGTAGTAGGTGTGGCTTTTATACCTCTTCTCCAGATAGGAGGACCGGGCTGTCAAGGGTACAGGTCTCAAGGGTGCCTGTGATTGTGAGAACACACTGGCTTCCTTGACAAGCACTGATAAGCACTACAAGATTGTGGGGTATATGCTGTAGCCTCTAGCTTTTCAGGACTATCTGATGGCTGGCCAGCCTTTTGAAGGTGACAGCCCATATGCCAGGCGGGAACACCTACAACCTTAGAGGTGCTACCTGCCTGGGCCCTCCCAGCTTCCTTTGGATCTGGTCACCTCAGCAGCCACAGGGTCCATGGGGCCCTTCTGCAGCAGCAGGGAGCCCAGCATCCCTGTGTCCAGCTTGTTCATCACAGGCCTTTGGGCTGTGTGAAGACATGGTACTCTCCCTCTCACAGAGGGCCACAGGATTTCCCTAGTGACTGGGTGAGCCACTTAGGGGTGTCACACAGTGAGGCATCTGGACTCTAAACTGCATGCATCTGCTTTTCTCTCCATGCTGTGGCCACTGTTCCTTTCATCCTGGGTAGCAAGTTTCCAGAATCATTCCTGAACAGCCCCAGAACATTCACACCTGTGGCTTTTCCCAAGATCCTTGCAGGAAGTAAGCATGGTGGCTTTGATGGACATCCCTGGTGACTTATTATTTGGTTGCTCTGAAGCCATATTCTTTCTGGATACTTGACCTCACTCTGTTAACCAAAAGGTGCCTTGGCTGTGGCTCTGTGGGCAAAGACTTGAATACATGTGATGTTCTCTTTGAGCCTCAGAAACAAACCCTTCTAAACAGTGAGAGAAACCAGGCTTATGACCTATTGCCAGGGCCATAGGCAGGGGAAATACATTTACATTTAAACCCTAAGACTGGGAAGTTCCTTGGTGCCTCTATATTGTGAAGGGAGCTCATCCCGATGCTATCTAAATGTATTCTCCCTAGAATTTGTTGAACACTTGCAATGCTTCACTAAGCATTCTGTGTGAAGGGCGTTTCCCCAGCATGCCCATGCCCATGTTGGGACAGGGTTTCTGTTGCCGACACTCTCGCACTGCTTCTCTGTGCCTCTCTCCAAAGCTGGCTGCCATATTTGGAAATGAACACCATAGGCTTTCAGTTGCTTCCACTGAGTGACCTGGGCAATGGGATAGCAGCACATTGTGAGGATACTATATGGCCGCTCATTTGGAATGAGAGTGTGCAAAATGCAGTTTCAGAGATCCCCACCATGCTCTGATGGGAATCTGAGAGCCTGGTGAGGATAGATGTATACCTGTTCTCAACCTGTGGGTCGTAACCCCGTGGGGCTCACATAATGGATAATTACTATATGATTCAACCACAGCAAATTACAGTTATGAAGTAGCAGCGAAATATTATGGTTGGGGTCACCACAGCATGAGGAACTGTGTTAAAGGGTTGAAGCCTTGGGAAGGCTGAGAACCACTTCCATAAGGGCTTCCTCCTCAGTTTAGGGGCAACTCCGTATCAGCTTAAGTGCTTGGGAATGGGAAGGAATTAAGCCTAGGACAGCTGAGGTAACAGGAATCATGGAGAGATTGGATAGCTGCTCTGAGCTGCAGCCAAGCTCAAGATGCACTTTGGAAGGGCGAGCCAGCGGGTCTGAGCAAGGGAGAGCCAGCGGGTCTGAGCAAGGGCCTTCCATACTCAAGGTCTGCTGCCTTCCTCTTTACTTCACACAATGTTGCCCTTTTGAAGCATTTAACTGTGAAATCTAATATGTTAAGTACATTTACAGTGTTATGTAGGCATCACCACTACCCATTTCCAGAACCTTTCCATCACCCCAAACAGAAACTCAACTCACTAAGCAATCCCATCCCCCACCCCCAACTGGCCCAACTCCACAGGCCATGGAACCCCAATTCCATTTTCTGCCTCAATGAAATCTGCCTTTTCCAACTCCATGGTAGCTGGATTGTATGATGTCCTTTTGTGTCTGACTTATTTCATTTTGTATCATGACTACATGAGCCACTCATATTACAGCATGTATTTAAATTTCAGTCCTTTTCAGAATGAATATTATTTTATTGCACATGTAGGCCACAGTTATTTTTGTTCATATGTTCATCATTAATGGACAATTGGGTCATTGCTCTTCTGACTATTATGAATGACAATATAGGGTCATTATATACCCATATGCCTGTCTCGGTGTACCTGTCACTTGTGCCCTGTGAATCTCAGTGTACCAGTTTGAGTTCCCATGTCCAATTACTTTGAATAGATAGATAGGAGTGGAATTGCTATGCGTCCTGTGATGTTTCCTGGGGACACTATTTAGGAAAAGTCTATTAATTGCAAATATAGAGGCCAACAACAGAACAAAGAACTTCATGTTGGTGAACCAGTGTGTTAATTGAACATGGGTGATTATAGGCAGCTATACTGCTGAAGAATCCAAAGGGCAGCTTATAGGTAGTTACATGATAAAGAGTTCCTCACTCAGTTGTTTACATGATGGTTCATTTTGTCAAGTTGGCTGAATCTAGAATCACCTAGGAGAAGGGCTCGGAGAACATCTGTGAGGGGTTCCCTTAATCGTAGTTATGTTATTTGGTGTGGGAGGACCTTTTCACTGTGGGCAGCATCACTCCCTAGACTTAAAATCTTCAACTGAATACAAAAAGGGGAAAGCTAGCTCAACACTGACAATTAATTCATTGTTTTCTTGCTCTTGACTACAGTTGTAAAGTGACTAGTTGCTTCAAGTTCCTGCCATTTTGATTTCCCCACAGTGATGGACTATACTCTGGAACTGTGAACCAAATAAGTCCTTTCTATCTTAAGTTGCTTTAGGCCAGGGTATTTTTATCACAGCAACAGAAAAGAAACAATTCAGATACCTTGGGAGTTGAGGGACCTCGTGAGAATATCATGAAGGCTCCTGACTCTGCCCAGTCTCTTTAGGAGGGAAGGCTAATAGGCCCACAACCCAAGGAACCCCATGCTGGAGGTCAAGGGGCTCTGGGTCCAGATGGCAACCATTATGTCCAACCCACGGAGACCATTTGAACAGCAGGGAGATGCAGGAACTCCATGCGTTTACTTTCTGAGGAACCGCCTAACAGAGGGGAGTGCTTTCTTGCATTGCCATCACACTATGCAGGTGTCTACTATCTGTGCCCCCTCCCGACACTCTGTACCCTCTATCATCCGCACTTTAAAACACCATCCATCCTCGAGGCCTCACTGTCCTGTAGGTTTGATCTCCACTTTCTCTTTTTTAATAAGCATATTCTCTTATAAGGTAATTATATCTTCATTGGTGAAATGTCTGTAGCATTGTTTTCTTCTCAGTGATGAAGACTGAATCTACATACTTCTACATACGTACAAGGTAGGGCTCTGCTGCTGACCCACACTCCAGCCACTGCCCATTTTTGAAATGAATTATTTGTATTTTTTTGTAGAAGGGGAAGATGTTTTCTCCATGGTTCAAAAGCCCTTTTGCAGCTGGGCAGTAGTGGCACATGCCTTTAATCCCAGTATTCAGGAGGCAGAGGCAGGTGGATCTCTGAATCCAAGGCTTGACCTAGTCTACAGAGTGAGTTCCAGGAAAGCCAGGACTACACAGAGAAACCCTGTTTGTTGTCTCAACAAAACAAAACAAAACTACAAAAAAAAAAAAAAAAAAAAAGAAAAGAAATCCTTTCCCAGTTTGGTGGGTTGTCTTTTCACCCTCCTGATCACTCTTTGATGCACACGTTTTAATTTACATCTTTGTCTCACACTGTATATGCTTTGGGTAGCACAGGCCAGAAACCAGTGTGGAATTACATCAAAGCCACTGAAAGCCCAATGAAGATTTTTCTGTGCGTCTTTCCTAAGATGTTCTGTTTCAGCTCTTGGTCCCGGGTTGCGGCTTTCTTTGAGCCTGCTCTTTGGCACACCTCCACTCATAGGGCCAGATGTCCAGCTATCCCAGCACATCTGTTGAAAATACTAACCCTTCCCAATGACCACTTGTCATGGTTCTATTGGGAACTGTCCCATGTAGGTTTGTGTGTTTGAAATTTCAGTCCGTAGCTGGTGGCGCTATTTTGGTAGGCTGTGGAACTTCTGGCATGTGGTGAGTCTTGGCTGGAGGAGGCAGATCACCAAGTGCATGCTTTTGTAGGTTATAGCCCCACCCTGATTCCAATCCTACTGTGCTGTGTGATCTCCCAGGATGTGAGGAGCTCCCATTGCTACTAATGAACCAGGCTCCACTGCTATGATGTACTGCATACTCTGAAATTGGGAGCCAAAGCAACTACCCCCAGGCATACTGCCACAGGAACACAATAGCCTTGTGGAGAGCAGCTGACCATACATTTGAGTTGTGCCCTCTTAAATGTGCCCCTCAGCCTTCTCACATCACTGCCATCTCAGCAATGCAACCCCCTCGACAGGGTGATAACGGCTCATACTGGACATTTCTCAACTAAACTGCCATGGCCTGCAGGGTGTAGGCCCCTAAAGCAAGTATAGGGCTCAGACTCCGCGTGGATGCACAGGTTTATTTCTGCTCACACGTCTGTATAGGGCTCAGACTCCACGTGGATGCACAGGTTTATTTCTGCTCACACGTCTGTTCCCACTCCCCTGCTTGCCCTTTCATCAGCCACACTGTGGGGACCTTGAGAGTCACAGTTTCAGCCTTGCTCACCACACACGCACACCTACATACAAGAACATGCATGCACACAGTTGAATTGGCTCCATGTCATGGAAATTTTAAGACCCTGTCTCTGATGTGTTGCTCACTGTCTCTTTCTCTCCTCCAGAGAGGCCATTACCATTTCTTACATTTTCCCAGCTCAGCCAGGCCAGGCCAGCCTCTGCCCTCCTGCAGAAAGAGTCTGTATTGTGCCTATTTCAATATACACAGACACAGCAGACACACACACACACACACACACACACAGACACACACAGACACACACACACACACACACACACACACACACACACACACACACACACACACACACACACACACACACACACACACAATTCCAGACCCCAAAGCTTCGGATCCTAATTATTTTAACCTCCATGCCTTTTCCCATCATTTCCCTTGTTAGGAGAGTCCTCACACCCCTACTCCACCACCCTGTGTTTCTAGAACAACTCAGTTGTCACCTCCTTGGTACTGGTCCCAGATTATTGCCAGTACTGTGCACCTGAAGCAAAGCTGTGTCCTTCCTACATGCCGCAGTTTATTGCCCTGATAGCAACAGTGATGACCAGTTCTGCCATCTGGCCAATCCCACTGTCTCTGCCTCTTACACTGTAGTGGGCGGAGACCCCTACAAAACACTCAGCCCAGGAGATCTTTCATCATCTCGTCTTGGTCTTGTGCATTTCTTCCCTTGAATGTGAGGCACTTGAGGACTGGAACTGTCCTCTTTTCACCTTTGCAGCCCCAGCCGGAACCTGGCACACAGCAGGTGCCGATAAATATTTGCTAAATAAAGGACTGCATGACTTCAAACTCGGCTTTTAAAGTTCTGCAGCCCTTGGAATATTCCACAGTTTAGGCAGCTGCTCCTGTCCTCTGTGCAAATAGGCACTTTATCAATCCAAGGCTGGCAGCAGATCTGCTGAGCCCAACTCAAGCCTCGGGCTTCTTCCCAGAGCGGTCTCTCCACTCAAGCGGCGCTGCATCTGCCTCCCCTGATAGGTGCTTCTGCCAGGAGCCAGAAAAAGCTTGATGCAGCCCTCCCCTTCCCAGTGCTATTTTCAAAGCGGATTCAGAAGGAATGGTGATATTTTTTGCCCTTAAGAACAAGACAACTCCTTTGACATAATAAGGTTAAAAAAAAAAAAAAAGAAAGAAAGAAAAGAAAAAGAAAGGGGGAAAAAACCTACACCGCATTTCCTTTCAGCTGGGTGGAAAAAAACCCAGTCTCCAGTTCCAGCTGGCAGGCTGCTGGACTCTCGCTTCTGAGGAGAAGGGGAGCGGAAAGATCAGCCCTGTGCAGCTGAGGAATTATTTTTGGCTGTGCAGCTGGTGAGGAGTTGCTGGCATCAGGCAGCATCTCCTCAGCACCGAGGCAGGGGCATGACACTGCATGAGCAGAGGAGCCCTCTCTGGGGCTGGGCACCACACTCTCCTGTCCACGACACTGACAGGTTGGATTGGCTCAGGGCAAAGGAATCCCAGTGGATGACCTGGGGGCCATAGGATCTGAGTGACCCTGGGCAGAAAGGGATGTTTACTCAGACATCCAGGGAATGCTTGCTGCTCTCCTAGAGTTCCCTGTTGAAAGGGACAGGGGACTTGTTATCTTGCACTAAAGCATCATGAGGACAGGTGAGTGAAGTCCCACAAAGCCAGAATCCAGTTCTTCCACGAGGAAGGGAACGGTCCCTACAATGGCAGTATCTGACTAGGAGAGAGCGGCCAGGCCTTTCACACAAGAGTGGACTGCCTATCCACCAGAAATGTTGTAAGGCCCTCCATTGGGTTGAGTGAGAGAAATCCAGCTTCTTAGGTTGGGCTAGGGAGTTGGGGGGGCACACTGAAAAACAGTGAAGGAGTCTGTGAAGTTAGCGCTATGGCCAGTGAAGACCACTTTTTTTATTTTCTTCTTTAAACAAGGCCTCGTGTATGTGGGACTGGCTGTGAGCTTGCTATGCAGCTGAGGCTAACCCTGGACCTCTGATCCTCCAACTCCACCTCCTCAGTGCTAGAATTATGGGCTGTACCACCACATGCAGCATCCTTCCTGGTTTATATGGTGCTGGGGATGGAACACAGGGCTTCAGGCATGCTAGGACGGCTCACCACCAACTGAGCGTCATTTCTGGCCGGGATCCACATTTTTTTAAGAGCCTCAAAAAAAGTAGATTTCTAGACAGGACTTAAAAGATCAATTTCCTTTGATCAGAAGCACTGCATTCTTACCAGTCCACTTTGAGCCAGTCTGCTCAGGATAATGATGAGACAGCCCAAGATCAGGTTTAACTCAAGAAGGAGTAGAGGCTTCTGCCTCTCTGCCTGCCAGAGCACTGTGACAACAGCCTTTTTTTTTCTCTGCCTTTTTTCCCCCTGATAATTTAGAACAACAGGAATAAAAAGTCCTAAAGACTAAGAAAAACCCACAGTGTTATTCAAGGGAGTTTTTTTGCATTAATATTCCATCCAGATACTCAATACTTCACAAACATCTTCCTGTACAATGTAGAACATTTCAAAACGGGAATCCAAGGCAAGAGAGTATGGAGAAGATGCAGTAGCTCCTGCTGGCAGAGTGTTTGAGCTCAGAGCTCACCACGTGTGTGCCAGACTGCTTCTAGCTCATCCTGGATGAAAACATGGGGAAGACAGGGCTCTGTCCCCAGGGGACCCCTGCACAGCCCACTGAAGCCTGGATCAGCCAAGGGAGCCTCTCTAGTGCTCCCCCATGATGAGCTAGGCTGACTCCCTCACCCACCAGGATCCTGGCCCCCAAACCCTCTGCTCTGCAGGTCAGTGGCCTTCTGGCTTTTCTTCACAAATGGGTTTGACCCAAGGGACATTCATGCAGCTTCTATAAAGTACCAGATCCATCTTTAGACCCAGAGGATTAATATGGAAGGAGAAAAGGTTCTAGTAATTTGGACCCTTGGTTCGTTTATACCTGCTATTTATTCCACAAACATCAGAGGGGGCTCATAAAAAAACACACACACACACACACACACACACACACACACACACACACACACAGCATGACCAGAGGAAGTACATGGTGTGGGAGAAGGCTGATCCAGGGATAAAGATAAAACTTAGCCCATGGGTCACTAAGTCCTTTCCTGTTGCTAAAAAAGAAACACAACTGTGACTGTGCCACTCAGTAGACAGTCTCCAAGCTGTCTGGGGGTGAGAGCCTTACATAGGATTCCAGGGCATGGAAGATGGCACCCAGCACACAGTGGGCACTCAAGGTGTTGCTACTTGGATGGCAGCCAATGACAGCAGTCCCCAAGAAGCCATGCCTTGGAGCACAAATATCAGACTCATTAGCTTTGGCTGGAGGTTCTGGGAAGGCTTTGCCCAATAGCTGTCACCAAGATCTGGGAGGCTTCTTGGGGAGAAGGTCAAGAGCCACCATGGGGATAGTCTACCACTATCTCAGGTTGGGGGCCATACTCAGGTTCGGGGCCATAACCCATATGGCCTCACCCTCAGCGGACTTGAAGAACTTCACTCATAAAACAAACTGAGGCTCTAAATAAAGGTACTGTGTGAAGAAACCAAACAAAGCAGAAGGTTCTAGAAACATTTCTTTGTTTCCCTTTTTAGGCAGGGTCTTACTATATAGAGCCCAGTTGGCCTGGAACTCACTGTAGACCAGGCTACACTTGAACTCATGCCTTCCTCTGACTCCCAAGGGCTGGGATAAAAGGTGTGTGCCACCATGCCAGGCTAACAAGAAACTTCTAAGGAGGGACCTCTTAGTAAAGAACATTCAACAAACATGTTTCCATTATCTTGATAGCATGTTCCAGGCTTCACCTGAAGTCATTCCCCTGCAGAGCCAGCTGCCATCTGCACCATCCTGAAGAGTATCAACAACAGTCAGGATGTGCTCAGGGGACCACACAGTGAGTTCACAAAATGGTCTTAAAAACTCATCTCAATCCCGTTTCCCTACACAATGTCACTGTCTCTAATGGCACCAAGGCACAATTGCAACATGAGGATCCCCTCGTGTCCAGAGCCTTAAGTGATAACCGCATGTCATGCACAGAATTATTGTGCCATTCCTTTTGAGGTGGATCAAACCCAAGAGACCTCTGTCAACTCTACAGCAGACGTTAGCACTGAGTACCTTGCCTGAAAACTGCACTGTGGAAAGCAAGGCAGCAAAAATGTGTCCATTCTTTTAGAGAAAACTACCAACCTGGAACCATCCTAACAGTTCAACCAGAGCCAGGAACAGGCAGCCTGGTACTTCACTCACTGTCAAATCAGAATAGCTTCCTTCTTCCCACAGTAAATAGAAATGCTTGGAGAGTGGGGAAGCTACTTTCTGATGTTCCCAAATTCTTTTGGCACATGGAGCAATTACAGGTAGTGAGAAAGTCCTTGCCCTCATTGTGCAGTGCATGTCCCAGGAACACAGGTCCTTTTGTTAGGGTGGGAGCAGCCCTTTGAAGTCAACTAGTTTGACTATTCTAATATCATCCATGAAAAAAAAAACCCAAGTGGCAATGGGAACAGCGATGGCCACAGGCCACACTGCTGATTCCAGCATGATGTATACTCACAGTGACATCCTTAGCCACTAGGGTACTGTAATTACAGAACATGTTTGGCTACTGAGGGCATTTACCCACAGCAAAAAGAACATCACAAACCAGGTCTCAGGAGAGGGGACATGGGAGACATGAAGGCAGTAAGCAGAGCCCAGGGCCAAGAGCAGAAGGGAGGTGATTCTGGAGGACTGAACCAGTGTCCTCATGGTAGTGCAGCAAGTTCTTCACAGACTGAGCCACATCCCTACGTATCCCTAGCCTCACTCTGCTGGCTCTTCTTTTGTTCTTTTTATTTTCTTTTTTCTTTTTCTTTTTTATGTGCTCTGTAATTTCTTCATCTTCAAAATGGAGGCTCAAAGGAGGTACAAGCACAAAAACAGTGTGAAAGCTAGAGTAGAGTCTCCACCCTCTAACAAGGCTCCCAGATTCAGGAACTTGCTGCATAGACAAGGCTCATCTGCACTCACAGATCCATCTATTAGGGGGTGCTGGGATGGAAGGCCTGCACCACCACGACCAGCCTTATTCTACACACATTTCACTTTGCTTTCTATCCTGTCACAAGTGCTCTGGGAGGCCATGGGCTTCCTGTGGTGGGTGGGGATGGGGACAGTGGCTGGATGGCCGACCTGCAGCATAGGCAGATCCTGGAGGACAGCTGGCCAGATTACCCACCAGGGAGGTCACTTGTACCACACACACAGCAACCAGACAACGTCGGGCTACACTGTGGCAGGAACACACAAGGACAGCCCTACTCAAGCCACAGTGGGTGTCTACAAGGTACCACCCCCACTATTCCCCTGGTCACCTTTGCTCAGCGCAGACTGGTTGTTGCTCTGGTCTTTCAGTTTGATGGCAAGTCTTTCCCCGGTGAGCAGGGTATTCATGGTCCACCTGTGCCTGCAGATGCCACTTCAGTACCAACACCTCCCACGTGGTATCTCTCTGTCTCTATTCCTCGCTGCCTTTGGAAGTTTCCCACGTGCACTGCCCAGCAAGCCCTCCAATGCCATGCCTCGCACTGAAGCCCAGGACATTGAACAACAAAGGGATCTTTTACAATGTCTTCCTGCTCAGCTCAGGAAGACCAGACCACGTGTTCCTCCTCTTGCCCTTTATTCCTTCTGCTTCCTCCACTGCACTGTGGCCTCGTGCCCACCAGCCATTCTGGACAAGGCCCTGCCTTTGGGCTTTTATGTTCCTCCACATATCACCCACCAACAATAAGAACCTCCCTAAATTGATATAACCCCCGATATAACCACATGATCCCTCCCATGGCTGACGGGGCTGCCATCCAACCCCTTTGGTTGACAGAGCCAGAATCCTCCCCCATTCTCACTCACTCCCCCATCCTGCTCCTGGGCTCAGATTTCTGCTCTCTTCAGAGTTGAGTATGACTACCTTCCCCAACCCCAAGACTCTATTCTAATAGTACCTTAGCAAAGGAGCCCTTGCCCTCTCTAGCAAGTTACAGAATCGTTTATTTTCTCTTACTATTCTCAGCTAAGACTGACATGACTCTTACCTCACACAGGGGCTCAGTCTGGCCACACTTAAGAAACACCCAAGTTAATACCTGACTGTGGCTGGGGACTTCTAAACACTCCTGGCCTGAAAGCTTCTCTCTGGAACCCTTTTCTCCTCTCCAAGAGGGCAGAGAAAATAACCTGTGCCCTGACTTCTGTGGTGATGCCTCCTGGAAAGGTTTCTGTGCACTAGACCATGACCAGGGTTCCCTCACAGAGTTCCCTAAAATCTGTTTCAGGGCAGGGGGTGATTTTTCATGCATTTCCAGCATGGCACAGGGCCTGGTGGTATTCTGCAATGATTTGAAGATGGCAGAGCAAGTGGCTTGAGGATAAGGGCATGCTTCTATTTCAAAGGGAAAGCTACCACCTCTCCCCTTCCTTAAGGGCACAGAGGAATTGTCACATGCTGTTCAGGATGGCACAGCCCTATATGCCAGGCACTTCTAATTTAAACTACAAGGCCCAGGCTCGTAGCTATTATATAACAGGCAGGTGAATGTCATAACATTTTAGTGTTGGGCTGCCTGGAGCAGGGGTGACCCCAGGTCACAGATAGACGTAAACATCAAGAATGTGAGTGTGTTTGCCTTCCTCCTTCCAAGCCCTTGGGAAAGGAGTGAGTTGAACATATGAAGATGGCCCCTGAGGTTTCTACCCTGCTATCAGAAGACCCTGAAAAGCAACATGAAAATGCTTTCACCTCAGCTGTTGCCCAAATGAAGCCCAATTCACTGCAGTGTAGGGGATAGGGCAGGAGGGGCGTCACAGAGGTGACTTAGAAGTGACCACCGCTTTACAGGTTATCACCGGGCTTCATGTGCGTAGATTGTGGACAAGAGAGTTTCGATTTAGAGTGACCATAAGAATAATGCCTCTCATACTTCCTGGAGCAAAAGTACTTTAGATTCCTTATTTCAAAGTGTCGGATATGGTTTCCTAAACATTTGTGCAAATGTCAAACCCACTGTCAACCCGAAACCACCTGGAAAGAAGTTAAGTGACAGGCAGTTAAATTAAGAAGTTATAATTTCACTGAAATGTTTCAGGGACCTTTTCAGCCACAAGAACCAAGCTAAGTGACTTCAGAGGAGCTTAAAGTAGCTTGAGTTAGAATGTCACCCTCTCTCCAGTGTACATACATACACACACACACACACACACACACACACACACACACACACACACACACACACACACACACGGACAGTGGGAAGTAATGGCTGAACATGTACAAAAATATAAGGACCTGAAGGACACTGAGCGACTCTCTCGGGCAGCATAGGTGTGCCACTAGGCCTGCACACCCACCTCAGCCCAGCCACAGAAGACAGCACAGCTGCCCGCCACCTTCTCTCATTGGCCCAACCCTGCCATCAATGGGCTCTGTGACTCCAAAGTGTTGGGGCCTCCAATGCTGCCTCCAAAGTTGTGTTGGTAATAGACATTCTCATGGATGCTTCTGGGATGCCAGAGAAGTCCTCACTCCCTGCCCTTTCTAAAGAAGAAGGTCTGGGGATCCTATTCTCAGACCAGCACTGTTAGAGAGTAGAAGCTGTTCTTCTCATTTCCCCCTTTTTGTGTGTGCATGTGTGAGCCAGGGGCCAGTCTTGGGTGTTGCTCCTCAGGTATCATCTACCTTGGCTTCTTAAAGAATCACTCACCAAGAATGGGGGCTGGCTGATTAGTCTAGGTGGGCTGGCTAGCAGATAACTTCCTGTTTCTGCCTCTCGGGCACTGGCCACCACGACTGGCTTTTTATGTGGGGGTCATGGATTGTACCCAGACCCTCAAGCTTGTGCAGCAAGCACTTTACTCACTGAGCCTACCCCGAGCCCCCAGCCCCCACAGATGTTTTCTAAATCAGACAACACATTTGGGAGCTGAAGGGATGTAGGGCAGTGGTCAGGGAGGGTGGGGAGCAGATGTGAGGAAAGTCAGGAAGGGACATGGTAAGAGGTAGACAATGGCCAACTGAGTTAGCACCAATAGACAGCTGGGGACAGAGCAGGACTCTTCCAAGCACAGTCCAGTGTCCATTATGGGGGAAAGAGTCCAGAGGTCACTCTTGTCCTGGATGATCACTCTCTGCCACCCGTGAATCTCAAAGCAGAGCTTCTGAGCCTGCTGCCTGGCCCCAAAGACCCGGTGGCCAGATTTCTCTGAGAAATGTTGGCAGCCTTATTTCCTGGCACTACCTTTGTGACTCTAGAACAGAGCTCCAAATGAAAGGCACGTGTAGGATGACAGTGTCTGGTCATTGTGCAAACAGGGTACTAAAGGTCTGCAGGACCAGCTGCCACCATCAGCTCTGGCCACTGCACTCGCATCGGGGAACTCTAGCTGCTAGCATCTCCTCAAACCCCATGTGTCTGGAGAAGATAAAGGAGACCAGGGTCCTGGACTCCCCAAAGATCAGGAAGAACCATAAGCTGGTGGGCCAAAGGCAGAGTCATCTTCGAGCTCAAGGGTGCAAGGGTGTGGAGCTGCTGGTACTGCCTAAAGGGAAACAGGTGGCCCTTCTGTTCCAGCTAAAATAAAACGTTAGTTAGCTACAGCCAACCTATTACTCACATCCACAGCCTCACTGGGGCAGTATAATATCTGGGAAGCCTCTGAATTTTACTGGGCCCCAGTTTCGCCGGGATCCTACCCTGCTCAAGATGAAAGGGCTTAGCAGGGTTACTCTCCAACCATACCCGCTTTCCCCAACAGTGACTTGTTCATGTTCGCTCCTGAAAGCATGCCCTGACATGCCCCTGATCCTCTAGGATCCTGAGAAAGGCCAGTATCCAGGCCGGGTCAGGGAGCAAACAGACCCAGACAGACCTAGAGACTGTTTGTGTCTCTAGGACAGCCAGAACACTACCGATATCCTTGCTGTAGTCCCCAGACCTCTAAGGAAAGAAGAGGTCTCAACAGCTTCTAGTCTTGCTTCTGCTTGGTTGTGTCACCAGCTACCACAGTCTACAGCGTGAAGAGGCAGGTGGATGAGGTGCATTGCCCTGTGGTTCAATCTGGCAGCTCCAGAAAGACTCGGCTTTCATTCTCATGAGCCCAGCCACCAGAGGGTAGAGAAGCTGGAATGCTGCTCCAGGTGGTACAGAGTTGATTTCACAAAAGCAAAAAGCAAACCACACACCCACACCCCCCAGTCTCAAAGGGGGAAGATGACTAAAGATAACTGCTGTTTCCTGGCTTGTTTTATTCACAAGAAGGGTCTAGAGGGGCTGAAGAGATGGCTAGAAGGTTAAAAGCACTGGCTGCTCTTCCAGAAGTTCTGAGTTCAAGTCTCAGCAACCACATGGTGGCTCACAACCAACTATGATGCATTCTGGTGCCCTCTTCTGGCCTGCATTGCAGGCATACATGCAGGCAGAACACTGTACCCATTAATAATAATAATAATAATAATAATAATAATAATAATAATAAAGGTCTCCAACCCAGTATGGGTTGACTATGCTAAGAGATTGACAGACACACACCATTAGCATTTCTCATAAGCTCCTTGGGGTATCCTTTTGGAATGTTTCCAATTTGAATTGTCAAGATGCCCTCAAAGGAGAGGCAAATATCTGATTGTCCCGAGCAGAGGCCCTGCCCCTAGGCTAAGCATCTTTTTGATGAGCTCTGAAGAGCTTCCAGCAACAAGCAACCTTTCCAGTGGAGTCTGAAGACACAAGGAAGAAAGATCCTGATAGGGGAGGAGATGCCCTAAGCAGAGGAAACAGCTTAAAGGAAGCAAAAAAAAAAAAAAAAAAAAAAAACCAAGGTAGGCCAGTGGGAGCATGGTCACTCAGGTACAGCTGGTACACATTAGGGGATAGATGGGGGTGAGCAGAGATGGAGCCAAAGTCAAGCTTCAGGGTACTGGGGATGGGGATGGAACCCCAGGTCTGAGCCTAGCATGCACAAGACTTTGGGCCTCATCCCTAAATGAAATGTGAGCCACTGTTTCTCTTTCCCTGGAACTTGGCATTGGATGTGACTGTTCAGATTAGCATTCTCTCTGCTTGTTGCATGCTCAGCCTTCCCTGTTTTCTGGGCAAGCCATTATTTCTCATATTGACCTGACCCTTTCAGTTATCTGAGCTGGGGCTGTGATCCATGCATCAGATTACAAAGAATCCAGTTTGCCAAGTCATGAAGTTTGGATTTTGTCTTTTGGGCAGTATAGAGCATCTCAAAGGTTGCAGACTGCCACTGACAGGGGTGACAAAGGCATGAAGATACACTGCAGGTCACCCTAGAATCAATGACCAGGTATGTACCCTAACCAAGTCATTTAGAATAAACAGCTTTGTTCTTATGATGGGAGGGTAAGACTTGGCCATGTGAGAACAAAGGGGCTACCACTAGGGGGCGGATAGGTCAATCAATGAGTTTGGGGGTGGGGGTGCACTAGGGTTGGAGGAGCAGGAGGGGAAGGAGGGGCCTTCCTGCTGGGAGACCAGGATGCTCAGGAAATGACCAGAAGGCAGGCCTGGCACTGAAGCCCCATCCCCATCCTTGGCTCCCTTCTGCTGAGGCCACCTGTGAGTGAGATGAGACTGGAAGAGGAGGATGAGGAGAGTTAAGGAACAGGAGAAGAGAGGCAAGCAGGCCAGCTGACAGGCAGTACCAGAGATTTAGGATCTGCTCTCGGAAGGCTTGCCATTTTAATCCCCGCCCCCCTTCGTTAAATATTGTTTTGCCAATGGCCTCTACAGCTTGTAGGCAAGGTTGGACATGGAGCTGACAGGAGGTCATTTAGAATGCCCCAGAAGCTGACCTTGCCCTGGGCAGGCAGGTGACTTGTCCAATAGTGAAAAGTTGCCAAATGTGGCAGGGCTGGACGGTCAAGGATGTAAAACAGGTCATGATGGGGAGTGCTCTACAGCTGACAGTGGAAAGGAAAGACAGTAAGGTTATGCAGCATCGAAGAAGCTGGTAATAACCTAAGTGGAGAGTAGACATCACAAGGACAGCTTCATGAAGTGAAGTTCTCTGGGTAAGAACCTTATGTGTACAAGGGGACAAAGATAGGAAGATAGTGCTGTGACTGGCATGGATTGTGAGGGTTTAAAAGGTGCCTCCAAGGCTGTAGCATTGTCTTAACACTAAGATGAAGGTTGAAGTGCGAGCCAGAGCCACAGACAGCAGTGGACAGAGTGAGTCTGTGCAGTGGCTCTCTCACACAAGGCAGGGCCCAGAACACATGCAAGTGTCTGTTGGGTTATCCGATTCTTGGAACCTACCCCAGGGTTTCTGAGTCTGATGTTCAGGTGTAGCCAGGATCTGGATTTTTAAAAAGGTCCCAGATGATACTGAGACATTAGGACCACAGTCTTAAGTGAATTCACTCTGAGAAGGAGAGGGACTTTTCAGCCAGCAGGCTCTGCAGCCACAGGGGCTGGAGCCTCCTCCAAGGCACTCATGGTCAAGGCCACCAGTTTAGCAAGCTCTCTGACTTAAGGCCTTGATTGGAAGCTCCTGTACTCCCAGGGACTTTACAGAAACGGCAGTGGCAAGCCAGTGATCCTGTTTCTGGGGTGTGTGACTACCACAGGGCTATCCATGAGACAGCTACCCACGTAATGACTTCACAACCAATGCCCCTTCTCTGTTTTCAAAGTAGGATCTGAATCCACACAGACTACTGGCACTGGCAACATGGAGCTGATCTAATGTGCCCTGTATCTTTTTACTTTTTAATTTAAAAATACATTAATTCATTCCATGTGTACGGTGTGTGTGTGTGTGTGTGTGTGTGTGTGTGTGTGTGTGTGTGTGTAATATAACCTAAAGAAGTCAGTTCTCTCCTTCCATCATGTGGGTTCCAGGGATAGAACTCAGGTCATCTATCAGGTCTGAGGCAATCACCTTCACAGGCCAGACTCTCATCTTTTCTATAACAGGGTCTAGAGGGGAGGAGCCAGCTGGCTAGGACAGAGCTGAGATCCAAACCTAGGGTGCATGACCTCATCCACAGCTCCTTCTGTCAGTGTTGCCAGCATTCAGTCACCAATAAAGACATCTGCCAGCCTGGCCACCTGGGGTCTACATCCTGAGCAGGTGTCAATGATTAGACACTTCTGTGCAGGAGCCAGAGCTCCCGGGGTGGGGGTCACACACAGCTGTCACTGCCTACACCCAAACTTGGACCTTCCTGGCTCAGAATTGCCAGGAAACTTCCTGGTGGGCCAGGAACTGTGCAGAGTGGATCCCAATGACAGCCTGGGGACACAGCTAGCTCCATAGTTCCAGAGCCCTCAGAACTGGCCCTTGGCCAGTGGGAATTAGCCTGTGAACCTACTATAAAGGACTTTCCTGAAAGACCCAGTAGAGGTTCTGATCTGATCAGGCAGCTACAGAGTTCTGACAGACACTAGCTGATCACTTTCCCCAGCTCACAGCTTCTCCAGGGCCTCTGTGCCATTTTGGTATTTATTTTGGTATGCAGAGGTCAAACCAAAGTACATTTCTGATAAAAATGAAAACAAAACCATAAGCACCTTCACCTTTGGTCTCACCCATTCTGGATGTCTTTTTCTCAGCCACCAACCTACAGACAATACGATATAGCTACACGAACAATTAGGGCTTCTGATAGAAGGGGGGAAATGGTTGCAAGTGACATCAATGGATCTGGTTCATGACAAGGCAAGCTGTGCCTCCAGTCAGGGGTCCCATATCGATGTTGGCAGAAATCCCTTAATAGGGATCCAAGCCACCTTCCGCTTGGGGAGGAAACTAGCCAAGAATGTCAAGTATAATTAATGGAGAACCACGCAGGCACAGTGGCCTGGTTTTGACCCTCTGGCTGGGCCCACCTGTATAGAGGGGGAACTGTTCCAGAAAGAATTGCAAGCCTGTCCATGAAGGAACCAACATGGTTTCTCAGTACAGAGCTGCAGTGCGAGCAAGCAGCTCCAGGAAAAGAATGAATGCGTGGTGCTGTGGACCCGAGTCACACCCAAGAAGCTGAAAGTGTTACCCAGCACACATAAAGAATGGAGATTGCTCCATCCTCCTAAGTTTAAGGGAGAGCTTTTCGTAATGCACAGAAAACCTCTGTGTACTGGCTGGCTGTGCCCACGGTAACCATTTCCACTGGGCAAGGGTCTCCTGGAGGCAGGACTTCCACTCGCTTTTCTATTTAGTCCTCGGTGTGTAGCAGCTTGTTGAGGTGGTCACTGAGTGTTTGCCATTGTCAGGGTTGAATAAAAGAGATCAATGAGATGGCTCAGCTGGTGAGGGTCCTTGCCCGACAAACTTGATGAACCTGAGTTCAATCCTGAGGACCTTCATGATGAAAGGAGAGAACCAGCCCCCTGTAAACCAACCATCCTTTGATCTCTGCAAGTATATCACGGCTTGTTTGCAGGCAAGCACTCACAAATAACCAGGTGTGATTAAAATTATGTTTTAAAAAAGTTGAATAGGGCAACTGAAACCAGTTTTAAAACTCGAATAAATTGGAGAGGTAAAAGAAGGCTTTCTTCCTTTCTTTTTTTTTTTTTTTTTTGTCTCTAACAAAGGTTAATTGATCACATACGGTATGACAGTTTCTCTCCTAAGAGCTTTCTTTACACAGGAGACACCATTTACTAATTTTCTGGGGATTATTTGCTAATCCCCAGAAAATAGAAACTATCCTTATCCTTATTTTATTGAGAAACTGAGGCAAAATAGAATGGCAATATGCCACACCCAAGAGCACACAGTGAGACTAATGTTCAAGCCCAGATATGAGAAGAGGCAGAGCCAGGCCCTCCCATTGGGCGATTTCTTCATCTGCACTCCACTGCAAATATACATGCAGGCCCAAGGAGCCTGCATGTGACAGGTGTGGCCTTGGCTGTTCCCCATATCAATACAGATGTGAGGGACAGAGGGGGATGCACCGTGGATTGGGAAGTATCCTCCAGCCCATGGTACCACTGGGAAGTATCAGAGCTTTTAGAGGTGGGACCCAGTGGAGGTCTCAGGCTACTGGTGGCAGTCTCAGGAAGGGACACAGAGGGTGCCAGTCTCTTCCTTGCTGTTTTTTATTCTCAGATGCCATGAGGTGGGCAGTTTGTGCCATATCTGACCCCACCATGACGTGCAGCCTCACTACAGGCCCCAGAGCAACAGGGCCAACCACAGACTTCTACCTCTAGCGCTGAACCAAGATAGGCTTCTCTTCTTTTTGAATTGATTGTTCATTTTGTTATGCTGGCAGGATGCTGACTAGCACAGCATATATGACCTCCAGTGTACACGTGTGGGGAAAAAGATTTCTGTCCCCTAAACCAGAATGAGCTACTTTAGAATGTCAGAAATATAAGCCTCAACTAGAAAGAGGACCCACCTATAGAAACCTGAGTGAAATGGTGAGATACCACCACCCTGCCCCACAGGGGCCAGTTCCAGGGAGACACAGGCTCCAAGGCCTTCCAGGAGGAAGGACTTAACCTGGTAGGGGAGGGTCAGGAACCCATGCTGCAAACTTCCTTATCAGTAACTACCCCAGATCTACCCCTTAATATTCCCTAGTGTGATTTGATTGGCTTAATACCTTGTTCCACTCTAGGGCAGGGGAAGGATGTGTACTAGTTGCCATCACCATGACTAATCACCTGACAGAGACACATAAGCATGGAAGGAGGTGAGGCTGATTATGGTAGAGAAGGTACAGTGGCTAGAGCAGCTATATGTACCTGGTGTGGATGGGAAGCAAGCAGGCCAGCCC
Organism: Cricetiscus sungorus; assembly: GCA_030556225.1. Taxonomy (NCBI): domain Eukaryota; kingdom Metazoa; phylum Chordata; class Mammalia; order Rodentia; family Cricetidae; genus Cricetiscus; species Cricetiscus sungorus. The sequence goes on from JANBXA010000741.1 coordinate 10,533,544, forward strand.
AAGAGGCCACGTCACCCTCAAAGTGCCATTCTCAGTGATCTGTTTCTGCCAGCTAACATCCTAAAGGCTCCACAAACCTCCAAACCTGCACCACAGTATGAGAACCAAGCATGTAGCAAAACTCAAGACACTTCAGATGCAACGGAGACCCACCTCAGTGGATCAGGGTTTTAAGGGAGGAAGAAGGTCTTCTTTCGGTTCACAGATTGGGGTACAATCCACCATGAATAGAAGGCACGATCGAGTTTGTGGTGTTGGGAGACGTGGCCCGGACTCTCCACAGACCAAGACGCAGAGAAAGGGGAGCCATTGATGCACTCTTTATCCACTTCCTCTTTGCATTCAGTCTGGGAGCCCACCCCGTGGGATGATGTCACATCCATTCAAGGTGGGTCTTCCCTCCTCAGTTGAAGTTCTCTAAAAATAGCCTTGCAGGCATGCCTGCACGTGTGCCTTGATGCCCTAGGGATTTCTTAGCTCATTTGATGATCAGAATTAACTACTACACTCAGAGAAGCCAAGGCAAAGCAGCGATCACAGAAGGGGAGTGGCCATGGGAGCGTCTCGTCAGGTCCTTGCTTCACAGCCTCCATTTCCCCAAGCAAGCTTGTCATCAGGTTGTAGGACACTGTGCGAGTGCCTGGGTATTGTGATGTTGACTCCCAAGGGGGAAAGGGCAAGGACAGCTGGATGCTGGTTTAGCAAAGGCTTCCTAGTCTGAAAACACCAGAGCCCAGGGACTTGTCTGCAAGTCAAGAGAAACAGGCCCCACAGACCTTTCCTGGGGTTCTCCTGCTGGGGTATACAGCCTGCCCTCGGCCCTTGCTCTTTTTGAGGCACTCCCAGAAGCACTGGTTCACACACATCACTGTAGTGGACAATGAGGCAGAAACATATGCATGAGCCAACAAGACAGTCTGGCAGGTATAGGCTCTTCCTACTCAAACCTGATCATCTCAGGTCAATCCCTGGAACCCACGTGGAAGGAGGCATGTCCTTTATCTTCCATGAACACACCACAGCATGTGGTCTTGTGTACTCACACACATAGCAGACATACAAACATCAACAATAGTAAGTATATAAAATTAAAAACAAAGAATAAAAGACACAAAGAAACAAACACACAGATCTTGGTCTGCAAATAAAAAATGATGGGACTGCCTCTGATAAGACAGGGTTCCATCTACCTCAAAGGCCAAAGGAGTGGTCCATCGGAGCTGATCTGACAAGCCCTGAACAGGCCTCTATGTATAGTAGGATGCAGGTTGCTCCTGATGACTTTAGTCCAACCAGAGGTCAGGCTGCCTGAGAGCAGATGACAGCCCTGCTTGGTTCTGAATGTATGGGAGATGGAGAGGAGAGGTACTGGGGGTGGGGGAGAGAAAGGGAGGGGCAGGTGTGACTCTGCGAGTCAGTGCGAAGCCCTCTTGTCTATGCAGATGCACAGGAGATTTCAAAGACAAATCAAGTCAGAAAATGCAAATGAAACAGCAGGGCTTTGAAGGCTGCAAAGCAAAGACCTTGACCTGACCAGCTCCTTCTCAATGGTTCTGAACTCTAGCAAAAAGAAGGGGACACATGGGAAGACTAGCGTCAGGCTGGAGTGTTTTTATGCCTGACTTAGCTGATGTGCACAGTTAGGCAGGACCACAACACCTTCCTCACCGCAGGACTCCTGGGCCAGGTGCCTTAGTGCAAACTTGGGATCTGCCACTGCTTCCCAACAGGGTGCTGAGGCCTGCTCAAGGGGAGGCAGCAGCTCCACTGAGGCAGCCTGAAGACCTGACACCTCCAGGCCTTGAGCCGAGGAACACCACTATTCCCTCTATTATAGCTCCATCCATAAACCTCAAATCTGTAGTCTGTGTGCTCACTTCTTTAAGTCTCATGAGCTCCACAGGCAAAGTGCTTGGGGATGAAAAGCATCCTAGCAATTTGGCCTGAAGAACAAAAGCCCATCAGCTCTCAGTGCTGAACATAAGGCAGCTTGACTTCTCGATCAATCAGTCTGGTAGCAGGGGAATGTCTGCCCCACATTTCCTGTGCTTGCAAGGAGGACGCCAGGAGCAGGCTGAGTGGTGCACTGGGGAAGGTGATGTGTGAGCTCACATCTGCCCCGGGGGCTGGCCAGGCTGGCCCTGGACCCCAAACCCTGACAACCTCATTCAAGAGCTTTCACATCACTTTGCCATCTGCTCCTGCAGAGGGCCCTCTAAAGCTCCAGAATGCACTGTTAGCCCTTGGTCTGGTTTTGAATGCCTCTCATAATCTGGCTCACTCCACCTTTTTTCACTTGATCCCCAGAGCCCTGGACACTATCTTTTCCAAGACAGTGATACAACAGGTGTCCTGGGTTCCTGTATTGTGTCACACTCTACTTTTGTGCCTCAAGTCATTCTGGCTTCCTTCTGGGAACATTCTCCTCACACAGGCGTGGCTTTGACTCTATTCAAGTGACAGATCTGCCCCTCGTCTTCCATGAGGTCCTTGTAGGCAGTGGTACAACATGGTGCTGGCAACAGTCACAGGCCTGGGCTGCAGTCATAGCTCCCACCTAAATGAGTCACTCAGCACCATTTATCTAATCTTCCTTTGGAAAGTAAAAACAATAACAGCACTTAACTTCATGGACTGGAGGGGGGAAATAAAATATGAACATGCCTGTCAATCACCACTCAGCACAGTGTTTCACACCCTGTTAATTCTATGAGGGGGTAAAAATCCCCATGGTTTAAAAGATTTATTCAACTGGCTTAGTTATTTACCTCGACTTTCCTCTTCCTCCCCTTCCTCCTCCCTCCTCTTCTTCCTCTCCCTCCTCCTTCATCTTCTTGATTTGTGCTGCCGCAGCAGATGGACCCTGGGCTTTGTGTGGGGCTAAGGCAAGCACTTGACCACTGAGCTACATTCTCAGTCTAGGATCAAGAGATCAGGGGATAATAATTAAAACAGGAGCTGCCAGTGTTAAAGGTTTGGGAATGAAGCTCTACTCCAATCTTCAAAACTGGTGGCTCCTACTGCAATGATTACTCCTGGACTACTTGAACCCTTCTCTTGCAAATCCCTGCAGCAACCCCCCCTCCCAGTCTGTCTCTCTCGGCTCAATGTTGTTCATTATGGTTTTTCGATCTTAGTTTTGTTTAATTGCTTGCTGGCTGGCTTCCTTTGTTCCCATCCAGAGGGGAGTGGGAGGGTAGGTACATTGTGACTGGATCGGTTCTGTTGCTAAGAGCACAGTGGTTGTCTAAGTCAGAGTCTCAGACTTGGTTTATTTATCTAGGAAGGGAGAGAGAGAGCAACCCCTTTTTATTTACTTGCGACAATATGCTGAAGACACCCCCACACCCTTCCCCCCACGTACAGAATCTGTTTATCGTAACTGCAAGCACAGTGAAAACCATCTCCCCAGAGTTCACTTGGAAAATTACTCTGAACACTTTCAGTTCAATGAGGCCTGTGATTATAATCGGCTCTTTCTTAATTCCTAATTGGACCCCTCTGGCTCACATGGCAGGGGCTGCACTGTGCAGACTACCACACCCAGCAGGGAAGCCCAGGAGGGCTGAAGGTGAAAGGTGGGAGGCCATGGCCTGGCTGCAGGGATGGCAAGGCACCTCCAAGGGTCATGTGACTGCCAATACAGTGCTATTACCCTGGATGTGATCTATCACCAAACACAAAGGTAGCAGCTTCACATTGCCAAGGTTGTGCCTAGGCCTCTGGGCGCCAGCATCATTCAGTCTCACTTGGAGAAAGCAGGGTGGGAAAGTATGAAGACCTGGAGAGACTTCCTACTCACAGAATCAAAGAGTCAGGTCTTGAACAGACTTTGGGCCTGCCACCTCCCATGACCCCCAAGATCTAGAGTCTCAGGGAGGGGTGGAGATATGGACATGTGTCTGGCAGGATCCTATGTCAAAGCAAACAAGGATGCCTTGGCGGAGAGCAGGGAGGTGGGGAGGGGGACCTGGAAGAGTGTGTACAGCTTCCCAAGCTTCAGTAGAGATCCATACACCATCAGGACAGATGACCCACCTCTTCCTCCCCACCTGCCTTCACTGCCCTTTACTTTGCCAGGCTAACTGCTGAGGACAAGAGACACACACTTCTATCACTCTGTAAGTTAATTGCTTTTCTTCTGGCTGTAACCAAATGCCTGACATGATGGGGGAGGCGGGGCTAGAGGTTGTGGAGGCAGCAGGAGTAAAGACTGCTTACATCTCTATGAACCAGCACGTAGAGAGTGCCTAGACCCAAAGCAGGGCCGTTCTATAAACCTCGAGGCCAACTCTCTAGGGACTTACTTCCTCCAGCTAGGCCTCAGCTCCTAAACATTCTGCAACCAACAGCTGGGGACAAAATGCTCAAAGCATAACTTGTGGGGAAATTTCATACTCAAACCATGACCTCACTTAAGCATGGGGATCTCCTGGGAAGGCTTGCTCTGCTCTTATATTTGCCGTAGGTGGGACTGGGGAAGGCAGGGATCAGTGTGTGGGTGAGGACAGTCCCTTTGTGCAGCAGGAGGAAGGGATCATGGGAACAGACTCCCCACGCCCATAACCTACACTTTCCCCTAATGTTAAGATTGTACCATTTTTAGAGGCTGAGAAGCAAGCCTCTTCCTTTCTGTCATTCAATTGCTTTCTGGAATTCATTTCCTTCCAGATCTTATCCCAAGTTACATGATAAAATTAACGAACAAATTAAGTTTTTATCAACCACCTCTCATGACAGAGAACTATGCATCTTCATTGGGCATTGGAGGTAGGCGATGTGTGAATGCAGTTTGAAGACATCCCTGGATGTGCCCAGGGTGAGCGCCCTCTGCGGGGTCAACTGTGGACAGCAGTCCAGGACCCTACCAAAGACACATTCTCTCATGCCCTGCCTACAAAGATGTTGTGGTGCGAATTCTGGAACAAATTGCCAGCACCTCTTCTCCATGGCAACACAGACACCTATCTGCTCCAGCAAATTCCCATGCTGACTTCAGTCACTCAGTAAAAGAACAAACATGTGCATGTCAGTCTCAGGCTATCAATAAGACTTCTCCACGGGAGGAGAGAGGGATGGTTTCTTGTCCTGCAAGGCAGCTTCAGATTCTCAGGATACATTTGGGGCAGGAAGTGGCCACCAAGGAAAAGGGGTTGGCGGAAGAGGACAATTTCCAAAGCCAATGACCAGGCCTTTGCCCTCTGAGAGGACAGTAAAGGGATAAGGTCATGGCTGTTGTATGACATTGTCAGGTGAAAGAAATGAATGAATGAATGAATGAATGAATGAATGAATGGCAACAAACTCTGAATTAAAAGCCATGACATCATGCAAACACACATGAAACAGCTTTCTTCATAACCCTCAGAGGTGAGGTTACTTCCTGCCAGTGCCTGGCTCACCATCCCTTGGTTACGTGAGAGCTCTGCCACCACACATGAGGGGTCTTCCATTCCTGATTTGTGCCCTGGGAAGTAACACTTCATGGTAAGAGAATCATGGGGTACAGGGACAGGAAGTTCCCTGTTGTGTGTGACACCAGGAAAAACACTTCCTTGGATGGGTAGTTTCCCCCGCCTGGAAAGCAAAGTTTCATTTCTGTTGCTTGGATAAAGTACCCCGACAAAGGGTAGCCTAGGAAAGAAGGGGGCTTATTTCAGTGTACACTTCCAGATTACAGCCCATCACTGGGGAAGTCACAGTGGTAGGAGCCTGAGGAAACTCACTACAGCACATCATATTCACAGCCAAGAGCAGAGACATCAATGCATGCTTGCTCACAGGTTCTCTTGCTTGCATTTAGGGTCCTCTGCCTGGGGAATGGCACCACCCACAGTGGGCGTGTCTTCCCAAAACAACTGACTTAACTAAAACAATCTCCTCCAGACACGCCCATAGGCCAGTCAAATGTAGACAATGCCTCAGATGATTCAAGGTTGTGTCAAGTTGGCAATCAAAGCTAGCCATCACAGGAACTAACAATGTAGTGGCTTGGAGGATGAAAATGACATGAGCAAGCCTTCTGCAACTATGTAACACAATGCAAATGCTGTCAATCAATAGGGCCAAAGAGGTATGGCAAAGCTCAGGTTTCTAAAGAGGACCTTGCCTGTTAGTGAGGGCTCGGCATTAAGTTTCTGCTTCAAGAACAGAACAGACATGTGAATGAATGGTTTATGAAGAACTAAATGTCTGAACTCTGCCTGTGTGGTAACTCCAGTGCCAAATTCCTGTTTCTATAATCTCAGAGAGAATGAATTAGTGGATGTATTTATATTTCCTGCTGTAAGTATTTTAAATATCAGAAAAATAATCAGAAATTTTCACATAAGCATTTATAATTTTGTCCTATTGCTATTTTGAAAACTTTTTTTTTTGCAATTAATAGACCCTAATCAAGCCAAATAAACTATTTGGCTATTGCTCTGCAAACCATATGACACTGGATAAACATGAACTATCATGTTTTAGTAGTTATTTTAACCTGCATCTCATTTTTCAAAATAGTTTTATCACTAAAGTCAAATTTTGATATACTGTAGATTTTCATGATTCTTTTATACTTTTTTCCTTAATGGACTCTTGCTTAAGGCAATCAAAAAGCAATTAAGGTCAAAAGGTGAAAGTTTCTTACTTGGGTGTGACAGTAATGCACAAAATCATCCTCTCTAGGTAGATGGCCTTTTATTTGCAGTGATTATATTTTTAAAATACAATGTCTGATTTCTGAGGCACTTTATCTGCAATTAAGGCTGTCTACCATTAGGTGGCAGTAGGGTCACTATCATAGTTTTCCACATACCCATGACTAGGTAGATTTCTTCTAGCTGGAGATGCGGGTAGGAATCTGTATTTCTTCCATTTTCCAAAAGGATGTTTTGAAAAATGAAAACAACCACAATTGGAAGTATCTAAGGAGTAACTTTAGTCTTTAATACATAATATGAACAAATATTCAGTAGTTATGACCTTTAATAACTCGTCACTAAATATTTAATCACTGTGATATAAGAGCATCCTCACCAACTCCAAACAGATACAGACTTCACCCTAAACCCTCTGGGAATCCTAAGCCCGGGTCTCAACACCTGCTTTTGAGTTACTGGACCTCGTGTCCTTCCTTGTGTCCTTATTTCTACACTCCTGTCTCTTCCTGTGGGCGGGGACCATAGGGCCAGTTTGGCTGACAAAGACCCCTTCAGAATTTACTGCCCTGGCTCCCCGGTAGAAGAAAGCAAGGATGCAGCAGACAGCTGAGAGTGATGAATGCCAAGACAGTAGCATTGGAGAGGGGATGTTAAGCTTTAACAAGGAAAAGGTGTTGCGGAGCTCCCAGTTTGGGGGAGGGGCAGATTCCTCCTGCTAAGAGTACTCAGGAGATGGAGATCAATAGGGTGGCATTGTCAGAGAAGCCCCTTCAGCAATGACCCTCACCCAGGGTCAGATTCTGCTCCTCACGCCCGCTTTATGAGCGAGTTGTGCTTTTCTACTGCAGAACACGCACACTCATGCTGTCAGCCAGAGTTACACAGAGCTCATCACTAGTAGCAACCTGGGCAAGACTGGGCCACACTGGCTCCAGCCCTGAGCATACAAGTAGCTCTACACCTTGAGCCCCTGTGGGCCAGCACTTACCCAACCCAGGAGAGACCATGTTTTCTTCCCTGTCCTAGTTTCACAGAGGAAAACACCTTCTAGGGAATCAAGTGACGGTACCACACCTCACCCTGTTCCCGGGTGTAACTGTGCCTTTTTGACTATTTGTATTTGTCTGGTCACATTTTCATGAGTGAGCAGGGGTAGGCATGAAATGACTGACTCTGTATAAAAGCAGTGGATGGGCCAGTGAGGTGGCTGGGTGGTTAGAGTGTGTGCTGCCAAGCCTGGCTACCACAGCTCAGTCCCCAGACAGACATGATGGAAGCAGAGAACCAACTCTCACAAGTTGTCCTCTGACTGCCATGGCACGCACGCACACACACACACACACACACACACACACACACACACACACACACACACACACACACACACACACACAAAGTAAATCTTTAAAAATGTAATAGGACAAAAGGAGTTGAGACTGTTTTAAGCTGCAAAACACATCATCCCAATCACTGCTGTGTCTCTGTAAGGGGTTATGTGTATACATGTTTGTGTATATATGTATATATGTGTGTGTGTGTGTGTGTGTGTGTGTGTGTGTGTGTGTGTGTGTGCGCACGCGCATGCTTGGATGCAAGTGCACACATGGTATATGGAATCCAGAAATCAACATTGAGTATCTTTCTCTATTGCTCTCCAGTTTAGTTTTTGAGACAGGGTCTCTCCCTGAACCTCAAGCTCAGGGATTGACTAGGCTGGCTGGCCAGCAAGCTCCAGGATTGGCACACCTCTGCCTCCCCAGTGCTAGGGTTACAGATCCACAACATGCTTGATTTTGCATGGGTGACGGGGAGCAGACTGGGATTCTCATGCGTGCACAGCTCTGACCACCTGGTGTTTTGCCTGAGCTTTCCCTGAGGCTCCCCCCCACCCCACCCCCCCGCCGGCACACCCATGGTGCAGTTCCAAACAGCAGGCAGGCATCTTGAGTATAGATTTTGAGCCCTGTGCTTCCTCAGCCCACTCAGACTTCACACTTTCCCTCAACCTGCTTTTGCCTGGAACCCGTTCTCTAAAAGGAACACGAAGCCTCTTTCCTCTCTCTTTCAAAATAAAACACTCCTCTGAGACCATCTGCCCTGGAAATCCATCCAGATATGTTGGTGGCTCTTCCTCTGAGACCACAGGCCAGCATCACAGTGTCCCCCGTGACCTCTATGTCCCCCATGCCATGCAGGTATATATGTGCCCAATCTTTTTAATTTTATGAAGGTTTATTTATTTTACTCTGTATGTATGAGTGTTTTGCCTTCATGCATGCTGCGTGTGTGTGCCTGGTACTGGAGGAGGCTAGAAGAGGGTATTGGTTTTCCTGGAATTGGAGTTATAGATATTATGTGGGCTCTTAGAATTGAACCCAGGCCCTCTGTGGGGCGGGGTGGGGAGAGACAACAAACAAACAAACAAAAAACCCAAGTGTTCTTTTAAGCAGTCTTTCTGGCCCTGTTCATTCTTGTCTGTCCTGAAGGCCGTTATAGGCTGACACTAAGAATTGAAGGGTGTTGGAGGGCCGCCTTTAGCACAATCGTGAGTCAAAAAGGGCTAAGGAGGGAGAGGTGGGCAGAGGAGGTTGGGCAGGAGCCTGGGTTCAATGTGTGCTCCATTCATGAGTCAGCACGTATCTTGGTCAAGGCAGTCCATCTTGTCCTACCTAAATTTTCTCTGAGCCACAGAAAGATAGCCCAGTCCAAGGAGGCTGAGACAGTCTGGGGTGATGGTAGGTACCATCTCTCTAGGTCTTAGACCACTGCTCTAGGCTTATGGACCTGCATTCCGTGCATAGTCAGGCAAGGAACACATTAATATTCTTAGTCTATAAGTAGCTCCTGCGGTTATAGATAAAATTAAGTGGCATGGCTATTTTGGTAGAAAGTCAGGTAAAAAAAAAAAAAAGCTGAAAAATAAGCTCTCTGTCAAATGCCAGCCCCCCGCCCCCCTGCCACACACACCCTGTTCTTTTTTTATGCCCATTTGGTATTTGTTTTTAATTCTGGCTGATTGTCAATTTTAAAACCTGATGCATAGCGTGGCTTGCTATTCCGGAGGCGTTATTTTAAGATAAAACAATGTAAATTCTGCCTTGGGATGGCAGATGGCTGGCAGTTCGCTGTTTGGCAATGCAACTGGTATGGTATGTTGAGGATTGAGAGCAGCAGGTACAGGGCTCAATTCGAAACCGCCACAGATGCTCGGAGGGAGCGGGGGAGGGGCACAAGCTGGTCAGGAAATTAAGAACGGTACTGGGAGCTCAGAGGGGGGAAGATGGTAACTAGCTGAAAGTTTGCTTCTTCTGCTCTCTACTTACTCTCTTTCTTTCTTTTTGGTTGCTCCCTGGAAACTCGGGAAGGCCCTCAGATGTCAAGAGCCGGGAAGAGCCTCTAATTTTGCTTCAGATCAGTGTGCCCGGCAAAGCTCGAGCTCCTTGAGAAACTGAAAGGTGGGGACAGAGCCTATAGAGGAGCCTTGAATGCGTTGTGTTACTCAACAGAGAGGCTGCAGGCTTCCTGCAGCCTCAAGCAGGGAGCCTGAACCTAGTGAATGACATCACAGGGAGGAAGGGCCAGAGTCTGGGAAAGACAGGCCTGCAGGCTCTGGCTGACAAAGGTGTTGTCTCTCATCTGAAGATCCCCACCACATGGTCTGTCCTCCACTGTCACCTTCACTGTGAGCTCAGAGAGTGTGCAAGGTGTTGCTGTGTTGACCTGGGGAGGAAACAGATCAAGAGGTTCATTCAAAGTCAATGAGACATCTGAATGCTTTTTAAAAAGGTCACTCACCCACAGCCTCCCCTTAGAATGTCAAAAGGGCTTAGCAAAGCAAATTCCTCTTAGTATGTGTGTGTCTATGAGTGTGATTGTCTTGTGTGTGTTACTGTGTATTCGTGTGTGATTGTGTATTTGTGCATGATTGTGTATGTTACTGTGTATTTGTGTGTGTGGTTGTGTGTATGACTGTGTATTTATATGTGTGATTGTTTTGTGTGTGACTGTGTATTTGTGTGTGATTGTGTGTGTTATTTTCTTGTGTGTGTGACTGTGTATTTATTTGTGTGTGTGTGATTATGTGTGTTATTTTGTGTGTGTGACTGTATTTGTGTGTATATTTGTGTGTGTGATTTGAACTATTTAAAAATGCTTTTCTAATTCTTACAGTGTTGGAAGGGAGCAGGGATGCATTTGCTGACAGCCTCAACTCTTCCTCGGACGCTGAAAATGAATAGGAAGACAGGCCCGGTGAGGCTGGTGCAGTGCAGAGCTCTTGGGTGAGACCTTGAGCAGTGTCTTCCATGCACTGCTGAAGGTCCCCAGCACAGCTGAGCCAGATGATGTAACTGCACAGGAAGAAGCCTCCTGATGTGCTAGTGGGCAACCTAACAAAACTCAGAGTGCTGTGGTCCTGATGAGAGTTACTGGGTGAGGTGAGAAGGGTTGGACTGATCTTTGTACCCTAATCAGGGGTCCAGGCAGAAAAGACAAGCTAATCAAAATTTGAATTCACAAAGGAATTGCTCATGAGGATGAGCTGAGTGATGAACAAATGGTCTCTGAGGCTTTATAGAGAATTCAAGTGTGTGTGTTGTCTCTTCAGCTGAGCATGGCTGGGATGCACTCCACACACAGGTTCGAACCCTCAACTGAGTGCAGAGTCTGCTCCTCTCAGCAAACCTTTAGTAGCTTCAAGTCACCAGGGACAAAGGGAAGACTCGGTTGTTGTTCCTGCCCTGAGGATCCGCAGTGTGGCTGGCTGCATATAGACACATTAAGATGTAGCCTGGTAGGGTCCAGAGGGAAGAGAACACGAAGGAGAGAGCTCTGAGCCCCTGGCTCCCCGGGAGAGGCTGTGTCCACGCAGGTGGGTTAGAAGGGCGTCCCCTTCTGACCTGCTACTGCTCTGGGAAGGGACACAGCATCTGCTGCACCTTCTCTTCACCTTACAGTTCACAGCAGAACACTAGACAGATAGCCGTATTCCCTGACCTACAGGCCAGAGACAGAACGTCCTTCGCCAGAAGAGAAGTAGAAGTTCTGGAGACAAGGAAGTCTGTAAGAGGGTATGAGGCAGGAGAGGGGCAGTTCTGGGGGGCACTCTGCTGGTTTTAGCCCCAGCCCAAACAAGCCAACCATGTGAACTGCACTGGTGAGAGGCCAGCAAGGGTTACCGAATGTGTCCCTTGAGTAGTCCTAACACCAGACGGATCACAGGGAGATTCTTTTCCCCAAGATGCTGTGAAAACAGCATGGCATTCTGTTGCTGCTTGGTGACATTTAAGTGTGCCTGCGGGGAGGGAGGGCAGCGGTGGGAACTGGAAGACATAGGAGGTGGGGGTGGGTGGGAGAGGGGAGAGGTTAGAAATGGACAAGGAAAGACAGAGGCCAGGAGGGACCCAGAACCAGCAGGAATGGACTGATCTCCTAGACTTTGCAGAAACATTTTGCAAAAGGGGACCCTGTCTGGGACCGCCCTCCTCTCTGGTGGCAATGGTGGGGAGATAAGAGGAGAGCATCTCTGCAGGTGGGTGCTGGGCTCTCTGTGGGTGGCACGGCCAGGGTCAAGGCTATGCAAAGGACTAGGAATGGGAAACATGTGGTGCAAGCCTAACCCAGAGAGCGAAAGGGGCAGAGATGTCTCCGGGGTCTCCCACCACCCTTCCTGCTAATGAGATGGACCCACTTTCGGGATTGGGTTTCTTTGTTTAGTGTGATGATGAGTATTTCCTATTTCCTTAGCTGTCTGTAAAATGGATCCTTAACAAGTCAGGAGAAAAGGATGATGCTTGCCGACAGAGCAAGTGTCATAAAGCTTCTCTCTTGCAGTGGGTGGCACATTTGCTGGTGGGGGTGCTTTCTATTAAAGGAAGTTACATCTTAATCATTTCCATTGTGTCAGGCATAACTACAGACACATTTATTATCAGATTAATCTTGTGGCAACAAAGTGATGGTGGGATTTACATACCCATTTTACAGGCAAGAAAACTGAGGCTCAGAATTAACCAATTCATCTAAGTCTCACAGAAAGTTAGGGCAAAGCCAGAATGGAAACCTCAGCTCTCACTGTCTTACAAGTCAAGCATTTTCATTCTGCTTCCTTGTGAAAAATAAAAGAGCTCAGCAAAATGAAACTCCAGCTGGACAGAGGAGTGAAAGAAAGCACAGTGCTCTTATGCAGGAAGTTAATTCTTCTAGGAAATGGAGAGGAGGGCAGTGACCAGAAGGTAAAGACACGTAGAAGGGTGACACTCTCATGTTAAGAGTATGTCAGGGACACATGGGAAATCAGACTATTGTGTGCGTGTGTACTACATTACATGAGTGTGTGCATGAGTGTGTGCGCGTGCGTGTGCATGTGTGTGTATGTGTTCCTGCAAGCATGCACTTGTGGGACTCGTGTGCATGCATGCATATGGTGTGTGAGTATGAGTGTGTGTGTGCGTGTGTCTGTGTCTCTGTGTGTGGGGGTATCAGTGTGTGCTTGGTGTGTGTGGAGGTCTGAGGACAACTTTGTGGGATTCAGGTATTGAACGCTGAGCTTTCTCACCAGCCTACAGCTTCTCTTGAGAGTTATTTTATGTGGCTAGCTGGGCATTGTGCATATACGTTTAAACAAAGGGTCAAATGTAGACGCCTCATTCGGGAGTTGTGAGGAAGGCAGAGGGTTCCTAAGTAAGCAGTGTCTGAGCAGCAGTTTCTGCTTCTATTCTGGGCTTTCAGCCCCGAGGATCCTTGTGAGATGAAAGGACAAGCTGAAGCACCCCAGGACCCAATCATCGGTCTCCCTGCCAGGGGGAGGGTGCTGTCAGAGTCGATGGGACCATTTCTTCATCTCACCCTGAGCCACCAGTGTATAAAGCAGTAAAGCAGAGTCAGAGACTCAAGCTGGAGAAAGAAACATGGGCTCTGGGTTCCAGGCACAACCCTCTCATGTGCCATTTAATGAACTTTAGACACAGACCCCAGAGTTGCTGGCCAATCAGGGCTGGGAAGCTATTAATGTGACTCATGGCAGCAACAGGAAGGCTTTGCTGCTCTGGATGCTGCCTTTCCTAGCACCGCACCTTTCAGAAGGCCCGTTATCTCAGAGAAGGTAGTGAGTGTCTTTTGAATTATGTCTTCAAGAAACGATACTTTCCTGCTGGTTAAATGGGTGGTGAGGCATGGCCGCGAGCTGCGAGCCTGGGAGAACAAAGGCAGAGGCCACCGGGGCGCTGCACGGCTCTATCAGCTGGGCAAGGCTGTTTATTGGGTTGAAAACTGCTTTATAATTAGGGAGTGAGGCCAAGGCACAGAGGAGTGGCTGCAGAAGAAAGTACCAGAATAGGCAGAGGCAGAAGAGCCACAGGCTTGCCCCACCCCTTCTCCCCCAGGCAGGGGAGGCAGGCAGGGAATTTAGAAGGCCAGCCGAACACTGCAGCAGAGAGCCCCTGTTCACACCGTAGAGGTGGCCTCCTCCCAGACTAGGCCTACCTCTCGAGTCCCTACCACCTATATGAACAACCATTCTCTTAGGAGAAAAGACACATTACCAAAACACAGCTTTGTGCCAGTTTGTGCTGGCTTCATGTCCTATACAGGATACCATATGACTTATTGCTGGACAGCCATGGCAAGCTCTGCTACCATCAGCTTAAAATCCCACTGGGGTGCTCTGAATAGATGGCAACTACTGTGGCATTGCCCCAGAGCTCATAGCAAAAGCACACCAAGAAATGAAACTCGAAATCCACAACTCATAGCATTTACAACCCAACTAGGTGACAGGATAGCTCCAAAGTACATTCCAATGGACAAGGCCACCAGTGATCATGAGACATTGGGCAGCCAGCCACGCTGGAGAAAGCAGAGTGAAGCCATAGGTATCTGAGGGACCAGCATCAACACATCCATGGCTTTTGATGATAAGCATGGGGTGCAGGGCAAATCCAGTTGAGGCTGTGAGTAGTGGGCTCCAATAGCCACAGAGTCATGAAAGCAAATTCTATTGAGTAGTCAGGAACCACAAAGGACAAATCAAAGGCCAAAGAAGTATGGTGAGCAGAACTCAGAAGAATGCTTCCAAAAGCAAGCCGCTGCCACCACCACTGTCAACACCACCATCACTGCTACCACCACCACTTCTACCATTGTCATCACATGGCTTTTATTCTCAGTGAAGCAGCAAAAGGAGACCTCAAAGCCAGAAAAGCCAGATAAACCCACCCTTTCAAAATGCCAGGAGACCTGTCCTTACATAAAACCCCAGGTCTGTCAAAGGGGTCTACATCTGAGACCACCCTCTATTTTGGGGGAACCCAAGGAAGTGGGAGAAGAGGATTCTCTATGGTTGTTGATAGTCAGGTCAGAAGACAAAGCTAAGTCAAAGAAATGAAAAACTAGGGTACAGGAGAGCATCCTTAGGGATCACAGAGGCATGCCAAAAACCAATCAATCAAAACCATAGCATATTGTTTTCTAGAGACACAAATGTTTTAAGAACATGGTGTAAGCCTGACAGTGGTGGTGCATGCCTTTAATCCTAGCACTTGGGAGGCAGAGACAGGCAGATCTTTGTGTTCATGACCAGCCTGGTCTACAGAGTGAGTTCCAGGACAACCAGGACTGTTACACAGAGAAACCCTATCTCAAAACAAACAACAACAACAAAACAACAACAAAAAACAAAAAAAAAACCAGACAACCAAAAAACATGATGTTAGACCTGAAGTTACAGTTTGAAATCATTTTAGAACTGTAAATTAAGGAATATAAGAGCTATTACATACAACATCAATGCCTTACAGGAAAGGGAAGGTGAAAAATGGAAATATAAAAACAAAACAAAAACAAAAACAAAATTTTGAGACAGGACCTTGTGCAGCTCAGGCTGGCCTTGAAGTTGCTATGTAGCTGGTCCTCTTGCCTCTACCTCCTGAGTACTAGGTGGACACTTTTTTGTGTCATACTGGGGATTAAACTCAGGGCTTTTCATAACTAGACAAGCATTTAACCAACTGAACCACTGCCTCAGGATGTAAGTTTTTAGAAATAAAAAAAGAATTGAGGAAAATGATAATGAGATTTTTTGAGAAAAAGCCAAATAGTGAAAACAGGCAGAGAAGGACCAACGGGCAGAGCATACGAAACTGACCCCTGAGAAAAGAAACCAAAGCAAGAAACAGAAGAGCATCAATGTGCTTGACAAGGCAGATTCCCTCACACTAAAAGAGGGTTAAAATGACGTATTGAAAAGCACATGGCGTACTTCAGACCATCCACTCAGAATGATTGGTACCAATATGTGATCTAGGAAAACCACAGGACTGAATCAGAGGACAATAGCCATGGGGTGTGTAGGTAAAGAGAGCATGAGATTAAATTATCATGTGGATAATTTCTTGTGCTTTTCATACTCAATATACTCATACTCATGATGAAAAAGACGTGTGAACAACAGTTTTATATCCAACAAAACTACCTTCCAATAAGGTCATAAACTGCTATCGCCATTCACCAGTTCAGGGGATATCACTTCCATGAGCTGAGCCTTCATTAAAAATCTACTAGAAAATGAGTCTTAGATGGCTAGAACAATGATGGGGATCAACACAAGGATGGAAGATGCATGTCAACTATGCAGCCACCTATGGGAACAAGATTATGGTAGAACTACAGGGTGAAGATGCAATGGTCTGTCTGTGCTCACACAGTGCAACTGTGAAACATGGGGAAAGAAGCTTAACAACATCTAATACGTTGAGATATTTTTAATATTGTCCTATATGATGCTAATAATGTTCTGAAATGATTGTGATAATCATTGGATATTCCAAGTCCATGTTCTTTCAAACAAGGATTCTTGGTTTTGAAGAAGAGAGATATAAATGAGATATAAAATTAGTCGAGTGAAAACTACAGGGCTTGGAATATGAAATATCAGTTTGAATTTACAAAGCATTTGACACTTTCCCTCATATGTACTTCATATGTGTATTTCTAAGAACTGAAAAAAAAAGAAGAAGTAATGACGAATCCAGTAGCAATGAGCATCTTTTGCTGAAGAGATTGGGTTAGGGTCTAGGCATGTAGACAATTGACACATTAAACTGCCAACTAAAGTTGGTTTATCCAGACTGCCTGTCCCTGAACACCTCCCTCCCTGTGGGTAGGGAGTACTTGCTCCAGGTTCCCCAGCTACATGAAGGAATTAAGGTCAAGACAAGGGCTCAGTAGTCCGGAGTGGTACTGAGTTCATCCTGATTGCTATGGGGCTTTAAAGGACCCATGTTTCAGCGTGAACAGGCGGTTTTTTCAAATCCCTTCCTTCAATTGTGGAGCAAGTTTCTCTGTTGTTGAGATCCTAGGACCCAGTTCCTTTGGAAGGACACCATGCCTAATTATGGTCAAATTCCAAGGTTTTTCTACTGTCCCACTTTGAACCTCTGTTCTATGATGACTAGACCTTCCTGTCATATATCTTCAGTCTTGGTGGCCATATCTTCTGTGGAAGTCCTCTCAATACCACCCCTAGCATCTGCTTTCTGAAGTTGGAATCGAAGCACAAAGAATCCAAGAGCAGCCTGGCTGCCTGATTCTACAGCAACATGCCATACAGGCCAAAGCTTCAGTCCTTCACGTATTAAGAGTTGATAGGGGCAAGTCTACTCCTGCCTGCATCTGCCTCTGCCATAGCATGTCACTGTTTTCTGTTTCTTACATGTAGTTAAGAACTGAGGACTCAAGACTTCTAGATATGACATGAAACATCCTTTCCCATGACTTTATTTGCTCTGATTAGAAAACTAAGAATCAAAGAAGTGAGTGTGCTTGGTACATGCCCTCTATCAGTGTCTCTGACCTGACTGTTGCCCTCCTTCCTCTCTATCCTTGCCAATCATGCATTATTACTCAGCAGCTACATGTAAAGTGCACACACTCTGTACCAGAACATGTGCTGAGTAGAGAGGAGTGATGGAGGGAGAGAAAGGCTGAAGGTGAATTCTGGTGCTGCAGATGGTGAAGAGGACAAACACAACCCTGCCCTGAAAGAAGTGAAAATGGGAAAGCAAATGTCACAAGTAACCAGTTATCCCATCAGGGGTGAATGGAACCATAAAGAAAGTCTAGGATACTATTGACTCACAGGCCAAAAGCCACAAAAGTCTGTGCACCTGTTTGTACAACACCTCTGGGAACTTGTTCTAAGGAACCAATTATGCATTGTGACATTAGTGTATAGGGTGAAGAAACACCAACAACCCAAAGGATAAACAATACTGGACTGGTTAAAGCATGGTATATCAATTTAACAGATACTGTGCTTTACAATGCAGCAATATTAACACAACAAAGTAACAATCAAGGTATGAAAGATATTGTGGTTGCTTGAAAGAGAAATGTTCTCCAAATTGGTGGAGATATTGTTTGGGGATATTTAGGAAGTGTGGCCTTGCTGGAGGAAGTATGCTACTAGAGATGGGGTTTGACAGTCCTGTCACCTCCAGTTTTCTCTTTGTGCTTGCTGTTAAAGACATGAACTCTCAGCTTCCTGCTACTTGCTGGCCTGCCTCCATCCTGCCATGATGGATTTTAATGCCCGGAAACCATAAACCACACTAAACTCTTTCTTGTTTCTTTGGCTGTTGTGACTACTTTATTACTAAATATAGTAATAAAATACTGATCCAGGAAAAGTTATATTACCAAACAGAATGTATGTTACTGTAGGATCTTAATGCTTAAGGTATTTATTACGAGAGAAAAGCAGCACATGCACAAAAATATTTGAAAATAGAGTGTGAGATGGTGCCGTGGGCAAAGGTGCCTTCTTCTAGGCCTAATGAGCTAGGACCCACACGATAGAAAAAGAGAACTGACTTCTACAAGTTGTCCTCTGTCCTCCATGTATAACCACACCCCACAGACAGACAGATACCCCACAGACAGACAGACACCCCACAGACAGACACCCCACAGACAGACACCCCACAGACAGACAGACACCCCATAGACAGACACCCCACAAACAGACACCCCACAGACAGATACCCCACAGACAGACAGATACCCCACAGACAGACAGATACCCCACAGACAGACAGATACCCCACAGGCAGACAGATACCCCACAGACAAACACCCCACAGACACAGACACCCCACAGACAGACAGACACCCCACAGACAGACAGACACCCCACAGACAGACAGATACCCCACAGACACCTCACAGACAGACAGATACCCCACAGACAGACAGATACCCTACAGACAGACAGACACCCCACAGACAGACACCCCACAGACACACCACAGACAGACAGACACCCCACAGACAGACACCCCACAAACAGACACCCCACAGACAGACACCCCACAGACAGATACCCCACAGACAGACAGATACCCCACAGACAGACAGATACCCCACAGACAGACAGATACCCCACAGACAGACAGACACCCCACAGACAGACAGACACCCCACAGACAGATAGACACCCCACAGACAGACACCCCACAGACACAGATACCCCACAGAAAGACAGACACCCCACAGACAGACACAGAAAGACAGACATATAGATAACACACACACACAGATAGACAGATATACCCAAAATACATAGGCAAATAAATATAAAATATTATTAGCAAATGTTATTTTTATTCTTTTTGTTGCTTATCTGTGTTTTCCTTAATAAATGTCCACTAACTATTAAAATACAATTCTAGTCTTCCAGACAATTGAGAATTCATATCACCCTGAGTCTGGGTGTCTATCTGGGTGTTTATTTTGCATTATGCAGTGGGATTTCACACACAATGTGGTTCCACTTACTTAAAGTTGCAACTGCATGGTAACTCAACTTGAGGTTCAACAAGACTTCAGAGAGCCGACTTCTCAGCAGGATGGGAAGTGAGCCCTCGTGTGTGCAAGAGCACCCTTGTTCAGGGCTTCACACCAAAATCAAAACTATGTGTGTAGAGGGTGGCGCTGGACAAAGGAAGATACATGGAATAGGGCAGAGCGTTCCAAAATGATCATCATATCAGCAAATGCCAACCCATGGTAGCAGCTGGGGCTAGGGTGGTTGCAAAGTGCATGGCAGTGCTCTGCACAGAGAAATGCACGCTGGGACAAGCTAATACTGTAAGAACAATGAGAACTCACTGTGGTTCTCTTCCTTGCACTTTAGGAAAATTTTCTGACACACCAATCTCCCTGCTTCCCTTTTAGGATAAGGCTGTTTGCATCTTGAAAGTATTTCATCATTTAATCTTGTGGTTTTTGAAATACAAATTTTCCTACACACTACATGGGAAAACATCGATTTATTTCCGTGTGTTATTGTACTGTGTAGGGTTCAAAAGTTTTTTTGAAGTGTAGCTGTTCAGGTACTTGGCATCTCAGAATGTAGAAGGTGAAGGGCAGTGAGTGGGTGTGGAGAGATGGAGGGAGGGAAGCAAGGGGGAGAGAGCAAGAATATAATTCTCATCTTCTCAAAGGCATTGTCTCCCACCAACATGTTGGGGGAACTGCAGTTGAAAGGTGGAGCCTCAGCTACCCCCACACATACAAATTACACCAAAGCCCAGCTGTGTCCGCCACCCTGCTGTCCAGGGCTGACCTCTGACACAAGAACACAAGCCGTCAGTTCCAAATCCAGGCATACAGCTCTGAGGTGGGAAGGACCACGACTGCACTCAGCAGTCAGATTCAGATTCAGCACAGCTATCTCTGACAAGTGTGCTAAACAGAAAGCTCCCTGCTGCTGCAGGGGTTTTTCTTGGGCAAGACCCCAAGAAGCTGAGTTTAGCCAAGATGTTGATCCTCTGAAGAAGGCAGCTCCTTCTCCAGAGCATGTCCCGGAGCATGGCAGCTACCTTGAACATGACTTCACTCTCAAGTCTTTGTCTCACAGTGAAAAATGTGTGCACACAGAAGCGTGCTCTGGCTGTGATCCACAGTGACGGAAAGATGTAGAGAAAGGGACTGCCATGCTCTTTCCTCCTCCTCCCACCCACATGGAGATGGGAATGGGGGAAGTGACTTCGCCAGCGGAAGCACACCCCGAAGACAATTCAGATGGCCATGAGAAGAAGGCAATGTGGTCTGCCAGATGAGCAATGTGGAAGCTCCAATAGACTACTGCACAGAGGAGCCGGATTTTACAAATAAAAGAAAAAGATAGCCGAGGCCTCTTCCTCCCTCTGGTTGCTATCGACTCTCCAAAACGCTGGGTCTGGCGTGCTTTCTGATCCCTAGAGTTTGATGTACGCTTGGTTCACAGACTGCAGTGTGTCTGCACCAGATGGCCTTGAGTTAATGAACACAAACTCATCACTTTTGCTCACCAGGGAAATGTGCAGCTCAATCTGATTTGTACTCTACAACTAAAAATATTTGAGTATTTTTAGGGAGCATTTTACCGAGACAAAATGGCACTTCAGGAAAGCATTCAAAACAAGGGACCGGCCAGCAAATTGCAACCGTGATCTCCTGTGCACCGAGCTGACTCCTTGGACCAAAATTAAAGCCACAGGCTATAAGCTGAACATCACAGTGGCCTCATTTTGCCCTGTCCCTGCCCCTGACTCCAGCTCCAGTGTTGCCCCACACTGAACTTATGGTCCCCAAGGTACGAAAAAGAACATTTCAAATGCCAGGTCTGCTGATTTCCATGTTAGAAACTGGCCTTTCACAGAGTATATGATGCATAGGCATGCACATGCACAGGCTTTATGCATGGTTTTAGTGTCGTCTTATTTGTATGTTTTTACATGTAACTATTTTTGGATCTGGAGATGACCCATTAAATGAACTCTATAGGACTTCCATATTGCCCCACTCAGCTACAACTATTTTGAGCTGAGTTTCTTCCGGGTCGTCAGCCCCAGCCGACAGAGCAGTTGATGCCTCACGATGGATCAGGAAATGGGAAACTGTTTTGTGAAGCTCATTTTCCCCCCTCCTCCAAACTCCCACATTTTCTGCTGTTTTATTTAGAAATCATGGCAATTTGGCTCATGGACGCTGAAATCACAGCGTCATCAGTCATCTCTGCTCTCAGCACTCTCTCAATCAAGCCAGCAGCTATGCGAGTGGCTTCTGTTCTCATTAACTGTGACTGCAGTAACCTAGGCCCACAAAAGTCACCAGCTCCCTCAAATCTGGAGCCTCTCCTGGGAGCTTATTTAGAAATACCAGCCCTGGCCCCTCCCAAGACCTAAAAGCTTCAGGGGTCAGGTGTGCAGTAAGGTTGTGAGAGGCAATAGCAGCTGTGCTACTGTGGGACGTGGTCTTGGAATCCAGCCTGCCAAGAGTCCCTACAGGCTGCACTGCACTGCCCTATGAGGGAGACAGTTTAATCAGGTTTCCAGGAAAGATGCAAGCATCAGGCTTTCATGGATGTCTTTCACGTTTAAAAAAAAAAAAAAAAGATTTTAAAAAGTGTGTGTGTGTGTGTGTGTGTGTGTGTGTGTGTGTGTGTGTGTGTACACGTGCGCGCGCATGAGTGCAGGTGCCCTGGAGGATGGGGGTATTAGATCCCCTGGAGCTGGAGTTACAGGCAGTTTGAGCCACTCTGTGTGGGTAGTAGGAATTAAAACGAGCTCTGTAACAGCAGAAAGAACAGCAGATGCTCTTAACCATGGAGCCATCTCTCCTGTCTCCTCTTTCATGTTTTATTGTGATCATCCACAAACAAAACAAAAAGTTGCTTTTAGAAGGAAAGACTGTCACTATTGGTGACATAGTGTTGTTAGGTAGGAATGAGCTCACGGAGCAAAATTATATAGGTTTCTCATTTGGACATGGATGTCACATGAAGAATAGCTTCCAGCCAAGAAGCTCCAATGTCTCAGACCAAATAGACCATTTCATTCTCTTTAGGATGCTTAACTGGGCTGTTCTGTCTGGCAATTCTAGAGCAGATCCAAAGAATTAATGGGGAACAATAGTTTTGTGTGGTGGTTTTAAAGATCTACTCAGTCAACATCGGAGTAGGGCAGTAAGATAACTTCTGAACGCTGATCCTAGCCTGGCTGACTGTGGTGACTTCAACAGTCCTGGGTGACCCTGTGACTGGCAGGGGAAGCTGGTAACCCTGGGGAAGGAGGTGAGGCAGCTATGGTAGGTCTGGATCTGTGGAACTCAGAAGTTCACCCTACCAATAGATTCACAGCTTGAAGGGCTTTGCTCTTCCTTCCCACCCAAGGGCGTCACATCCAAATGCCTGCAGAAGCCACAAAGACAGTAAGAGGAAAGCCATAAAGGCCCAGACTGGCCATCCCAGCACTGTGGCCTCACGAAGGCTTGAGGTAGGTTGACCCTAGTTGGGAATCAGTAGAAAGCATGGAGATAGATTTCCATAGACACTGCTGTCTATTGGTGAGGAAAGAGAACTATAGAGGGACGTTTGTTTGAAAAGCATCAAAATTCAAGCTTTGAAGAAAAAAGACCAAAGCCCCAAGACAATGTAAAGGTCACTGGCTTGTGACTCATGATTTTACATGAAATGGTTCGTGCCCCAAATGGCCTAGCAGGTTAAGGGAAAATGAAATACAAATCAAGGCCTCCTGACTCTGGCCCAGCAATTTCCCTTCAAATCAGAAGTTAGGGCAGCCCAAGGGGAAGCTTTACCTTTACTGAGTGCCCTTGACACTCTGGACTTTGTCTGTGATGTTAGGGAACCATTCGAGAGGGTCCTGGAGACTCTGGCATTCTAACATCCAAGAGCCTCTTACAAAGAGCTCAAACTGACCTGTCCCAGGCATTAAGGACAAGTGGGTGTTATGATATGAATAGAAAGTTCTGTTGACAGTACTGAGAGCAGGAATGTGTCCAACTGTGCTGAGAAGAGGGGCCTTCAGGACCTGACTAGATCACATTGGGTTATTAGGACAGAGGCCCTGGCCTGAGTTACTTGTTTTCTTTCTGTGATAAATGCCTAGCAAAAACAACTTGAGGAAGGGAGGAGTTTTATTTTAGTTCAAGTTCAAGAGGGGACGCCATCCATCCTGGGGGGAAGGCATGGTGGCTCGAGGATGAGGAAGCTGCTCACATCTCATGCACAGCCAGCATGCCAGGACAGATGAACGCTGGTGCTCAGCTTGCTTCCTTCTTTTCAGTCAGACCTGGATCCCAGATCATGGCATGGTGTTGCCCATATTCTGGGTGGATTTTCCCACCTCACTTAATCCTCTCTGGAAACACTAGTTATGCCCAGAAGTTTTTCTCCTAGGTGATTCTAAATTCCATCTGCTTGACAATCAAGAGTGTTCATGAGACACCCATGATTGAATCTGGGTGGCTTTATAGGAACACATAGAGATATGCACACAACACACATACATTCCTGCTGTGGGGAGATGTATTAGGGGAGCCTTGTTAGAGCCTGTGCTATGCTGTTTGGACTCCCAAAGCTGTGCACAAAAGCAATGCCCCCTCCCTCTGTGTGTGTGTGTGTGTGTGTGTGTGTGTGTGTGTGTGTGTGTGTGTGTACATACACATGCACACTGTCTGCAGGTACATATGTGGGTATGTGCTTGTATAGCATGCATGTGGAAACCAGATGACAATCTCTGGTATTGGCACTTGGACAGACACCTTCCACCTTTTATTTGAGACAGGGTCTCTTGTTGGCCTGGAACACTGCCACACAGGCAAAGCTAGCTGTCCTGTGAGCTTCCAGGGAACCACATGAACCCACCTCCCATCTTGTCATCACTGGGATAACAGGTGTACACCCCCACATCTAGCCTTTTCCAGTTCTATAGGTTCAAACTCAGACTTGTGAGGCAAGTGCTTTGCAGATCAAGCCACCCCTCTTTCTTATTAAGTAGTTTGTTCCTAGCACTTTGTTATAGTAATGTAAAATGGACTGATCCAGTGGCTACAGGACCTCAAAGAGTGGTAAGGGGAAGACAGCAGTACTCTCAGAACTAAACTGTTGAAGTGTTGGTGCTGTGCCCATTGATCACTCAGTGTCAGGGCCTGGCTGAGGCACTGCAAAGGCAACTCGGGCAGAGTCCACCTTGTCTTTGAGGGCTACCAAGGGAAAGCGTCAGAGGAGAGAGACCTGAGCGTGACGGGAAGCAAGAAAAGAGAAGGGGGTAGGGTGACATCAGCCAAGAAGACAGCACCTGTGAAGGTAAATGGTGACGGTAAAGTCACCAGTGTGAAGCAGAGAGGAAGAACTGCTTATTACTTGGACCTCTTCCCCGTCACTAACGGAACCCGAAATGGCTGCTTTACAGCCCACAGCGACCGCCATAGCCGGCAAGGTGAACCCACTGTTGCTGGGAATGCTGGCACTCACCCACAGCAATTTCTAAATATAAACTCCAGCAGCTAAATAATAAATGTATTCTGCTTTGTGTATAATTGTTTTAATTTATGGTTATTGTGTATAATTTGCATTACCTAATCATGTTTTAAAATGAAGCAATATATTGCATATAATTCTTTGTATTTTTTGTAGGCATTTCATCTCTTCAGTTCGCCCAGGCTGGCATTCTGCATGGCACTGGATTATTCTGGTTGTTTTACCTTTTTCAGGTGGGGAACCCGAGAACTTAAACTCATGGTGACCATCTCAGGAGGCCATCCTACTGCCCACAGTGACCATCCCAGGTGTTTATCACCCACAGTGACAATCCCAGACAGCCACACTATCTCCAGTGTCCGTCTCAGGAGGCCACACAATAACCCTTGTAGCAACCACCCCAACCTTATTCTTTCCTTAACTTTTACCCCAGCTTCCAACTTCGGTTTCAAGGAAGAAAGCCAAACATCTGCCCCAAGCCATCACACATGCCTCCTGCTGTGTGTCACTTCTACAACTTCCTCCATGCCCACTCGAAGCCCTCCCTTTTTGCTACCCTGAAGCCTCTCTCTTCTCCATGTTGGAATGTATGTGTTTCCATGCATGTATGTGGAGGTCAGGAGATGACATCAGGCATACTGCTCTATCAATCTCCATGTTATTCTCTTGGGAGTCTTTCTCTGAATGTGAAGCAAGCTCCAGCATTCCTGCCCTGTACCCCAATACTGATGTGGCAGGTCCATGTGGCCAGGAGCCAACCTGTCATTTTATGTGAGTAGTGGGGAATTGAATTCAGGTCCTCATGCTTGTACAACAAGCACTCTTACCCACAAAGCCATCTCAGAGCTCTGGTTAAAATTTGTTATTGTGAACTTAAAATGCCAATAGAGAAATGGAACCCTGAAGATGGCATTTTTTATAGTGCAACTCCATTGTGCTGTGTTCTAATAGGCATGCCTAATATCTAATAGACATACTACTGCTGATAGTAAGGAACTGAATTTGTATGGCTCTTCAACTGCCTTGAGGATATGTCCAATCATATTTAATTTCCACATTGTGTAGGAAACAGAAATAGTGTGCAATATGTGTGTTCACATACGTGTGTGTGTGTGTGTGTGTGTGTGTGTGTGTGTGTGTGTGTGTACATACATGGAGGGAGTATGTGCAAGTGCATGCTCAGAAAGGAGTATGTGTTATAGGGATGATGAATAGGTCTTATATCATGTTATTTGGTCCTAGATCTGCCTGTACTGTACTCCTTGAGATTATGGAGCCCATGATGATCACCCTTATTAGAGATATATCTGCCATACAAAACATATCTTTTGACTCTCGGGCTGTCCCAAGCATCCTTTGCAAGCTATGTATAATTAACTGTGAAGAAAATTGAGGCTCCTATATGTTGGAGTGGGTTGTTAACACAAATACCAAGAATGAATCGTGCCTGTTGGCCTAAAAGCTGAAGTCCTTCCCCCATTAACTCTGAGCACATGACTTTTGATAGCCAAGAAAACATCAGTGAAGGAAGTAGGGGTGGGCCAAGCTCTGTATTGGGGCTCACCATGCTGCCATCACCCCAAAAGCAAAGCCAACCCAGCTGACATTCATGATGGAGAAAGACTGTAGAGAGAGGGGACCAGAGAGTCACTAATCCAACTGCAGCTACATGGATGAGCCAGGCATCATGAGCAGAAAAATCCAGGAAAACATCAGAGTCCCAAAACTGAACCATTTCTGTCGGAAACCACTAGGCTTGGACCTATCTGTTAGGCAGTTAACAGACAGGTACACTAAGGAGAAACAAGTATGTTCATGATAGTCACTCACAGGCCCACGAGTGGACTTGAAGATTTGGGAGCAGAGACTATCTTGGTGAACTGAGGATCCCTGCCTCGGATCCTGTTTCTTGAGACAATATGAAATATATTGGGGAATATATGTCCCCATAGGTCTGTGTGCTTGAACACTTAGTGCTCAGTTGGGGGTGCTGTTTTGGAAGAGATAATGAACATTTGGGAGGTAAAGCTTGTCTGGGGGAAGTGGGTCTATCAGGGTGGGGTTTGGAGTTCTATACTAGGCCCACTTCCTGGGCCCCGCTCTGTTCTCTGACTATGAATGCAGCATGAGCAGCTGCCTTGGTCTCACTGCTATGTCTTCTCTGCAATGGACTACCCATCCTTAAACCCTGAAACCAACTGATTTTATCAGGTATTTTGTCATAGCCAACAAGAAAAGAAAGAGTTCCATTCTAGAACCATGGAGAAATCACTACAGTGAACTCACCTACTCCTTCATGGTTCTCAGTGAGTGGAACACACTGGATATCACTGGCCTCTGTCAACCACAAGTACAGGTGAACAGCTGCTGAGAGTCAATGGGCAGATGAGTGGAAGACAGGGTGATGAGGGCCTTGCCTTGGTGATCACACTGCCATGAGTGCAGGGCAATAGTAGAACCTAGGCCTTCCCCTGAATCTTCTTTTGGGTGACACCTGCCCATCTATGGCAGGAGGAGACCTCCCACCCTACAGTTTAGAGCTAAGGATCACATGCCAGTGTAAGCAAGAGGCTGCTACTTGGGACTACAATGTGTTCTGCCTTCAAAGTGATCTTTGGGTAAACAAGAGTCCCAAGCGTTGTCTCCCAGAGAGCTACTCAGCAAGACACAGGATGAATCAATTTATTCATTCATTATTGATACACCCATATGTCAGAGCAGGATCTGAGCTAGCAGGGACCATAATGGGCAGATGATCGCTTTGGCTTGATATGTAGAGCTGGGTATTCATAGGACCTCACTTAAAAGTCTCTGCCCTTTATTGTTATGCTCCGGTTTGCTTGTGATGTCTTCAAATGAATATATGCCATTTTAAAGATATTAAACAAACCTGTTGACTGTGTTCAAGGGCCACAAGGGATCCACCTCATCCCCAAAGAACAAAATGTCACATTTACATTTATAGAATACAGAGGATTGGGTTGCCTCCCATTATGGTGCTCTCCCCTGAACTTAGCAGGAGACAATGGTTTTGGAAAGCAATTTGCAAATGGATGGTACAACAGACATGTGCTTTGTACTGGGCGGGGAGTGCAGAGAAAAACACATGCTAGAAACAAATTTTAATCATCATAAATCAGGCTTCCGTTTGCTCAACTGTAATAATACAATCCACAGCTCATTATGAAGCTTCATGCCTCCTTCAGAACATGATTTCCTCCTGCAGGACGCGCAGCATGGGTTGTTGGATCTGACATGCAACCAATTATATCCTGTGTCAGCTCTGTTTATATACCATTGGGAAGGGTGACAGACAGAGGCATTTTCAACAAGTGCAATAACCTTGCACTGAGATGTCACTGAGCCACCAAAATGGTGAGTTCCAGGTTTCAGTGAGAGACTCCGTCTCAAAAATAAAATAGGTGAGCCGGATAGATGGTTCAGCAGTTAAGAGCACTGGCTGCTCTTTCAGAGGACCCAGTTTGGTTCTCAGCACCCACATCATAGCTCATAACCATCTGTAAGTTCAGTTCTAGGAACTCTAACAGCGGCTTCTGGCCTTCACAGGCACCAGGCATACATGCGAAACACAGACATAAATGCAGGCAGATCATTAGTATATATAAAATAAGGTAGAGCAGTGACTGAGACAGACGTCCAACAGCAACCTCTAGTCTCCACATGCACCCATGAACACCATACAATATACAATATACACCACTGTGACAAGTTTAGTTCTCAAGGTCAGAACATTTGTAGACTAAGAGGCACTTTTGACTAGAACAAGCAGAAACCAATGGGATTTGAGATGGCTATGCACCCACCCAACAAGCAAAGGTTAGGGGAACTGGTAAGGAAGACACTTCATGTCATATGATTGCTGCAGTAGCCCCAGTGTCAACTTGGACATCACTGTCAGAGCAAAGTCATGGCATTTGCTCTTAGGGAGCCTCCCAACATGGAGCAGTGCATGCCAGCTTCCCATCACTTTCTCTAGAGATGACATGCTGATGTGTGGGTCGGGAAAACAGCTGCCTAACTTCCTTTGAAGAAACTCAAAGGCTGCCTTTGCCAAACATGGTAACTTCATAAACATACATAGTTATCTGATGGGTGATGATGGAATGAGCTAGGAGGCCTCTCTGGTTTAAGGTCGGATCTGTTCCACTTTGCTGGCTCTACTCAGCTCTATGAACAGCCATATCAATCAGTGCAGAGATGTTTTCCCAGAGCTATAACACAGGGCGAACTTGGTCTGTCTCCTGATGGAGGGCATGCATGTTTCTTCTGTTCCACTCTTGTATTTTCTTGCTGACTCTAGCCTATGGTTCTCTCAGCCTCGTCAGAAGGCCTACCATAAGGCCAGGATGTTTACGATGGATCATAATGCCAGCGCTGAGGAGGAGTCAGCCATAAGGCCAGGATGTTTATGCAGGATGATGATGCCAGCGCTGAGGAGGAGTCAGCCATAAGGCCAGGATGTTTATGCAGGATGATGACGCCAGCACTGAGGAGAGCTTGGCAGTTCCTGGGTTAGGTAACCACCCATTAGCCTGAAAACCTCTAGGGAAGACTGCTTGCACACAAGATGGAAAACATCTTTTGAAACTGTGCCCATGACCAATGCACAATTACCAAACTTTAGCCCACTGCAGAAAATCAATAAAGCCACTAAATCCTTTGATTGGTGAATAACTCACTGCTCCCAATACTCTGCAGCTTCAGCTGAGGTCCCAGTAAAGCATTGACTGCTTTGTTTATGGCATGTTGCTTGGGCTCATCCACATACATACCCCATAAAAATATTTTTAGTGTATGTGTATGGGTATCTTGCCTTCATGTATGTCTATATACTACATGTGTGCCTGGTGCCCGTGGGAGTAAGAAGAGGGCATCAGACACCCTGCAACTGGAATTACAGATGGCTGTGAGCTGTGATGTGGATGCTGTTGGGAACTGAGCCATCTCTCCAGCCCCAGATCAGGCTCATTTCTATTGGATCTGATTTATAAGATTCTACCATGGTAACAAACAGGAAAACAGAATGGAACACACTCTGTGTACTCAAGTTCCATGGGTCCATGTGTCTCAGAGACCCTGGGAATCGCCAAGATCTCTCCCAGCATCCACAACATCAAGCCTTTTAAATTTTTGCCCTTATGATCTCAGGAGTGTAGGTGGAGATTCCTAGAAGCTACCTGGATGTGGTAACAGCCTCACTCCAGCAGCTGAGATATGTGT
Organism: Cricetiscus sungorus; assembly: GCA_030556225.1. Taxonomy (NCBI): domain Eukaryota; kingdom Metazoa; phylum Chordata; class Mammalia; order Rodentia; family Cricetidae; genus Cricetiscus; species Cricetiscus sungorus. Next base: position 10,563,751 of record JANBXA010000741.1, read on the forward strand.
GTGGGTCTTAGAAACTACCAAGTCCCTACCTCTACATGATAGTTATTTTGGAGGGACATTCCTGAATAATTCTCAAATGTTTAAAGAGGTCCTGAGAACCCAAATGTTGAGAACCCTTGCTCAAGGTTAAGTCTGAAGGACAATAGAAACCCACAGGCCTAGAGTCTGCAACAGAGGAGGCCAGAGGCAAGACCAGAAAGGCTGAGCTCTCATTTAGCTATGGCACAGCTGACTCAGAAATGAATGTTGTATACAGCATGGGGGCTAGCAGTGTCAACCCTCTTCTAGAGAAAGTCCTAACTGTAGCTCCCCTCCCCTCAACTCACCCTTTACAGGCAAGTCAGAGAGACCCATCGCTAGGAAACAGCTGTACGTCTCCCCTAGTTATCATCTTCCCTGCCTATAATTTTCCTGTAATCAGCTGAGTGGTTAAGGCCAACCTTCCACCCTCAGGGAAGTCCCTTTGCTGCTATCTCTTAAAACTCTATATGAATTGTGAGAAGGCACACAATGAAGCTGACACTGTAGATCAGTGGTCCCTTCTCAATGGAATATGGGATTAGACCCACTTTTGAGACTAGAAAATGGAGGCAGAGTATGAGTTACTTACTTGGGTTGAAACAAGTAATCAGGTCTCTCTGCTACCCAAATCTTAGGTTCACTATGCCAAGATGCCAGACTGAATTCTGCATCAAAATAATTTGGGGACTTTAAACAATTTCACTTTCATCATCTCTACTCCTGAAGATTCTAATTCCATGGATGTGGGTGTGACTCTGGAAGCTTCAGAACCTGTCAGAGAACCCACTTCTGCTTAGCCTCAGTTACAAATGCCTCTGGGGAGGGGGGTGCTTGCCCACATCAATACACCTTGCTGGCTCTCTTTGGGGTCATTTTTTTTTTTTAAGAAGTAAGACTTTCGTAATCGTGTAAGAATTGTTCTCTGTACGAGGACAAGCAGACACCAAGTGACACATGGGTGTGTCACCAATGACTCCATATCCAGTAGTCACCCATGAATGTTTGTAAATTTTGGTTTTGCCTACAGATTTCTATGACAGCCCTCTCAGCAAAATGCTGGCACTTGGTAAATACTTTGAGAACTGAATTAAATGTGGTAAAGTGGGTATAGGATTCTACAGCCTTGTGTATGGGTGGACGAGGGGCATGAGCCCCACATGGCCACTGGAACTCAGTTTGACAGTCTGATGCTAGGGCCTGAAAGAGTCCAGAAGCTGGCATTGACTCAGACTGAGGCTTGGCTGGAACAGGCCATCATGACTCCTTGGTATCAGGGGGCTGTGTCCTAACTTTGGGGTCTCTATCTCAGAATGCATGAGGACTCAATTTCCCATGCCACACAGAATGGACCTCAAGACAATATAGCAGTTTTGAGGGTCCAGCAAAATTTGAGGCTGGGGTAGGAGAGGACCTGAGGGGACCATAAGAGGGTCCGCATGTCCCCTCCTACATAGTGAGACAATGTGGTGGGAAATTCTACTGCCTTACAGGAAACATAAGCCAATAAGGACTTAAGCCAAGGACAGGGAAGATGTGGAATCTATCCAATTCCTGATGCCTATGCTGACTTCCATATAGATCTTATATTGATTACTTCTCCCATTGTGGCAACAAAATACCTGACAAAAACAACAGAAGCAAAGGAGAGTTCTTTTTAGCTCACAGTTGGAGGGGGCATCCCACCACAGAGGAAAGCAGGGCAGCAAGCACTTGAGGCAGCTTGTCACATTACCCTCACAATCAGGAAGGCAGAAGGGGACCCTGGTACTCAGCTTCTGGGACACTATTCTCCCCCAAGGACCTATGTCCCTCCCTAGGTTCCAACACTGGCCATTGGTAAGCTATCTGTGAGTCACAGTTTCCACACACATGCTGAAGGAAAGGCTGGAGAAGCAGGGCCTGTTGTGTTAGAGTGAAATGTCTCCCACGGGCTCGTCCTTTGAGCCCTTATTCAAGCTGGTGGTGCTATTTTGGGAGTCATCGAACTTTCAGGAGGTGAGGGCCTACGGAAGGGCATGAGTCCTTGAGGGAGAAGAGTGTCCTGGAAGTTGATAATCTAGGCAGCCCCAGATTCTGGTTTTGTTTTCTCTACTGCCTGGTCAGACATGATTAGCACCACCTCAGCCACACACTGGCTGACACAGGCTATTTACTCTACTCTCTTTCCTGCTGTGACTGACAGGAGCCACATTTAAATCCCTCCTCCTTTACGTTGTTCCTGTCAGACATTCCGGTTACACCCATGAAACATAACTATCTGAGGACCCCTTGGTACCTGTTGGTGACACAGAAGGATCAAGTGCATGTCCACTTCAACTTCAACCCTATGGAAAGTCCCCTTGGTCCATGCAGGTAAGGTGATAACCCCAGTGAAGGGGGAAACAGGGCAGGTCAAGTGTGGAGAAAATGATGCCTGGCAATGACAATGGCTTGCCCACCATCTGCACCCTGCCATCCTGGTACTGCTCTAGCCTTGCCCCCGCAGAGCGTTTCCTGTAGGGCAGTCCTCACAGCTGATGGCCTCCCTTGAGCCTCACAACGGTCTGCAGCTAGCTCTGTTATGTAGATTAGATAATGACATTTAAGAAGTTAAACCAGTCACTGGTGCATTCCAAAGCTCTATCAAAGGGTGCAAGAGGCTTTAAAACACACAGTACGCTTGGCCCTTTTTGTACTCTCTCAACCCAAAATGTTGTTTGTTTCCCCCTTGGTTGTTCCGGACCAATTTTGCTTCCTGGAACTATTTCCTTCTCTGGGCCCATCTTTTCAGATCCCTTTTTGACACTCAAAGTGCATACAATGGCTCCCATTTTCTCCTCAGTCCCGATCCCTGCAATTGTTTGCCTTTTCTCCAACAGAAGGGCACTTTTTCCCTCTGCTGCTCTTTGACTGAGAGCCTGGGGTCCATTTTTTTTTTTTTCTTATCTGTTATCAGCCTCCCTAACCCTTACTTGGCTGGGTCACTTAATTTCCCTTCTACCTCCAGGTCTTATTAGTCTTGCTCCAGAAACCCACAGCCTCACTGTCATAACAAAGGAAGTGTGCGCTTGTGAGGACCACTTTGCAAACTGATGCAGCCAGAGAAGGGCACCTTGCTGCGTACTAATGATGCTTTAATCACATGTTCCTGACGTGACTGCCTAGGGAGAGTCGAGCAGTTTGTGCTGCATCTTGGTGCAGCTGAGGAAGACTGGGCCAAAGGGAAGCATAAGACAAGATGGAGGTCATGAACCATATGATATCACCAAGGAAATCATGATGATGTTTGATATTAAAACCAGAAAAATTAACCACTTTCAAGAAGCCAAAGGAGCCTGCTTGAATACAGATCAGTGTACAGGCGACTGCGTGCTTCTCTTTGCAGGCTGATAGTAGTCTTTCTGGTAAGGTCTTGCCTGATCATGATGTAGGCTCCTGGAGGGCTGGCTCACCCTCGGATGGCATCCTTTGTGGATGTCACAAAGGATGTGTGTGCTTACCTTCAAATACAGATGATTGGTCTCACCTGTGACACACACACCCACGGTACAGCATATTCAGGCTGCTTTTGTTTGGGGTGCTCTGTAACCTATATTCTTGGCTCTGCCTGGGAATGGTGGCCAGGGACTACCTCAGTCCTGCTACCAGAAAAGACAGAACACACTGGGGCAGAACGTTTAAGTCTGTTTTGAGAAGATGTTATTTTGAGTAAGATCCCATTTTGCTCAAGGAATACCCTGCCCCCCCCCAAATAGACTTAAGCTATAAATGTCTTTTAGTTACTGGACCCTGTCTAGAAATTTATCAGCTTTTAAGAAAATATGTAAACACACACACACACACACACACACACACACACACACACACAGCTGAAAACAATCTACATATCTAATAAAAGACTAAACACAGACTTGTAATTTATCACATGAAGGGCAATTTTGGAAATTACAACCAAAAGCTATGAAAGGCCATAAGAGGCTGAACCTTGTCCAGGGTCCCCCTCCCTCTACTTAGAGCAGAGCCTACCTAACTTCTTTGTGTGGCCCAGCCTAACACTATCTTCTTCCTTGTTCACTGGCTAATTTATGACAGTCATGGAGTTTAGTGTGAAGAGGCTAAGACGCCCCTGTAGCAGTTCTCACTGAGGACATCATAAGGAAAAGCAGGAATGAGCTGTTTAGCTAGGTTCTGGGTCAGAGTCCAGGGTCCTGGGACCAGGACAGGGTAATCTGCAGCTCCGAAGCCAGTAGTGATTCCAACTGCCCGGGTAAATTGGGAGATGATATCGGCAGGAAGCAAATGACTTGCAAACAATTCCTTTGCAAGGAGCTATCTACAGCCAAACAGCCCTGCTCTGCCCTGCTATTGCACCCCCAACAGGCTCTGGGAGTTGAACTCAGGCCCACCCTAGTTTCCAGCCATTATGGCTCTGAGAGTACAGTGAATACTTTGCATTTCAAATCCAAATACTACAATGGACTTCAGCTCAGAGCAGTTCAAGGTGAAGGAGAAGGCCAGCCCACTGTGCAGAGCCTACCCTGCTTTGTCCTTCACAGGCCTCCCACTTGAAGCAGAATCTAATGACCTTGACCTCTGCTCCATCCCATCAGTGCAAAGTACACAATTTGAAGGGGGTGCCTGTGGCCCCCACAGGTGACTGCACTCATGGCCCAGCACCACTGATGGCTGCTCACTGGCAGGGCGGCAGGGCATACGACCTGACACTATGGGCCTTTTCTTCCTTCTCCACTAGCAGCCAGTGGGCGGGCTTGCTCTGCCAGTTGCCATGGCAACGGGAAGATGGCTCTGTGGTACCCAGAACAGATGTCACATGGCCGCTATGCTTGTGTTGGGGGTGGGGAGCATGGTGGGGGCAACAGAGGAGGGGCTGAGCCTTTGGAGTTAAATGGTCCCACCAGAGGGAGTAAGTCACATTTGGAAGGGAATGCGGAACAGTACCATCTATTTTCTTTCTTGTCCCCGTCCTTTAAGCTCTAAACATACATGCACAAACACAAATGGCCTTTCATCTCTGTTCCTGAGGTGCTGGAGGCTCACAGCTTTCTAGGCGGACATGAAAGCTGTTATCTCTCCAAGCCTCAAAAGAACATGGCCTCGGTGGCCTAACCGCGAGTAGGCATGCTCTGCTGTCTTTTAGGGACTGGCCAGGAGGCTCCATTTGGGTGAGTCCAAGGAACCCAGAATCATGCAGAGCGGAGACCAATCATGGGGAAATTGAAAGGCAAATGCACTGGGCTCTCTAGGCAACGACAAACCCGGCCCCAGGCTTCATAAGCTTGTCACAGAAATGAAAGAACCACTATGTTCCCCTCCTCCTCCCCATGGGGTCTCTGATCATATCATGCCAAAGGACATTTTATACAGACTAAACTGGGGCAATGTTTATAAATCTACCTGTCTGAGCCCAAAGGTTCTTTGTCCCTAAAATAGATCTCTCTTACCTGAATTGCTGCATTTAAAAAAAAAAAAGTTCCCAATACTTTCCACTTCTCCTACAGATAATTAGTACATATGTGTAAATTAACATGATAAACCCATAAGATATATATAAATACTAGGAAGATACCAGGCAACAGTCACCTGCTTTCCTCTCTGCTTCTAGCCCAGTGCTTAGATTCCAACCTCAGACCAGGGGAACTTGGAGACAAGGCATAGGCGCTCACCTAATCTGATGCATGACAGTCATTGCATGTCTGTAGGAGGATGGGGAAATGCTACACATAGTTATTTTGCACTGGGGTTTAATTCACAGGACCAGCATGCTCAGAGTGGCTGCTTTGTGCCAAGGAATGCCACAGGGAGGAGGGGGGAGGCAAGCAAAGCCAAGAAGATCTCGTTTATCACCAAGAGGCAGAAACAGCACAGAAACTCTTATAATGGCTCTGATGAAGTGAGTGTTGCAAGCAAAGCATTACAGGAGTGTGGAAGAGGCAGGCTCTAAGAGAGGTGAAGAGATGAGCAGGAAGAATCTGGCATTGACAGAGCACCTGTTCTGTGACAGACATGTTTCATACACAACACAATGGATGGATCATAGAGGCAGCTACTACTATCCCATTAAAAAAAAAAATATCAGGAAACCCAAGCTTTGAGCAGCTAACAGTCCAAGGTCATTCATCAAGGACATCGATAGCCATGCTGCCCTGTACACCTGACTACACAGGAGATGTGGCCAGCACAGAACACAAGAGCATCTGTCTTCTTCAAATCTTCAGCTAAGCAACAATGTTCAAAAGATCACGGGTTTCAAATAGTCCCTGAAGCTTTCCTAACATACCTTAAACACACAGCAACTAAAATAAAAAGTACTGTTAAACACATAGTAATTAAAATAAAGAGTATTGTTCACCTGGATGGACCCTGGTGTCTTCTCATATACCACAATGGGTGTTACTGGACTTTCTCATGCCCTTGAAAGATGAGTTGGTCCCATCAACAATTTTCATTCATCCATTTAGATGTCACCTTGTGTTGGTAGGATTTTTTTGTGTCTATACCATCATTAAAAATGAAACATCTCCCCAGCCCTGCCAAGACTGCTGTGTTTTATCAACAAGCTGGCCTGCACCTGAAACCCTCGGGTGCTTGTGACTCGCTGAATAAAAAGCAGTGAGCAAGAGTGAAAGACTGCCTGATGGTGCCCAGGTCCGAGCAGCTCTAGGAAGCTTCCCCTGCAAGCCCAAAGTCTAGCTTCCTTGATTCTGTAGTGAAGATCTACAACCACCAGGGGGCAGTAACACAAACCAGATTTGTTTCCTTCTGGCCTGAATGTGGATGTGCAGTTTAATACGTAAAGCCCATTATTACGAGCTTTTCCTCCCCCCCACCCCCTATTAATGAACAAATGCCCAGGGGTAATGGCGAGATTTCTAAATACAGTGCAAGAAAGGGCAATCTGTACTCATACACAGGGAGTCTAACATGCAGTAATAAGTGGAAATGAAAACAATCACCAAGATGCAAGTGAGCCATTAGGCTAAAGAGCTAGCCCTCTGTCTGGCTACAAACACAGATATACAGATGCCTGGCTCACAGAAATGGGCATTTAAAAAATATTTATTTCACAAGTTTCTATTTAGAATTCATAATACTATCCATAATTACAGCCTCAAAGCTCCAAGAGGGGTCTAACAGAAATTCCGGTTCTAGTGCTATGATTCTCTTAGCCTCAGGTAAATGCATGAATTATTCACGACCTTCCACAGGCATTTTAAATCATAACTTCATGCTATAAACAATAGTACAAGTTTAAAAAAATATTTTAAGATGAAAAGCTGTCTAAATCTCCAAACTGTAAAAATATCTACTGGCACCCACATCCACACAGGCTCTCCCGATGGCTGTGGTGGCTTTCCGTAGGAACCCTTGGTGTGTTTGTGGGTTTTAAACACAGCAGCAGAGAGAACACAATTACATGGAACCTACTCATTTCCCCAGGAACAAAGAATATGAAATGGTCCCACTATTTTTGTGACAAAGGGGAGATTTCTCCTCTATTTTCAAAGTTGTTTGGAATTTGATACCTGCAGAAAAGATGACACAGCCACAGCTAGCAACCTCATCTCTGGAGTCACCCCATTACATCCTAATATTCATAAACTGATAGACAGATCACGCAGTTATTACCCATACAACAATGCTGAAACACACATGGAATTCTGAGTCAAGTGACCATAGCTTTAAACTTTCTATTGGGTTTGTTCTGGAAGTGAGAATGCACCCCTATGGCCTTTGGTTTCCTAGCAACAGAGGTAGGAGAACAGATCTTGCCCTATGCCCTGTGTGGCATGAAGGTCATTCAGCATAACAGGAGGGGAAATGCTAAGAACCCTTGAGATTTATGAAGACTTTCGGTGTGTGTCTTCTCCCCACTTCACACAAGGAGCTGAAGCTGCAGAGCCTAATCCAAGGTCATGGTGGGTGAAGGCAGAGCCAGGGCCCCAGCTGGCTGCTCTCATCCAAGGCTGTGATTCTTCCCATCCCTCCATGGAGCTGAGCACACACAACACAGCTGTCTCAGTCTGCTCTGGAAAAATACCTCAGACTGGAAAGCACATAGGACAACTGGGGACTTGGGTAAAGGGCAAGGTGTAGCAAGGCAGGTTGCATTCCAAGGCCCCTTCTCTTGCCTTGGAGGTGGTTAGATTGTGTTTACACAACTCTGAATGCAGGAGCAAAAAGAGAGGAAGAATAGCCCCCGAGGTGTCTAGTGTCCTTTCTTATAAGGTCACTAATCCCACTATGGGACTCTACCCCACGACCTTATCTAACCCAAATTACCAGCATCAAAAACCATCTCACCAGGGGAGGGTAAGGCTTTAGCAGAGGGGTTTCAATGGAGAGAAGGCAGAAATATTCATCCCATAATAATGGACAATATGGCAGACTTGTTCATCTCCCAGATCCCTTTTAATTTAGGTCAACAAATATTTGCAGACCATGTGTTATCAGTCAAGCATAGTTGCAGGCACTTGGGGAACAAAGATGAATGGGAGTCCCCCAAAGGCTGGCTTTGAACAGAAAATGTCAGGACAGATCCTAAGAAATTCTCTTCAGGGAAGGAAGGGTACGTGTGACTTGTGAGTACTAGAGACTGTATGGGGACTGGTTGGTTATAACAGCCTTCCCAAGATCTTTCTTCAGACAGCTCTGCTCAAAACAACTGCAATAGGAGTCTGGCAGCTAATCAGTACATAATTAATATTTGATAAGGTAATTAATTTATTAATTTACTAGGGAAGGGAAAGAGATAAGTCATTTTCAGCCTACAGATGCCTGGAAGGAGCCACATAGGATCTGCTTGTACCTCCTGGGGTGGGAGGGGTGTCACCGGTCTGGCTGTATCCTGGTGGTACTGATATTATGGAATGATCATTGAATGCAATGGATTTCTGTATTGAGCTGGCATAACTAGAACCATTTTGTGGATCCAGAAATAAAAAGGACTCAGTTTCAATTTATATATATTGGATCACTACATCTGTGATGTAAATGCCACTGTAGGGTGTGTGTGTGTGTGTGTGTGTGTGTGTGTGTGTGTGTGTGAGTGCGTGTGTGTGTGCATGCGTGCATGTGTGTGTGTGTGTGTGTGTTGTATAGAAGAAAGAAAGGGGAAAGAAAGAAAAATGGAGATATATAAAAGTCACTTAGTTCTTATAGCAAATCTTCAAACCTTCGGAGAAATTTGTTACCCAGAGAAATTCACTCAAGCTCAGAGTAACTAAAACAGTACTAGAACATTCTTGTCAACCTTCCAAATATAATTTTTACAAAGAGAGAGGAGAGAGGAAGAGAAGGGAGGGGGGAGGAAGGGAGGGAAGCGGGCAAGAAGAACAGAGATTCAGAGAGAATATTTTTCTTTTACAAACATTTTTCCAGATCTTAGAATTATTTTACACTGTTGTCTCTGATTGCCACTTTACTTTAAGAGTTGTTTTGTTGTTTTTTGTGTTTGGAGATAGGGTTTCTCTGTAGCTTTGGAGCCTGTCCTGGAACTCTTGTAGACCAGGCTGGTCTCGAACTCAAAGAGATCTGTCTGCCTCTGCTTCCTGAGTGCTGGGATTAAAGGCACATGACATCCACTGATCAGTTTTTGTTTTGTTTTGTTTTGAAGGTACAGGGAATAAACATGCCCTCCTTGCAAAAGCAGATAAAGAACACAAGACAGCAGTACCTGAAAGGGTATCTCCTATCAAAATCTGTGGTTCTTACTCTGAGTGCTCAGGCATCCAGATACCCTCCAACTTCATTCAAAGGCTCTGAGCTTTGGGCGGGAATTAAAGGTTACACTGTACAATGAAGTTAACAATGTCTTCAGAGAAGAGAGTGGAATCATTGTATGGGGTCTGGTAGACTAAGCTAATGGCTGGGTTTCTGGCATGCACTAAGGCAGCCATGGCAGAGTCAGACATCAGGAAGGGAAAAGATCTGGATGGTATTTATGATGACCACTCTGGCTGCCTTATAAAGGCAGCTATAGTAATGGAGAAATGAGAAGTTCTTTGGTCCAGGAACAGATGGTGGTACCTAAGTGATGGCAGTGAAGTGGGTTCATGGGAGTTGTACCTGTGGGCGGAGCCTAGATATTGTGGTTTCAGTGTAAAATGCTTCCCAGAGGCTCCTACATTTGAATTCTTGGTCCTGAGCTGAGAGTGGGCATTGAGGTCAAGCATAGCTTCAAACAGTGGATTAGTGTGCCAGGTCTTGAGGTTCCTTAGCCACACCTCACTTGATGTTCTCTCTATTTCTTGACTACATAGGCAAAGTGGCTGGCCACCTCATGGGCCTACACCAAGCTGTCCTCACTGTGGTGGTCTGTATCCTCTCCAGCTGTGAGCCAAAACAAACTCTTTCCCCTCTAGTTACTTCTAAGTATTTGGTCACAGCAATGAGGACAGCAACTAATGAGCCCCAGTAACCTGGCTAAGGGTGGTGAGGGGCAAACACAAGGGATGAATCTGCAGTGGCTCCTGGGGAGGCTGTCGGTGGGTGGGCAGGAGAAATGAGCCAGGGACTCACTCATGAAAAAGTCTTCAGTCTAGGACTGGCTGTGTGGACAAGGATGGGGAAATAAATAAGCTAGAATCTCTACACAGGGATCTTAAGAGTCCACGGGGGGCTCTTTTGGTCTATGAACCTAGTATCATTGGTTCAGAGAAAGCACTTATACCACACACGAGCAAGGTGGCAGAAACTTTGTTGGTAGCACACATAGGGAGGTTATTTGAGAAGACAACATTTCTGTCTCTCCATCTGTCTTTTTCTGTGGCTTCCTCTCTCTGTCTCTCTCTCTCTCTGTCTCTCTGTCTTTCTCTCTCTGTCTCTCTCTATGTCTGTCTCTCTCTCTGTCTGTCTGTCTCTCTCTCTCTCTCTCTCTCCACACACACACACACACACCCACACACACACACACATACACACACACACACACCTCCATGTATGTCAGGGACTCACTGGGAAAATGTGGAATTAATGAGTATCCAGCTTTAATCTAAGTGGGAAGAGAAACAATCAAAGTTGAGACTTTAGTCTAAAAATTACTGGCTGTTCTGAAGCAAATATTACATCCTGTTTTGTATATTTTTTTGGGGGGGGGTGCTTTTCTTTAAATTATACACTGTATTGCATATAATCAAATACATAGATAATAGATTATAAATTGTCAAATAATTGAAAATTACAATAAAATTATAGATATTATTTAAAGAATATAGTTATATATTGAAGATACATGTGGATACATAGATGGAAGAATGAGTAGATAGGTGAGTAGATGGATGGATGGGTGTGTAGGTGGAAGGATGGATGGGTGGGTGAGTGGTGGGTAGATAGATGGATGGATGGGTAGGTGAGTAGGTGGATGAATAGGTGGATGGGTGGATGGATGGATGGGTGTATAGGTGAAAGAATGGATGGATGGATGAGTGGGTGGGTGGATAGATGGATGGGTATAGGTGGGTGGGTGGATGAATGGGTAGATATATGTATGTGTGTGTGAGGGGGTGGATGCATGGATGAGTGTGTGGGGGTGGATGGATAGGTGGGTGGGTGGGTGGATGGGTGTATGAATGGATGGATGAATGGGTGGGTGGGTGGATAGATTAACAGATAGAGAAATTAAAGAAACAGATTTTCAAACAATGTTTAGTAATTTAGAATACACCCCAGGAGGGTTTTGTGCTTATTAGAGATGAATATGTTGTAAAATGAACTCAAAGGAAAACCATGATTTTTCTTCTCTCTTCTTACAAGACAACTATTCAATGAAATCATGTTTTCCACTCATGAGTCTAGAAGAGTTAGAAATGAGTTAGATCATATGATCGGCCAGACTATCTTCACATCTATTATCTCTTATATTTCAAGACCCACAATCTACCAGAGGTTAAAATACTTAATTCTTTTTTGTTTGTTTTGTTTTTTAAGACAGGGGTTCTCTGTGTAGCCCTGGCTGTCCAGAAACTCTGTAGACCAGACTGGCCTTGAACTCACAGAGATCTGCCTGCCTCGGCCTCCTGAATGCTGAGATTAAAAGCATGTATCACCACCACCCAGCAAAATACTTAATTCTTAAATGGAGAGGAGTCACATTTTGAGTACAAAGGAATCCCACATTCTTACCATTCCCAGAGGGCATGATTCATTTGGGTGGTAATAAGATGTTGGTTAAGAAGAGACTCACTTGGGAGACTAGTCCACAGTGTATACGATAATCCACAGCAATACCATCTTTGATTAATTTCTCTAAATATTTGCTTACAAATAACCCTACCACAAAACTCTTTAAGGAAAGAGGTTTAAACATACTACAAAGAACAATACTACAAAGGTCATACTCAAAAGATGAGGGCACTGACCACATTTTCATGAATGTCCTCAGCTCACCAAGACATGAAGTAGCTAGCAAGTTCCATTAGTAGAACTCAGTCCTGTCAAGGTAATTAAACCTTGAAGTCTGGGTTTTGCTCCTGCAGGTTTGATTCTCCTTCTTGGACATGCCTGCCTATACCCACCACCATTAGATCAGAAGTGAGAAAAATTTGTCTTCAAATTTCTGGTGGGCCTAGGATTGACAGCCCAGCCAACTTTGCAGAAAAACACAATTTGGAGGGGGGGAAAATCACTTTTGGTTTCTGGCTCCTCAGCACTTCTACACATCTAATTAGCTCAACAATTGGTCCCTGTGATAAAATCAGCTAATTTTATGTTCAAATGGCTGCTTTGTGGTAAGCAGTGCTGTAACTCCAACACCAACATAAAGAAGTTGCTGAAGAAGCCGGTTCCTGCAGGTCACTGGGGAACAAACTATCAGAGACTATCAAATTAGTAACCTGGGTCAACATTATAGTTAGCATGCAAAGGTCCCTGAAGACTCAGAGAAGATCAATGGCCAGGATGGAAAGCCTATAATAGGGACCTCAGAAGGGGGAAAGATGACACATGGAGTATCTACTCTCATTGGCCTGAATGTCTGGGGGCTTAACTAGCCTCATGAAGAACTGAAGCCTCTAAAATAAATGTCTGTGTTTTTTCCAAAATTTGTCTTATGTTACCCTTGACATAAAGCACAGGCAAGGTTGCCCAGAGCTGCTCTCTGGCCAGCTGGGAAGACACAAATCTAAGAACTAACCTTGATGATATAGGGTCTTTTGGACGCCAGTAAACTTTTATGGTAAATGTAAAGAAAAATACTTATTCTTTATTAAGTGAAAGCTAATTGTATCACCTTTCATAGGCAAATTGTTGACTTCTTTGGGGTGGGTTATAGATATTATCAGTTATACAAAGAGAATGGGCAGAAATTCACACAAGCCCCCAAAGTTAAAACAAGGTCTCAGAACTACACCAACACATGCAATTTTCAATAAAGATATAGAGAGATATAAATAACATATAGATAGGTAGATAGATGTTAGCAAAATGGCAGGTAGACGATATAGCTATAAAAGATATACATACACAGGTCATTGGTGGATGGATAATCAAAGATTTGTAAAAGACTTCATTTATATAAAAAAAAAACTTAGAAGAGTGATAGGTATTCAGCAAATACCCATTTATGTGGCTGCAATCCAACTATGACTAACAATGCCATTATAAGGCTGTTTATGTATTATGTATCACTCTGCTCACAACTTCTGTATCTAAAGTTGTCTCCCATGTGACTATATGATCACAGCAGGAGGTACTACTGGGGAATCACCTCAAGCTTTTCTACCTCGACTCCATCACAACTTCAGAGAGACCCTTGGTGGGATCAACCTTGAGCCTTTGGAGTTAGCAGTCTTTTCTGGCTAGGGAACAGAGCTGGATGGGAGCTTCTGATACTGTTTACACACCGGGATGATTAGCTTTAATTGTCAATTTGATACAACATGGAAGAGAGTCTCAATGAAGGATTGTCTACAATGCAATGTGTTGGCCTGAGGGCATGCCTGTGTGTGTGTGTGTGTGTGTGTGTGTGTGTGTGTGTGTGTGTGTGTGTGTGTGCGGGGGGTGACTTAATTAAATGCATTATATGGGAAGACCCAGTCCACTGGGGGTAGCATCATTCCCTGGGCGAGAGAGGCGGGGTGGTCTTGAAGAAAGAACACAGCTAGCTAAGCACAAGCAGGCTGGCAGCCTGTAGGCATTTATTTTCTCTCTTTCTATTGTTTGCTGTAAGATGGCTGACTGACTCAAGTTATCTGCCTTGATTCCCCAGATCCTGTTTCCTGGTACCAACCATCCCAGAAAGTCCTCTCACACAAGCTCTGTCACCTGTTGGACAGACATCATAGCAGTCACCTAGGCACAGGTATGTAGTTAGCCTCATTGCTCCTTCCTTGTACCCATAGACACATGTTGGGACACTTTGGTTCCTAAAAATGAAGATCTTTTGATGTGGTAGTCTCCATAGAGGAATAGAAGAAATGTCACAAAATTCAGCACAGACTCACAGAGGGAATCATGTATGGACAGCAGCCAGGTGTCCCAGACTGCCTGCCATACCAGCAAGGTGATATCACACCCTTAAATGATGGGAGGAGGTGACCCTCTCTCTCAGCATCTCCCCCAGCCTATCTCCTATCACAGTGGAACTGACCAGGCCATACACCTCAATAACAGACATGCCTCACCCCAGCCTTCCTCATAACCCCATCTACGATCGTGGTGGCTGACTCATACAATTCACAGCACCAGGGTAGCTACTAGCTCTATTGTTAAATCAGAAGATATCTTAATTAAACTTTGAGTATTATCACAGAACTCTAAACATTAAAGCAACTCAAGTTTTGTTTGTTTGTTTTTTTTTTTTTTTAAGAAACCAAATCTCCACTGGAGACTTTTCTAAAAGATTATAGAAGTTAACAGTGACAACAATTATTCTATGATGTAATGTATATGTTTCTGATAAATGCTTTTATTATAATTAAGTTTACTATTGCTGGAATTGGAGAGTGTATATTATGGGTTGATCTGTCTTCCAGAAAGGATCTATTGGAGCCTTAAGCTCTTAGAACATAACCTTATTTGGAGTTGGGTCTTCACAGAAGTTATCAAGTTAAATGAGGTTACTAGGGTTAGCCTGAATTGAACAAGACCAGTGTCCTTATAAATGCAGAACTGAACACAGAAACACACAGAGAGGGAAGATCACGTGATACAGGGAAAGAGTCTGGGCTAGTCCTTCCCTCAGGCCCCAGAAAGAAACCCCCTTTGTCACTGCATTGATTCCCAGTTCCAGCTCCAGAAGAGAGACATGCAACATCTGTTCAACAGACTATCAGAGGGACAGCACCACATAGTCACTGGGATGGGTTGATTTTTAAGGCAAATACACACAGGCCCACTCTAAGACTCTTACTACACACATTTCTTCAGTACAATGCTCTGCTCGGGGGCTAGCAGAAATGGCCAGAATGTATGCCTTGGAGTATGGTCACAGATGAGCAGAGTCAAACATCCCTTTAACACTGAGCAGGCCCAGGTCACCCTGGCCTCAGCAGGCCAAAGCTAGGGAGCCTACCTTCTGGTATTCTTCCTTGGATTCCAGGGCTGTTTTCATCTGTGCATTGGAGGTGGGATAGATCGCCGATCGGTACTGGGTGCCATAATCGTTGCCTTGGCGCATGCCTGAGGGCCAGAATAGAGAAGATTAGGGGGCTGCTGGAATAATAGTGCTGGCACCAATAGGCAAATGCTGAAAGATGCAGGTTTTTTTTTTGTTTTTTTTTAACATGAGATTGCTGTGACCAGTTTTAAGTGCTTAATTTTATCTTGATGTCAGTTTCTGGGAATGAAATTGGTGGTTTGAATAGGTATAGCCCCTGGAGACTCATGTGTTTGAATGCTTGGCCCGTAGGGAGTGGTACTACTGGGAGGTGTGTCACTGTAGAAGAGGCGGGCTTTGGAATTTTATAAGGTCAAGCCACAACCAATGTGAGACACAGGCTCTTCTGCTGCCTGGGGATCAAGATGTTGAACACATCTGCCTGCATGCTGCCATGCTTCCTGCCATGATAATAATGGACTAAACCTCTGAAACTGTAAGACACCCCCAATTAAATAATTCCTTTTATAAGAGTTGCCATGGTCATGGTATTTCTTCACAGCAATAGAAACCCTAACAGAAATATATGTTTTAATTATAATGAAGGAAGCTGGAGTGGCTTGGTGGTTAAGTGAGTGTATTGCTTTTACAGAGGACCTGAGTTCAGTTCCTACCCCCTATGTAGGATGGCTCCCAACCTGTAACTTCAGCTCCAGGGGGCTGCTATACCCGTGTGGACATCCACACTCAACAGGTACATATCCTGTTCCCCACATGCATATAATTTTAAAAATAATAAATCTTTAATCAGAACAAATATCTCTGAACTTAGGTAAATTTATCAAAGTGGATCATAATAGATACTCCATAAGCAATCATTTTACAAGCAAACACTTAAAGAACAATTTCTTCGATTATTACAGTGATGTATACTGTGTTGGGCAGGGTGCTCTGGGAGACTCAGTTCTCCATCATTGCACCAAATACCTGTGAGAAATCCAGTTGTAAGAAGGAAAGGATGGTTTTGGCTCCGAGTTTCAGAGTTTTCAGTGCATGGCTGCAGGGCACCATGGCCTATGCAGAGGCAGCACACCATCACCAGCTCGTGGTGGCGTGGGCTGCTCACATCACAAACAATATTCCCTTTAAGAGTATGGCCCCAAGGGCCTAACCTCCTTCCTCCAGGCCCTGCCTCCTAAAGGTCCCACCACCTCCCAATAGTGCCGTGGACTGGGGAGTGAGTCTCCAACACATGTGAGTCTCCAACACATAGACATGGAGTTGGGGGGACACACAGCAGAGAGGGAACAGCCTGCCCCTACAGTGTTTTGAGGCTATGCATGCCTTTGCATAAGTAATATTTACATGTATTCTCACTCTAATGTTTTACAGCCGGCACAGTTAAGACCAAGGGCCCAGGGACACAGGTAAACTGAAGATTATTTATTTACATATTTGCAAGTAAAAGAGGTGTCCATAATACATTTCCTCCCAACATCCTGTTAAAAATGAACTCTAGAACCTGGGAGATGGCTCAGTGGGTGAGAATGCTTACTGCCCAAGTGTGAGGACCTGAGTCCAAATTCCCAGCACCCCCTCTCCTCCACACATCAAAGTCTTATGTAGCTGTGCATGCCTGTAACCTGGTGGTGGCAAGGGAGACAAGAGGTTCAGCTCCAGGTTCAGCAAGGGACTCTGTCACAAGGGAACAAGATGGAGAGAGCTAGACCAGGGCCCCTGATGTCCTCTGGCCTCCACACACACGAGCACAAACGTGCATTCAGAAGTGTGCGCCAGCACACATATGTGCACATGGGCAGCACTCACACGTTTACATACACACCTGCTGTGATAGCTAGTTCTGTCAACCTGACACAATCTAGGATTATCTGGGAAAGGAGTCTCAGTGAGGAACTGTCTAGACTGATTGGCCTGTGGACATGTGTGTGAGGAATGTTTTTACTGGGTTAATTGAGTGGGAAGAGCTACCCTGAATGTGGGTGGCATGATTTCATGGGCTATCTCCTCCCAAGACTGAATGAGAAGGAGGAGAGTCGGCTGAGCTGGGAGGCAGGCATGTATTCCCTCTGCTCTTGACTGTGGGTGGGAATGACTGCTTCAAGTTCCTGCTGCCTTGACATCCCCACAATGCTTGCATGCTAAAATACATGCCTTTCCTTAGATTGTTTATCTCAAGGTGTTTTATCATAGCAAAGAAAGGGAAATTAATACACACACACACACACACACACACACACACACACACACACACACACACACGGTCTCTGGGATTTTAAGTTAGTAAAGTAACTCAGGTTAAAACTTCACAAAACTGCATCAGATTTTGAGAAGAATTTCAAATCGCTGGGTTACTCACATCTGGTGTTAACCACTTGTCTTTGTTCTCCTAGACTTCTCTGCTCTCCCTTCCTTGGCTGTCTCCACAGCGGCAATGCTCTTTCTGACTGAAGCTCTTCAACCATCCTGACCATTCTGCTGCCATTTGCTTTTCCCCTTGTCCTTCTCACTGCTGAACTCAGCTGCCCCTTCCCTGCCCTGAGCCCTCCAAAATGGCAGTTCCCGCATTCCTGCTTACAATCTGCACAGTTGAATCTTTAATCCTCACCCCTTTCAGGCTTTGGTCATGTAGTGCCACCTTCCTGCCAGCATTCGAGTTTCTAGGCCCTTGGTCCTGTTCTCAGTCCTACTGTTTCTCTCTTACTGGTCTCATTTTTGTCTTGAGCTCTTACACAAGTGGCCCTCCTTCCAACCCGGAGTAATCCATGTTTTACTGACACCTCTCAGCTTTCCCTGTTTGCTGCTGCCCTTCAACCCTGCCTTCCACCCTGTGGAGATCAGGGCATCAGGAGGTGTGGTGGTAAAACCAGGGTCAATAGATCTGCTGCAGGGCACTGTTCTAGAGCGGGTCAAAGAAGCTTCTGATGTTGGCACTGTTGCTATGGTGAGTGTGAAACATCCCTCACAGACTCACATGATGGTTCCAAGCTGGTGGCACTGTTTTGGAAGGTTGTGGAAACTGTAGGAGAGGAGAACTAGCTGGAGAAAGTAGGTAACATGGGGGGTGGGGTATGCCTGACTCTTTTGTACATTGTTCTCTATCTCGAGGTGGCATTCTCTGTCTGTACCATGGGGCTCAGAATCAAAAAAGCCAAGCAACTATAGAACCCAAGGCTAAAAGTAAGGCTTGCCTCCTTTGTTTCAGCCAAGTCCTTGATCACAGAAATAAGAAGTTACTAACAGTGCGCAAACAGAACAAGTGAGCAGAGCCTGGGCTTTTGAGTCATCTTAACACATGTCCCTAGTGGCTCATCTCACCATATGACCCATCTGCCTCCACACTGTGCACCTCATATATCTTCTCTTCCCAGGAACAAAGCCAAGGACATCACTTTCATATTCCTCATTCTCAGAGTAAAACAGGATGAAAAAAAAAGAGCATGCTATGCAATTTCCCTTTACAAAACATTAATTTTCACAGTTTTTATGCTAGACTGACAGTTGCAACTTGTTGAGTTCATCTTTAAGTTTTATAAGGGCCAACATGTTGACCATCTCTTCTCTGTGTATTTATTATTCCTCAAAAGTGCTTTCAAAATGTAAATCAAAGCTGCCTTCAAAGAATCCATTGAGTTAGTATATAAATGTGTTCAATTCCTGAGTATTAAGTCTCAGTACCCCAGGAGGTAATATTGAAATGTGCATCTTGGTTAAGCATCAGCCTTCCATTAGCTCTTGCCTACCAGGAACTAATAAGCTGCCAGCTAGGGAGAGTGTTAACTAGGTCATGATGGGGGGGGGCAAAGCTCACTTGGGCTCTTTTCAAGATGGAGGAAAAGTGAAGAAATCAATTAATATCCTTAAAGTAAAATCAAAGTGTTTTTAATGACAGTCAGACAACTGAGCTGCTGAGATGCAGTAGGTATTTTTTATACAGAGATGCTTCAGCTTCTGCACTGCTCACATCCTGAGCCAGATGATCCACATCTTGGGCTGCCCTATACATTCTAGGACGCATAAGAGCATCCCCAGGCTCTATCCACTGATGCCCACCCAGTTGTGACATGAAAAATTATCTCTACACATTGCTACTTGTCCCCTAGGTGGCAAAACTGCCTCTAGTTGAGACCTGTTCCTTTATATTAATGGACCATGACCTCCAATATCATTATGTACAGCCTTCATGTTCAAGGCAGCCGAGCAAAGCAATGGGAAGAAGTGGGAGCCATAGGAGGGGAGAAATCAACAACTGCAGAGGAACCATGGGAGTCTTCTATGTCTATATTTGTGTCTGTATCCCCTAGCTTCCATGGTCACTAGCGTGGTTTTGTTTTAATTCTTTATTATTTCATTTACAATTCCACATACATCCATGCTTCATGCTGACTTCCTTAGAATTCAAGAGAATGGAGGTTTGCATAAGTGAATATAAGATATTCTTTAATTTGTTTTTGTCAAACTGCATTTTTAATTGAAAGTATTTTTCCATAAAATGCATTCTGATCTTGTTTTTCCCCTTCCTCATTCATCCCAGCGCCTCTCCCTACCTCCCCACACACCCGACTACATGCCTTCTACCTCTCTCTCTTTAGAAAACAAAGCAGCAAATAAAAAAATAGGATAATAAAAACAAAGAAGCAGCACAAGAAACACACACACAGACAAATACAGGTATGCACACACACAAAAGCAAGCCCCATAAAGATACACAATTAGAAACCATAATATACAAGCAAAAGACCAGTAATATAAAAAATGCTCAAACAAAGTAATATGAAAGAAAAAAATCTACAAAAACACCATTGAGTTCATTTTCTGTCACCATCCACTGCTGGGCACAGGGCCATGGCCTTAAGTGTGGTTTGTATACCCAGTTAGACTCCATTGTAGGAAACAATGTTTCCTCTGCAAATGGTTGTCAGTTGGGAGGTAACTTCCTGGTTATGAATGGGAGTGCATGTCTACTCTCTCCTCTTAGTACTGGAACCCCATCTGGCTTGAATCTGGGCAGGCCCTGCGCATGCTGCCACAGTCTTTGTGAGCCTACATGCGTGTCATTCCTGTTGTGTCTGGAGGACACAGTTTCCTTAGTAACATCCATTCCCTCTGACCCTTACACTCTTTCTGCCTCTTCTTCCAAATAGATGGGAGGGGTTTGATGAAGACATCCTGTTTAGGATTGAGTGTCCCAAGGCAGCATTTTAAGTGACATTTATGTTCTAAAACAACAGAATTGGAGTAAGTAAAAATTGAAATTAATGTGGATACAGTTTTGATATAAGGCTCTAAATATATGAAGAAAACCACCAACTGTCTTGTTTTGCTCCTTGTTTACAACTCTGGGCATGAGAAAAGAGAAGCATTAAAGAGGCAGCCTGTCTTTGCTGGTGACCAGTGTGGCTACCACACTGCCCAAGAATCTCTGTGCACTGTCCTGTCTCATGGTGCCCATGGGAACAGCATTCGTGTTACCAGGGATGAAAACAAAGCTGGTGAAGCAAGACAGAAATGTGCTTTTTATAAAGTTGAATAGGTGAAGCTTTCCTGAAATTGGGAATCGGTGGCTCCATGGTCACTGGGGACTCAGATTTCACTCGATTGTTTTTAGCATACTGCTTCACCGCCAAGGACAACACCATCTTCTGAACCTGTAACCACCGTGACCAAAGTGCAAACTAAGAGAAGGAAGGAGGAGGAAAAGTGAATGGACAAAACCTCCCACTTCCTACATCTTCATTAATTTTTATTATTATCGCATATGTCTATGACTTATGTGGACAAATACGTGCATGGCACGGTGTGTATGCGCAAGACAGAGGACAACTCTGTGGAATCAGTTCTCCTCTTCCACCTTTATGTGGGTTCTGGGGGTCAAACTCAGGCCTCCAGGCAAGCATGACAATTGCCTTCACCCACTGGGCTACCAGCCTGTCCTGACTTCTTCCATCTTTAAATAGCCTCCCTAGACATTTCACACTGCACAGTTAGTTATATCTTATTAGTCAGAACCTGGTCACATGGCCATACCTCTCGAACTCCATTCACTCCACTCTGCTGGGGACCAAGACCTCTCCAGAGGCCACATCCTCACTCAACTTCTTCTCTTTGCCTCTCTACTTCTCTCATTTTCTTATAGGTTCTCCCCCACCCCCCACCCCTCTGTCCTCCTCCAGTCACAGGCACTGAATAGGAATTCAGTCACTAGATTTGTTCTTATTCAAGCTGCTTTACTGCCCATCTCACTGTGTGACTCCCAGAGAAAGTCCTTAGTCCTGTATATACTACTTTGTCCTACTTGCGATGGTGCATCTATGATCTGTGGTTGACTCCTTCAGCTTGGGAGGGGTTAGTGGCTACGGCTGTTTCCAAAATTCTGAACACCTCCAGTTGCTTCTGCAAACTCCATCTCAATGAAAAGTAAACTGCTGAAAATGGCTTAGAACTGCAGTCATTTGATACACATGGAAAACTGGTCTTCTGTCCCTTGCTTGGGAACTGACTCATTTAGTTAGACTCTACAGAGATGGCATTAAAAGTCACCTCAGTGACACAGAAGACCATAGCTCACATGGTTCACTCCAGTGTTGCCTCCTTCTGGTGGCCGGGAATCAGGAGAGGACATCACAGTCCTGCAGCATTCTCCACCAGGTCACAAGCATCTTTCCCTCACAATGACACACAGCTTCTTACTGTAACCCAAGAGCTTTTCTTGGCACACCTGGCCTTTCTCTCAGGTGTCTGAGATGGACCCCATGAATATTGAACAGTCTCACTTTACCTGACTGAAAAATTAATTCTGTCAATTTTAACTGACAGCTCATTTTAAATTTAAAATGATGAGGTGAATGGGTAGATGAGCTAGAGAGGGCATCAAAATAGTTAACAAAGCCTGGTGAGATGGCTCAGCCAAGAAAGTGCCTGCTGCACTAGTGTGAGGACCTGGGTTTCATCTCTAGTACCTACCAAAAAGCTGAGCACACATGGAATACCAGTGCTAGTGGGATGGAGACAAGTGAACTCCTGGAGCTCATCGGCTGACTACCTTAATCTAAATAAGCCTGTCTTAAGAGAAATAACACTTGAGGTTGTGCTCTGGTTTCCACATGCATGTGTGTGCACACAGACCAGTACAGACCAGCAGTGACCATCATAGACCAGCAGTGACCATCACAGACCAGCAGTGATAACCACAGACCAGCAGTGACCATCATAGACCAGCATTTATCACCACAGACCAGCAGTGACCACCACAGACCAGCATAGACCAGCAGTGATCACCACAGACCAGCAGTGATCACCGCAGACCAGCAGTGACCATCATAGACCAGAAGTGACCATCATAGACCAGCAGTGACCATCACAGACCAGCAGTGATCACCACAGACCAGCAGTGACCACCACAGACCAGCAGTGACCATCATAGACCAGCAGTGACCATCACAGACCAGCAGTGATCACCACAGACCAGCAGTGACCACCACAGACCAGCAGTGACCAGCAGGGATCATCACAGACCAGATGTGAGCTTTTCAGGATGTTTACAGAAACAACACCACGCATAAGCTGATGTCATAAAATGGAGAAAGTGAGCTGTGCATTTGCAACCATGCATCTACCACTCTCTATTGCTGACTATAAATGGGATCTGACAGGTGCTTCAAGCTCCTACTTCCTTAATTTCTCTGTCATGAGGGATTGCACCTTGGACTATGACATTGAAATTAGCTCTTTCTCCCTTAAGTTGCTTTTGTCAGACTATTTTAACATAGCAACAGAAAATGAAACTAAGACTCAATACAGAAAAGTATATAAAACACATATAGCAAAGCACATAAAACATAGTACAAGATTTATCAAGTATACACTTCGATGTTACAGTAAGATAACAGTATCATTATTCATTGTCATGAAGTGAATGCTCAGATAAAGACCACCAACATAAAGAAATGGAGTACCACTCTCCCCCATATGTCCCTTCTAATGAAAATGCCTTCTAGTTTAGTTTGACCTATTTTGGAAATTTATACAAATGAAATTATACAATGTTTTCTTCAGTCTCCCATTGCTTCATTCTGTGGCTTCAGAACATCTCTTGAATGAGTACCCACCCACCCACCATGAATGCATTTATACTGTGATGAGCAGACCAGCCCAAGACTGCCAACAACAGCATCAGCATGCACTCTGCTCCACATGTACGTGAGATACTCATGGGTACACACCTAGAAACGAAGATGTTGGTTAGTGAGGTCTGCACATCATCAGTGTAACTGCATGTAAGCCACTCTCCAGACCAGTGGTCCTGATTTACAGAACCCATTTCCCTCCATGGAGAACCCAGACGCTCTGAGAACCTGCCAATTCAAAGAATGTGTTCCAGTCTGACATTCTACCTTCCATCAGTCAGCTCAGTTCATGATACAATCTCATTCGATCTTCATTTGCATTTTCCTAATTGATAACCATGCTGTTTTTAATTTTATGCTTCTCCACTGCTATTTAAATACCTTGGCCATATTCCGTTGCATCAATCTGTGTTTCTAAA
The DNA here is from genome assembly GCA_030556225.1 of Cricetiscus sungorus. Classification (NCBI taxonomy): domain Eukaryota; kingdom Metazoa; phylum Chordata; class Mammalia; order Rodentia; family Cricetidae; genus Cricetiscus; species Cricetiscus sungorus. The sequence continues at coordinate 10,587,867 of JANBXA010000741.1, forward strand.
AAAAAAATCTATTTCATATATTTTAAATACTCTGGATATAAATCCATTATTAGATATAATCTCATTAAAGAAAACTAGCATTTTCTTTACAGTGGTTTGTTTAATTTTTATTTATATTTAATTTATGTGTAGGAGTGTTTGCCTTTATGTATGCATGTATACCTGGTGTCTTCAGAGGCCAGAAGAAGGTGTAGATCCTAGTTACAGGTGGTTTTAGGCCGTCATAACGCACTGAGAACCGAACCTGGGTCCTCTGTAAGAGCAGTAAGAGCTCTTAACTGCTGGGCCATTTCTCCAGCACCTACAATCCTTTATGATAAGCCAAAATTTTGAGATGGATAAATTTATCAAACTCATTTGCCTTGTTGGTTATTACTTTTAGTGTCTTTTACAGGAAATACTTGCAGACCTGGCACCACATGATGCCATTCATCTGAGGCCTGCATATTTTTCCTGTGGCATTCAGGTCTTACACGGACAAGGAATTGGTTTTTGTGCACGGCATGAGGCATAAGCTCAATTGATTTTTCTTCTATAAGAAAAACATCTCTGTTAATTCAAAAGTCCCCTCCCCAGTGTTCTGAAGCTACAGCTGTGTCAGTTGTCGCCTCTGTGCTCAGGTACGTACGCTCGCTGCTTACTTCTCTCTTCTGTACTGTTTATGTGTCCCCGCATCAAGCTCACAGCAGCCTAACAGGTGCTGTTTTACAGTGACTCAGGACACACGGAAGAAAACGTTCCCTGTGTTCTTGTTACATAAGAAAGAAAACATTGGCTTTTATAAATACTGAAAATCTTTTTTTTCAAGTCTGAAGAAGGAGGGGTAGAGGAAGACGAAGGGACAGGGTAAGAACAGTACCATCACAGCAGTAGGACTGTAGGGTTTCACCGGGGTTTCTACTAAATTTACAGAATCGTCTAAGAGGAATGACATATCACAAGCTGGCTATTGGATCTTCCAGCTGCTCCATGGCTAAGTGAACATTATTTGAGATGCATTAATGGCACTTCTCTTTAAGGAACCTCTTTCTGAAATTCTCATGGATGAACCTAATAGTTTACTTCTTGCTCATGCAAGTTCATTTGGGGCTGCTAACCCCTGCTGCTTCTGGGACCTAGGGGACCTAGGCTGGTGGGAACTGATGTGTTCTTGATAGTTTGCTTCCATGGGTTGTTCACGTTCAGGGCTCAAAAGCCAGGCTGGGGTTTTAGGAGCTAAGATTGGAAGTAGAAGGTGTCATTTCTGGCACATTCCATTGTCCAGAACTTAGTCACATGGCCACTAGGAGAGGGGGAAATCCCAGAGAGCTAGAGAGAAGTGAGCATTACTCAGTCATTCTCTCCTTGACTTCAGTCTGAATGAGAATACCCACCCACCCCAGTACAAGGCAGAGTAGACCTTGTCATAGAGCTGGAGCTGATAGCTTACATCTCTAATCGCAAGACTTATGAGTTCGAAGCCAGCTTGGGCTACATACTAATGAGTTCCAGGCTGGCCTAGGCTACAGAGTGAGACAAAAAATAAAACAAAACAAATTACAAACAAACAACAACAACAACAACACCCACAGTAGTTGCTCCAACATGCTGCAGTTTCTGAATATTTCACTGTTCAGTAGTGTGTGTGCACAGTAGGCCTCTGTAGAGACCCTTTTCCATGCTTTGTCACTTATGAATATGAAATTGTGTTGAATACCTTGCTGCATCGACTCTGGTAGTCATGTTTTTCTTTTAATCTGTACATGAACCCTCAGGCCAGTTTTCTCAGTTAACACTGAAATGCTAAACTCCATGCCATGGAATCCACCTGATGACAGATGTTGTCTTCCAGATGTCGCTGCTTTCAGCTTGCTGACAGTCCACTGAGGATCTCTGCACACATCTTCCCCGGTAAGACTGTCCTGCAATTTTGTTTTCTCATGTGCTCAGATTTGGGTACCAAGATTATGTGGAGGCATGAAACTAACTTCTATTCTCTTTAGCTCTGGGAAGACATCCCACAAGATAGCAACGGATTCTCTCTTAAATGTTGGTAGAACTCACTGAAGCATCTCATCTCAAATATGGATTCAATTTCTTTAGCCACACCAGGCTAATTTCATTTTGTCGAGTTCTTTCTTTTTATTTATTCTTTATATCTTTCAATGATATGCATCTTGATCCCATTCATGTCCCAGTCCCTTCACATCCATTCTCTGCTCCTGAAATGGCTCCCCCCACAAAGAAAAATTTTTAAGAGAAAAAAGGATACAATTTTAAAATAACACCCTTTTGTCCATAGATCTTTACTTGCAAGTGTTCACTGCAGTCACTGTTCTAGTTCGAGGCCCCTGGTTTCTGCTTCACTATCGATGTTGGATCCTCACTGAGACTCTTCTTGGATACCCTGTCGTTGCCCTGTGGAGACCCTGCAGCTTTGGGTCTGTGGGGTCAAGTCTCTTCACTTACTCCAGCAGATCATAGATGGGGTGGATGTTGCGGTGGGCCAAGTCATGGCTCTGGTTCTGGGCCTTGGCTGCTGCAGGGTTGGTCAGCCCTCCAGCTCTCCCTGCCCTCACCACCAGGGGGAGCTCTCCAGCATCGCCCAGGCTAGTTTATCCCTTGCAACAATGAGCAAGGGGTGGGGCCAGTTCTCCTGCTTTCGTGCCCTCAGGATCAGCTCTCCCCCACCTACACCATCAGGACTAGGTCTACTGTGTTGTGCAGGTGAGGTGTAGGGGCCACTCTCCCAAGTGCTGCAGCTGGTGAGGGGCGGGGCAACCCTCCCACTCTTAAGACCACAGAGCCAGCTTCACTGGTCTCAGGCCTTGATGGGTGGGGGGCTGGGGCAGAGTCTCTCCTCTGCCTATACTGCCACATGTGAGATGAGTAATGGGGACAGCTCTTCCTTGCTAGCAACATCAGAGCTGGGCCACCCACACCTCCGACAACAGGGCCCGCTCTGCTGTGCTGCCTAGGGATGGAACAGGGCCCACTTTTCTGAGTGCTACAGCTGGCAAGGGGAAGGGTCATACTGCTCATCTGTTGCAGGCAGTAAGGAATGGGGTCATGGTGCCAGTACAATAGAGCCAACCCTGTTAGCAGAGTTGTGGTGAGCCAGCCCCAAGCTGCAAGTGTCGGGGAGCTGACCCCACTTGGGGACCGGCTCGCCTACACCTAAGCTATACTGTGCTTCCCTGGTGAGGTACTGGGCCTGCTCTCCCGAGAGTTGCAGCTGGTGGGGGGCCAGGGACAACTCTCCCACTCCTGTGACCACAGGGCCAGCTATTTCACCTGCCTCAGGCACTGATGAGCGGGGAGCAGAAGGGCATCTCTCCCCAGCCTATGCGGTCACACGGCAGATGAGGAGTGGGGCTGGGTCTCAGGTGATCACTACTTTGGGGGCTGGCTCCCCAGCACCTCCACCAACAGGGCTGACTCTATTGTGCAGCCCATTTGAGGTTCAGGGACCTGCTCTCCTGAGAGTTACAGCTGGTGGGGACCTCAGCGACAGCTCTCCAACTTGCCTCAGGCATTGATGAGCAGGACAGGAAGAGCATCTTTGCCCTGCCTGTGCCGCCACAAGACAGATGAGAAATGGGGATAGCTCTGTTGGGCTCTATTTCTAAGGGGTTTGTTTTCAATGTAATTGCCGTCTCCAGTTCATTGCTCTAGATGTCCTCTAAGTCTGAAAATGTCTTCAGTGAGATTCCTTTTATTTTTTAGTTGTGAGCCTAGCCTTTAATGGCTGAGCCATCTCTCTAGCCCTCTGCCTTATTTTTACCAGCACATGCATTTGGAAGGCCTTGACTCTCATGGTCATCACTACTTCTGGTTTCTGCTCCACGTCATTGGTTTATGTTCTTAATTCTTTCTTTCCTACTATTTAAGATGGTTTTGTGGTTTCTTGTTTCTGAAGATGGATGAACTTCTCTCTTCTCACAGATGGGTGTAAGAACTGTTTAGCCATGCCCTACAAACTTGGATATATAGTATCTGAATTATCGCCTAATTAAAATATTTTCTAACCATTCATGATTTATCCTTAATAATTAGAATTGCTACTGGTTTTCCTTGTTGGCACAACAAGAAACAACTTTAGGGAAGGGAGATTGATTTTGGCTCATGGTTTGAGGGGACACAGTCCCTTGAAGTGGAGAAAGATGTGGTGGCAGAATTTTCCATATCAGCTTGCTTACCTAACTGGAGATCAGGAAGCAGAGACAGGACAAGAAACAGGATAATATTCAGGTCTCAAGACCCACCCCATAGGGAGCCACTTCCTTCTGCTAGCCCCTACCTCCAAAAGACTCCACCACCCTACAAAACAGAGCCATGAACAGGGAGGGAATTTCCCATGCAAATCACAATACTAAGAAAGGTAGAAATTAAATTTTCTCTTAGCCTAAGAAGATTTTTCTGGATAACTTGATCTACTGATTTCTAGTAGAATAATGCAATGGTAATCCTAATCTATGTGTTTTTAAACCCTTTAGCCACACTGATCTTTTTCTGGCCTAGTGTATTCTGTGTATGACTGAGAAGACAGATCCCATACCTTCCACGTCTTAGTAGGGACCCCCAAACCCACGTTTATGGTGTTGGAGAATTCTCTCAGAACATGGGTGTCTCCCGTTCTCTTTTGCCTGCCTCCCTTCCTGTTTCCTCCCATCTTAATCTGGCCATTCCTTACAATGTCAGTTGTTGTTTGTGATGTTTTTAGTGTGTATTTAAATCTTTTACCCAACACCTTACCTTGTTTTCAGTGTGTGAGCTGAACTGAATGGCCCCGCCTGCCGTCACTGAAGCCTGGAAGCGCCAGCCTCACTAATGCTATCGGCTCTGATCCTCCCCTTACCTAATTTAGGACATTATGTGAAGTGTAATAGTTCTTCTGACTTCATATTTTATTGCTGAAGTGCGAAGTTTTCAAATTATAACTGATGGTGTAAAACGTGTGCAGCCCCTCTGAATGTTTCCAGAAGCCCAATTATCTTCCTCTTGCTAATCCTTAGCAGCATGTATGGAATTGTAAAGGACACTGCAGGAGTCACCGCCACTGGCAAGTGTGCAGCTGTTTCCAGTCACCGTGGGTCATGTCTCCTGCTCTCTGAAAGCATCGCTTAATGATGTGGAGTCACGTGTCTTACCAGATGAGGAACTCAAGGCTTGGAACTGAGCCCCGGAGAAGAAATTCCATCCTTGTCACATAATGGTAATGTACTAGCAGACCCCAGCCAAATCTTCTTGCCTCACTTGGTCAGTCTTTCCATCTACAAAATGGGTCTAACTTCCATGAATCAAATATGGCTTTGCATACATAAGATTCCAGGCACCATGGCCAGCATGAAGGTGGCACTCACTAAGACTCCTTGAATCAGTTTGGAGGTACCAGATCCTGGCAACACCAAAAGGCAGAGCAAACCTGTTCCATATGAGCATTCTATGAAAGAGACACTTCAGAGTGCAAATAGCAGGGGTATTGTGCACACATGTGTATGATGATGCTATGCAGGAAAAGCACACTTGAGAGAACAATTAATAAAGAAAAAGTACTAGGTTCTTTGTTTCGTTTTCTCAGCTCCCTGAAATTCTTAAAAGATTGAAGGCCCTTGCAGAATTCATAATGCTGGGTTTGAGCCACTTTTGCATTTTGTGTGTGTGCAGCTGTTCCCCCACTACAAGCATGCACATCTGCTCATTAGCAATACAATATAATTCCCACTGTCTAATTATTTGCAGATGATAGATTTCTTATACATGATCTAAAAAAAGGATAGTCCTTCAAAACTGGTGACTTATTTTAAAAAAAGAGAGACTAACTTAAAAGGGTCAGCACAATAAAGTTCAGATATTAATTTGGCAAGTTCAAATATACGTGCACCAGCACTTAATTGCCCACTTGATGGGAAACAGGAGGAAAATGGGAGTTTTCTCCCTGCAATTAATGTTTCCCAGTAGACAGCATGGGAGGGTGCATGGGGGAGACACTGGCTGCTCTTCCATGCACCTGGAAAGAGGCCATGGAGCAACCACACCAAAACACTTAGATTAATGTTTCATGGAGAGTGTGTGTGTGAGGAAGACATGCAGGCTAGAGGGAATTGACCTGAGAGGTGGCATCCTTGGAGTTCTGGAGAGATAGCATGTTGGTGCATGTCTGTAAGCTTCATGCTGGATGTGAGGGCTGAGATAGGTAGATGCCTAAAACACTCTGGCTAGCCAGTCTAGCCTATCAGTGAGTACTTTGTTTAGTGAGTGACCCCACCTCAAGAAACAAAGTAGAAAGCCATGGACAGAACACTTGCTATAGACTTCTGGCCTCCACAAGTTTACCAACATCCACATGGATACATGTGCGCACACACATACACACACAAACACAAATACACCCACACATAAGGACCCCCAACACACAACACACACACACATACACACACACACAGTGAGAGAGAGAGAGAGAGAGAGAGAGAGAGAGAGAGAGAGTTCTCCAGAATTTCCAGACCTATGCATGAACTAAGAAACCCTACATGGATGATAGCTGGTTTTCCAGTCTAACCATGTTTGCAGAGGAGACCTAGAACCTTGCTGTCTGCTGTAAGGTGGGGAAGGAGAGGTGAGGAGGAGGAATTGGTTGAGAGTTTTAAAAGTATGTGGACAAAGACTAGGAATCTGCCAGGAATAACTGGAGCAGGAGACAGGGAAAGGGATGGCTAGATAAATAAAGTACGTAGAGAAACACTGGACTTCGTGAAAGAGCAGGACAGAAGGGGCTCATATACCAACTCTTCCATGGGCAGTGGGCACTGCAGCCACTGTGGTCTGTCTACATATGTGGGCTATGTGCGCCTTGGAATAGACAGTGGTATGTAGGAAACAGAGGGAAATGCATAAGCATGACCACATGCACACTTCCCCCTTGTTAGGATTCCCTCAACAACTCATCAGTCCGGCTATTTGCACAACTCTCCCACTGTGTTAGGAGTTCCAGGCAATCTAGAGATGACTTAACGTGTGCAGCAGCTTGAGCTTTGGCGCTACACATCCTATGCTGCTTCTTGCAAAGGGACTTGAGCATCTAAAGGTTCTGCATGATTGCGTTCTCATCTCTGAAGGGCGACTCCACATTTCCTGAATGTATTCTATGCAGGCACCATGCTCTGGGCTGCAAACCAAATTTACTCCTACTTCTTGACACACACCCACTGGACAGGAACTAGGTTCCAAATACAGAAGCTGAGGCCACTCCTTTGCCCAATGAGAAAACATTTCATGTGAAACTCTCTGAAGGAGAGAAACAATAAGCAAATAAACTTTGTGATGGCTAAGCTTGGTTGTCAACTTCCCACATCTTGAATCACTGGAAACACAAGGTGCTAGGAACTCCTGGGAGGAACTTTCTTGATGGAGTTATTTAAATGTGAGTAGCACCTTCCGGTGGCAGCACAGATAAAGGGACATGGAAGAAAGAAACTTGGCATTTTTGTTGCTTGCCCTCACTCTCACTGGCAAGATCATCTACCCTGTTGCTTCAGCATTTTAGACCAAGAGAACCTTTGAATAGGTATACAATGTTTGAATATGCTTAGGTGCTGAGAAAGAAAAGAAAATGGGTATAGATAGCCATTAAAAATAAATAGTTTAAAAATAATAAAGTTTTTAAAGAAAGAGTAGTATAAAGAAAATAAGCCATGTAAGGATAGGAAATACACACGGCATCTGGATCCTGTATGGTGTTTTGTTTACTTTGAATAAATTTGAATGCTGAGGAGCTAAGGGCAAACATTGCTGAAAGACATTGTATTGTGGGAAAAACTACTAAATTAAGTCAGACTATATATTTGAAGGATGTCTTAACTTTATAATGGAAGTCAAAATTGTAATACATTGGGGGAGAGGTCATGCTTTTGTTCCCACAGGAAACAAAAAGCTATGGATTGCTTTAAAATTAATAAAAAATCATATGGACCAAGGAAGATCTCTGAAAACAATGGCTACAGACATGAAACAAAATAAAACAAAACATGTGATCCCTCCACAAGGGAGACATGATAAATCTTGTTGGCTACAGAGTCCTCATGACTTATTATTACATGCCATCCTTTTATATAGCATGGATGTAGATTTATATTACAGTTTGATTATGCAGTCCAAATGAACTTATAATGTTGGCAGACTCCTTACATCTGCTCAAACACAAAGGAAAGAATCATCTTTAGCTGATTTGTGCACACCACACATTCCAAACTTGTATTAATACATATATGAATGTTTTAAGTTTGTGTGTTAAAAACAAAACAAACAAACAAAAAACCAGACTCCAATGAAACCAACAAAGACAAGTATCTCAGGTGTTCCAGCCTCTCAGAATGCCTCTGTTACAGTTTCTTCAAAAATATTCATCAAGAACAACTTTAAAGCTGCTGGATGAGATGGTTCAGCCTCATAGACTACTCCAGCCAGGACTTCAAATACACCCTGAACTTTCCCATCATATCAAGACTGGGCAACAGCTAGCTCTCCCAGGACTTGACCATTATCTCAATTTTCTTAGGGTCTCTTGAAGATGCCTTCACCCCAGACAACAAGAAATAGTCTAGAGAACATGATGTCTATATTCCCAAAAGGTCGGGTAGATAGTTTTTAGTCATTCAGTGGGTTATGAATGTTTATCATTGTTTAATAGGGGGTTTGGTTGCAAGTTGTTATTGAACATGGTCAGAGAGAATGCTAAGCAAAGGAAGTTAGATTCAAGGATCCCCTTCTAAAATGATAAAAAAAAAAGGGGGGGGATTTAGAAATGATAGCATGAAAGTGTAATTATTGAATCTACTTTTAAACTAAAGAGCAACTTTTAATCTCAAATACTTTACATTGGTTTGGATTTTTGTATATTGATACAAAATTTGAAGTTATTTTTGCTGTATACATGAGTCTACTCTTATTTAAGATATTATACATACATAGCTCATTTAAAAATATAATGTGTAATTCTAGCCATTGAAAGCTATTATTACAAACTATTTAGGATAGTTAAAAATACAGGTTAGTAGTTAGTCACCTATAACAACCAAACTTTGTGGTCATGTTAGGTATGCTTTCAAGGTTAAACGGAGATATTTTAGATTGTCTTCAAACATTTCAGACACCTACAGAATATGGCATTACTGATGTTTTAGTAACGAGTCTTTGAGTAACAGTGAGACATATCTGCTCCTCGCTGCACCAATCTACTTCAAAAAAGGATGATGGGTGTTGAAAAGAACCTCCATATGAAGTTTGCTTTCATTTGTTGCAAAGCTAACCACTAGGCAAAAACAAACAAACAAACAACAAAACAACAACAACAAAAAACTGACCTTGTCTCAACTGTTCACAGTATGCTGTCCAAATTAAATAATCAGGACACAAGAGAAGGCGACTGCTGAAGTTTGCCCTTCAAAATTCCTACTTCACAAAGGAGTCTGATAGATATTCTCAGCCTGTAGGCCAAAGATGGTTGCCCCAATATTACTGAGGACCTTTGGATGACTGTCCAGGAAGCCAGATGTTTCTGTTATTTCTATAGTTTAGGAAGTTGTTTGCTCTGCACCTCCTGTTTTCTCAGGTAAAATTTTATCTTTCTCTGGTTTCTAATGGTGTTTGAAGACCAGATACTTATACTTTGTTATCAAACTCAGAAAAGAAACTTATAAAAGAGAAGTAAAGTTTGTAAGATTGAGAGACATAAAAGCTTAAGATGTTTGTCTAAGAAAATGTTTTAAAGTCTGAAAAGACATTTTTAGGATGGTAATACAAGTTATGATAAAAATGGTTTAGATACAATCCACCTGCCTCTGCCTCCTGAGGGTTGGAATTAAAGGTAAATACCACCATGTACCCAAAAATAAATCTTATAAAATAAAAAAAAATAGTTTAGGGATAAAACATTGGTTTCATCAAGATAAAGTAGATAATAAGAGTATTTTCTCTAAAATTTCCAAATACTAATGGACTGGACATTGTGAATATAATTCTGACCTGATAATTGTTCTTACTTTATATAGCTTTACTATGTTAGAGTTAAAACCTTTCCTTTTTATTTAGACAAAAGGGGGAAATGTTGCAGGATATTTGTTTACACTTTGTGAAGATATATCACTTTAATAAGAGCTGAGGGGTTAAAGAGATGGCTCCGGTTAAGAGCACTGGCTGTTCTTCCAGAGTTCCTAAGTTCAATTCCAAGAAACCACAATCACTTACAACCATCCATAATGAGATCTGGTGCCCTCTTTCAGCCTTCAGGCATACATGCAGGCAGAACACTGTATACATAATAAATAGATAAATAAATAATTCTTCTTTAAAAAAAAAAAAAAAGCTGAATAACCACTAGCTAAGCAGGAGAGAATAGGTGAGACTTCCAGAGAAAGAAGAGAAATGGGGAGACACCTGAGAAACATGAAGGAAGTCAGATGTACAGAATGAAAGGAAGGTAGAAAGCCATGTGGCAGAATGTAGGTTAATAAAAGCAGGTTAATTTAAGTTATAAGAGCTAGTTCAGAACAAGCCTAAGCTAAAGGCCAAGCTTTCATGATAATATGTCTTTGTACCATTATTGGGGCCTGGTGGTCCCAAAAGAAAGTCAGACAAGAAAACTTGCTACAACTTCTCTCTTCTTCTTTCCCATCTCTACCTGGTAGCTCCTGAGACTTACAGCCTTCTTGTTGTGTTGTTTTTCTTTCACACACTAATAAGAAAGTTCCAAACTTTCTTCTGAGTCTGTTTTTAAATTCTTCTATTAACAAGAGTAAAAACCAATGAGAGGGAACTTTAATTTCCTTGGTAACGACAGAATGTGGCCAAGGAAGAAGATGGAAATAATATATGTCCACGTGGCTGGTTCAGGGCTTGGCCAGGCTCAAAGCTACAGACAGCATCACCACTCTGAATCCACACTCACACAGAAAGTATGATTACAGATGTCTTGATCATGGAGCATTTTCATTAAAATTTTGGAGGAATGACAGTTCACCATCAGATTATTGTTAGAGCTATGCTATGCTAGAAAAGAGAAGGGAATTAAGCCCAATGTGAACCCAAGTAGCAGTAGGTCAAGCAAGTCAGTTCTTGCTCTTCAGGCTGGGTTGATGACTTGATAATTCTCCCCTGCAGCTCTGCCATCCCTGTGGTCCACAATGGCTCCCTACTATATCCAAGTACATGATTGGGGGAGGAAGAAGAGGGAAGAGGACAGAAACAACACAGTGCTCCATTGCACCCCCATGCAGAGAAGGATAATGAGGAGGTGATGTTGAGATAGTAAATATCCTTCCTAGACAATATACAACCACTAATGTATATTAACTTGAACTTAATACACCCATTAATGCCTTAGTAGTCCAACTTCCAATACATACTATATTTTCATGCTAAGGAATATGGAAGTTTGAGTCTTTTTTAAAAGATTTATTTTTCTGTTTATGATTGTATGTATGTGCATCATATACATGCCTGGTGCCTACTTAGATCAGAAGAGGGCACTGGATACCCCAGAGATAGAGTTATGGACACTTGTGAGTCACGATGTGGTAGCTGGGATTTGAACCTGGGTCCTCTGCAAAAACACAGGCGCTCTTAATTGCTGAGCCATATCTCCAGCCCCGAAGTTTGAGTCTTTATTAATGGTTGCATATCCATCTAAAATTATAAGCCATACAAATGGAGAAATAAATACTGGGTCAATAGCCACTGTTAACAGGCCATGGCTTCCAAAGAATTACTAGAAGTTATTCTTAGCTTGGTGCCACCATGAGAGACCTACAAATCCTACAGTAGGCTGGCCTGGCTTAGCGACCATTGGATGCATTATATGGGCAGGCATTCCTATTTCCCAGGGGTTGTTATGCTTAACAAAATATAGCTTTCACTTTAGAATAGAATTAAATCCATAGTAGTAGTATTTATTACACTCACTTAAAAAAGGACATTGAAGCCATAACTGTTACCACAAAACACTCATCAGCACATTTGCCATAGGAGGAGATATTCCTGCCCAGGAAGTTTGCTCCTTTCTAGAGCTAGAGAAAGAATACAGCCTGAGATCCAGCAAACACAGGACCTACCAACACTGGGCAAACTTCTGAGGCCTTAGGAACCTTGCCTCTTCTTTCCCATTAAATGAGGATTACAAACAAGATGAAGTGAAGTCAAAACTATAAAACAGTCATCACTAAGGCTAGCCCCTAAAAGGTCCTTAATAACTGGAGAGGTCCCTGACACCAGATAAAAGAGATTAAATAGCTTGTAATTGAGAAGTCAGATCTATGAGCTGGAATCTCGGCATTGTATTTTGTGGGTCTATAATCTGTGCCCTAGGCAGTAATAAGAATATTGAATTGTGTCACCTGCGTGCACACACTATCAGGAGATAGACCAAGCATGAGAGCCTAGGACTTGACCCAAGTCTTTTCATTTCTGTCTAAACAGCAAAATTCAGAAGGCTGAGAGTGGGGTTCACCAGCTTGCTGCCACTGTCTGCATCAACAGTATCATGGAACCAAAACACAAGCAATTCTGAACTCTTCCCAGTCACCTGAGGGACAAGAGAGACTGTGAATATAAAATCCAACCTCTAGCAGATGAAGAGCTATGCAGCTATATAAACACAAACTTCAAAATCCGGCGAAATTTGGTTATGTGGAGAAAGATCTAACACCACCTGGCACTCTCTTGGTACCTTGAGGTCTTCATGCTAATCTATTTAATTCTTATGCCAGATATACCATGAGGCCAGGAAATATTTTTAGCAGATAAAAAAAGAGAACTGAATGTCTTGACCTGTATCTCAAGGCTGGAGAGGTCTAAAACGGGGCCAGGACAAAATCTCTTCAATCTCTGTCTTTCCCACATTCTCTAGGAAATCTCAGCAGTTAAGTTAGGGGACCAAGTGGGCATAAGTGGGTACACATCATTCCATCCTTAGAAATCTACAGTTATATCTGCCCTGTGGACAAAGACAGAAAGCAAGCACAGGATTCGTTGGCCTAAACTTGAGGATTTGGGAAAAAATAAATGGTAGATGAAGTGAAAGATTCTCTTCTGGCCAATCTCTTGGGACTGGCTCACAGCGACTGTGGAAAGACAGGTCTCTGGCCTCATCTCTCTCTCTCTCTCTCTCTCTCTCTCTCTCTCTCTCTCTCTCTCTCTCTCTCTCTCTGTCTCGTCTGTGTCTGTGTGTGTGTGTGTGTGTGTGTGTGTGTGTGTGTTTGCTCACACGGGCAAGCCAGAGGTTGAAGTCAGTTGTCCTCAGTCACTATCCATTTTTTGAGTCAGGGTTTCTCACTGGATCAGGAGCTCATCAGTTCAGTTATGCCAGTCAACCAGTGAATCCCCTTCTGTCTCTACTTCCCCAGCTCTGGAATTACAGGCAGTGACATCCAGTCAGGCTTTTGACATGGGTGCTGCATACTCCAAACTCAGCCTCGTGTTCGTATGGCAAGTACTTTGCTGACTGTTATCTCCCAAGTTCCCAAAAAGTATCATGTAGAGAGCTGTGAAGTGCCATGCCTTAAAGATGGCGCTGGCTTCCGCCTTCCACCTCCCCAAGGGTGAGCGCTCTCTGGCGTAAACAAGCCCTTATTTGGTTAAGTCTGTTCAGCCTGTCTTCTTCTGCATTAGAGTAGCCTATCTGCAGGGTCCACGTAGCTCACTGGGGTTGGTTAGCGCAAGGGTATTTAAGCCTATGCAGGGGTCCCTAGGGCTCTTGCGGGTCAGAAGAACATGTTTCAAGGATCCTGAAATAAACTGCATGAAGAAGATCTTCACGGAGTCTCGTCTTCCTTGCTGGCGAGGCAGGTGCATACAGTATCTAAAAGCACCAGAATCTTTTTGCCAGCTTTGCTCTCTTCTAAGTGGCAACCCTGTCGGGACTCTGCTCTACCCATAAGGGCAGACACTATGAGTGGGGCTTCTGTCATTTGAAGCACAGAAAGAACACACAGGATTCCCATTTCTTCTTAGTTCTGAGGGTCTGACTAGCTTGCAAAGATATTTTAAGCTTAAGTTACTGCTTCTTCTTCTGTGCTGGGACCCTTGACAATAGCAAAATTTTCCACACTTGCAAATATCAGCCAAGGATTCTACTTTCCTTCCAAATTCATTAAACTCTAATCCAAAAATGTGAGTGGCCCTTCAGACCCCTAACAACTTCATCAAGAAGGTTCTAAAATCTTCCAACATGTTCTTTCTGATCTGTGTCTCTGTAGTCATATTATTGGGGAGAAGGGCATGTTTTCTGGTGTGTCCTCTCATCAAAGGCCAGGTAGCCCTGCTTGACTTCTTCAGCACTGGCAGTCTTTTTGCTGATAAGCAGTTCTCATGCAGGTGGGAGCATCCCCGGGAGGGCTTTAGGAATTGCTTATTCTCACTTCTGGAAAAGAAACTTGAGGGGCTATTGCTTCACAGCTCAGAGTTACCCACACCCACCATCTTGCTCTCTCCTGGAAGTTCCCTGTCTGCTCTGCATGAGATAGCTACTTTGCATGCCTTCACTACCCTCATGCCAAGCAGCTCTCTTTGCACAGCCATTTCCCTCGGAAACATGATGAGGAAGGAGGCCAAGTCCATTCCCAGGCTAACTCTCTCCTGCCAGCTACTACCCTCACTTCAATTTGCCCTTGGAAAAAATTATACATGACCACAAGTTTAGAAGCTTCTGGGGTCCCTGGGAATATGACTTGGGGTTCTCCTGAATTTGTATTTTGGCTTGTTTTTCCAGTGTGCAGTCTCACATACACTTATCCTAGTGCTCCTGTAATCCTGTTCAACTCAGCTCTGACTATTTTCTTGTGAGAGCACATTTCTCTCTGTTTCAGTGGCTGGGTCCTCCAACCTACTCAGACCACTTAGTGATGAGCATCACCAAATGGCATCATGCCTGACAAATAGAGGACACACAAGGTCCTGAATGGACAATTGCTTCCTTAGTAATTCAGAGATGGTGACAGGAAGAGTCTCACATATTTTCCACCCACACATCCCAAATCCTAGACACTGATTCTGAATCACTGAGGAAACCCCAAATCAAACCACCAAGTCTGGAAGAAGCATTTTAGTGACCTCTCTTTCATATCTTAATCGACAGTGAGACTATTAACCAAATGGCTTAGCCTTCTGATTTATAAGTCAGATTGGTATAGTCAATAGTTCCTAATTTGGTAAGCACCATGACGAAATTAGACAAATGGATGAGTTAGAATTTCCATGATTGAAGGCATAGAAATTTGATAGTCTAGCTAAAGAAGAGCAGGGAGAACATGTGGCTCTGGGGCTTAGGAAGCCTTGGGACAGCTGGCAGAGTGGGAGGCTGGCTGCAGGAAGGGCAGGTCTCTGGCCCCTAGAACCTCCTGGTGGGTTTTACATCTCAGTGCCACTCATCTTCTTTCCCCCATGAAGAGGCTGTCCACACACAGAGCACCTTAGCCTTGGCAACCCAGCAAAGGGAGGCACCTTCTCTTCTCATGTAACTAGCTTTAGGAAATGACCCTCTCGGCCGAGTCATCCACTCATTCCCTTGGGGGGGGTAGAGAGAGAGAAAGAGAGAGAGAGAGAGAGAGAGAGAGAGAGAGAGAGAGAGAGAGAGAGAGAGAGAGAGAGAGACTGTTACCATGTTTCACTGCATTTAGCTATCCCCAAAGTAATTCTGCTAATGTAATGACAGGAAGAACATTGAAAGGTAAGGCTCCATTCAGTCCACGATGTTCACCTGGATGGGTTTTAAAACACCTTCCAGTTTATAAGTGTGTGAATGGCATTAAAAACACCTCAAGGAGGTGTCACTGGTGACAAATCTGTCACCAGTGGACACTGCTGTGGGCTGTCACTCTAGTGACAGAATAATGGGTTCAGTGTTGTGCCCTCTTCTTTGCACAGCTGAAGTCTCTGTTCCTGTACCACAGAATGTGACCATGGGTGCTTTTACCTGTGTCCATACCTATGTACATGTCTGTGCCTGGTGAACTTGGAGGCTGGAAAAGGACATGTGAGCCATCACGTGGGTGCCAGGAATTGAATCTGGGCCTTCAGGAAGAGCCCCAACTGATGATTTATAAAAGGTAATTAAATATAACAAGGTCATTATGGTGAGTCCTAATCTAATATGATTGGTGTCCTTGTAAGAAAAGGAAGCACACCTAAGAAAGACCACATGAGGATGTGGAGAGGAGAGGGCCATCAGCACACCAAGGAGAGAGGCCTCTGGAGAAATAAGACCTGCTGACTCCTTGGCATTGAATTTCCAGGTTGAAGAGCCTGTGGAACCTTGAGGAAACAAATGCCTGCTTTAAAAGCCATTCAGGGGTTCATACTTCATTATGACACTAATACAGTAACTCAGGCCATAAACAAGCAAACAAAATCTAGAGGTGACTGAGTGAGGACTGTTGAGGCAAATGTAGTGTACGTGTAGTAGGGAATAGAAAGTCTTCAAGGACCTTTCTTGGGAAATCATCTTCCAGGTATTCAAGGGCCAGTGCCTGCTAACATACTGTGCTGATAAAGACACCACAAGGTGGGATGGTAAGATATTAAAGGAGGTAAAGATAGAAAAGTTAGCGACACACTAGCCTTGTCTGAGATGCTGCTGAAGTGAGACCTCAGGAGTCCTTCAGAGACAGAATACTGGATAAGACAGCTAAGTTACAGCCTGCAAGCCCAGCCTGCTGGAACCTTGGCCTGGGGCTTTCTGGATTCCTGATGTGGGTCTCCTGGATAGTCAAGATGCTCTCAGCATCCTATCTTGACTCTCAGCTTCCCCAGACACATGACTGAATGTCTGTCCATCTGATGGGAGACTTATTAGAATGGGCTCTTAGATATATGTACCAACCAGAGCTTAATGTCCACACTGTCAGGATGGCCTTCCTCACGTGCTAGGTCACCCCAGTGATCCAAACTTTGGTGTCAGCAAACCTGATTGCAGTGCTTTTGTTCCTGTAGGCCTTGACCTCCGCCCCACATCTGAGTTCTCTTCCACCAAGGACCCACCACCATAGAAAACAGGTGTTGTCATTACAGCTCTACCCAGATCTTAGCTGTCATCTACCTGGTGGACTTCCCTGGTCCTGCTCTCACTCTGATCTTTGACCTTTGCAAATGACCCTAGTAGTGGAGAGTTCTAGTCCAGCATGTGGGGGGACACATTCAACACAACAAACAGCACTTAAGACCTGCCAACTTGCTCTGATGGGCCCATGTTAGGATTGTACTACAAGCACAAACATATCTGGGAAGGAAATGTCCACACGTCAAGAGTTAGTCAGTATGGCAAACCCACCATAGATAATCCCAATGGGGAAAATCATTTCTGTGAGCAGACAGAGTCTAGACAAAAGGTGCTTATGCAAGATCCCAGTTGGGAAGCTTCGGCATCCCCTCATGTGGCAGCAACAAAGCCACCCCTGTTAAGGTGGCTAGGATGGAGATAATAAGAAATCCTTCATTATTGGCTATTACCACAGTGTTAGCCAATGGGAAACTTTCTGATTTCGAGCATATCCAAATAATGTTTCTGCCTAGTAGTCAAAATACATTAATGTTCCCACATAACAGATTCCAAGGAGGACAAATGAAATGTTTGAATAATCCAAGCACTGTGGACTGCTGAACACTATTTTTCACCTTTATATTCTTTTTTTCTCCTTCCTGCAATCACCCACAGGCGTTTCTTTAAAAAAAAACAAACCTGATGATGTCAAAAGATGAAAAAGGCTAAACTCTGAGAAAACAAAGGGACCATAAATCAGGAAAACTTTTCGGTTACTGGAAAGACACTTTAATTTTGTAGACAAAAGGCTGCATTAAGGAAGAATAATGCAATAATCAAAGGTGGAGGGATCTCCATTGTCTGGCGTCTTTCTCTGTGGGAATTTTCCCACCCCTGACAGCTGTAAAGGGGGGAGGGGCGCTGACTGTGGCTGTGCCTTTATTCTCTCACCCCTCCACTCCCCGAGTGCCCCCGCCCCATTCTGTCAGTAAATGTCTGCAATCATATTCTTGAGCTCCTGTGTGATTTCAAGGTTCATCTCTCCCATGCAGCTCAAACACTAATTATCCCAGCTGTAATTAGTAAGATAATTAAATACTGGCTCACTCATCACTCTACCTTGGGTCGGGTCGTGATTCTCCCAGAAGACCTTGAGCAGTTCCTCAAAGCTGATGTGCTCTGGCTGGTACACAACCCGGACGACTTCTGCATGGCCGGTTTTTTCTAGAGAGAGATGGAACATACAACCCAATTTTACTGATAACATCAAGTCATTGCAAGCTCTTGGTACTCCAAAGACCCCGCAGATGGAAGCTGAACTCTTCTCTCTGATGGAAGGGCACAAGTGTAATTGGATTTCAGTTGCTGGTCTCTCATCCCAGGCTCTGTCCCCAGTTATAAATGCGCATTTATCCCCCGGAGATGCCAGGATGAAAACTTCTGTGTCCGTTCATACGAGAACTAAACTCCACTTTCTTTTTTCTCCCCACCATGCATTTATTCAGGTGTGTGGGTACACATGTGTGGGCGTACATATGGACACTTCAGGTTGATGTCAGGAATTTTCTCGGTCGCTGGTCTATCTTATTCACAAGATTTTTCAGTCAAACCTAGAGGTTGGTAATATGGCTAGTCTCCTTGCTGGTTTGCTCTGAGGATCTTCAACCTCCCTGCTGCTGGAGTTACAGGGGGGCTGCCACACCCACTCTGGCTTTGACATGGGGATTTGGGGGACCTGAACTCCAGTCTTCACACATTTGTAAAGCAAATGCTTTAGCTGCTGAACCATGTCCCCACCCTGAATTTTCATTTCTCTAATCTGACTTTTATGACATCGAGAGCCAGTCTGACCCAGTGCTCAGGACTGAAAACTCTGCAAAAGGGAATTTCCTGAGATATTTTTACATCACCCTATGCTATGTGGAGTAGGCTCAGCTGAAGTACAGTTCCAGAGAGAGAAACCTGCAGAAATGAACTGAGAACTCATCTTGATGAGATAAATTAGCGAGTGGTGAGACACTGCTGTGCTCTGAACACTGAGAGTGCAGTTAGAGACAAGCACCCAGAAGGTTTTATTTTCCCAGCTCACTTCCTCTCTGTGGTAAATATCAATGCTGGAAAATGTCTTTTGTGGGGTATACTGCGAGTTTGTTCTCACAGGCAATCCTGAAGCTGTCAAGTTCATGCTCTTCCTGTTGGCCAGTCTCAGAACCCTACAAATTGGCCTCCCCAGACAACACTATCTCTGTATTTAAACCTGCTCACTCTCCCTTTTCTGTCACCTTATGTATCATAAAGAATTTGGCCTTGTCCAAATTGAGGTCTGGCCTTTGCCCTTGGTGCCTGGGAGATAAACTATAAGATATCCAACAGAAATGAGGCTGTTCACAATGGATTTTAGGATGAAGCAAACTATACACGGCAGTCTTAAGGTGGGACTGATCACACAGAAAGAACAACCATGAGATCTTGGTGGGCATGTTACTAGATAACATGGAGGCTGACTCCAACCACACAGGGCAATCACTCGGTTGATCATGCTGACACAATAGGTGCTGCCTGCATAAACTCCTAGGACACCAAGGCTTAGGTGATCAGCACCTTGTATACTGTCAAGCCTGGATACTGGAGATTGACTTATCTCAGCTCTGCTGAAGAAAGTTCAGAAGCCCCTGGAACCCATCCAGACACTGCTCTGCCTCCCTGGCTGACCTGGAGCTCTGCCCTGCCCTGGTAATAAACCATAACCATTCTTCCATTGAATTCTGATGATCCTTCACACCAATGACCAACTATGAGATTGTCTGGGAAGGGCTCCAAACTTAAGGCTCAGCAGGGCAGAGGTTCCATTGCATGTGGGGTTTCTCTCGTTAGTTCTGTCTGATAGCAAGGAAGACAGAAACTCCACTTTACAAACCAGACAGCCAAGATACACAGAAGTTAGATTCACCCAAGGCCACGCAGCTAGTGAATAACTGTACCACAATCTAAACACGTTTGTCTACCCACTTCACACCCAGGGGCCACTCACTATGCCAAAGGAGAGCAAGCAAGGTGAACGTGGGGAACCTGAGCTCAGGAAAGGAATAAAGTCTCTCGGTCTCTCTAGTTTTTTAATATGTAAATTTCTTCTCTATTATAGGCGTGATGTTTACGAATAATGTTAAGCCAAGAAGATGTGAGAAATGTAAGAGAAGTAACAAGGAGGAAATAAAATCATGTGCTGCAATGAAGGTTTGAGCGAATGGCACTTACAATAACTCATAACACTCCCTCAGATGGTTGTCTGATTACTTCTCCACTCATTTCCTATCATTGGGCATTCACACAGAATCCTATTTCTAGCCATGAATGTAAATATTTCCCCACACTTCAGAGGCATCTCAAGTCACAGTTGAATAACTAGAATTTCTGGATCAACATTATAAATATTGAAAGATTCCTTGGTGCTCAGTGCCAAACTCCTCAGTAAGGCTGACCACATTTCCTTTCCCAGGAGCCGCATGAAGGCCAGTCTCACTCACTATCATGGTCTTTTTAAACCTAGCATTCATAGCTGGAGGAGAGGGCTATGCTTCAGCTGGACAGGGTTCGTTATTACTGGAGTAAACACTACATTTCATGTGGATTGGCCAATTTAGTTTTTTCTTTAATGTTGGTTGTGTTCTTTTTACAGTGCAATACTAGTGGCTAAAATATTAAATTTTATTATTAGTTGGTCAATACACATAATGTTACTCGGATAGCACAGTCATGGAATTTAGCATCTAAGCAGATTCTTTATTTATTCATTGTTTCCCCCAATTCCATGCTCATGTGGTGTGTGTGTTTTCATGTGTGGGCGGGCGTACACATGTGTGGGTGCATCTACATGGGTGTTGTGCATGCAGAAGCCTAAGGTTGGTGTCTGAAATCATCCTGGTCCCTCTTCTACCTTATCCACTCAGGCAGGATCTCACAATAAACCCACAGATTGCCAATGTCAATCTTGCTAGTCAGGCTTCTCTGGGGATTCCTGTCCCCACCTTCAGACACTGGAATTACAGGTGTGCCACCATGCCCACCTGACATTTATATAGATTCTGGGTATCTGAACTATGGACTCACACTTGTGGCAAGCACTTTAATCACTGAGCCTTTCCCAGTCTCCTGAGTAGACTTTATGCTAACATACAAAAGGAATGGTTATAGGGAGCTTAGACGATACAGCATGAATAGCAGTGGCAATGGCAAACACTTCTGGTCTATCATATCATATCTGATTTAACCATGTGAAGTGTCAAAATGAATGATTTAACTACTAAAGTGATCCAGTAACTCGATAATATGAAAAACATTAAGAGGCCGGGGAGAGGGCTCAGGGCTATGGTGCCTGAATCACAAACATTAGGGCTTTGGTCTAGATCTCAAGCGCCTATATAAGAAAGCTTGGCATGGTAGCTCTTATCTGTAATGAATGCTGGGGGGACAGGTGGATCCCTAGAACTCAGTGAATCAATGAGATTCAGGCTCAGAAGAGACCCTGTCTCAAAGGAATAATGTGGCAGGTGATGGAGAAAGATACCTGATGCTGACCTCTGACCACCACACACACATACCTGTCACCCACGTGAATGAATATATGGTACACCACACACACTCATATATGCACACACATGGACAAAGCATTTAGGCACTCTGAATGTTAAAAATGGTAACAATATGTTGTAAACATGACAGCCATTTTGGTATGAAAAAAACATTAAAACCGGACAAGATATATGTAAGCCAGAGATGCAAGTAGATGTTTTACACAGGAAGCAATAACTACTTTAAGACATAAGAAATGTTCAACATTTTTAGTGATTGAATAAAAGCAAATAAATTCACATCAAAACATTAGTGTACCATCTATTATTTATTACCTGTAAAAATGCTTGAATGCTTGACAGTTACCTGTAAAAATGCTTGAATGCTTGACAGTGTGCTTGTGATGCTGAAGAAACCTGCTTCATTTGACCCATGACAGCGAAAATGACTAAGCTGTTTTAGGCAGATCACTTGCATATGTGGCAAGAGCCAGGAAGAAGAGGTGAGCCAGGGAACAGAGCTCATGAGTGAAACCCCCAGTAATGGGAAGAGGCATAAATGACCGAAAAGTGTACTCTGCCAGAGTAAGAAACGTAAATATGTTTGATTAAATGTTACCATTTTGACTGCACTGAACAGTGGCAATCATATGTGTAATCATATAGTATGTGTCTTTTGGTGGCTGGCCTGTTTCATTTAGCATAATGTCCTCAGATCCATCCATGCCATAGCATATGCTAGAACGTCTTTCCTTTTGTCCTATCCCATGTGCACATAAGAGTGTACACACACACACTCACATTCATGTGAGTGTGTTTATCCATATTTTGTTTATTCACTCATCCACGAACGGACATTTGAGTTGCCCCTGATGTTTAGCATCTATCAACACAAAATACAGATACTGCTGTTTACTTGTACAAGAAAGGCATGGCCCCCTTCACAGGTGAGCAAGCTGTTTTTCCACAAGTTTTCTCACACAAGTCGCACATCTAGGAAGCAACAGAATCCAAACCCTCCAAGCTTTAAATACAGGTGAAGTATTTGCCCATCCAATGACCCCAAGTAAAGATTTTAATACAGAGGAACCTGAAGTCACCATGAGAGAGCAAATGTCACATAAGCAGTGACCCATATGAAAACTTGCCTATGTGGCAAAGGATACGTAGGCTGCCAAAAACAAACACGTTAGCTTCTTATTTTGTGATAGCAATGTGGGTGTCAGGAAGAACTTTTGTTTTAATTTTTATTAGTGGAGGGGGACAATGAGCATGTACATGTCAGGCTGCATGTGCGGAGGCCAGAGGGAAACTCTGTGAACTTGGCACTCTCCTTCTATATATAGGTGGGTTCCAGGGACCAAACTTGTGTTACCATGTTTTCAGAGTGAGCTCTATCCCGTGAACCATCTCGCTGGCTCAGGAAGGATTTTCACTCTCTAGCAAACACTTCTAGCTATGATTGCCACCAACATTATTTGTAAAGAGGCTTTAAGAAGCCTGGCCATTGAAAGGAAACTATCATTTAAGTTGAAGCCCCAATTTGCATTGGCAAACAGTCCAGAGGGTGCCCCGGCCAAGCTCACCTTTCAGTTTCTTTACTTTATTTCTCCAAAGCAAAAGAACCTGTGTAAAAATACACACTGCAAATGATCAAAAGGATTCAGGAGACTCAGGAGCTTTATGGATATGCCCCAGCTTGGCAGGAATGAGCTAATGCGCTGAGCTAATTTCATTCCAGAGGCCAAACTGCAAACACTGTTTTGTGCTTCTGAGATAAAAAGGCCAGATCTTAAAAATATTTCGAGCTGTGTCTTCACATTCCATCGTGCAAATAGCATGACGGGAGCGATGTGCAAACACGCTTGTTAGCAGTTCATTGCAGCGCAGTAGGTGTCTTCGCATTGCTGGACTAAAGTATCTTAAGAGGAAAAAAAGAAAAGAGCAGGTGCTCTTTCTGAGCATCTTGCTCCACTGGCTGCCCTCCAGGTCCATGGCCTCAGAGGAGTGGCTAATGGGCCACAGTTCCCAGCAAAATAAGCACCTAGAAATAGATATCTGGGCATCCCCAGGCAAGGATGACCAGGTGCCACCCAGACTAAGCAGATTCTGGGAGCTTGGGAGGCCAGGATGCTAGGCAACCTCTTGGCTATTTAGCAGCTATATGGTCTCCTAAAGTTTTTTTCCCTCTGAGCTTTGGCTTCATCTGTAAAAATGGGAACATTAATAGCTTTGACTGCATAGGATTATTCTCAATATTAGTTCTGTACTAGATTTTCCCTAATACCCACTCAGCCTTCAAAATGGGAGTTCTTGCAGATTCAATACTGTCCACTAGCTTAGTGACACATGCTCTGCTGCCTTATCCTCCTAATTCCTATGTGATCCTAATCTCCCATCCTAGATTGGACAGCTTCCTTGCAAAGGAGGAGAACTGTATAAACAGGCAAGGCATACAAAGATATCCCATATGACAACACAGAATACATCCACTTCAACTTGATTAATAATAGCCTCTTTGGTATTGTTATGATTAGTAAATTATTGTTATTTCTTTTTTCTTTTCTCTTTTTGTCTGGGTACTTGTACTCTTACAATATTCTCTTGATAATTTCTAATAGTCTAAAAACCACTTATCTAGAGTGAACTGGCGAGTTTCTTAAGGAGCCAGCGCTCAGCGCTGCTTTCCTGTACCTACACTTGCTGTCTTGGTGGGCAGAAGGCACAGGAGGATCAGAGCCTTAAAGGTGAAATGTTGGGGAGGAGAAGACAAAGAAACAAAAGTCATTATCTCTTTGTCTGTGATGAGAGTTAGGAGCAGACAGAGAATGGAGACCTCATATTCTCTAATAGTAACAGTGATATAGACAGGTAGCATATGTGCCAAGCTCTTGATAAGAATGGCCCAAGCTGACCTCACATTACCTCAAGACAGGCAACATTATCATTCTCATTCTTTGGAGGAGGAAACCGAGATACAGAAATTAAGAGATTGTTCCCAAATACACATGAAGTGAGGAAGACTGGATGTGAATCCTGCTAAGACATCTCAGGGATGTGGGAAATGTGAAGACAGTGAAGATGCTATAAAGACAGGTCCCATGTGTCTTAGAATGTCAGAGAGTCACAGAAAGGCTTGTTCCTTATGGCTGGAGAAGGCAGGGGTGAGTGTGAAAGAGGGGAGGGCATTCCCAGTAAGGCAAAGATCCCAGAAAACACAGGGATCCCAGGAAGGGTACAGAGAAATGGACTTGAGCTCTCTGTCCAGAGGAGCTCTTGTGGCCTTGTCATTGGTAAAGATTCACAGCCATCCATTCCCCAGTGACCTCCTACTGTCAATAAGAGGCAGGAACCCCTGCCCATGCCTTGCACGCTGCTTCTGAAACTACCTGCCTTGTAGTATCACTGCACCCTGGGTGGTTCTCAAGATGGATATTATAATGCCCATTTTTATTGCTGGGGAAACCAAGGCTAAGCTCATGAGCAAAGGAAACAACTAAGAACTTAGTAGAGTCAATAATGATCCCCGACCCTCTATGCAGTGATATGTGGAGCTCTGGCAGCCTCAGAACCCTCCAGGATGTGTGTCATCCCAGCCTTGTTTCCCACAACCTCATGGATCCAGGTCCCCTTGCTACCTGATCCCAGATGTCCCCATCCACAGAGACTCTAATTTGCAATGTGGATCCCTGTCCATTCCTGGTGCCTCTTGATATCCAAAGTTCTCCAGAACCATACAAAGTCAGGGGCCACAGGAAGAGCTGGTACACAGGAGAAAGCATAGCCCTTTGGGGTCCTGTGGGATCACCTTTGCTCAGGGCCTAGCTCCTCAGTACCTCAGCAGAGTTGTACCCCCTAAGGTCACTCAAAGGGTCACGGTGAGGAGGAGAATTGCACCAAGAACCTAGCATATACAGAAGGGGTTCTAATAATGATTCCTCTCAAACCCTTATGGACCCTCAGTTCCACAGGGTCGGATCTCTGGAGGTAATGCTTCCACACTCACTGTCCTCAAGCATGCTCTAGTCTCCCCTTCAGGACACAGTGAGGTCCTAGAATGAAGAGACAATAACAGCTGCTTTTCCCTGTTCCTGCAGCTCCCTGGAACGACGCACATGTCCACTAGCCTAATGGCACATGCTGGGCTTGAACTCTCTGTCCCTCATCTCCCAAATCCGACATGAACTCCACTTCCCATCCTGAAATGGGCATCCTACCTCCCAAAGGAAGACACCGAATGAACCGAAACAACGATAACACTGTACAGATGGGCCAACAGGATATCTTATTTATTCGTTGATTTATAAGCATGGATCAAATCCTCCAAAGCCTCGCGTGCTGTGCCAAGTGTTGAGGACTCAATGATGACGAATGGCGATAGAACAACAAGGAGCCCCTTCCCCACGGGTATTGCCTCGCATCGCAGTTAGGTAAGGAACTGATCTTTTGAATAAAATGATCAGTTCTGTTTTATTTACCCTGCGGGCTGAAGGAATGGGAGAAGTGAGTGACAGATTTTTTTCATTAAATAATAACCATCCTTCAATATCCTGCATCCTTTCCCTGCCAACCAGATTCAGCTGAGCCACAGAACCAAATAAAAGAGTACAAAAAGACCCAGGTGTTTGAAGGGAGAAGATGGGCGAGAGGGTGGATGAATAATATTCCCCTTTCCCACACGAGATTCAGAACACTACTTTTCTCCTGCTAATTAACTACAAGGAGGTAAGGTGTCAGCTCAATTTCATCTCTAGCTCCCGCCGATAGAAAATGCGATTTCTAACAATGTACTCATTATAAAAAAAAGTCCTAATACATCAAAATTGGATGCCCTGTGGAGTTCATTATAGGATCTGAGGAGCGTCTATGCTGCCATTTTATCTTGGCTTTCTTCCTTTTGTCTCATCCGTCACTTAAAGTGTCCAACGAAAAATGTAAGCTTTTAAAAAGCATCCTATTGATTGAAACGTAGGGGGAAAATCTATTAGGGTGATTGTATTTTTCTTTTTCTTTCTTTTTTTTTTTTTTAACTCTGGCCCACCATGGGAAGACACAGTGGGTAGAAGCTGCTGGTGCATATTTTATGTGGACGTGTCACCCTGAGACTATTCTCTTAGAGGACCACAAACAATAACTACAGGTGGGTGCTTGCTCAGGAAAATTTCCCAAGAAGGCAGTTAACTTCAGCTTTTGGTGACACTTGAGGTTTCTTGCCACTGCCAAGGGTATGTGAATGTAAAAGTTGGGCCGTAATATGGGAATGGGCTGGTCACTTGTTTTTACATGCAACATGCTCATGGCAGAGGCAGACAGCACCGGGTGAGCTGGTTTTACAGGACAGCGAGTACATGTGTTGTGTGTGTTGATGTGTGGAATAGCTGACGTTGGTTTTGCAGAATTGCACCAGCGTCTCCCTACCATGAAACTTCCAGGTAGCGTAAGACACCAGCAGACAGTCTACAAGGCATGGGCCTTTGGAGCTGATAGAACGAATGCAAGCCCCACTGGATGATGGCCAATATTAACATAGGTATTACCTACTGAGAAAACAGGACTCTGAACCAGTGAGACTAAACACCACAGTATGACATGAGGCCACATGCTCCCGGTGACAGGTGGGCTGCACAAGGAAAGCAATGTGTGATTACATCTAAGATTGTTTGTGGCACTTTTTGGAGATTTGTTTGTTTTTATGGATATGAATGGTTTGCGTGCATGCATGTAAGTATGTGTTTCTGGTGTCCTTGTAGACCAGAAGGGAGTGCTAAATCTTTTGAAACTGGAGTTATGAGCTTCATGAGATGCTTGGGACTGACCCCAGGTCCTCTACAAGAACAGTAAGTTCTCATGAACATCTTCCCATCCCCTTGGGGCACCTTTTGAAACTTACTTTCATTGCTGCCCCTTGACTCCTGACTAGAATTCCAACACAGGACACTTGGGGATAGGCCTGGGCATTCTCATGACTTCTAAGGGTCCTTCTATTCAGAGCTGGAAAGGGAGCCAGCCATTTTGAACACATGGCTCTAAACAGTCACAAAGTTTTCAGGTCACCTGCATATTTTATCATACCCCACTGCGCGGTCCACATAGGGTACACACTGCTTCACAAAGCAGCTCATGTCACTGTTAGACTATCCTGGCTGGTGACAATTTTCATCTTTACTGAGTAAAAATCTCCTTCCTTTTACACTGGGTCCAAGTTGTACCTTTTAGAGACTATTCGTCCCTTTACAATGACTCTTCAGAAGGCTCAAGCCTCAAAGCATTGTGGGTTGTTAAATGGGTACTGACTAGGAGTCAGAGCCATATATCTGAGGCCCAATTGCCAGAGAGTCATTTCCCTTTTGCATGACATGGGTGAGGAGTGTTATCTTGTTGGAGGCTGCTACCATAACCGAGAAGCTGCTTGGACAGTATGGCCGTGGAGCTGTTTGAGACCATCCACCGAGAGCTGCACACTCCTTTGCATCTGACTCCTATGCCATTGCTTTTTTAAAAAGTCTGTATGATGGCCACACACCTTTCCAATTTATATGGTGCATTGTATACAAACACCCCACACAGAAAAGATCACTGGGCAAGAATGGTTCTGATTTATTTCAATGTCTAAAGTCGCGAATGAGAACATGCTCACACTTTAAGTTGGGGATGGTGGTGTTTATTAGTGGTGCTAGACATCAAGCACAAGTCCTTGTATATGCTCAGTTGTACTGAACTCCATTCCAGCCCCAGTTTAATTACTTTTGAGAGAAATGGAAATAAAGGCCAAACCTTTACATTTATTTGGAACTTAGCCCCACACAGAGATACTATTAGTTTTCTGGAAGCTTTGGCTTTTTCTACCTGTTCAGGCCCAAGATACCTGTTGAACCATGGGGTACACAAAATCAAACCAGCATTCTTATTTTAAAATCATGCAAACCAGAAAAGCAACCAAGGCTACATCATTCTAAATGAATACAGTTATATATATTTACTTACATATATGAAATGTATGAAATGTTTATAAATAACATACATATATATTATAATACATTACATGGTGCATACAAGTACGTACTAATACATTTGATAGACAAATATATTATACAGATTATATTAGTACATATTAATATATTCTATATATTAATATACTCTAATATATTGCATATTATATTAGAATGTATAATAAGACTATATTAATATTAGATTTTATATATACATATATATTATAAGCTCTTTAGAATATATGCATACCCCCAAACAGGCAATTTTAGGACTTAGCTCACTGGAGTCTAATTAAACTATTTTCAATGACTATATTACTCCCATAAACATCCCACCTTAGGGCAGCCACTAAATTATTGCACCAATGGCTTCCTATAGAGCCAAACTTAGCTGTAGCTAGATTGACACTGGGAATCTTTTAACCTTGATTAGTAAGCTTTGACGACAGCTAGTAATTAATTTAGGACCCTAAAGACATGTCCTTGGGAACACACCAAATGGTTTAAACAATGAAATGCTGGGAAGTTGTGCCAAGGACATTGGCATTGTAGTCAGAATGTGACTCAGATGAATTCCTCAGCCTTCCCTGAGTCTTGGGCCCCTGAACCAGACAGCAGTTATAATAAAGATGCCAAAGGGCAGATTGTCAGGATTACATCACACACACACACACACACACACACACACACACACGCACGCACACACACACACATGCACGCACGCACGCACGCACGCACGCACGCACGCACACAGGCACGCACGCACGCACGCACACAGTATGTTAACTATAAATTTCCAATACTTAATTTCCTCTACCACAGCCTGACAAAGGTGGAAATTTAATAAAAATAAGCCAAGAACCACAGTGCCATACCTAGGACCAGGCTGTGAGAAACCCAAAGCTGTGATTCACTGAACCTGTTCTCAAGGAACTGATAAAAACAGGGATAACATTAACGAGCATTAACTAGGCATTGTGGGAATGGTGCACATGATTGTTCTAAGTTCACAGAGAGGGCAAAACAGAGGAGCTGTAACAGAGAAGGAGCCCCTAACAAGAAACTGAAAAGTAGTGTGTATTAGTTTTATTTCTGTTAATATGATTAAAACACCATGACAAAAGCAACATGAAGGAAAAGGAGTTTATTTTGGCCCACCATTCCAGAGGCCTATAATCCACGGGAGCGGGAAAGGCATAGTGGTAGGGACATGAGGCATCTGTCTATGGCTTCAATAGTCCTGAAGCAAAGCAAGACAACAGGAAGTATACCTGGGCTCTAAAACCTTAAGGCCAGCCCAAGGTAAAGTGCTTTCTCCCACAAAAGCTCTATTTCCTAAGGGTTCCAAAACCCACCCAACAGTACCACCAGCTGGAGACCAAGTGTTCTAATACATGAGCCTTTTGACAGACATCTTACCCTAAAACCACAGCAGGGTACAAGTTAGAGCTAGAATGAGGGAGCCTTGGATGATAAAACTGACAAGACCATGACACAGAGAAGGGGAGGCCATAGAATGGGAAGGATGGGTTAAGCAGTTGATCCATGCCAGTTTCTCTGTAACCATGGTGACCACTCATAAAACCCAGGTACTAGCTCTATCTGTTTTGATGCCAACATTCTCCTCCCATGGCCAAAGGCCACATTCACCAAGACAGCTGCCCTTGTTCCCAAACTTATTTAGGTCAATTCTCTATCTTGGAATTGAATAATTTAACCAAATATCTATCTAGAGAAGAAATAAAACTAGAAAAGGTACAGAGCTTTGTTTCTATTAAAATTAAGTTTAGCTTTAGAAAAACTCAATGTTTAAAAAACAGTATAAAAAAAAACACTCTCAAGTCAGGGATAAGCAAGGGAGATGGGTGTTAGGAACAGAGAAGAGAGAGAGAATGAGAGGGAGAGGGGGGAGCAGAGAATGTGTGTGGGTGGCAGAGAAGACTTTGCAATCAGCTGAGTGTCACCATGGCTATTTATGTCACCCCAGACTTCACAGTCAATTAGGCTGGTCACAAAGGGGGCACGAATGGACACACCTGTATCAAAAATGACAACAAGGCTGCCAACTCTGATATTCAATGGACATGCTAATGACAGAAAGTATCTGGATAAATGAATTTTGCCATTTTTGTCTGGGCAGATAGATATCCATTACAGAGATCACCGACATCACGAATGACAATTATGTCAGTGTGACTTTGGAAACATGATGTAGACAAACTGGTCATGATTTCTGTGGCATGGTCTCTGCCTTGACCCCTTCCTCAAACTGCTAGCACTCACACTTGCCCGATGCTCACTCTTGCCTGATACTTGCTGCAGAGGTTGGGAGAGGGGACTGCTTGCAAAGCTTGTTTATTTTCATGGATGAAAGGGTTTTGATCAGTACAAATGATAAATTATTACCATTCATTAGCAAGGGCAAATGAATTGTTTTTGGTCCCAATGCATCTCTGACATCCACATGTACAAAGGTGGAGGGTTGGGAGGTATAGACTCTGTTCACAGCACCATGACAGAACAAAAATCACCTCTCTCCATTTTACAGAGAACACTTCAGAGTGGCCTCAAAACCTGAAAAGTAAGTCACATATTTCTTTGTCCCTTTATCTCAGAAGCAGAGGAAATATAATTAGAAATGTGGCTAAGAAGCCTCCACTATTGTGCTTGGTGATAAGCTTCAGATGTTGGCTCCCAGCACAATAATAGCTGTGGTCTTGATCAGTGCCCCTTCACAAAGCAGTCTCTGCTTCACACACAGGGTGGGGTCAAGGTTTCTGGCGTAGAGAACAAAGCAGAATTCCCTTCAGAGGACCCACTCCACAGAGGCCGGCCATTGTGTAGCTTTGATACTATTTTCCCCCTGGAGCACAAGCCAGAATTGTCCTTAAAGACATTTCCCTATGTTTAACACTTTCTCAGGGTAGGTTGAACTGCACGTGCTGGCTCTTATTCCCCAAACCTGTGTTGTTTCAGCATTGTGCTTTCACTTTCGGGACCATAGGGTCTAAGCTGTGATTGCTAGTGAGGAAGTACTGCCATACTGTCAAGCCATGTCAGCCTGAACTGCTGGTACAGACATGATCTTTAGTAGAAGATAATGGTTGTGGTCCATCATCACAGTTTGTTTTCATTAAATCAACACACACGCACACACACAGTTATATTATTTTCATCTCATGGAGATATATATATATATAATTCATTCCAATGGATTTTCAAAGACACACTGATGCCCATTTAGGTGTTTATTGATTTTACATCCGCAGCTTCCCCTCCTTCCTCTCCTCCCATTTCCTCTCCCATCTCCCCTCCATACCCTGTCTCAATCCACTACTCCTCTGTTTTTGTTCAGAAATGGGCAGGCCTCCCATAGTATCAACAAAGTCTGGCATATCAAGCTGTGGTAAGACTAAGCTTCCCCCTTGAATTAAGGCTGGGCAAGGCAACCCAGTATGAGAAATAGGTTCCTAAGAGCCAACCAAAGTGTTAGGAACAGTCCCTTCTTCAACTGTTGGGAGTCCCACAAGTAGATCAAGCTATACAACCATCACATATATGTAGAGGGCTTAGGTTGGTCCCATACAGGCTCCCTAGTTGCTGGTTCAGTCTCTGTGAGCTCCTTTGAGCTAGGTTAGTTGTTTCTGTAGGCTTTCTTTAAATCAACCCCTTTTGATAATGAGTTAGATTTTCTTAATTGACACGGTCAATAGGGAAAGAAAAGAGAGGAGAGGATACAGCAGGGAGGGTAAGAATCAGCCCATGCAGATTTACAGAAGGAAGTTCAGGGCAATTTTTTTTAATTTAAATTTGAAACAAGCTTGTTTTACATGTCAATCCCAATTCCCACACCCTCCTGTCCTCCCCTGTTCCCCACCACCAACCCCCCCATCCCCTTTCTGATCACCAGGGAGTGTGAGGCATTCCATGGGGAATCTTCAAAGTCTGTCATATCATTTGGAGCAGGGCCTAGGCCTTCTCCCATGTGTCTAGGCTGAGAGAGTATCCCTCTATGTGGAATGGGCTCCCAAAGTCTATTCGTATACTAGGGATGAATACTGATCCATTACCAGAGGCCCCATAGACTGGCTAGTCCTCCTAACTAACATTCACATTCAGGAAGTCTGGGTGGGTCCTACGCTGGTTTCCCAGCTATGTAAGGCAAAGGACACAGTCAACAGGACAAAATGGCAGCTCACAGAATGGGAAAGGATACTCACCAACCACACATCTGACAGAGGGCTGATTTCCAAAATGTACAAAGTTCAGGGCTATTTTAACA
Source organism: Cricetiscus sungorus (assembly GCA_030556225.1). Classification (NCBI taxonomy): domain Eukaryota; kingdom Metazoa; phylum Chordata; class Mammalia; order Rodentia; family Cricetidae; genus Cricetiscus; species Cricetiscus sungorus. The sequence continues at coordinate 10,620,708 of JANBXA010000741.1, forward strand.
TATTGGTGATTTCAATAGGAAATGTTCTGCCCTTTAGTAACAAATTTAGTATGATACAATTTACATACTATATAACTCACCCATTTAAAGTGCATGATTCTAAGGGATTCTAGAATATTTAGAGTTGGGCAACTACTACCACAGTAAGTCTGAAAATAGTCCCTTCACTGCAAGCTCTTCAAAATGACAGAAAAGGGAGCTGACCCTCCCAATGTATTCTACAAGGCTGGTATAACCTAACACCAAGATCAGGAAGTATGAGGAAAGGAAGTTAGAAGTCAACTTTATCAGTGAACCAAAGCACAAACATCAGATCAAACCTAGCAGTAAACCGAACCCATTGATATGTGTAAATTGGAAAATTTAATGCAGTTTAGATTTACCCACACTGGGAACATTTCATGAAAGTTGATTCTAGAGTGTGTGAGGCAGAGCAGTGGGGTAAGCACAGCTCAAATGCTCTCCCAAAAACCTCTCTGAAAAGGCATCTTTCCCAAACACATAACTAATGATCACCATGGTGGTTTGATGGAGCAATAGACACATAGACCTAAGGATAAAACAGGAACCCAGAGACACTCAGGCAAACAGTAAGTATATGACCAAGGCTCTGTGGAGGAATTGGTAGTTTATTAAAAGAAAAATTAGATGCCTATATAATAATTAAAACCCAGTTTTATTTATATTAAGAGTTTTGCTATAAAAGGCAAAATGTCATTTCTTTTAGAGACAAAAGAAGGGACTATAGTATGATCCTGAGTTAGGGAAATATTTAGGGAAATATTTTATACAAAATGTATAAACTGTGAAGAAAAAAATTAAATAGAGTACTTCTGCTCAAAGATTAAATTGAGAATCTTTGCTTATCACAAGACACAATAAAGAAAACCATATGTTATGCATAGAGGTGTCAAAGAATCAGCATCCAGAGTTCATAAAAAAAAAACCACTTTAAAATCAGAAAGAAAATAGCAAAAGAAATCTTAGTAGAATAATTAGCCATTGATGTAAATAGGGATTTTAAAGATGAAAAACACAAATGGCCAACAAACACATAACAAAATATTTAAATAAAAGAACAATAGATGCCATTAGATCTATAGAATAAAAAGAAAAACAAAAAATACATTCTATAACAGGGACATCCTACCTTAGAGCTCAATGGCTGAGGCTACTCTACAGACTCAACAATCTGGATACCTGCAGCCTGACACAGTAGCCTCTGGGCACAATGGCAGGTGACTCAACGGTGGCTAAAGTATGTGGCAGCTGCTCATTACATGGCAGAAATCTGGATGGAAACCAGCACTGGACTATAAGCCTGAAATATTCCCCCTACAGTCCTATAGCTATGTCAGCTAGGCCCCATGCCCAAAAATTTCCCCAGCCTCCCTAGAGACCACCACCAGACCAAGTGTTCAAACATAGGAGCCTACAGGGGATATTCCACATACAAATGACTGAATGCTCATCTATAAGTTTTAAAAGATGCTGAGAAACTAACCAGTGGGAGAAAAAGAAAACCAGTGTAGTAGAGCGCACAGGTCTTGAAGGTGAATCTCAAAAACAAAATATTTGTGGAGAGCAAAAGTTGTGCAAGATATGGACAGTCCAGCAGCACTTACAAAATGGCTCAAACAGGTAAAATGGATGTGATGCTCTGGGACATACACATGTGCAAAAAGCATCAAGGGAGAGCACATACTGGATAAAGGCTGCCTTCCCAGAGTGGCCATTGCAGGGGAGAAGTGAGACTGGGTATGGGTGGGGCACCCAGAGGCCTCACTCTCAGGAATGAGGTAGGAACTTTGCAGTAGAGCCATGCAAAGTAGAGCCATGTGTTGGGTTTCCCTGGGCTTTGCAATGTCAGTTAACTTTGCAGAATTCCTTTTGTGAATCAAATATCTCGTTTTCCTTAAAAATGAACACATGGTGTAGTCCTGAACCACCTCCTATCTCATAGTGAGTCACACAGGAAAGCTGAACTTTGGCAGTAACTTTTATTGTTACTCTTTAAGAACAAGGTATTACTAACACTGAGTTTGAGAATTTTACTTATCCATTTAATTATCCATGTGAATGTACACATTATTTACTTCTCTGAGTTAGCCTGTGACCCCACACTAATGTGCAACTTTTCAGTTGTTTTCATTGCAAAGGCTGAGACTGAAATCCTCTTTCCCAAGTCTATTCAAACTTAACCTTCAAGCCTTTACCTTAGCCTTGTAAATGACAGAATCTAAAACTATGTTTGGAGATTGTGCCCTGATTCTTGGAAGGTGTCTTTCCAGGAAGTTAAACAGGATTGCTTTCTGCAGGAAACTTATAAATGAACTAGAAAATAAACCATGGCATTAGCACCATGGGATGGCTGGGTTAATTAAAAGTTAGACCTTGACCTGGGATCAGCATTGATATGGCTGGTAAGGTCCTGCTAAGAACATTCCCACTCCCCTTCCTGTCTGGGGATGCTTCAGGAAAGGAAGCATGAGGCTGGGATGGGGCTGGCTTCTTCAGTCCGGGCTTTGTTCTCTCTCTCTCTCTCTCTCTCTCTCTCTCTCTCTCTCTCTCTCTCTCTCTCTCTCTCTCTCTCTCTCTCTCTCTCTTCTCCTCCTCCTCCTCCTCTCCATCCTGTAACCACAGAATAAAATGGTTTGAAAACACACACACACACACACACACACACACACACACACACACACACACACACACACACATACAGCCTTGTAGACTTGAATATGATCATTTTCATCGCAAAGGCAAAAACTAATACCCCTGGAGTTAGAGGCTGTGCGGTGTCCTCTTTAGACTTGTACAATGAAGCCCAACTCCTAGGACCTCAAAATGAATGGGATTATATTTGGAAACTTTATTTTGTGATTAAATTAAAATAAGGGAATCAGGATGGGCTATAATCCAAATGACTATTATTCTTTTGAGGAGGAGATTTAGGGGCTGGCAAGATGGTTCTTGCAGAGGACCTGGGTTTGGTTCCTCACACCAACATGGCAGCTCATGAATCCAGTTCCATGGGATCTGATATCCTCTTCTGACCTCCACAGGTATCAGGCACATACATGGTGAGCATTCATACTTGCAGGCAAAATGCTCATACACATAAAATAAAATAAATGAATCTAAAAAATATGATACACATAGAAGGATGACCATTGGGAACATAGGCAGAGGACAAGTAGAAAGGTCTCAGGAGAAACAACCCTGATGGTACCTTGATCTTAGATGTCTAGCCTTCAAAACAATGAAGAGGGTCTTTGCTAACTGTGATGCCAGCCTGCGCAGTCCCTCCTTTGCTTGCTTCTCATGTCGGTGTCTGGCAATCTAATTCACACATTTTTTCAATAGGAATTTATTTGTTCCTCCAAGGATTCTCTTAGATAATGGTACGGTGGGTGTGTGTGTGTGTGTGTGTGTGTGTGTGTGTGTGTGTGTGTGTGCATTATACACATGCACATGTGTGTGTGTAGAGGACAGCTTCAGATGTCATTTCTAAGATACCATCCACCTTGATATTTGGAACAGGGTCTCTCACTGACTGAGCAGGCTAGGTTGAGTGGCCAGAAAGCCCTAGCTGCCCATCTCTATTCCCCAATATTGGTATGATAACTATCACTATCACAAGCAGTGTGTGTGTGTGTGTGTGTGTGTGTGTGTGTGTGTGTGTGTGTGTGTGTGTATGTTTTCTTGGATACCCATAGAAGCTAGAGGTCTACATCAGGAGTCTGCTATTACTTTCCATCTTATTTTTTGAGACAGGGTCTCTTCACAGAATTGAGAGCTCACTGATTGACTAGACAGGTCTGTCAGTGAACTCTGGGGATTTACCTGCTTCTGCTATCATCTTCCCTCAGTATGGGGGCTGGAGCATGCTGTTGCTATGCCTGGCTTTTTATGTGAATACTGGGGATCTAACCATATGTGCTTATGCTTGTAGACCAAGCACTTTGTCCACTGAGCCATTTCCCCAGCCCTCATGCCTGGTTAGTTAACTGAACTCTGGGGATTAAACTTAGGTTCCCGTGTTTGTGTGGCAAACATTTTATTGACCTTGTAGTTACCACGGCCAGCAGAGTAAGGATCTGTAGGAGACAAGAAGGGTAGTTTGTTCAGCACAACTAAGTAGCTGGTGCTAGTTCAAACCTTGGGAGTCTGACTCTGAGTAGTTTATTTTAGGCATATTTAAGCATAGCACAATTTGATAAAAACCATTTCTAGTGATAATTAACTCAATCCTGTGTACATAACAAAGCTTAAGACATGGCTATATTGGAACTCCTTGTAAAGTACATGTGACATCTTCCATAATGGGTTCCACAGATTGGCTACATGTGATACCTTCCATAAAGATAGGTTCTATACATTAACAAGTTCATAAGGGTCTGGGGGAGGATTCATGTGGTTTCAGCCACACAGACAGAGCAAAATGTGGTGGTTTGAAAGAAAACGGCTCCCAAAGGGAGTGGCACTATTAGGAAGCATGGCCTTGTTGGAGAAAGTGTGTCACTGTGAGGGTGGGCTTTGAGGTTTCTTTTTCTCAAGTTTCACTCAGTGGGACAGTCAGTCAACTTCCTGTTGCCTGCAAAATGTAGGACTCTCAGCTCCAGCATCTCATTTGCCTGCATGCTGCCATGCTCCCTGTCATGATAATAATGAACTGAACCTCTGAAACTGTAAGTGAGCTACCTCAATTAAATGGTTTTTTTTCTTTAAGAGTTGCCATGGTTATGGTGTCTCTTCACAGAAATAAAAACCCCAACTAAGATACCAAGCTATTAACCACATCTGCTCCCAGTCTTCTGGATGGATAACAGGTCATGCATCCCTTCCTTTGAAAGAATAGTCCTGTGTGTTTACCACACCTGGTTCCCTTAGGGCTGATCTGTGAGCACAAGGACCTCTGTGCCTCCTACACTGACCCATATCCTCAGGCCCGTGGGAGAGAGATTTTTGAAAATATGTCAAGGGTGTTGTCCTCTATAGGGTCCAGCTCTGAAACGTACACAAGCTCAGAGCACACAGCTGAAGCTTGACTGGATCTACCTAGCATGAACACTTGTATGCTCTTCCCAGTGGCATGCACAGCTCTTGCCTTGGAGTTCATTTCTATCCAGGCAGGGACTACACCCCTACCTCTCCCCCACCACAACCAAAAAAAATTCCAGGAATGAATAGTAAGTTACCAGGTGTCCCTAGGAGCCTACTTCATTTTGTTCAAGGTCATGACAAAACATCCACTTATCTGACTTTGTTGGTTCTGAGTGGGAAGATTGTGCCATCTAATTCCTCCAAAGAAATCTCTTGAAACTCTTCTGTGTGATACTGGTCTAAAGAGTTCTATAGCCACCTATATGTCCCACATACATGGTCCACAACCCTGTGACAGTGTTGGTATTCAACATCCTCTGCATTGCTCTGGCCTCAGGCTCTGCAGATTGAGTGAAGCAGGCAGCTCTGTTTCCTGTTTCTGCCTCCAACTTCCTCAAAGAATGAATGGCGCTGATGGCCACGAGGCAGAGCCTGATAAAAACTCAACAAAGAGACCTGTTGGGCTGATCCCCATCTCTCTCTTCCAGGTGAGGAAAGGTGATCCCCATCTCTCTCAGCCAGGTGAGGAGGTGAGTTGGCTGCACCATGGTCCCCACTTACTAAGCAATGAGGCAGGAGGACCAGCCTGGGATTAGTTGCTGGGACAACCTGGGACCCAGTCTTCTGAACAGCTGAGTTTAGGCTGAATTCTCTCTTTGAACCCCAGGCATCTATGATCAAGAGCTTTCCATGTCACAGCAAATCACCAAGTGCTCCTTAATCAGATCCTAATGCATTGTTCTTTGAGAGCCTGAGATCAGCTGGGGTTCATGGAGACAGTTCAGAAGATGGAATAACCAGATGAGTCTTTACTATCTTTTTGAAACATATGACTGTGTTAGTGGGTAATTATTCAGTGTTAAAAGGATTTACATGTGGTGTGTGACTCCATCCTTTTCAGCAAGTTCCTCTCATAACAAGCCTCAGGGAACCCTTTCCTAACAGTCCTCACACAGGCTGGGCTGGATCTGGTCTTGATTCCACCCTTGTTACCAACCTCATCTGTCCAGCTCCTTGGTGACTCCTTCCTGTCTTTTTACTCCTGTGAAACCCCCAGAACTCTCTTCTCCACTGAGGCTGGACCACCTCAGCCATTTCTATCCCGAATCAGAACTGTTGTTCTCTGTTATAGATGATGGACTTGACTTACAGTAAGATTGTCTTGTGGGCTTCTGTTCTCTCTAGCAGCCGCACTGTAAAGTGTGAGGACAGCCTCTCGACAGATGGGGGAGTGGGAGGACAGCCTCTCGACAGATGGGGGAAAGGTGTGTATCTATGGTTTATGTTATAGTGATGGGCACGACTGTCAGAGAGGTCAACACACACATTTCGTTTACAGGGTTGACCTTCCAGCCATTGTGCAGTAAAACAAAGTCACAGTTTTTGTAAGTTTTCAGAATGTAAAAGTATGCCTAGAAAGGCTGCTTAGTTCAATTATGTGACTCCTTGTGAGTGAATCAGATCTTCATGTCAAGTCAAGAATCAGATAAATTAGATCACCGTGTGGGAGCAGTTCTCTTATAAGCCCAGTACTTGTGAAAGAGGTGTGTTGCTTTGTTTTAATGTTTGTGTAGTAGGCAGGTAGACTGTCTATAAAGTTCTTCATTGCTGCTCACTTCAAAGACTCCAGAGAACACCTTCACCCAAATGGATGTATCTAAGCATTAAGAAACTTATTTTAATAGAGACTATGTTTAATCATATGTTTTCATGTAAAGTGGGACTAAAGAACAAGAAGTACTGTGTATATCAAACAAACTTTAATCCCACCACTCAAGAGGCAGAGGCAGGTGGACCTCTGTGAGTTTGAGGCCAGCCTGGTCTACAGAATGAGTGTCAGGAGGCTCCAAACCTACAAAGAAAAATCCCTTGTCAAAACCACCTCCTCCTGAAAAGAAACAAATTCTCTAGGGAAGAACACATATCAGGGTTGTGGATGCACACTAGCAAACATGTTATTAAGAACAAACATCACAGTGTACACAGCTCTACTTCCTAAGGGTTCCATAACCTCCCAAACAGGGATATCAGTGGGAACCACATGTTCCAAAACATGAGCCTGTGTGGATCACTTCTCATTCAAACCAGCACGGTCACTATCGTAGATGGCTGGGCAATCCCTGGCACATGGTTTGGCTGACACTGTTTGCTGGCCACCCAATAGCTATCAGCCTGCAGGGGTGCCTTCCTTATAGAAGACAACTGCAGGAAGGTAGGGTCCCTGTGACATCAAAAGGCATTCCCTAACTGTTCTCTAAGTGGCTGTTCCATTCCCACTTTTAGGTATTAGTTTAGATCTGGGCACATGAAATAGCTCTGGCCAATAGACAGGAGAGTGTCTTGTTGGAAGACTTCTAGAAAGTCATTCTCCTCAATAAAGGACAAAAAGATGTCTTCTTGACATTGGGTTACTGTAATTTAGAACTTGATGGATAAAACTGTGACAGTTACCCCAGGACAATGATGATACAGCCAGAGCCTAGGATGGCAGAGAATTCTTAAGATTTTTTTTTTTGAATACTGAATTAACTCCTCTGGAACATTTTGACTTCTTGTTACATAAAAAAAAGTACTTAAGGCAGTGCTAGCTGAGATCCCTGCAGCTTATTGCTGAGAGTGTTCTAAATAACTACATATTGGATGTAGGCTCTCATTAAATTCTCACATCAGTGGTATAAAGCAGGCTTTAGGAAAAAAAAAAACAAAATAGCAAAATGCTCAAATATTTTTGCCAAGGTCACATGCCTGATTATGGCATAGATGAATCCACAATCAGATCCAATTCCAAATTTGGTGTTTCTTCAGTGAAACCAGATGATGCACACACAAAAGCCTAGAGCAGGAAAACCTCCTGTCAATCACGCTGACATCCTTAACAAGTCAAAGACAACCATGCCATTGGCAGAAGAGACAAGCCACCCAGCACAAATGCTGCTCTGTCAGACTCTGTGATTGTCATCGAGTCACTTACTGGTTCCCAATTATAGGACCTCCAGTCTCCATCTATAATTTAGAAAGTGAACTTAAGACACACCTGTGCAAATAGGATGTGTGCCCTGCTTTCCACTGCTGTGTGGTGTTGTGGAAGCAGAGCACAGACTAGACACTGGCCTCTTCTTAAGAAGTCTGCAGATATGTGGAATGCCTGAGGGAACACATCCCTGAAAGCATCACTTACAGCATCACAGGTTCTGAATGCAGCCTGAGACTCAGAAGAAGAGTGTGGGCCCTCAGACAGATGCGGCCCATCAGTTGATAAAACAACAAAAGAGCTCATCTTCTGGATATTAGGTTTATGATTGTTAATACTTTTTTCTTACAACAATGGCAGTTTTAGGTATTACAATTACAGTAGGTCTGGAACTACCCAACAATTAGGATGAAAACACATTGGATCTAAGGGGAGCCCAAAGCTAGCTAGTCTCTGGACGGGCTGAAGCAGGAGTGCAATGCAGTTGGCAGAAGGGTACTTAAGACACTGAGCCCAGACTTCTGAGGCCAAGTGGTTAAGCAAGGTCACCCCCAAAGAAGAGATGTCTCACTTGGGTCACATTGAAAATTAGTTTTGAGATTACTAATCTTTCTCTCCCTCTTCCTCTCCTTGCCCCCTACCCCGTGTGTGTGTGTGTGTGTGTGTGTGTGTGTGTGTGTGTGTGTGTGTGTGTGTGTGTGCCACAGAGTGCATGTGGAAGTCAGAGAACAACTTGCAGGAGTGGGTTCTTTATACCTCCCATGTGGATCAAAGGGATCAAACTGAGGTTGTTGCAGTTGGCAGCAGACACCTTTACCCGGAGCCATCTTGATAACCCCAATATTACTGATTTCTTAAACCTCCAAGAATGTATGTTTCTAAAATGGATATTCATACTCTCCCCTATCTTTACTCATTATGAAGGTCTGTGGAGCTAGCTATTTTATATCAATTAACTCACTGCATAGTATGTTGAACTGCTACGTAGAAGATATGCAATATACACCTTCATCACCACCATTACCACTCCATCTAGCAAGTTGAGAATTCTTATTCCTGGTGTCATTGATGAACGGACAGGCTCCAAGAGACACTCAAAATGCTCACTCAGTAGCAGAGTCTTGAAATCATTTACAGTAAAAGGTAAAAACCCACAAGAGTCTCATACAATCAGCAACCTAAATGCCCAATGCAAAAAGAATCCCTGAAAACGAAATACATCTAATTCCAGTGTCAGCAATGCTCATGGAAATGACCACTGTCTCTCTGAGCACCCCTGAAAGGTTGCCTGCAAGACCCACAGCTCAGAATTTTGAGGACCAACCCAGATGTCAAGTGGGTCAGGCAGGGGAATGGAGCCACCTGAGCACTGTGATGTCAACTCAGAGAGACCAACCTAAACTTCAAGTCTCATGAAGACAGGTGTTCTGAGGCCCTGCTGGCAGATGTGCATCACTGAAGGGTAGGAATTAAAGTCTATTTCTGCCTCTGCTTTTGACTGTAACCCTCTAAGATTAGACGGGCCTAGCTGCATGTCCCACTACCATAAGCTCGGTGATGCTTCCTATCATGATGGTGTACTATTCTGGCAGGGTACCCTACAGAGACATTCCTGGAGCCCAGATGGTGATGTGCAGGGACACCATGCCCAGGACTGCTCAGTTATACTTACCTCTTGCCATCTATTTTACACCTAAACCTCATATCAAGACCCTCAGAGGTGGGTGGTCACTGGGATGATCTTTCCCTCTTCCCAATGTGGCCACATTCAATGAATCTCTCTCTTCTGTGTTTCACTGTTGTTTTGTTTCTTTATTTGGCTCATTGAAGACGAGTGAGTGATTCTGGCTTGCTAGGGCTTTGCTGCCCAGGCTCTGACCCTAAGTCAGTAACAAAGAATTGTGCCCTCTCAAACCAAGAGCCAAATAAACTCTTATTCCTTGAAATTGGCTTTGTCAGCATTTTGACAGAAAGATGAGGAAAGTAACTAGTGTAGCAAATAACTTAACATTCTGAGACATGTATCCAAAAATGTGGAACAATGAAATAAGCTAATAGCGTATCATCTCACATACTTAATATCAACAGTCCTCAGATTATAACCCACCACTACAGGGCAAGCCCTATGAACAGTTCTTAATGCAAAAACAAAAACAAACAAACAAACAAAAAACCCACAGTGAAAAGAAATGGCCACTTTCAAATACACAAATGAATAAATAAATGCATTGGGGGCTAAGGAGGGAACTGGTGGTTGAGGATGCTTTCTGTTCTTCTAGAGGACCCATGTTCTGTTCCCAGTATCCACATTGGGTAGCTCACAACATCCTGTAACTCCAGATCCAGAGGACCTGGTGCCTTCTTTTGACCCCCAGGGACACACACATACACACACACACACACACACACAGTATTTTTTTAAAGACAAATACTTGGACATCACACCCATTAGCTTTGTTATGCATGAGAGACTGATATAGGACTTAACTGTTATTGCCATCTTAAGTTTGCCAGAGTAAACTTCATCAGAATAATTTCATAGAGATTAAAAATTATTAAAGTTGATTTTAAGACATTGCCCTAATTTCTGTCAATATAATCTGTTGCTGTCATTATAAAAAGCCACAGTCTCACACAATGAGGTAATACTTCCTTATTTAGAAGAGCTGCTGGGTGATTCATAAGCATAGTGGTAGTGATACACTTTAAATTATACGGAGAGAAAGCGCAAATCCCTTTTAATTCCACCTTCGTTAACAGTGAAGGGTATTTCGTCCAGATCTCACCCGCTGATACAACCCAGATGAAAAAGAGATCCTTTCTTTATTACTTACGGGGAGCTGTAAATCAAATGGGGGCCTCCATGGGGGTTGGGATAAAGGAGGAAAAGGAGGGAGGGTTCATTTGCTTATTAGGTTTCCATATAAAAACATTAAGAATAACAGGCGGTTTCAGTGTGCCCCAGCCGAAGCCTTGAATCAGTTGCTTCTGAAACATGAAAGACTTCTCTTATGGGCAAATTGCAATCAGCCTAACTTTCTGTGGTCTCGTGCACATGCATGCTGCCCTGACCGATGAGACGTTATTAATAAAGGAAGAGATGAGTATGAATTAAAGCAAGCCTTGCTTAATCACATTAATCCAAAGCAAGTCAAAGGCTTCAATTTTCGAAATAATTTTGGGCTTAATGCCTCGGAGATGGGCAGCCTGCTCCATTGAGGAAGCAGCTGGTCCAATTTGAGCTCCATTGTGAGGGTAGAATTGTCAGGTCCTCACAGCAACACGGAAGCCTGACAGTTTTCAGGACGGGACCAGAAGTACAGAGACAAAGGAAATCGCGAGACATTGAAAGGGTCCTGAACAATGACAAGGCGGCCCTCTGCAGGGTGGATTATATATGATTACCAAACTCACTGCCGGCATGGGTGTTGTGCTCTCTCGGGCCCCTGCAGCTGCTGCAGGATGCACACTCAAGGACCCACTACCAGGAGTTACAGACTAGAAAAAGGCTGGCTTTAAGCAACAGAGCAGCAACTACTGTACAGTCGCCTTCCTCTGCTCATCTCGCCCCACACTGCAGTGTGCTAGTCATCAGATGGCTACTGTGGACATCTTGTGACCAGCGTGCACAGTATATGACAGTTGAATGTCTGAGTAGAGGGAACTTCCTCTCCAAGTGGGACTGTGGTTTTCATAACAAGACGGCTATGTATATGATGAAACTGAAAATGTAGGTTAGAACGAAACATGTTTCAAGCTGTGCATCTAGATGTGTAACTGTAGCTATGAGACACGGAAGTCAATGTGTATCCTCAAAGTCTTGCTTTCTTCAGGAATCAAACCACCATTCCAAGCCTCATGTTTCAGAGCTTAGAAATCAGAGTGGACCAGCTCCACATTGCTCGCAGAGCCCCCCAACACTCACACCGAGTAGCAAGGCTACTGAGTGAGAGGGAACACCACAGACACAGGGTCAAAAGCTCAGCTTCATTTCTTAAAGTTAGCTGTGACTATTGTCAGTGTTATGAGTGACTTCACCTTTGACCAAGGAAAAAGAAACGTTTTCTGCCATTTCCTTTCTCTTCAAGACTCCAATCTCCCAGAATTCCCAAGTGCCAGAAAAAGAAAGCATATCGAGACTCAGACAGCAGAAATATGACTAACCCTCTCCAACAAGGCTTGTGCTGAAGAAATAAGGCCTGTCCTGCTGACACAGACGACACTTGTCTCTGCTCTTCTCTTTAGACAACTGTAGATGTCTGTTCCAAAACTCAGACCCGAGGGAATGACCTTGTAGTTATTTCATCTATTGTATAATATGTGTGTGTTCTCGTTGGGATGCTTGGCTAGGTGGAGTTATATTCAGACACTTTACTTTCATGACTTGACCTTTTAGCACATAATAAGACATTTTTAGAAAAAGGATGCCTATCTATGGAAACAAGCAAAGGAAACATCAATTCTAGTATTTAAACTGAATGAAAATAGATTTGTATATAATAACTTTGGTTAATTCTACTAACATGGTAGCTCTTGAAAGCTGTACAATAAATACATCCAATTAATTAATAAATGAATAATCAATAAATTTATTAAATTAATTAAGTAAATTGATTTATTAATAACAAATATGTCCAATTAATTAATTAATACTCAATTAATTTTAATTTAGTGAAATAACTTTGCTGAGTTTTAAAGCATAGATGAATGGATGGATGGGTGGACAGATGGATAAATAGGTGGATGGATAGAAGTATGTATGGATGGCTAATGGATGAATGGATGAACAGATGGAAAGATAAGTGTAAGTGTAGAAGGACAGAAGGGTAGATAGATAAAGGATATCTGGGAAGTTGGCTCAAAAGAGGGGTAGATGGATGGATGGAGGGATGGATGGATGGATGATATACATAACAAATGGTGACATTGGTTGTTAGTTATCTAGGCATGCCTAGATAACAAAGAAAAAGTTCTCAGCTTCTCTAGATTGAGCTTGATCTTGGAGGTCATGCAGCTTAACCTCCCTCCTGGGTAAAGTCCCACAGTTTGACAAGAATAACTCTGATTCTGCATCATGATTCTTAGGAAGGAGGATGGAGATATTTAAAAAAACATACACATCTAAATTCCTCCTAGTATACTGAAACCAGCTTCCTATTCTCTTTCTCCAGTGATATTCCCTTAAAAAATGCTAACGATCTTGCCTCTTGCAGGGCAGTTTTTCTAGTACTTAAAAAACAAAAACAAAAACAAAACCTCCCACTGCTACCTCCCACTGCTCTCTCCTCTCCCACCACATTGAGACAAGCCTTTGACCACAGCAGAAAAACCAATTTGTAATTAAGCAATTCTCAAACACCAAAGTCATTCTTCTGTCAATGCTCTGTGATAAAGGAACTGGCCTTGTGAATGGTCCCTTAACATTATGGTCTGATATTAAGCCTCGTCAGTAGATGGCCATGGAGTAAGATGGGGAGATGAAGGAGGTTTTCTTCTGGTTCTGGGGGCTTCCTGCCTCAGACTCCTGCATGGTAAGCTTGTTCCAGCCCTCAAGTTTACAAAGTAGTTTGCTTTTAGGAGGCTCAGGAGGATCTATGAGGATAACCTTTCGACATCAGGATAGGAAGTCATTCAGCTAATACACTGCATTGATGCACCAGAATGTAAACCCCAGCTCTGCTTAAAATCATTTATGTCTTCTGCAAATAAACATGAAAAATCACTGTAGGGGAATACAGAAATATTTCAGTGGCTAAAAGCACACATTGCTCTTCCAGAGGACCCAAATTTTGTCCCTAGCACCTATGTTGGGCAGCTCACAACTTCCTGTAATTTCAAATCTAGGAGATCCAACATTTTTGGCCTTTTCAGACATCTGCTCTCATGTGCATACACACAAACAAGTAAAAATAATAAAAATTGACTTTTAAAATCTATCTAAATTCAAACTTCCCTCAGTTTACAAGAATACTACACTCCAATTCACAATTGGTAAACAGAAAATGTCACACATATAGATGTGCATACTTATACCTAGTCTCCTGACCACCCTCTCCATTCAGCACAGCACTAAATATGGTATCAACAGTCCTCTTATGGTCATGGCTGGCAGGAGTTATAGCTCAATTCATTCTGGGCAACGTCCCGCACAAGACGGACCATTCCACGGATGCTAGCTGAGGAAAGGATCAGTGTGTACACTTTCCAATATATAAAAGGAAAGTATTATGGAAGTACAATTAGAAAAATGTGGAAATGTATCTACTTCAGTGGAGAACATGCTTCTATGGCCATGATGTTTACTGGTTTATTAAAAATAGATGATGGATGCAGATGAGAGACAAAGAGACCACAATACATGGAAGAAGGTGACAGGGAAAGCTAGGTTTATATGTTCAATTATAGTCATCATTGACTTCATTGTTTTATTATAAAACTTACATAAACTCACAGCACAAGAATAAGCCAGTCAATGGATGGAAGGGGAGACTCTTGAGGCCCTAACCCTGGCTGAAGAACCATAGGCAATTGATGGTTGCTGGCAGAAGGGAGTCATTTTTCTTCAGTGGTGTAGCCAATAAAGAACTCCACATGCCTGCTCATGCAAGCAACCCTAAATAATGTCAATGGATCATTTAGAGGAAGGGAGAAAAAAAAACACATGGAAGTAAAAGGTCGCTCTGTGGTAAGATGAAGTAGTTCAGAGGGGGGAGGAGTAAGAGTGGGTAATGCTAGTGAAACAAGTAAATTATTTGTATGAATGAAATTGTCAAAGAACACAAAAAATGTTTTATGAAAAGAGACAGCTCAGTGGGTAAAAGTGCTTGCAAGAAAACATGATGGCATAAGTTCAATCCCCAGAACACACATAAAAAGGAAGGTGAGAATGGACTCCCAGCATTATCCCTTCTCCTCCCCTCCACATCAGAGAAGAGGGACAGAGACACAGGCTTGGTAAGCTCCCTTTCTTCTTACTGGGTCTCCTTTCTGAAAGAGTGTCAGCCTGTGTGACTGCTCATATCTGCCCCGAAGCTCAGTCTTCCCAAAGCCATATCTAAATTCCGAACATTGAAGGATGGACTTTTCTAGCTCTTTTAATTCATCCCAAATGTCTTATCATTGTCTATAATCTACATACAATGCTGGACTTCTCTCATCATTCAGTCATTATGGCCGGACATGGATTAATGTAGGTGAAGGTCGGCTGGGTAAGGGTGAAAGGAGGGATGATTCATCAATAAGACATCAATTTCTATCTTGTGTCTCACACATAATACTGCACTATTTGGTCTCTTAGGTTGAGAATGCTTCATTTGGGGGTAGGGAAATGGCCTAACTTGTAAGAATAAAGATCTGAGTTCAAATCCCAAGTCATTAGCCATCACTGGGCATAGAGACAATAAGATCTGGGGTTTTCTGGCTCCAGGTTCAGGAAATAAGGTAGAGAGAAATAGAGCAGGACACTTGACACATAAATATACAGCACACACTCTTTCACAGACATACACAGGTACACACACACACACACACACACACACACAGAGAGAGAGAGAGAGAGAGAGAGAGAGAGAGAGAGAGAGAGAGAGAGAGAGAGAGAGAATACGTAGCCTTTAAAAATATACTCAGATGTTTATCAGATGTTTAAGTAGGTTTGCTATCCACAGGGTAGCCCACATTCAGACTTGCCTGCCTGCTTGCTTCCTCATGAGATGTACCATACAATGTTTCTCTGCCCCTGTCACATCCAGTATACTGGGCATAGACATGATACTATCACTTTGTGTAGGTTGAATTATCTCAGCATGAATTCTCATAGATGGCGCCGTGTATCACAGCATACATCTAATTAGGAGATATCTTGCACATTATCAGTTCTACACACAAAAGGATGCTCTATACATCATATGTAGGGTGACAGGTAATCACAATTGTTAACTTAATGAAATGTAGAATCACCTGGGTCAAGGACCCCTACACATGCCTTGGGAGAGTTACACTGATTGAATTAATTGATTAGGGAAGATCCTGTTGGTTGTGGGTACCACCATTCCTTGGACTGGGGTCCTGAACTGTATAAAATGGAAAAAGTAAGCTAAGCACATGCACTATCTCGTTCTACTTGCTGACTATGGGTACTAAGTGACCAGTTCCCTCAAACTGCTGCTGCTTTGACTTTCCTGCCAGGCTAGGATACATATTTTTTAACTTTTATTTATTTTGTGTATCTTTCACATCATGCATCTTGATCCCATTTATTTCCCCATCCCTTTGTATCCGCCCTCTGCCCTTACAACCCCCCAATAAAATAAAATGTAAGGGAAAAAAAAAAAAAGGAAAAATGTCATCACTGAAGCTGTAGTGTGACACAGTGGCTCACGCAGTAAACCCTTTTGCTCATACATCTTTACTTACAAATGTTTATTGCAGTCATTGGACTGGTTGAAGGCCTCTAGTTTCTGCTACACTGTTGATGTTGGGCCCTTACAAGGACTCCTCTTGGATAAATTGTTGTTGCCCTAAGTCATAGAGATCCTGCAGCTTTGGGTCTGTAGGACCCACCCCTTCACATGCTCCAGCAAATCAAAGTTTGGGTGGATGTTGGGGTGGGCCAGCGCATAACCCTGGTTCTGGGCCTGGGCAGCTGCACCAGCTCTCCCCTGTCCTCACCAGCAGGGGGAGCTCTCCAGAGTTGCCTGGCTAGTTCACCCTTGCATACATTAGCAAGGGGTGGGGTTTTCACAGCCTCAGGGTCCATTCTCCCACACTGGGACCATCAGGACCAGCTGCTCTGTTTCCCGGTGAGGTTTAAGGGTCACTCTCCCAAGGGCTACAGCTGGGAGAGGCAAGGACAGCTTTCCCACTCTTATGACCTTAGGACCAGCTCTCCCACCCATCACAGGTGATGGGGGGAGCATCTCCCCTGTCCACACCACCAAATGGCAGGTGAGGGGTAGGGCCAGATCACCCATGTTCACGTCCTTAGGGCCAGTTCACTGGTACCCCTGTCAATAGGGTCAGCTCTCATGTGTTGGCCCAGCAAGGTAGAAGGCCTACTTTCCCATGTCCTGCAGCTGGTAAGGGGGAAGGTCAGCTCCTTCACCCACCACAGATGGCAGGGGTGGGGTGGGTATATTCTTGAACTGTGGGCTGAAATAAAACTTTTCCTATTAAGTTGTCTCTGTTGGGGAAGTTTTTGCAGCAACAGGAGAAGAAACTGAGACATGTAGAGATGCTAAGAGGAACTGGAAGATTCAAGTGATCATAGATAGCAATGTCTGTCAAGTGCTCTCAGCAGAGTGAACATCACCCAAGGACACCACTTCATCAGAGGTTGCTACGCAATGAGGTTTCTGACTCAACAGTTATCACTATGTTAACAGTAGACGGAAAGTTAAAAGCACAGGAAATAGAAGCTGCACACCATCAATACAATAACATGTAAGTGTTTAAGAACGGCGATGCTCTAACCCATCCACTTGCCCTTGAAGTCTTCATGTAGCCGCAGTGATGAACATGGAGATCTCCCAGAGATTCCCTCACCCCCTTTCAATGATGATCTCTTACCTTACCCTGGTCTGCTGAAGCGCAGCAGTCGCTGTGACTATAGACTACTTCAAATTTTCTAAATTAAACAATACAATATGTGCTTTTTCTTTGTTTGGTTTTTCCCACAGGAAAAATGTATTTGAGAATAACTGTTTTACAACTCCCCCATGTTGTTGAAACCGTGATCCCCCCCCACACACACACACATGCTTTTTGCTGAGTAGTGTTTCACTGAATGGATATACCAATGTTTGCTTACACATATACCTGTTGATAAATATTTAGGTGGTTTCTAGCATGGGGTTGTTACAGAACTAGATACTGTCAACATTTCTATATAGGGTTTTTAATCTAAATGTAAGTCTTCATTTCTCTTTGGGAAATGTACAGGAGTAGGCTTCCTTGGGCCAGATGATTCATATGTAATAAACTTTACGTGACATTTCCAAATGTTTTTTGCCAAGTGTCCACATCATTCTGCATAGTCCTCAGCAGTGCAAGAGTTGCAGTTTGTCAACATCCTCATTAGTACTCAATGCAGACAGTCATTGTTTTCTAGTCTTTGGTAGGAGAGTATGTTCAAGTGCATATGGGTGCCATGGTACAAACGTAGAACTCAGAGGACAACTTTGTGCGTTTATCCTCTCCTTCTGTCTTTGGGTCTCTATTGTCCCCTGATGAGTGTGCCCAGATAGCTGCCTTCACACTCCCAGGGATTCTTCTCCCATCTCCCTGAATGAGCATAGACTTGAGCTACTGTGTTAGGCTTTACTTGGGTCCTGGGGAATTCAATTAGGTCTCACACTTCGTATGACAAGTGCTTTAGCCACCAAGCCATCTCCTTCCCTGACAGTGAGGGAACTTATCTAGTCTAACAGAATGCTAGTAACAAATCAATGCAGTTTTTATTTACATTTCTCTGATGACTAATGATGTTGAGCATCTCAGGAAATATCTTATATGTTATCTGTAGGTCTTCTCTGATGACTTGATTCAGAGCTTTTGCCTATTTCCAAAAAGTTGTTAGTTTTCTTATTATTAAGTTTTGAGCATTCTTCAAAAGGGTGAAAGCTTTTATTCTTCTGTGAAGTAGATGGAAAAAAATGGAACTTGCAGATGAACCTTAAGTCATTTACTGCCAAAGCCAGGAAAGAGAGGTTTTGAAATGAACAAAAGCTTCTGTTGCAGGGATGGAGTGAGATTCTCGCCAACTTCATGTTTGTGTGAAGAGCTGCCAGGCTGTGGGCAGGGACCCAGCTCACCTTTGAGCTTGGATACCTGGTCCACACTGCAGATTCCCACACTGTATCCCTCAGTCTTCCGGCCAATTCTCTCCTGTTGAGGAAAATTCCAAAGACAATGGTGAAGCAGGCCCTCAACTCTTCACACACAAATGAGCTAATGCTATGTGCTATGCCAAGCCCTCACGTCGATGTTCATGAATTCAGAAACTCCTGGATATGATCGCCGAAGGAACCTGGACTCCTCTGGCATCCTGCCCAGATGTTAGAACATAGCTGTTCCAATGTGGCTGCATGACTCCTGACTTGCTGATGGTGGCTCTCCCCATCATTACTGTGACAGTATCACAGGTGATGAACACTGAGCTGCCAACCACTAATCTGCAAAATTCTTTTATCTTTTTCTCTATAATTAAGTTTTGGTTAAAATTTAATTACATGAATATGGATGACAATGCATTCATTATGGATTACTTATTGTATTCCTTCAAAGGAAGGCAGAGTTTCTAATAAATAGAAATGTATCATCCCACCAAATGATATCACATTGCCTTTTAAAGACAATTTCACATCTCTGAACATTAGCTAGAAGCAAGAAACAGCTGTTGATGGTAGAACTTTTTATTTATTTATTTATTTGGGGTTTTTTTGTTTGTTTGTTTGTTTTTTAGATAGGGTCTCCCTATAAGTCTGGCTGGGCTAAAACTCACTAATTAAACTAGGCTGGTTTCATAATCATAGCGATCACCTGCCTCCACCACCTCCTGAATGCTAGATAAAAGGCATGTGCAAACACACCTGGCTTGCTTTTTATATCAGTTATTGTTTATTCTTGAGAATTTTATACATGTATACAAATGACATGCCAAGTGGCCATGTCATTCTGCATGGTCCTCAGCAGTGCAGGAGTTGAAGTTTGTCAACATCCTCATTAGTACTCAATGCAATATTGAGTATACAATGAAACATAATCATATCCACCTTCCATTTATTTCTCCCTCCAACTCTCCCAGTTCATGTCCTATTTTAAAATAACCCATTAAGCCTAGGACTTTGTTTTATTCCTTGTAATAGAATCTTGCATATCAATAGAGGGGTGGGTATATAGCAAAACAAATTTTTCCAGTAATATGACATTGTGGGAAAGACTTAACCCTTGATGTACAATTTGGGTCCACACAGGAACGTACAGAAAACCTGAATCACTTCTCTTCGCTGACACAATGCTACAAATACTCAATCTCCTTTGCTGCATTTAACAAATCCATGAGGTAACCAAGAAGATGCTTTTCTCAAGTGGCAGCAAGACAATGGCCATGTTTATTGCCCCTGGGTGCTACGCCCCTCACTGCCCTGAATGATCCCTGACATAACAACCTCTGTTGTCCATACACATGTTCGTCCTGTGACCAAAACCTAACAGAATCAACATAAGTGACCCAAGAGTCAGTGGTAATATATTTGGTTTGGTTTTGTTTTAAGAGGAAGGTCTATATCATAACATATTTCTGATTCTAAGTTCTGTTTCTTTAAGAAATGAAATTCCTTTAAACCTTTATTTTCCCAGTGAAGGGTCCACAAAGGACTATTGTACAATGGAACCATTTAAATGGCTCACTCTGCAGTGTGGTCTCTTTGAGCACAATTGTTTGGATGCATTCTACTCTTGCCCATTATATGAACACAACGTGTGGTGGCCAGTTGCATTCTGTGGGAACAATGTGCCGGCATTGGCTAGCACTTCGTTTCAGCTGCCAATACAGACACTGGGGAAGCATTCAGACCTGGAGACAAATGACTGCTGAGGAACAGAGAGACGACCTGCGGGTGGGTTTCAGGGGATGTCTTATCTGTTCAGAGCCATTGTGTTCCAATCTGCATGTCTTCCAGAAGACTAAAAATAAGGGTGCCGGGAGGTGGGAGAAGGCTACCACTGTAAAACTGTGTCTCGGCAGCTAGAAGTTGGATTATACTTGGATTCTAGGAAGGTAACACGAAACAACTCTCCTTCAGTTGGTTAGCTCTGCTAGGTACATGGAGATGGGATGCAACGGCTCAGTGCAGTCGGTTTAGGAAAACAGTATGAGCTGGGCATAGCAGTGCACACCTGTAATAGCAGCAGCTGGGAGGTGGGGAAAGGAGGAGTGATAGTTTGAGCCTAACCTGGACTACAGAGTAAGTCCTTGTCACAATAAAAATAGTAAAAGAAAGGAAGAAGGGGGGGGGGAGAAGAGAAAAGAAAATCACCGTGTAGTCCTCTTAGAAGGAGTACTGGGTCCTAGAACTGTCAAGGAAGAGCCTGGAACCATCTCACTTTTGAGATCTGAATTATTGTCTTTTCCTTCTTTCTCATGCAGAACTTGCTAGAGCACCTACTTGACCTAGCAACAATAGTTTACTGAGAACTTACTACACACCAGGCCCTGCTCTAAAGGACAGGGGAGGGAGGAGATAGATGTCAAGCAAGAATTAAAGTCCCAGGGCCAGGGTACTGATTCAGTTGGTGAAGTGCTTGCCCTGCAAGCAGGAGGACTTACATATGACAACTCCTGAAACCCGTGTCAGCTCATGTTTGAAATCCCAGCTCTAGGACAATAGAGGCATGAAGATCCCTGGAGCTCAAAGGCCAGTTGGTCTAACCTAATCGGTTGTCCTCTGACCTATGCATACACTGACCTGCACACACATGAACATGAATACACCCGTATACATATAGAAAGAACTAGAGTAAGAAAGGCAACCAACGTGGCTGTGAGCATATGTAAAGAGGGAGGAGAGGGAGTGGGCATCACAGGAAGCCACCTCTTACATACAGGTCAATAATGGCCAGACCCAGGAGTAAATTCTCTCCGTATGTCCTTTACTCATTTTAGAAGTCATTTTTCAGCAATACACACTGAACTCAGATATCCTAAGTGTCAATAAAAGTGACTTCATGAAATGAGAATGAAGTGCTCCATTCTGTTTGAAAATTAATAAATGAATTGCTCGTTTCAGTTTGCAGGCATGCTGTCTTCTCCATAAGGCCACGGAGTCTTTTAACATGACGCTGCCTGCTCATCCTCGAAGCTATTCATTTGCCTGTTTAAAGTATCCACTGTTTATTACACAGCACCAGGGCTTTGACAAGACTCCCACTCCAGCAGGGAAGGGCCACCGCAGTGTAGTAAATGCCATGAAGAAAGTATGCCTGCAGGAAGAATGGAGTATGTGAGGGATACCCTCAGCTCAGGGTTGATTGTGGGCTGAGGCACGGATCCTGGAGAGGGAAAGATAAATCAATACTTGATGCACTGAACAAGTCCACATCTGTGCTTCTGAAAGAAGGGATGAGGAATATCTGGCCATGCGGTCTTAATGGAAACACCGTACTGGATGGGTCACGCTCTTGACATGCCTGTGAGGACACTACAGCAATAGTCTTCTTCCTTGTTTGGAAGGTAAGGAAGGAACAATGGAAACCCCTAAACGAGTCGATCTTTGGTCTCCTGGCTGGTATAAGGGACTTTTAGGATGCAAACCCTAATTCTTGGAGCACAATTTGCATTTCTATAGCTCTCTATTGCTATGTGGAACTGTGGCCATAAGGACAGCTCAGGTCGAATATTGGGCCCTGCTGCATTTCTCAGGGATGACTGGGCCAGCTTCATCCCTGAAAAAGTGCAGCACGCAGCCCGAGTCACATGCTGCTCCTGGGCCAGTGCCTAATGGAAGGACAGGCAGAGAGGAAAAAGCAAAACCTAGATACATCTACACTGCCTTATTTTCTCTCTCCAAAATTAACTCTGTCTGTCCATGGGCTGTTGTCTTCAGATACCACCCCCATGCCCCTTTCACCCCCACCCCATGGTGTCTCTATAATAAGAACCTAAAGAAACTTCTCTTTCTGCTATTCTTCTGAATGGCAGAGAGTGTGTTTCACATTGTTTGGGACAGCCATCTAGAAGCATAATTACATGATTAAGCCCTATGTCCTCTCCAGGAAATGGCAGGAGCCATGATTACCCCACCCAGGAGGGGGTGGGGGTAAACAATATGCAATCAGGCTGCGGACAAGGTTTCCCACTGCAGCCCAGGACTAGGCTGGTCCTCATTAAAGGTGGAAGAGATACACTACTTATTCCTTCTATGTTCATATTAAGAAAGACAGCAAACTATAATCAGGACTATAATCAAGGCTGGAACAAAATACTGATTGCCCCTAATGACCTTATTATTCTAACATGGAATGTGTTATAAAAACTGGGCAATGTATTCCCATAGTTCTCTGAGTAGTGTACATATGTGATGTTTGTGTGGTTGACTAGGTTTAAATATGGTGCTCTGGGGTAGAAGTCTCTCACCTCTATCTGTACCTAAAGAGAACACATGGAAAAGCCAGGAAATAGAGTGTGAAGTCAAAGAGAATATCCAAGGTCCACAACCAAACCAACAGAAGTATTAGCAAATAAAGGAGAGAGAGAGAGCAAGCCCAGAGTACCACCCACTTTCAGGCCGATAGAAGTAAGTGAACAAGGTGTGAGTGATAACACTTAGCAGTTTGGAATGAAGAGCCTGCTTTGGAGGCTTGAAAACATTTCTGGCACCCACTCTGTCTGGTCTTCCAGTTATGAAGATATATAGATCACAGAAGCACAGGGAAAGACATTCTACTCCATGCTAGTACAGAATTGTAAACCCAAACAAGGAGACATTACTGTATCTAACAACAAGGCCAAAATCCAAAATATAAAAAAAGCTAGTCAGTGCTCACACAACGTTTGTGAGGTTGGGCATGAATAGACAGAGATACAGGCGGGACATTCTAGAGCAGCGACACTATTCTTCATGGCATTATAATGGTCAATAATGTTCTTATATACTGATCAAAGTTCAAAGATCGCAGATAACCCCAAAAATGTGTGTGTGTGCGCATGCACACACACACACACACACACACACACACACACACACACAGAGAGAGAGAGAGAGAGAGAGAGAGAGAGAGAGAGAGAGAGAGAGAGAGAGAGAAGCCCATTCGCAAAACGAGTATCTACAATGCCAGATGTGAGCAGGGTAGGTGTACATGTTGGTAGAAGTTGGGTAACATGGGAAATCTATACACCTAGCTCATGTTTCATTTTCCTGCAAGTCATCTTTTCTTAGGTAAAATATGAACACATTTATGAAGGCAGAAACTAGTCCTCTGTGTCACCACAATATCTGATGAATATATGAATTATCTTTAAAAGCATCTGTATCTGTGCTATATGCACATTAAGGATGCTGAATAAGTATTAATTTGGAGACATGCCATTTCAGACCACTGCACTAGTGGCCTAGGCTCAGTGGGGATACACAGCTTTCATTTGCTAAATGTGATTCTTCATCCAAAGGAGCTTTCATTCTGTTGCAACTGGTCCAAATCACAAGGTGAACCTTCCAAATCCCTCACTCATCTGCACATAGCTCTCAATTCTGCCATGCCTTTGGAAGGAGCCTATAGTTATGGTGCAACCAATTGTCTTTGTAGTTTATTTTCAGTTCAAACACATAACTCAGCTATATGTTCACCTCTGGCATGGTTGTGTGATACAGACTCAAAGCAGGCAGGGCTCCCACATCTGGAACTTCTGCTCATCAAAAGCATGTGCCCAACCAAGACCACAATCAATAGAGCCCTGTCTAGAGAGGGCTCACAACAGGGGTAAGTCAGCCAGAGCAAAAAGCTGGCAGGGTATGGAGTGCTGCAATTTTGAATCCCCTGTCCATCTTTCCTAATATGCATCCCCATGTCCCACAAAAGTTGCATTAGATCTCAGGGGGTCCATGGACACAGATGGATATATATAATTGCTATCCTCTCAAGGTAGTAGATAGTCCACTACAGGCCATCCAGGCAAAGCCCACTGTGAGCTATCTCAGGCAGAGCCTGGCTTCCTCTAGACTTCTCTGAAGTCACCAGGAGGTCCCTGCCTCTTGCTGCTCAGGACTTAAAAGTCCCTAGACTCTTCTCAAGCTATTTCCTGTTTGTTTGTTTGTTTGTTTGTTTGTTTGTTTTTTCATACTTAGTAAGCATGAGACCCCGACTTTAAATGTTTGTGTAAGAATCAAGACCCACTGCCTGGTTTAAGCATGTAGGTTCTAACAAATTCCCAGTACACTGTGACTAGGGGTCTATGGTATGTGAGGCCCTGCACAAGGGGTCATGGGAGAGATGAAAGGATGCAGCACAACCTCAAGAAAGGGATGACTGATGGGAGCAACTTTACTCTGGTCTACTTACCAGCCAGCCCAGGGAAGCACTGGATTTGTTTGACTTGGGGAGACAGGAACATGTCTACCCAACCATGGAACTCTTTGCACAGTATCTACTTGTGCTTCATAAGTCTCCTTAAGAGAAACACAGCAACAATGCTAATCAAAGACCCTGTGGTAGATGGGGAAGTACTTGTTGCTCACGTGGTTTAGAAAGACACTGTCCTATGTTCATCTTCACAGTGACCACCAAGTATGTGCCCTTCCTCTAGAGAGCTATTAGCAGAAACAAAGAAGCTGCTGTGGGAGAAGGTCATGCATTTTTAGTGAGGTCGGGCATGTGGGAAACGCACAACATAGTAGTCATTCGTTCCCTTCTCAAACTCACATAGAAAGGCCACCTGGATGGGCTGGTGGCAACCTCATACCTCACTTCCAACTTCTACTGCACATGCCAACGCTCACTGCTGCTGCACTGCTCTGGCTAGAGAGACCAGGGCCACCAACATGTGCAGTTGGAGAAATAAGATGATGTCATAGATTCAAGAGATGATCTCTAGACCAAGGTGAGTCCCCTTCCAAATGTATCCAGGCTTTGAAAACTGTTTATAATGCTGCTGTAAACATAGGATGGTTGTATAGCTTTAACTATACAACAGAGAGGTTAAGTCCAGATATCTGGGATGAAGGCAACCCAGAGGCCTGTCCCATGGAAGTCGAGATCCCATGAAAAGTTTCTGGTTCATGTCAGGCCCTTGGGAGCTTATCCATCAGAAGTTTGTTTTGTTTTGGTTTGGTTTTTCAAATAAATTAGATAATAAAATTAAGTTGCTCCACATAGGCAACAGAAATTCAGAGAGCATGTTAATGTGCAAGAGGAATGGCCAGTGGCAATCAGTTCCCAGTGATGGATAAGCAAACTGCAGTACATCCAGAAAATAGAATATTATTCAACACTGAAAGGGGGCATTGGTTGAGGCATGAAAGTTCACAGAGGATATCCTAGTTTGTTTCTCTGTTGCCATGAGGCATTGACCAAAACCAACTTGGGGAAGAAAGCATTCATTTCATCATATACTTCCACTACTGAGGGAAGTCAGGAAGGAACCTTGAGACAAGAACTAAAACAGAGACCAGTGCTAGTGCTCACTGGCTTGCTCCCCCTGGCTTGTTCCAATCACTTTATTATATGGCTCAGGCCCACCTGCCAGCAATAGCACCATCTACAGTAAACCAGATGCCCCTACATCAATCATATACCAACAAAGTGCCCCACACACTGGCCTACAGCTAGTCTGATGGAGGCAGTCCCTCAGTTGAGGACCTCTCTTCCCAGTAAATCTAGTTTGTGTCAGGTTGATGAAAATTCCAGCCCCAGAGAGGAGCTTCCAATGCTCATTCCTAAGGGAAAGAAGCTGAGCTGAAAAGGCTGCATACCTCATGCTTCCATCTTTAGAACATTCTGGAAAAGGCCAACCATGCAGATAAGATCAAGTGCACTTTGGTGGTTGTCAAGGAGTAGAGGAGGGGCTGAACAGACAGAGCCCAGGTTTTCATGGCTGTGAAACCATCCAGTGCTATGCTGCCATGATGGAATAAGCCATTACACATTTATAGAACCTATCTGGGAAGGTGTTTCCATGGCAACACATGCAGCCTTCTGAAGCAGGATATGGAAAACAGGGTGCTTGTAGGTGTGTGAAGGTGGAGAGCACACCGCAGTCTTTACATTTCCTATTCAATTTTGATATGAACCTTCAATTGTTCAAAGAACACAAAATTTTATTAACTTAAAAAATTTTTATGGTAAACACCAACTCTTGGAGACCCCCCTGCACTTCACTCCCAGCACACAGCAGCTAAGCTTCCGGTGCATGGCTTTGTCTGCTTTAAAACCTGCATCACCGGGAACAAGCAATTGTCCCTAAAACATTTCAATCTATCAAATACAGCCAAGCAAGCCTTAAACAAGATAAGAGGTGAGTTGTTATTGTTTTTTCCTTATGCATAAAAAGTACTCAGATTCAGGCACATCCTCTCAGGGCAAGGTAGGTCCTCTGACAACACATCACTGGGGTTATAGCAGCTGACAACTCTCTACCTCCAGGACTATCAGTGAGCACAGCTTCAAAGTACACAGGCTCACACACAGATGGGCCCAGGTCACTGGAGATCCTGTCACCTGTGTGAAAGATCTAGGACTCATGCAAGCGTAGCTGCTTTGTGTACAAGCCTGAAAACATGGCTGCTTTGTGTGCAGCCCCTCCAGTGTGTATCCAGGCTTTCTTTCTCTCTGCCCAGCCTCTCATTTGTAAGCACCGAGTACTGTAGTGGAATTCTAGTAGAATTCTTATATCTAGGGTAAACATTAGAACAAAATAATTGTTTTCTCTGTATCTAGGGCAAACATCAGAATGAATAGTTGTTTTCTAGAAGTACATTGACCTTGAAGAAATCATTATGGGAAACAGTGATTGTTTGCTGTTATCCATTGAGTTGTTTTTCTGAAGGAGCCTTACAGCCTTTGCATGACTTTGGTCACAAGATTGTCCTGTATTCCTGGAGCATCTTGAATTGTTGGGTACTCAAACAGTACACAAAAGGACTAAAGTAACAGGGGTGTGATGATTTCCTTCACAAAACAACAGATCAGATCTGGGACTTTGGTATGAGGAACTTCTTTTACCCCCCAAACAACTTTTGTATAACAATCAATAACAATATGCCCCTAGTTGCAGAGAAGGAGAAGTGATGAGCAAAGGGGTCAAGACCAGGCTGCAGAAACCCAGAGAAACAGCTGACCTGAACAAGGGGGAGCTCATGGACCCCAGTCTGATAGCTGGGAAACCAGCATAGGACTGACCCAGAACCCCTGAATGTGGGTCTCAGAAAGCCTGGGCAGTCTATGGGACCTCTGACCATGGAATCAAGATGTACCCCTGGTGCACAAAAGGACTTTGGGAGCACACTCCCCATAGAGGGATACTCCCTTAGCCGAGAGACACAGGGAAGGGCCTAGCCCCACCCCAAATGGCTTCACAGATTTTGATGATTCCTCCTGGAAGGTCTCACCCTCCCTGGGGAGTGGATAGGGAATGGGATGAGAGGGGGGGGTGGAGATGGAAGGGGGAGGGAACTGGGATCAATATGTCAAATAAGAAAAATAAATAAATTAAAAAAAAAAAACCCACTCATCTGGAGCTGGGAAATGAGAGATCACTCAGTTGGTGAAGTGTCTAATACAAAAGCATGAGGTCATGCATTTAATCCCCAGAACCCACTCAAAAAGCTAGGCACACTGGCACATGCTTGTCATCCCAGCATTCAGAGGTACAGGAAGGGAGAGCCATTGGGTTCCATAGAAACCATTAACCTCATTGATGAGAGAGACTATCTTAAAGGAGGTGAGTGAGGCCTAGTGATAACACCCAAGGCCGTCTTCTGGCCTTTATGTTCATTCATAAACATGAATGAATATATACATGTACACAGATTAGAAAAAAAGGAGAGATGAATTCTAGGAATTAACTAACCAACCAAAGAAAAAGGAAGTTCTCATTTCCGTGGACCAGGATCATCTAAGTGGCTCCAGAGCCCTGGCTGCGTTTGACAGGCAATTTTCAAAATTCTGGTTACTTTGTGAAAGAAATTAACAGCGTTCATTAATAGGCTAGAGGCTAGAATGCATTGGGTGAGGCTTATCTGCCAGCTGAAAGGACTCTGCGAATTGTGGGAGGTGGACACTGGTAAATGGCCATGACCCCCCTAGGGGCTACTCAGTTGCCTGGTTGCTTTCCTCCACAGGATGACTGGGTGTCTGTAAGAGTCCCTCAGGTGACTGTCACTCAGAAGGTGGGATAGTCATTGACCCAGATATTTATTTTTAATATAGCTTGCAGAGAACAACAACAAAGAAATCTTATCCTAAGGCTGTAAACACTGTTAGTCATTTGGAAGTAATTAAGACCCAGGTCATCACATAAAACTGCCGTAGAAGCTGACTCCTGCCACAGTAAGGGTATCTTCACATATGACATTATGACTCCATTACACGTCATGTGAAAATTGCAGGGCAGGCCAATCCATCAGTGGATTTTGTAATTACATTTTAAGAAGTGCTTAACCTAGCAGCTTCCTCTTAATCTCCCTCCTAAATCTTTGAGAATATAATCCTGAGACAATGGATGAACAGCCCCTGTCCAGTTTGGACTTATAAAGGCTGCATCACTGATTGGTTCTTTCTCATTTAAATGGTCTCATTTAAATGGTCCATTTCGAGGGTACCTTCAGAGATTCAAAAGTATCAAATATGCTTAACTACTTAGTCTGCTGGCCTGGTGGCCTCTGATCTGTGCACTAACAAGGATTCAAATTGTTCAAAAGAATGGGTCAGATAACCAAACCAGCCAGAAAAGGTCAAAATCTCAAGGTCACAGGGGGATGTGCACAGTGAGGAAAAAGTTGTCAGCCTCCTTTGCCACCCAAGGACATTCTCTTGGTTCATAGTGTGTGCTAGACTTCAGTTCTTTGAAATTACAAGAAAATTCTCCTCTGACATTCACACTGGATTAAAGTATTTTAGCAAGACTCTGAACTGTGCGGAGAAAGTGGGTCAATTTTGTTTCTACTTTGGGGACCTTAGGCATGGCAGAACCTTATGTCCCTGAGACAAGGAGACCGCATACCTCTGCCTGAGTCCATGGAAGAAGGACGTAGAGAATGACAAGGACACACCTGGACTCAGCAGTGTAGAGGAAGGTGGGTTTTATTTAGCCCGGTGGCTGTGCCTATTCATCAGAGCTGAAGCAGCTGTGAGGGACTCTTCCAGGTCAGGAGCTTAGGTTAGGTGGGAACCAGATGGGGAAGGGTGGGGTTGAAAGGATGATGTAAGGACGGCAGCTCTCCTATGTGAGCTCTTCAGTCAGGCCCTCAACTCCATGTCCAGATGCAACAGACGTGAAAAGCACACCCTTGTCTTGAACACTGTCCACTGGGAAGCCCAGAACAGCTGACCCTCCTCCATGGGGGTCGCCTGCAGTTTCCGTTTTTGGGATCAAGACGACAAAGGAAGGTGAGGATATTCGGAAGGAGGGAAGGAAAGAAGGGAGACAGAACAATCAGGGTAAGCATGGTAAAATAGATAGGGGAAGTAGGGGGAGAGTGAGAGAAACAAGGACGGTGAATGAAAGCATGATGGGGGAGGGGAGACAGTGTCTGAGAGCCCTCATTCACATAACTCACTGCACTATATTGTCTCGAGGGCTCTGTTTTGAGGCCTTTCTCTCTTGCTGTGACTAATTTATAAATTGAATTCTACCACCAATCTATATGCACAAGGAGAGCACAGTGCATGTGAACGAAAATTCCTGAGCATGAGCAGTGTCTGGCTATGAACAAAAAACCTCCCGGAGAAGCATCTTTACCTACAAAGACTGGTGGGCCTCTGGTTTCTCAGTGCTGCGGAGAGGCTAGAATTTTGTAGGTTTGGAGGCTAATTGCTTTATCTTGAGCTAGTTTGGGCCCTGGGGAACAGCCCCACTCTGTTTCTGAACTAACACCTCGTGATAATGAATAAAAACCTCATGGAAGCTATAAACTTAGCGGAGCGCTAGCTTTCACCAATCCAAGAGTTTAAAATGTCATCAGATAACATCTTGGGCCTATAAGATGGCTCCCGTCATCTTGTTGTACCCACCTCTCTGCTGTACCCACCAATGTATTTTAAAGTTGATTTATGACTGTCTTAATCCTGTAAAACTACAGAAACCCTGTGAAACTGCTTCCACATGGAAACATGGCATGTGGGGTAACCTAAATCTGTGTTTCCAGGTCACGGTCATTAATAATGGCTCCAGAATAAACTATATCTTATTCTCTTTAAGATGAGAACTCTGGTTTTTACAACATGCACAAAGGTTTCAGTATCAGCTGCAGTTTCCAGCATCCATGGGGAGTGTTGGCATGTACCCTGTACAAATTAGGGAGATTTTCTGTCAAAAATTTTAGGGAGAGGGGAATCTAGCCTAACAGAAAGATAGGCAAGGACCAACTGATGAAAACACCAATGCCTTAAGCTCCTCCACCCTAGAGCCATGATGGCAAGCCTCACCTAACAGGACAGAATAAAGCATTTAAAATCCTTCTGGGACTCAGCAAGGCTGTGATCCAGGAAGCCCCTCTCCACCAATCTCACTATTAGATCACTCACTGTCTCTCAGCCTCAGTTTCCACAACTAACAAAACAAGAAGCCTCTGTATACTCCAATCATTTCAAAGACCATTATAAACAGACTATCTAGACGGATTCCAAAATACAGCGAGGGTCAAATTGTGTCAGTTTGTATGTAGCTTAAATCCATACTTCACTATGGGTGACACCCTCACAGCAGCTTCCTGGAGCCTCATGCTGTGGTCACCCACTTTGAAAACCAGTAGGCTAGGAGCTGGCTAATGCCCCCTCCAGGCCTGAAATGCTGTGCTATGACCATGGCCCAAGCCCAAAAGAACAGGCAACCCAAAGGGATGCTACTTGTCAAGAAGCCAAGTTTATTGTTAGCGGTGACTAGGTTTTGAGCAAAATAAACTGTATTTTCATCCTCTACCTCTGCTGTGGTCATCTGGGCAATGGGGCTATTCACTAAATAGCTCGTGCATGGGGTTAGAGGTCCTGGGGGTTACAACTGAAGGTTGAGGCTCCCTGGCCTCTCAACTTTCTTCCTCCTTGGTTTGCTTGTTTTGTTTTTGATTTTGAGAGAGAGAAAAAACATTTTCATTCTGTTTGTGACAAGTTCAAGGCCCAATTTTATGTCTTAAACAAGGGGAACAAAAAGCTATCAAGCTGCCTGTTGCAGGAGTGAACACCAAGATTCTTGCTTGTGGGGAGAGGTGTCAATAACTTGGTAATTTTCCTTGATTGGCATTGACAAAGGTACAATGAGGCAGACTATGCACTGGGAGAGTGAATGCTGTCTGAGAGGGCTTGAGAAGGAGTTTTCCATTACCCATGAGCGCTGCTCCAGCCCCTCCCTCCTCTGAAGAATGGAGCCAGCCGTTAACTCCTAGAAGAATTGCAGCCTCGGCACCTCCACCCAAACACTGCAGAAATTACCTTGAACTGAAAAGACACACTGAGTGCTTTGCATGCAGGGAGAAAGGCTGGCTCAATGCTCAGCTGGAACTCTGAAGCTTCAGGAGATGGTAACAGGTACTTGGGAATGATCCATAAAAGCCCAGAAGTAGGTGGGAGAAAGGAGGGTTCAGGTGTCGCACCATATGAAGAGGCAGACACTGGTATAGGTACCTAGTCAGCTTTCTTGTCTACAGGGCAAGTTCCAGGTTTTCTAAAACACATCCGAGTTTAAGTATTTTCCTTTATAATATTTTTGCATGCATTTACCTAATTTATGGGAGGTAGGTGCTTCCTGTGGAGGCCAGAGGGCAACTTGTATGAGCTGGTTTTCTTTTTCCTCCATGTGCATTCTAGGGACTCAAGCCATAAAGACCTTTACCCACTGAGTCGTCTCCCAGCTCTGAAATAATTCTATTTTCAAGAAGAAATCAGGGAGCTGAAGAGATGGTGCAGTGAGTAAGAGCACTCACTGTGCAAGGATGAGGACCTGCGTTCAGGTTCCCAGCGCACAGAGAAATGCTGAGCCTGGCTGAGCACACCCATCACTCCAGCACTTTGGGACAGAGACAAGTGGAGACTGGCGTTGGCTGGCCTGGGGCGCTCAATGAGCTCCAGGTTGAGTGAGAGACCCTTGTCATTGGAATACGGCAGAAAATAATAGGACAGGAAACCTGAGGTCCTCATGTGCACATCCAGGCACACACACCACATATACTCACATGTATATATGCACACAAATATTGATAAAATAAAATTGAAAACAATTAACAATGTAACTGCCACCATGCTGGTTTCACAAAGTAGCTTCACTCATGCTTTTCAAGGGAGGAAACACCCCTGTGAGCTCACAGAAAAACTGCCATTCTCAACTGCCCTCAGACACAGCTCCCATTGGGCACCTCTATGGGACAGTTTGCCTGCTGGTATGTAAAGGCCTTGGGCAGTTCTGGTAACCATATGAGCTCTGAGGGGGGAGGGTGGCCTGCTCCCTTTCTTGATTTTGGTTCTGTTGCCACTTGGCTGAGGAGACTTCAAAAGGCTTTTGAATAGAATGGTAAACATGGCATTGTTAGGAACATCTGTAAGCAAAATATGAGGAGACCTCACCCAGTGAATGCGCAGCCCAGCCTCCTTCACCAGCAATGTGGGGTTTGTACATTTGGCTAATGTGCCGAAATTAACCCAAAGTGCTTACCCGTTGCAGAATGCCTTTTCATATTTTCATCTGCATGGTTGTTATTACAAAGTGTAAGAATAATTCTCTACCAGGGCATTGAGGACTCTGAATAGCTCAATTAGAATCAACGGAGTGAGACAACAGCATGCCAGCTAATCAGCGGGTTTGCATAACAATCCTTGGAGGGAGTGTGTGCAGAATGCATGGTGTGTGTGTGTGTGTGTGTGTGTGTGTGTGTGTGTTTTGTATGTGGCACATGTCCATGAAGAGAAAACCAGGGCCAGCTCAACCCCTTAAAGCAAGCATAGAAGAACAAGGTTTCATTAACCATAAAGTAGAAAGTTCCAGAAGACAGACTGAGATTATTATTTTCACATTGTGTATTATCAGGATCCAGTATCATGTTTTTTGAATATAAGCCATTCATAGTAACTAATGTGTTCATATCTATCTATCTATCTATCTATCTATCTATCTATCTATCTATGTATCTATCTCTGTTATTCATATATATAAATAAATAAATATGCCATTCCAATTTGAGCTCTAGCAGAGAAAATCCTTGCAAATGGTTTTAGGAAGGGAATGTTGGCCACTGAGATTTCAGATCTTTGCACTGCAAGCAAGTCCACAAGATCTGTTGGCCACAAGCAAGGCTTTCCCACACTGAAGCAGAGGCCGTGTGTACGATCTAAGACCTGGAATGAGGCTCTAAGAAGAGTCAAAGATGGCCAGGCCTGAAACACCTGGGACAACCAAGAAAAGGGAGTGACATGCCTGTAATCCAAGAGTTTGGGAATATGAGGCAGGAGGACTACAAATGCCTAGCCAGCCTGAGCTATAGTAGGACCATTACAAAACAACAACACAACCCGCCACAGCAGTGTTCCAGGTAAAAGAACATGTGGGCTTGTGCTACAGGCCCAACATTTGACAAGCCTGAGGAAAGAGTTTGGACACATATCCCAGTGGAATTAGTACTCTTAAAACAGGTCTGTGAGTGAGAAGGTAAGTAAAGAAATCATATTACAATGGAATGTGGGGTCTATGCTGTAGATGGATGTTTCTGTCCTGCCCAGGTCCCACAGCTATTTAGTTCTCTTCCTTATAAGGGATCATATCTGCACCCTGAAGCCATACCCTAAGGTGTGACTATTACTTCAAGTCTACTGGTGAGACAAGATGCCACTACATTTCCCCTTTTTGTCTAAATAAGAGGGTTTAAAACCTGATACAAAAAGGGTACACAATGATAACAAATATCAAGTATAGTCCAGGAGAAAGAAAGGTAAAAACATACACAAATTTAGACCAAGAACCAGCAAGAGCAACATTATGCAACACATAATGTTCATACTAAATGTTCAGGCCAAGGGTAATGGCAGATAACAGATTACTCCAATAGCTGGCCGATTCTGAAAAGTTTAAGTCTTGTACCTAATACGCTCTAACTAAGATAAGAGAGGATGTTAGCTGTGACTATCTAGTCTTCAACCTTATCAAAGACCTGAGAAGGAAAAGAAAATTACTAGGGTAAGTAGGAAGTGCAAGAGGGTGACTTCCTAAAGGTGCAAGAAATGACAGAAACAGCCCAGCTAGCTTGGTGAGTAGAGCATGAGACTCTATCTCAGGGTCATGGGTTAGAGCCCCACATTGGGTGCCACATGTAGACAGATGTTTCTGTCCCTCTTGGGTCTCGTAGTCATTTAGTCCCAAATACTATGTGAAGGATGAAGGGTCTTCAGGAAAATGCAAGTTAACAGTTGCAGCCTCTGGTGGAACTGTGGAGGCCTACCTTCTGCCTCTAAGCATTGAAGGTCTAAACTCCATTATCATCCTCTAGTGCTACCCCAGGTTGACCCAACCAGCAGAGAATGAGCTTTGCAGACTAAACTCACTGTAGACCAAGATATGCATCAAGGGTGGCACCTGACTCAATTTGAAATGAGAATTTGCCTTCCTAACTAACCTGGTCTCATTGTTATCTTCTACCTGAAAATGATCTCCACAGAAAGCCAACAGACCAGAAGGTTTTTTACAGCAGAAGGAGCAGAACAAGAAGCTAGTGGTAGCACTTAAGAATGCCATGGTTTTAGAGGCTGCATGTCTGCCCAGAGCACTCTAGAGGTATCAGCAAAACCTCCCACTACTAGACTCACCGGCTCAATTCATGCTGGGATCCTGGGCTTCCCTTTATATAGTCAAGGCTCCCTAACTGTTGTTCTGGATCCAGTAAGTCTGAAGCCAGGATCCTCCCACCCAAGTGATGGCCACTCCAATGCCTCAACACAGACATGTTTTTCTTCCTCTCCCAAGGAACTGCACTATTTAAAACACTGAAAGAAACATCAGTACCCAGTAATTTGTATAGCATAAGGCTCAGGTCACATGCAGGGATGAGGATAGCCTGGCATGCACCTATCACTGAGCCTACTCCTAAGTATCCCATTTGGATGTGTGAGAACCAAAGTTATGTTTTAAGTTTTAATTAATGTGCCTAAGAGATCCATAAAAAAAACCTCTAACCTATAAGTCCTTTGCCCAAGGACAGATACTTCCTGAAATGCTGGAGGCTGTTGCTTGTTTGCACTCCCCTAAACAAGTTTATTTGACTCAATTGCACTGGTGTGCTTAATCACATGTAGGCAGGATGTGCATGGGTAGGAAAAACATCAGGATATATGCTTGCCCCTGATTGGACCTGATAGGAAATAAAGACAGTGAGTGACCTTATGGGGTTGCCTTTTTAAGCCTCTGCAAAATGTGATTTGTTGCCATTTTCTGGGAACCCTGGAATAGTCGGCCAAAGTCCATCATACTGGCCAGTATTTAATTAAAGCTTGCTTCGAATTTAGCTCAGAAATTATGGTAGTGGTCTTATTCTCAGCCAGGGGGATTAACAGATGCCAAGCACCCTTACCTGTGGAAGCTTGAATGAGAATGCCCCCACAGGTTTATATATTTGAATACTTGGTCCCAGTTACTAAAATTTTTGAGAACGATTAGAGATGTGACTTTGTTGGAGGAGGTATGTCACTGAGAACAAGCTTTGAAGTTTCAAAAGACTCCTGTCATTCCCAGTGTGCCTCTCTGCTTCCTACTTGCAAATCAAGATGTGAGCTCTTAGCTGAGCTGCTACTGCTGCCATGCCTTTGACCCACTATCATGGACCCTAACCCTCTAAAACCATATGCCCAACTAGACACTTTCTTTTATAAGTTGTATTGGTCATGATGTTTTGTCACAGCCAATAGAAAAGGAACTGAGGCACCACCTTCTTTCACTGTTGACTCACCTCTCTTTTCAGCTGCTAGTTGGTGTCTATGTCTCTTCCATGTGCTCTATTGGAACTCTGTCTTGAGTTTTAGTTGCCTGCCATCTGCCTACTCCAGAAACACCATGGGAATAGAAGGACACACCTTTTCTATACACATCCTGCTTTTGCACTCAAACACACTTGCCTGTCTGCTGAAACTATGTCCCCATAGGCAAGATCACATGACCTTCAGGAGCCTCTGACTCTATGGCAAGTGGCTTCTCACCTGTGTTAGAGATACAGTGCATGAAAGCATTGGCATGGCATCATGTTAGGTGGCCTGAAGGGAGCAGTGCAGGCTATGCTGGTCCTCTGGGTTGATGTTTGGACACCCCCTCCCTGCAGTCCGGGTAATAGAGCCTTAAGCTCAGGAGCACTGCCTGGCACGGGAGGGGCTCCAGCTCCTTCTCCATCAACAGAAACCTCTAGGAAACAGTCATGGCTGTGATAACAATTCCAGAGTTAACTAGATGCACAAGAATATAACTGAAACTAATGCTGATTAGAGGATATATACTAATTCATCTTACTCTGAACTTCAGCAAGCCATGACACTCAGGATAGCTTTGTGTTCTGTTTTTTTCCCATTTTTTTTTCTTGTCCAGTCAAACCCACAGTACTGTGAGCACCACTGTGGGCTTCAAATGAGAATCTACATACCCCTTTCTCAGTCAAAATTCTTTAACTGGCTTCTTCCCATTATCACCCTATCTGGGTGCTGCGTTCCTATTCTTTTTTCGGATTTGAGGGTTCTACCACTCTTAGGCAAGAGGTATCTATTGCCCAGTCTAAGTTTTATAAACACCACAACAATAATTTCCAGATAAAGTAAGTACCTTTCCTTTTAAATGTGGGTAGAACCCAATATCATCTCTTTGTATTCTAGAATCATTTCCATAACAACCACACCTTTTGTTCTGCCCTAAGTTAGCAGTCCTGTTGGGATGGAACAGACAGATCTCTCTCTCTCCCCCCCCCTCTCTCCTCTTTCTTTCTCTCTTCTCTCTCCTCTCTCTCTCTCTCCCCTCTCTCCTCTTTCTCTCCCCTCTCTCTCTAACCCCTTGACTCCCATGTTCACCCTCTGTTGCAGCCTGATGCCAGCTGTTTGCATGGACTGAATCATACAGGAACTGGTCCTTCTTCCCTTTTAAACTCAAACATCTATAGGACAAAACACTTCCACATAGAAGTCATTTTAAAAACACAGCAATATTCTTTGAAGTTCAGCCAATGAACAGATTTGAAAGAGGAAGGAGGTGTGAATGGCTGAATGGAGGACAACCAGGCTGTAGCAAGAGCTGGGAAACTTACACCAAGGTCAATGGCATAAACTATGAGTGGAGAGCAACCAAGGTGGAATTCAGGCTACAAAGGCACTGAGTGAGTCACATGAGCTCTCTGGGCTTTAATGATGCCTCTGTAGAGGATAGAGACTGGGATGCCATGTGATTACATGAGAAAAAAAAGAAGCAAAGGCTTAAAAAGTACTTATTATATAGTGCTTAGCATACAGCAGGCATTCACATGACAATTGTCAATGAGGAAAGTTCCTATGGCTACACAAACCAGCTATTATGGTATTAGAACTGGCTTTTGCCCTTTGCAGAGTGAGGTTAATAGTATGGAGAGCAGGTATTTAAGTATCTCTTTACACATTTGTGTGTGTGTGTATGTATGTGTGTGTGTGCTATGATGTACATATTGGGTCTCATCTTTCTGCTTT
Source organism: Cricetiscus sungorus (assembly GCA_030556225.1). NCBI lineage: Eukaryota > Metazoa > Chordata > Mammalia > Rodentia > Cricetidae > Cricetiscus > Cricetiscus sungorus. The sequence goes on from JANBXA010000741.1 coordinate 10,659,151, forward strand.
GTTTGAGATAGAATCTCTTTGCTACTTCCCAAGCCCTGCTAGCTGGACCACTAGCTTACACGGATTCTTTTGTTTCTGCCTCCCATCTCCAGGTAAGGGAAGCTGGGATTGCAGATGTTTTTACACGGGTTCTGAAGATTCAAACTCAAGTCACCTAGTTTGTGAGCAAGTGACTTCACTCAGTGACCCATCTACCCCAGTCCTGTAGGTTTTCTTAGCAACCTTTCCCTCCTGAGCCATTATGCCATGTCTAGAATTACAGGAGAACATCTATTCATTTCCATTGCTACAGCCTGAGAGAATATGCCTCCAGGGCCCATTGGCATCTCCACTTGTAGCTCTACATAAGTATGTTTAATTTTGAAGCAGAAGCAAAAACATATGGACTGACCATTGGAGAATGTAGTCCATGTTACACATACCTAGAGCAGGAATGTTTCAATTCTTCTCTATGCATAGGAAAAACGAGAACACACATTTTTATGGCACCTTCATGGCTGAAGTGGCATTCAAGGGCAAAAACATAGTCAAAAACAAAAACCCATGTTTTTGCCCGCAAACCAGTGTGTCAACACTGAGGGTTCTACCATACTCCCTCAGGAGACCACGATTCCAGGTGTTCGTTCATTCCCTCAAGCCCCTTGTTGTTGTTTATTCCTCCATTTAAAAAAAATTATTTGTTTATAACAGGCTCTCACTAGTATGTTCAGGTAGCCTAAACCTATATAGTCCAATAGACACTTGGAAAACAAAACAATGAGAATAGCCATTGTGATGACCAATCTTGGTTGTCAACTTGACTGCATCTGGGATCAACTAAAAGAAAAGCTACTGGGTGCTCCTGTGAGGGATTTTCTTGATGAAATTATCGGAAACAGTGATGTCCCCCTTAACTGGGCAGCACCTTCTGGCGGCAGCTCAGATAGAAGGACGTCCATAGAAGAAGGAAACTGCTTTTCAACTTCTGGCCCTCACTCTCATTGGCAAGTTCATCCATCCTGCTACTGCACTAGAAGCAATTTGCTCAGCATTCTAGCATATACTGAAGATGTCTATGCTAGACAGAAGTCTAGTGTAGACTCCAGGAATCCCTGAGGCCTTCAACACCAGGTGGGGATTGTGGAGGCATCAGCCTCATACCAGATTCTCCACCACTCCACTGTGAGACAGCCATTGTTCAGCTGTCTCACCATATCATGTAAGACAACCTAATAAATTTCATATATACACATGTGTGACTATATGTATGTATATATACATATGTGTGTGTATATATGTATGTATATATATATGTGTGTGTTTATTCATGTATTCTCACCTTTAAGATTATACATATATATGTGTGTGTGTGTCTAAATGTGTATATATAGACACACACATATATATATATATACACATAATATATATATATATTCATTCTATCAGTTGTGTTCCTTTAGAGAACCTGACTAACATTAATACAGATGTGCTTTAGAAAACATTTATTTATAGACATCCAAGGAGAGGAACTTGGCCCAGGAGTGGTAATCAACAGAGCCATTCATCACAGTATGGCTTCTCATAGTTTCCCTCTAGAATATGTCACTGCATGAGACATTTGAGATGTATGAAGACCACTGTAGCAACAGCCTTGGTTTCTTCATACCTCCCTGTCCCCCTATAGTAGGAGGGGGGCACACCATCTCTGGCTAGACTGCGTGCCCCAGTTTGGTCAATGGGGCAATATCAAATGTATTACGTGGAGAACAAGGCTCGCCCTCTTGCTGTCCCAGGTCTTTACACATACCACTGTTCGCATTAGCTCACGCCAGTCTGAGACACTCCCATTTCTCCACAGTGAGTGACCAGTGAGTGACCAGCAGCCAGCACTGACTGCCACATGAGGTCATCTGAGACCAGTGGTCCTGAACTTTCCACAAGGTGACTAAGGTCCCATGAGTGAGACCAGGTTAAAAAAGAGTCCTCGAAGAAGACCTGCCAAGTTGAGCCCTGCCCAGTTTCCTGAGCTAAAAGCACACTTATTTCAATAAACTGTTAGGTGATTTTTTTCCACAGCAAAAGAATGAAATACATTCCACGGGAAGTTCATCCTCTATAGCTAAAATGGGAGAAGCAAGGACATATATTTACAGAAATAGTCTTTTAAAAGACAGGAAATACATACTTTTAAATATATTTCCATTTCAGAGATCTGGTCACCCACCGGCAGAGATGAGCACTCCCCTGTTCTTCCAGTGACTGAACAACTGTCCCTACCTGAGCAAACTTCTTTGTAGGTGGGATTGCGTGTGTAGCCTCCTGCAAAGCCCACTTGGGTTGAATACACACCTTTCAAGAGCCAGAACTTGCGCTCAGCACCCCAGAAGCAGCCCATTCCTGCAGAGAACAAAACAAAGATAAATAATCATGTTTCCAAAATAAGGTGGTCACTATGTGTCACCACACCCTTCAAGTGGAAAGGAGAAGCTCCTCCTGCCACCTCATGATCAAAAGGGCCCAAAGAATTTAATACTGAAGAATAATTTAGTGGCAGCAAGATGGCTCAGCAGGAAAAGGCTTGGTATGAAAGCCTGATGACTGGAGTTCCATCCCCAGAACCACAAAAGCCCGATACAACAGCTCACATCTGTAACCCCAGTATTCTTGTGGCAAAATGGTGTTGGGATGAGAACAGGACAGTCACCTTGAACCATGTGCAGAACAGCAGCTACAACAAGAGGTGGAAGGAAAGAACCAGTTCCCAGGAAGTTGCCCTCTGTCCTCTACATGCAAACATACACACATGTGAACAATAATAAGTGAACATTTTGAAACTCCTTAACATAAAGATTAAAAAATACACTTCTGAATAACATAGTAAAAGGTAACTATTTTTGTAGATTTTTTTAAAAAGAAATTATGTGCATTAGCCTTTTGCCTGCATATATATCTGTAATGAGGGTGTTGGGTTCCCTGGAACTGGAGTTACAGACAGTTATGAGCTGCCATGTGTGTGCTAGGAATTAAACCCAGGTCCTCTGGAAAAGTAGCCAGTGCTCTTAACCTCTGAGCCTTCTCTCCAGCCTCAAGGGTAACTATTTTAAGAAGGTTTCCACATTTACTTCATAAGCTAATAGAAATTCATGTAATGATCAGCTACAGGGTCATTGTAACAAAGATGTGTAAGTCTGGGTTGATTGAAATGGGAAAACATACAAGATCAATAAAGATTGAGACAGTTATTGCCAATTAACAATTTCACAGATGTGTTCAGCTTTAAAATTTTTTTAAGTCACAATATATTTGCAAGTGATAAAGCAAGGCTCACACAAAAGTAAAATTTTCTGAGTAGGCAGGGGGAGGCAAGACAACTAAGGAACTGCAAGCAACCAACAAACTCAGTCAACAATCATCATGTTTAGACCAGCAGCCACTAAAGCCCGTTGACCATCTAATGCAAACTAAGACCTGCTCTGCAATCCACACACACTCACAGCATAAAGGCCGCAATGCTCCTAACACAGGAAGATCCCCAACTGCTGAGTTCTGCTGTTCTCTGACCCATTTTCACACATGCATAAACAGGACTGCTCTCTCTCCCAAGTTTTGTATGCCTTCAATAAGTCATAGGTGATTTTATTGGTTACTATTTTTGTTGCTGTAATAAAGTACCATGACCAAAGGCAAGTTAAAAAAAGAGTCCATTTTAGTGATGAATCCATAATGGTGGGAAAGGCGTGATATCAGCGACAGGAATCTGGAAGGTTATGTTTCAACCATACACAGGAATCCAAGAAGGATTGGAAGTGGGGTGAAGCTATAAAACCTCAAAGCCCTCTCCCAGTGATGTACTTCCTCCAACAAGGCTCCTCTTTCTAAAAGGTCTGTAACCTCCACAAACAGCACCATGCACTGGGGACCAAGTGTTCAAATAACCAAGTCTATTGGGAACAATGATTTCATCTAAATCACCATACTAAGTCCTAGGTAAAACAAGCGGTAAGCTGGTGTATGCCTTTGAGGCACAAACTACACTAGCTAGACTTTTGATGGAACTGTAAGAATATATATACTTCATGACATTCTTAACATTTGTTAATACTGTATTTCTAAAAAGTTCAAAGCAACATGGTAACTAAAAAAATGGTGGACAAAAAGTTCTACAGTATTCAGAAATAGTCTACTTGCTAAAACCGGAGCAGGAATCTAACAAAAATAGGTTAATAGCTTTCAACAGTGATAAATCAAAATAATGAAATTCAATGCAGTGAAAATTACCATTATGTTGATAGTACAGCATGTATATGATTATATCATAATTATCTACAGCTAAATTAAAAAGGAAAAACACAATTATATGCATGTTTTTATTATAACTATAAAGAAATAATCATACCAAAATAGACTAGAGTGAAATATACTAAAGTTGTAACCATGGTTTTTATCAAGGTGAAGTATGTGGAAAAGGCTCCTTTTTATTTTTTTAAAGTTTTCTCTCTCTGGGTATGGTGGCTTATACTTACAATCTCAGCACTAGAAAGGCTGGGGTAGTAATATTTACTGCAAATTCAGAGCCAGACTGAGCTATAGAGTGAGACCCTATGCTCTAAAAAGCATTTTTTTTTCTGTAGTAGATTCCTATTAGTTTAAACATGTAAAACATAAACATTTTTTTAAAAAACAGAATACATAAAGACAGCATAAGAATATTTGTGCTTGGAGCTGACAAACCATCTTTCCTGTTGCTGAGTGAATTGTTTGCTGGAAGGAAATATAAAAAGGTACTGAGCATCTTTAAAACTGAGTGTCCGTGTCTGTGGCACACAGGGTTACTGGTAAGCTAGTTTTCCTGCAGCTGAGCAAAAACAACAGGGCATGGCTGGCGAAGAAAAAAGAAATCTGAGCAGCCCCATCCCACCCCACCTCCACCCCCAAGGTACAGGAGTTGTGTGGAGCTGAGGATACCTACTATGGAGAGTCTAACATCTGTGTGACTCTGTGAACAAAACAGTGCTGGACTGTGCCATGACTAACAGTGATGGCACACAGGGTGCCATGGACTTCCACAAACAGTACATTTTCAAAGGCTATTTGACCCCTGTCCCTCCCTGATCTTTCAGTGCATGCCCAATGAGACCCAGGCTGTCCAGGCCATCCACCTGTATGGTTCAGTGGTCTTCCTTTGTGATTTCACTTTCTTATTAACAATCATTATCTAAAAATATCCAGTAGAAAATAACAGAAACAATTAATTCCCAGCTTTTAAATTGTACCCCACCCATGTAGTGTGAGGAGATTTCACACCACTCCATTCCTTTCCCAGTCAGTACATGAGCCATCCCCTTGTCTAATATATCCATACTGTCTATACTATCTACCCACTAGTGACTTTGCCATCTAAGAAATCAGATCAATAGTGACAGTATTCCAGTGCCAGTATTTGGAGAGCCCTTGTTGGCCTTAGGAGGCCTCAAAGTACAAGAGTGATAATCAAAGAAATTCTAATACACAGAATAGAAGCCATAGAATATATGTATAGAGTGGCCTATTGCTTTAGGCGGATGAAGGGTCTTGAAGCACCCTCCACAGATAAGATGTTTGACTGTTCATAAGCTTTTAAAGACAAGCTGTGGAAGATTAACTGAGATGCCCCCATGGTCTCAGACATTTAAATACTTGGTCCCCAGATCATAGAGCTATTTGGTAAGCCTTTGGAAGTGTGTTGTTATTGAAGGAAGTATATCAGTAGAAGTGAGATTTTTTAATTTAAAGACTCACTGGGTGGTGGTGGTGCACAACCTTTAATCCCAGCACTCAGGAGCAGAAGTAGGCAGATCTTTGAGTTCCAGGCCAGCTTGGTCTACAGAGTAAATTCCAGGACAACCAAGACTACATAGAAAAACAAAAACCAATACACTATTCCCAGTCTTCTGATGGGAGATGTTATTCTGTATATATGTTTCTCATACTGGTTAATAAAGCTCTGTGGCCAATAGAAAACTAGATAGGCGGGGCTAGGAGACTAGAAGAAGGAAAGAGGAAGGAGTAGGGAGGAGTCGAGATGTAGCCCGGGGGAAGAAGCAGGATGCCTGCCGCGGCTCCCCGATAAGACGACCACGTGGAAATACTTAGATAAGTAGAAATGGGTTAATAATTAAGACAGAGCTAGCCCATTAACAATAATGGTAATTGACCAACAGGATTGTATCAAATACAGAGTCTCTGAGTGTTATTTGCGGCTGGTGCGGCTGTGGGCACAGACTGGCAGGCTGGCGGGCTGGCGGAAACATACATGCTACAGTCTTCTCTCTGCCTTGTGCTTGAAATTCAAGCATTGAGCCCTAAGCTTCTGCTCTCAGCATCTAGTCCCTGTCTCCTGGGGTTCTGTTCACCAACATGGATTCTAACCCCCTGCAACCTGGATGCCCATAAGTCCAAATAAACTCATTCTTTTAAAAGTTGCCATGGTCATTGTATTTTATCATAGCAATAGAAAAATGACTTATATAGAAATTGGTACCAGGAGTGGAATATTGTGGTAACAGACCTTATCATGCTGTTTTATAGAAAAATGTAAAAACTTTGGGACTTTGCACTAGAAAGTGATTGAACATAGTAAGCAGAGCTTAATGGGAAATCCTAGCAGGAACTTAGAAGACAGTAGCGCTGAAAGTCATGCAGACTGTAGAGACTCAGCTCAAGGGGTTTCCAAAGGAAGCAGTATTAGCAGCTGTGCTAAAAATAATTATTGTGATATTTTGACAGAGAATATGGCTATCTGGTGTTATCCTAACACTCAAGTGCCCAAGTAACACACTCATTTCTTTGGTAGAGGAAACATTAAAACAGCCTAATATTTACTCTGTGGCATGGTTATTAGTAATCACTCTTATGCAGATCTTCAATGGAAAAGAGCCAGTAGGACTAAAAGAAATAGAAAATAGACAGTTTAATAAGAAAAGAGTACCTGAGATCTTAATGGTGTAGCTAAGATTTGTAGCCAAGGGGGTTCAAAAAGGCCTCATCTGCACTGGAATAAAGGGAAAGGTGCCCTCAGGGCAAGACTTTATCCATCTTAGCTTCCTACTTATAAAAAGAAAGGCCTAAAGAGTATTTCTGCTTCTAAACAACAACAAAAAAGGAAAATGGCTGAAAATGTGATTCAAGGGAGTCAGGATCTGTTCCAAGCAAGTAGCCAAACTTGGCAGTGTTGTCCACATGCTTCTGGCTTTAGAGAAATGAAGGATACATGAATTGGTTGCTGAATCTTCCTCCATGATTAAGAAGAGCCACTATGGCAGGGGAGTCTCTACACAGAAGCCCAAGAAAGGCTCCTGCTTAAAGCTGTGAAAGTGAAGCCTGTATTGCCTGAAGACCCCAAGATGTTAGAGATGCCAGAACCATAGGATATTTGCCAAAAAGAGCCATAGACAGGGAGTGGGACCAGCCCCAAGAGTGCTTGGTGTAGTGCAAAGCTAGAAGTGTGGAGCCATCTAAGGCTTTGATACTAGATATAAGATTTGAAGTTTGCCCTTCAAAGGTTCCATATTGCTTTGGTCTAGGATTTCTTCACTATACCTGCAATCCTCTCTTTTTGGAATAGTAAGGTGGTATATTTTGTGCCATTATATGTTTGAAGTATGTAGTTTTTTTTTATTTAACATAGGCTTACAATTAAGCGATTTCTAGAGTCTCAAAAGAGACTTTGAATTTTAGACTTTTACACAACGTTGATATTGTGAAAGACTTTTGGAGTTGAACTCAATGTATTTGCAATGTAAGATGGCCATGAGAATATGGGGGTCAGGGAGTGGAATCCATTAGGTAGTTTGAATGAGAATCTCCCCCATTACCTCAGGCATTTGAATACTTGGTCCTCAAGTTAATCAGCTTTGTGGGAGGCTTAAGAGGTATAACAGTGGTGGACTCTTATTTCCGGAACCACAAACTCAAACCTTTCCTTCTATAGATTGCCTTGGCCATGATGTCTTAACAGGACAGTAGAAAAGTAACTACTATATAAGCAAAACATCAACTACAAGTAACAAGACAGTCAACACCCAAAAGTGGTGTTGCAGGGTATTGAGGTAGGTTGATTCCTAATTTTCTGAGAAATCACCATATTGATTTCCACAGCAGCTGTACAAGTCTGCACTACCACCAGCAATGGTGGAGCGTTCCCCTTTCTCCATGTCCTCTCCAGCATAAGCTGTCATTGGTGTTTTTGATCTTAGCCATTCTGATTGGTGTAAGATGGAATATCAGAGTGATTTTGATTTGCATTTCCCTGTTGACCTAAGGATATTGAGCATGTCCCTAAGTGTCTTTCCACCATTTGAGATTGTTCTGTTGAAAATTTTCTATTTAGATCTGAACCCTGTTTTTAATTGAATTATTTGGTAATTTGATATATACTTTCTTGAGGTCTTTGAATATTTTAGAGATCAGCCTTCTGTCTAATGTGGGGTTGGTGAATATCTTTTCCCATTCTGTAGGGAGCCTTTTTGTCTTGTTGACCCTATTCTTCACTTTATAGAAGCTTCTCAATTTCAGGAGGTCCATTTATTAATTGTTGTTCTCAGTGCCTTTGCTACTGGTATTCTATTTAGTAAGTGGTCTCTTGTGCCTATGTGTTCAAGTGTATTTCCCACTTTCTCTTCTATGAGGCTCAGTGTGAATGGATTCATGTTGAGGTCTTTGATCCATTTGGACTTGAGTTCTGTGCATGGTGATAGATATAGATCTATTTGCATTCTGCTACATGTTGACAGCCAGTTATACCAGCACCATTTGTTGAATATGCTTTCTTTTTTCTACTTTATATCTTTAGCTTCTTTGTCAAAAATTAGGTGTTTATAGGTGTGTGGGTTGACATCAGGGTCTTCCACTCCATTCCATTAGTTCTTCTGTCTGTTTTTATGACAATACCAAGCTGTTTTCATTACTACAGCTCTATAATAGAGCTTGAAGTCCAGGATAGTGATGCTCTCAGATGATCCTTTATTATACAGGGTTGTTTAAAGAAGGTACACTCACACCACAAGGACATTTTCTCAACAATGTTCATAACAACATTATTCATAATAGCCAGAACTTGGAAAAGACCTAGATGGCCTTCAACCAGGGAATGGATAAAGAATGTGTGGTACATTTGCACAATGGAGTACTACTCAGTGGTAAGAAACAATGACATCCTAAAATTTGCAGGCAAAAGGACAAAACTAGAAAAAAGAAAAAGAAAAAAAAAAGAAAAAACATCCTGAGTGAGGTAACCCAAAACTAGAAAGATAAATATAGTATGTACTCCCTCATAAGTGGATACTAGACATAAAGCAAAAGATATCTAGCCTATAATTCACAACCCTAGAGAAGCTAGAACCCTCCAGAAACCGATGGAAGCAGATACAGAAACCCACAACTAACCATTAGGCCGAGCTCCTGGAGTACAATTGAAGTGAGGGAGGAGCAATAATATGAACAAAGGAGTCAAGACCATAATTTGGAAACCCACAGAATCAGCTGACCTGAGCTAGTGAGAGATCACTGACTCCAGTCTGACAAATGGGGAACCTGCATAAAACCGAACTAGACTCCCTTAATATAGGTAATAATGGTGGGGCTGCGACAATAGATGAGGCCAAATGGCAGTGGGTCCAAGATCTAATTCTAATGCACAAACTGACTTAGTGGAACCCATTCTATATGGAGAGATACCTTGCTCAGCCTAGATAGACACCAGGGGGGTGGGGTGGGGTTGGGAGGGTGCCTTGGTCCTGCCTTAACAAGATGGGACAGACTTAGTAAACTTCCTAGGGGAGGCCTTACCCTCTCCTAGGAGCAGCTGGGAGGTGGGATGATGGGGAAGTGGGGGGAGTGGGAGAAGAGGAGGGAAGGGGAAACTGGGATTGGAATGTAAAAAATTAATAAGTTAAAAAATATTAAAAACAAACAAAAATAAATTATCAAAATCACAAAACTATCAAGTGCCACACTATAGCCATGACTTAGTGATTTTCCTAAAGAAAACACACACACACCAGTTGATTCCCTAATATTTAATAAGAAAGAAGACATGATCCCTGGTTAAGAGGATAGTCAGTGTCCAGCTATGTTCCCCTGAGGAGCTGCACGTGCCAGAAATAATACCTTGGGAGATTAAAATAATGCTTGAGAATACTGGATCCAGCACAATGCAAACATTCTATTACTTAGTTTTGAGTGTGTGTACTTGTACATTTTATTTACTAGACTATCTGGAAGTAAATTTTGTGTGAAGTGTAAGATAGGGTGGGATATTTGTGTAAGGTTGTGGGATATTTGTACATAGTAGGGATTCAATTTCATTTTTTAAATATAGGGAATATCCCAAATCAACAGTTACTTATTAAATAACCCATCTTCCCCAACACACCCAACATCAATAGGTATGTCTTTCTTTCAGGGATCTCTGTTGTATTCCGTTCATCCATCTGTCCTGGTACCCACACTATACTCTTTTTTATTCATGTATTCAATGACTATTTATGTAGTGTCTACTATATACTAGACATGTTCTAAGCATTTGGAGTACATGAACAAAGAAACAGACCTTTTTCTAGGGTACAGATGAGGTGAGTAAATACAAGCACAAAACTGGATAAACAGATGATACAGAGAGAGAAACAAGAACTTTAAAAAGTAAGAATAGAATGCTATGGGAGAGATGAGGGGTGAAGGGAGAGGGCAATTTAACAATGTTTAAAGTGGGACCTAAAGAGATGCTGACTTCAAACAAGATGCCAGGGCAGTGAGGCAATCATTTGGATGCCTGATTGAAGTCCCAAGTACCAGCAATGGGTCTTGTCACACTGAAGGAAACTGTGTGGCTTGAGTGAAGTGAGGATGACAAAGGAACCCAAGCAAGTGACAATAAAGGATTCTAGAATTTTACCTGAGAGAGCATTCTAGAATTCTGTCTGAATAGAGGGGATGGCATGAGAAAACTTTTGTCTTGCTAGGATTCTCTAGATGGCCTCTACATAGAACAGATAGTACAATCAGACACTGAGAACAAACATGAATATGGTTGTCAGGTGGGAGATTCTGGGTGTGGAGACATGTCTGTGGCAGAGATAGTCCAAAAACATAATGTGACTCTAGAATATACACATATATATTCCATAGCATGTACACATATATATATATTCCATATAAAATAAGTAGATAAATATATGTATTTGTATAGCTTGCATATGTACATGTACATATGTGTGCCCATATGTATGAGGCAAGATGTTGACACCAAGTGGCCTCACCTTCGTTTTTTGAGACAGGGTCTTTCACTGAACCTGGTGCTCATGGGTTGGGCTAGGCTGGCTGACCAAGGATCTCTAGGGATCTACCAACCTCTGCCTCTCCATTGCTGGGATTACAGACATGCACCACCACACCTGACTTTTATATGGATTCTGATTATGATTCAGATTCTGATGACCTGAACTCAGGTATCTTGGTTGCAAGACAAGCACGTTACTGACTGAGCATCTCCCCAGACCCTCGAATATATTTAGAAAACAGAGTTAGAAAGATTCTTTGACAGTAGAGAAGCAGGATGGCAGGATGGAGAGAGAGAGAGAGAGAGAGAGAGAGAGAGAGAGAGAGAGAGAGAGAGAGAGAGAGAGAGAGCGCTAGGGCTAACTTTCACTTCGCTGGTTGGTGTGGAGAGCACTGTGAATGGAGTTCAAATCCAAATGTATCAGAAAAGATCAGGCATTCTAATTGCCCTCCTTTAAATGAGTCCTGATATCTGGCAGAGTGAATCTTCTTACATTACTCCTCAAAGTTTTCTTTGCTATTCTGGCCCTTTAATGTTCCCAATTTATTTTAATATCAGCTTGTCAAATTTCATAAAAATATTCTCTTCGGATTTTTACTATAGCTACATTGAACTTACACATTAATTTTAAAGTATTTTTGGCATGTTAATAATATTGAGTATTTCTATCAATGAATCTAATATCACCTTTCATTTATGCAAATTTTCTTGGCTGTTCTTTGACACCATGATACAGTTTCTGCACAAGCTGACACATTTTTATTGTCACTATTCTATGTGCCCTGATTTGTGTTGCTCTTACAAATACCACGCTCTTCTATTACATGTTTTCACTGCTTCCTACTGTAGCATATGACATCGGCTCCACTGGACTTCCTTTACTAGCCCTGAAGAATCTCTTGCTAATTCTACTGTTTGTCTCCAGGTCTTCTTTGTTCCCCAAGATAAGAGTTTCATTCCCTCCCACTTTGCTGGTACCTATGTACAATGCTGAGTAAAAAGGGTGATGTAAGATGATCTCCCATCCTTAACCAAGAAGCTATCTCTAAGTGACAACCACTTGCAAAGGAAAAACCAGGTTTTGTTTCTTGTTTTTCCTAATGGAGTCTCACTACATATACAACCACACTTAAGGGTAGGCCCCATGTGCAGTAGTAAAGATCAACACAAAACAAACTCAATGGTGTCTTTGTAAGTGGTGCCATGTTTGGGCAATATTTATCTTACTGGCCTTTTGCCTGTATGTTATGGCTTCTGATTTTGTGTTGTTATAGAGCTTGCTTTTTTTTGTATGTGAATATTTGTATTTATATGTGAATATGTGTTTTGTGTGTTTCCTGTGTATTTTTGTTGTTTTAATTCTGGTTTATTTGATTTTTTTTCTTTGTTTTCTAAAGAGAAAGAAAGAAGGTACGGAGTTGGATGGCAGGGAGGATCTAGGAGGAGATGGGAAGGGAAAAACTGTGATCAGAATATGTCACATTAATTTTCAATAAAAAATGAAAAAAAAACCCTAATCTCATGCACACCTCACTAAGAGTGACTCATTAGACTATGATGTACATATGCACACTATGTGCATGCAATGCCCTCAGAGGTCAGAAGAGGGTGCAGAGGTTTCGAGTCACCATACCAGTGCTAGGAGCTGAATCCAGGTCCTCTGTGTGAGCAGTGAGGGTTCATAACTACTGGGCCATTTCTCCAGGCCCCATGCTATTTCCTTTTACCACGTGGATTAAGAAAACATAGCTGAAAAAATGTGACAGTTCATTGTTCTATCTTTTCATCTTTATTTCTAATTTTATTGTATTGGATTAGAAAATGACTTTTACCGTATCCTGTTACAATTTTTCTTGTAACCAAAACACTGTTTTTCTAAGTGTTCCACTATCACTTGGATACGATAAATATTTCTGTTCTAGTTTCTTTTTTGTTACTGTGATAAGAAACACTCTGACTAAAAACAACTTAGGGAAGAAAAGGCTTTATTTCAGCTTACACTTCCAGGTCAAGTCCATCACGGTGGGAAGTCAATGCACAGATTTCATCAAGAATTTGAAGCAGCAACCATGGAGGGATGCTATTTGCTGGCTCAATCCCAGAAGTATCTTTCTAAGAGAGCCAGGACCTCCTGCCCAGAGAATGATACCTCCCAGAGTGGGCTGGCCCCTCCTATATCAATTAACAATCAAGGAAATACTCCATAGACATGACCACAGGCTTTTTTGGGGGTGACTATAGGCTATTTCAGGTTGACAGCTAAAGCCAACTAGGAAACTCTATGGCTTAGGTAAGTGTTTCCCTGACACTGGTGTACAGCTTGGGACATAATTTATATCACCAAGGCCCTTTTAAGGTTCTGGCACATTAAGCTGTATGAAATGTCCTCTTACATCACACGCTCTTTTGTTCTATTAGTTTCTGTACAATTGTTGGCTGTGTTGTTAGCATGTGTTCCTTGCTGTTTCACCTTCTTGGCACTGTGCCTATGTTTACTATCTCTATTGGATGCTATTAAAAGACTTGTTCTCAGAATTATTTTTATTAACAACAGTGCTCCCGGGTTAACTTTCTTTGGGTGTATCTGGCATATCTTTTCCTCTTCTTTATTTTTAATTCCTCCATATGTCTTTGCTTTAGATCTGCATCTTGTAAGCAATGTGTAACAGTATTTGAAATTTTTCTTTAATTATTAATATTAATGTATTTACTATTGTTGTTTATATATTTTAAATTATTTATGGAGCCTTGTTTTGTTTTCTGCTTATGACCTCTTCTTATTTTATGTGACAGTATTCTAGTTTGGGGTGTTTTTATTCCCCCTGTCTTGCTGATTTGAAGACAAATACACACACACACACACACACACACACACACACTTCATTCACACATTTCCCTCAGCACATCTGGCATTACTCAGCATCCCATCTCCTCCTACATTCAAGTGCATCCACACCGAACAACCTCTTTCTCATTGCCATAGTCTAAATAAAGTTTAATTTTTATTTTTTCTACACACTCACACACCCTCTAGATGCCCTCTCCCATGCCACAGTAGGGGCCACCTCTCCAGTCACCCTCAGTCCCTGGAGTATCACAGCACCCTGTGGTTCTACTCTGCTCACCACCCAACCCCTCCCTTCAGCAGTCACTTGAGAGCCAGAATTTTTCAAAGCCTATGTTTTCCACATTCACCTTCCCTGTCACCTCTGTGTTGTCATAGGCTGGGTCTCTATTACCCCGAGCTTGAGAAGAATGATGGTGTTGAATGGGACACATTGTGGGCCTCTGGCTCACACTGTGAGGTCATGAAATCTCCATTTACCATCTGGAAGACAACTGAAACTAACATTGCAAACATTCAACTTGACTACCAAATGAGGCCAGCTATGGAGTGACAGGAGGTGCACTGAAACCCACTCCCTTGACTCTGCCTTTCTTCAAACTGTGACACCAGCAAGGAAATGAAATTATTCCCACAGACAATAAACAGCCTGGTGCCCTTTTCTTTATATGACAGGAAGAGAGAAGTGAGAGGAAGGGAGGGAGGGAAGGAGAGACAGAGGAAGGGAGGGGAAAAGGGAGGATGGAGGAGAGAGGGAGGAAGAGAGGGAAGGAGGGGGGGAAGGAGGGAGGGAGGGAGGGAGGGAGGGAGGGAGGGAGGGAGGGAGGGAGGGAGGGAGGGAGGGAATTGGTCCTCATCGGCTGTTGTCTGGGAACCACAAAGATCATCAACCGGCCTCTGTGCTTACTATGGACTTCCCTTGAACCCCATGAAGACATTACTTGAAGGAGGAGACAGAAGTTCAGATTGCTAAGGTCATTTGTCCAAAGACAGAATTCAAGCCAGGCCTTCATGGAATTAAGAACTGCTGTTCCTTCTCTTGCGGCCACTCAAGACATGGCCTCAGACACTGGACTGTGGGAAGCTAAGCACCGCTTCTAGTGAACTAGACATTGCCTCTGTGCTGCCTTCCTCTGCAGAGGGTTCAGCACCACCCACTAAATTAACACAGCCTGTGGCCCCAGGGAGAGTTTAAAGGGCACCCTACTGGGATTTCTTGTGTGATTCTCTCCTTGGAAGATACAATGTCTGTTCCCTCTTCACATGGTCCCAGCAACAAACCAAACTACAACTGTACCACATTGCACCCTGCAGACCAATGAGTTTACTGGGCTTCCTTACAGAACACTGGTGAGGGGTCACCCAACATGTATGACGACCACAGTAGCGGACCCCTTCACCAGTTAACCTCCCCCAGTCTTTATACTCTTAACACCTAGAGGAGGCTGCCTGCTGTTACCACAGAACTACATAGAGATGGCTGGGAGGGGTGCTGGGAATTTTGGGTGAGGGTCTAGTGGCTCTCCCCACCCTCTGCTTCTCTGAGGGAACACCAATCAACAGGTTCATTCCTGATGGACTTTGCCAACCAGGGACAGCTAATCTGATGAAGATGGTGGCTGCTCAGAGGACAATATTATATAACAGAATTGCATCACCAATGGCTATCAGTGAGAATATATATGGAGTATACACTGTATGTTGCACATCTCCAAGGCCCTTCTCACAAGCTCCCTGTCCTCTTGAAAGGGACAAAGTGACACCCAAAGGAGACCTCTCACGAGGGCACCCCAGGGATCCTCAAGCCCAGCCGCAAGCGGCAGCTTGAACCTTTGCTCTAAAGAAATAGGCAAGGTCGGTCGGGGACAGCAGCAACTCTGTGAGCCCTAGTGTCAGAAACTGCTTGTCTGGTCAAGTCAGTGCTAATCCAAAGGAAGAGAGAACAGGAAAGGAGGAGTTTTAAGATGGGTTTTGACTCTCACGGAAGATGAACGTGTGATGAAAACGGAATTATTCCCTTTGTTTTGCACAATGACTTTAGTTCTTACACACTGTGTTAAAGACTCATCAAGATGCCTCCCTTACCACAACTCTTACTTGAAAATACAAAATTTAAAAACACTTTTTGCTAATTAGAGATGCCATACAGCAATTAGAAGCTGATTGATATTTTTAATATTTGATGATGACTAATTGCTTTCTGTCCACACCCGTTCCTAATGCTGCTTGAACCTGCTGAAGCATTCTTGCCAGGCTCCCCTCTGATGGAATGCATGCCCAGATGTGCACATGTTTGCACCACTCAGCTGCAGCATCAGGGTTAGGCACTCTGGGTTTCCACTGCTACCACGTTCCAGCCTTTCCCTAGAATTGCTCCCCTAAGCATTTACCAAAAAGGTACAAGAGCTACAACCCCAAGGCTGAAAGGACTCTGCCTCTAATCTAGCTTAGATGCCTTGCGAATGTTCAAAACTCCTCAAGCATCCTGGCAATCGATTGTCTAATAGATGCTCGAAGGAGTCTGATTTTTCTCTGTAGCTCTTAACAACAGATGGAAAGCTCTTTCTCCATGAAACTAAAGTCCTGGAATGTCTCTCTATCCCCCTAATTCTCTCCTTTGAGGCCACAAAGAACAAAGCATTTCCTCCTTATGACAACCTGATGACTCACTGGCTTGTGATGACAGCTCTGAGAGCTTGATGGTGCTCCCCTATACCGTGTGGACTACAGGTCCTCACACCTGCTCCTCACTAGACACTATTGGGTCCAAGGCCATCTGCTTCTCTCAAGATGTACCCCAGTGAGTCTGTAGCCTTTAAAGGACAGTGGAGCCATGGATGCTTCCCCAGGGCTGGTGTGAGGGGGCCCTGAAGTCCCCTGAACAGAATGCCCCAGGCACATGGAAGCCTGGCTCTGCAACCAGACAGAACATGTCTCCAGGCATCTGGAGAACCAGTGGTGTCAGGCTGTGCCAGAGGACAGTAAAGGACACACATAGACTCTCAATTTCAGGGATGCCAACAGCTCTAGAGGCAGTGAGGCTGACTAAGAGCACAGGGTACCAGCACAACTTGACAAGTTTCCTCAGCATCTGGCTGGGGCCAAAGATGAGCCCAGAGAAACCAGAACCAACATTCAGTGTGGCAAAGAACATCCCTTACTCCTCTTCTGCTCCCCAGATGTATCTGTCACAGGCTCTGTACTCTACTCTGCAAGGTACGAACAAGTTGGTTTTCCCTTTGAGATGGGGTAGGAGATCTATGGAATGTCAGTGCACAAATGGTTATGACATTTGCAAGCCAGTTACCACAGAGGGATGCACTCAGTTCCAGCTCCCTCCTAAGGGAGTGCAGGACATACGGAGGTGGGAATGAGGCCCCAGATGGAGACATTTTCCCAAAAGCCATCTGTGGCCACCGAGTGCCCCTCTGCTTAGCTTTCTTAAAAAGCAGTAAAGTGGCAGAAGACAACTTGGGTCCAGCATAAATGGCTCTCCTTCTCTCAGAAGGAAGAGGACAGCTGGCAGGGTCAGTGAGATGCCACTCTTTTCAGTGCACAGGTGGTGAGACGGAGGCAGGGACAATACAGCTGACAAGCTGAGTGTTTGCATGGAGCTGAGCAGCATCAGTGTGACCCCTTGTGACCTGGACAGGCAGGCACCATTTTTCTCTAGAAAGATGGTAAAAGAAACATCAGCAGCTATGAGTCTCTGTGGTCAGCCCAGCTCAAATGCCATGCCAGGAATCCAAGTGCAGGCCACAAGCAGCCAAGTAACCTGGTGGCTCATTGAGCTCTTACCTCTGAGTCACCCTACACCCCCTGCACCATGTGTCAAGTAGTCATTTACACTCAATTTCTTCCCTCATTTTTCCTAGTTCTCGGTATCTTCTCTAAGGGACATATCCTTACAGTGCTGTTTGGCATTCAGTAAGTGGTCAATAACTGTTCATTAAATGCAGTAAAGCTACACGACATGAAAGCAGGATACAGAAATCAATGGCATTTCCATACATCATGGGTGACCTAGATTTTAAAGCATCCCATTCAACAAGAGCCACAAAAGTGAATGAATGAAAAAAAAGAAAAAATATAAAGCACCAAGAAAAAAAATTGAAATAGACACCAAAAGCAAAACATACTTCAAGCTCACGTATTAGAATTAATAGTGTTAAAATGTCCAAACTACCCAAAGTGACTGATACATTCAATGTACACCTAACAAAAACACCAATGAAATTCTCCACCAAAATAGAGAAAGCAGCAACCCTAAAATCATATCAAACAAGATTAAAAGTTATCAAACTTCAAAATGCACTAAAAAAACAACACTAACCAAAACAGCATGACCCTGGTATAACGGCGACACATGAGCCTATGAAACAGGACAGAGAAACCCAAGGTAACTCCACACAGTAACAGTCAACTGAGTTCTTAACAAAGGCACCAAGAAAATAAGTGAAGATGGGGCAATCTGTCAATAAACAATGATGGAAACGTAAACAGCCATGAAAGTAGCCCCTGAAGGAAAATCCACTCAAAGAGGATGGATCAGAAGTAAATCTAAAATCAGAAACATCAACACTGCTGTAGGGAAACACAGGGATGCTGCAGGACATGGACATGAACAGCCAATTCTTGGATAAGACCTCAAAAGCATAAACGAAAGCAGAAAGAGATAAAAAAGGTTTATATAAAAGTAAACTGCTTCTGTATAGCAACGGCATTAAGAAACAGCCGGCACGATGGCATAAATGTTTACAAACTATTCCTCATCTGATTAAGGATTAACAATCAGAATAAATGTAGAGCTCAAACAGCTCAATAGTAGCTAATGATGATGATGGTAATGATGATGATGGTGGTGATGATTTTTAAATGGGCAAATTGTCTGAGTGGACATTTCTCAAAAGAAGACACACAAGGCCAACAAGTATATGAAAACCATGCCCAACCTCATTAACTGTTAGGGAAATGCAAATCAAAATCTCACTGGAGCTAGAATTCTACAATCAAGAAGACAAAAAATGGTGATGACAATGTAGAAAATGGTAGCCTTGTGTGTGCTGTAGAATGTGGGATGCAGAGATGGTTCAGTGCTTGAAAGGGCTTGCTGCAGAACAATGAGGACCTGGGTTCAGATCCCAGTATCCACACAAATAAACAGTAGCAATAACCACACACACCTGTAATCACAGCACTAGGTGCTGGAGACAGGAGGATCACTAGGTCATGCTGGCCACCAGAGTAGCTGAAAAAATGGAGAGGTCAAGGAAATGAGGCAGAGTGACAGAGGACACTAAATGCCTGCTGCACACTGGTTCTTATGCATAACTCCCAATTCATATCCCCCACAAACACAAAATGGAAGTTGGTACAACCATCATAGAACACAATATGGCGGCTCCTCAATGATCCAGCAATTCTACTACTAGGTATTATCCAAAGGAAATGGAATTGATGTGCCGAAGGGATGTCTATGTTCCTGTGCTCATTGGAGGACTGTTCAAAACAATCAAGAAATGTAATTACCCAATGTTCAAGGTAGCTGAGTGAATAAAGAAAATTTGTTATATATATTTATACAACACCCTAAGCAGAATCCTATTTAGCCATGAAAATAATGAAATCTGAGGACTGGAGCAATAACTCAAGAGTAAAGATCACTGGTTCAATTCCAAGTACCCACATAGTGGCTCACAACTGTATGTAACTCCAGTTCCAGGGGATCTGATGTCCTTTTTGACCTCCTTTGGCATTAAGCATGCAACATGATGCACAGACACAGAAGCAGGTAAAACATCCTTATGGATAAAATAAATAGATCTAAAATTAAATTTAAATTAAAAAAATGAAATCCTTTAATTTATAACATGGAAGAATGCATATTACATGAAATAGGGCAGTACAATATAAATTACATTGGTAAAAATGTCATATGCTGTTTGCACTTGTTGAAAGTGGACTCTGGAATGAGAATGGCCTCTTGTCTCCAACTCAAGCATGTTATATCAAGTGTGCACCAAGACTCTTTGTCCTGCAACAAGCTGGGTCCTGGCCCTATAGCAATAAGAACGTAAAACAGTTAAAGATATTAGGACAATGCATCCTTGATCTCCAAGTGGAGCAATAGCAGGCTGTAAATTAGCATCTTTCTAACCCCTGCATGTTTAATTTGTGTGTGTGTGTGTGTGTGTGTTCAAATGTTTGCAGTGCACATATATGCATATTTGTAGACACCAGGGGACAATGTTGGGTGTCATTCCTTGTGTCCAGTCTACTTTGTATTTTGAGACAGGGTCTCTCATTAACCTGAAGCTCAACAATCAGGCTTAGGCTTGCCAGCCAGGGAGCCACAGAGATCCACCAATCTCTACCTGCCCTGAGCTGGGCTTATAGGCATGTGTCACCATGCTCAGTGTCCTTTCCATAGGTGCTGGGAATCTAACTCAAGGGCCTCATACTTGGTAAGGCAAGCCCTTTACTCACTGAGCTATCTCTCTCACCCCCTCCCATAGTTTACTAATCTTTTCAAACTACTTTTTATTAATTTTTAAAAATAAAAACAATATAATTATAGTATACCATGTGTTAACTTATGTATCCACTATGGAGTGGTTAAATCAAGCTAATTAACATATCATCCCCTGTATTCACCATTTGGGGGGGTAAGTCTACCTGATAGCTAATCTCTAACAATTTCCTGGTATCCATTATGTCTTTTGGAATTGACTACTTTGCGTGAGAGTGACATTTTACACTCTGTGACAAGTGTCCCTCCACCTTTCTTTTGTACCCCAGCCCCAGACCCTGGCATCCACTATTCTACTCTCTGCTTCTATGAGATCCCCTTTTCTAGATTCCTCATGGGAGATGATGGTGGCACTAGCCTTCTGTGCCTGGTTTACCAACTGAATGTAATGCCCTTCAGGCTCCTTCGTGTTATGCTAATGACAGAGCTTCCTTCTGCATTAATGCTGATTCTGGTTGCATATTTTTCAACCCATTCACCCACTGATGGGGCTTTCAAGTTGATACTTTTGTTGCCTCTCTTGGAAAATTTAAACAGTGATGTGGAGGAGCAATAGTTGTGCTTTACTGGGGCCTGGGAAGGTGCAAATGTTCTGGAAAACAAAATGGCAGTGCCTAAAAACCTTCAAAGAACCCCCAACAGGGTATTCTATCCTGGGTATAGTCACCAGAAGAACTCAAATCAAGGATTCAAAGAGGTTTGCACTTGTGTTCCTCTCAGCACTGTTGAAAACAGCAGGAGGTAGACACCATGCAGGTACTTGTGGATGGCTAAAACAGATAAGTAGACAGTGGTCCATATATACAATAGGATATTATAATTCAGCCTTAGAAAGGAAAACATGTAGCATACACTGTGACATGGATGGATTGTGAGATAGTCTGTTGTGTGAAACAAGCTAGTCACAAACAGATGTTGCTTCATTCCACACCTAGACACCTACAACAGTCAGAGGGATGGAGACAGAGGCATGATGGGAATTACCAGGGGCTAGGAAAGTAGGTTGAGGACAGGTGTTTAACAGCCACAGAACTTCAGTCTGGAAGGCAGGATGGTAAAGACTCCTAACACTGAATGTATTTACCAACATGGAACTGGATACTTCAAACTATTAAAACAGGAACTTTTGTACACATAATTTTACCAAACAAATTATATCATACAACTAATTTTACTTCATGTTGCTGTTAGAAAACACTAAGCCAAATATGTTTTAACATTTTGGATACACTTATTTGTGTATATGTGTGTATGTGTATATGTGTTTATGTGTTGTGGCACATGTGAGCCACAACAGCACATGTGGAAGTCAGAGGACAATATGTGGGAGTTGGTTCTCTCCTTCCACCATGTGGGTCCCAGGGATTGAACTCAGGTCCTCACTCAGGCTTGGTGGCAAGCGCCTTTAGCATCTCGCCAGCCCTCATTTTTCTTTGATCTAGCAGAGTTCAGACATATGTTGCTTTATTATGCCTTGTACATATTTTCATTGTGTTTTACAATCAAGACTGAGAACTAGCTGAGGAGAGTACTAGCAAGGGAAAGAATGTCATGTTGGACATTACCTGGACTTGACACACTGCATTCAGTTTTCTTCAGAGAAGCTAGCTAGGGGCTTCAGGTTCAGCTCAGTGGTAGCATGCTTGCCAGGCATATACAAAGTCCCCAGCACTCAGAAATACAATGTTAGTTTAGTTTACTTAGGCTGAATAATCAATTTAGTTTTTGCTGTTGTCACATCTGTTTACTGTCTGTAAAATGTGAGTGTGGAGAAAAACAATAGAAGCACAACTGCTCCCCTGGCATGTTTTTATTTTATTTTATTTTTTGCATGCTTTTTTAGAAATTTAAGAAATATCTGCCACATCTGTAAAATAAATTGATCCTTTTCCTATTATAAAAAAAAATGAAAAGGAGACCATCCTTGCGGACCAGTGCATCCAGAGTCTGGCTGCATCCAAGTCCCACCTCCACCCACAAAAGGGGGTAAGCGTGGGCCTGCTTCTGGCCCCCATTCCAGGGCCCTGCTTGGAGCCTCCTGAGGCCTGGGGACTGCAAAAGCACAGGGGAACCCATCAGACCAGCCCATCCAGAGTTTGCCAGTGCCCTAGTCCTGTCACCACTCACTGGAAGAGGAGAGCCATCAGAGAACCTTGGTCCCATACCCACCAGAAGAGGGAGAGACCCCACCAGTATGCACTGGAAGAAGGGATGGGTAGAGGACAGTATAAGTACACAGTCAACAACAGAAAGATCAATATGATATAACCAGAATCTAGGGACTCCACACCAGCAAGACTTGAACACCTCAACACAGATGAAGCAGAAGTGAATAACCCTAAAAACAATTTCATGAGGATGATAGAGACCCTAAGACAGGAAATGAGAAAATCCTCTAAAGAAATGGAAGAAAAGAAAAACCAAAAATTGCAAGAAACAATTTAAACAGTACAAGGTTTGAAAGCTGAAATAAAGACAATCAAAAAAACAAACAAACAAAAAAAAACACAGAGTCTAATGGAATGCTGGAAACAGGAAAGCTGGGTAAACGATCAGGAACTGCAGATGCAAACATAACCAACAAAATACAAGAGATGAAAGAGAGAAACTCAGGCATTGAAGATACACTAGGAGAAACAGATTCATTGACCAAAGAAAAATCTTAAGTTCAACAAATCCCTAACACAACATTTCCAGGAAATATGGGACATCTTGAAAAGGCCAAACCTAAGAATAACAGGTATAGAAGAAGATGAAGAAATCCACCTCAAATGTGCAGAAAATATATTGAACAAAATCATAGAAGAAAACTTTCCCAACCTAAAAAAAAGACATGCAAATGAAAGTACCAGAAGCTTACAGAACATCAAATAGAGTGGACCACAAAAACATTAATCAAAACACCAAACATACAGAATAAAGAAAGAGAATAATTAAGAGCAGCAAAGGAAAAAGGCCAAGTAATGTATAAAGGCAAACATATCAGAATTACAGCTGACTTCTCCATGGAAACACTGAAGGCCAGAAGGTACTGGATAGATATTCTACCAACACTAAGAGAACACAGATGCCAGCCCAGAATACTATACCCCGCAGAGCTTTCAATCACTATAAATGGAGAAAACAAGATATTCCATGAAAGAAAAAAAAGATTTAAACAATACATATTAACTAATCCATCACTACAGAAAGATCTGGAAGGAAAACCCCAACCCAAGGAAGGTAAATACACCTTCAAAAACACAGGCAATAGATAATTACACTTCACCAACAGCCAAAAAAAGGGGGGTGAAGTCCACACACAATAACAAGTCCAAAATAAACAAGAATTAACAAATCAATGGTCATTAATATCCCTCAATATTAATGTTCTTAACTTGACTATAAAAAGACACAAGCTAATAGAATGGACATGAAGACAGAATCCATCTATCTGCTGCATACAAGAAACACACCTCAACTTTAAAGACATTACCTCAGAATTAAGGGTTGGGAAAAGATTTTTCAATCAAATGGACCCAAGAAACAAGTGGATGTAGCAATCCTAATATCTAACAAATTAGATTTTAAACTAAAATCAATCAAAAGAGATGAAGAAGGTCATTTCTTATTCATCACAGAAGGAACCCATCAAGATGAAGTCTCAATTCTGAACATCTATGCCCCAAATACAAAGGCACCCACATTCGTAAAAGAAACATTACTAAAACTCAAATCACACATAAAACCCCACACACTTATAGTGGGAGATTTTAACACCCTACTCTCAACACTAGACAGAACCACCAGACAGAACCTTAACAATGAAACAAAGGAACTAACAGACGTTATGACCCAATTGGGTTTAATAGACATTTATAGACCATTCCATGCAAACACAAAAGAATATACCTTCTTCTCAGTGCCACATGGAAACTCTAAAATCGACCGCATACTCAGCAATATAGCACACCTCAATAGGTACAAAAAAAATTAGAAGAACCCCCTGTATCATATCAGACAACCATGCTTTAAAATTAGAATTGAAGAACACAAATTGCAGAAACCCTACAAACTCATGGAAACTGAATAATGTGCAATTGCACCATTCCTGGGTCAAAGAAGAAATAAAGAAAGAAATTAAAAACTTCCTAGAATTCAATGAGAATGAAGACACAATATACCCAAAGTTATAGGGCACTTGGAAGCAGTGCTAAGAGGAAAGTTCATAGCACTCAGTGCCCACATGAAGAAGCTGGAAATAGTCACACTAGAGAATTAACAGCACAGTTGAAAGCTCTAGAACAAAAAGAAACAAACTCACCCCAGAAGAGTAGATGCTAGGAAATAATCAAATTGAGGGCTAAAGTCAATAAAGTAGAAACTAGAAAGATAATAAAAAGGAACAATGTAACAAAGAGTTGGTTCTTCAAGAAAATCAACAGGATAGACAAACCTTTATCCAAATTAACCAAAAGACAGAGAACATGCAAATTAACAAACTCAGAAATGAAAGTGGGGACATAACAATGGACACTGAGGAAATCCAGAGAATCTTCAGGTCATACTTTGAAAACCTGTACTTCACAAAATTTGAAAATTCAAAGGAAATGGACAATTTTCTGGATAGATAACACTTACCAAAATTAAATTAAGAACAGATAAGCAATTTAAATAAACCTACCACCCCTAATGAAATAGAAGTCGTCATCAAAAGTCTCCCAACCAAAGAAAGCCCAGTGCCAGATGGTTTCAGTGCAGAATTCTACCAGAAATTCAAAGAACAGCTAATACAATACCCCTCAAACTGTTCCACTCAATAGAAGCAGAAGGGTCATTACCAAACTCTTTTTACAAGGCTACAATTACCTTGGTACCCAAGCCACACAAAGACACAACTAAGAAAGATAACTACAGACCAATATAACCCTCGAACATTGATGCAAAAATACTCAATAAAATACTAGCAAGTCAATTTCAAGAACACATCAGAGAAAGCATCCACAATAACCTAGTAGGCTTCATCCCAGGGATGCAGGGATGGCTCAAAGTACGAAAATCCATCAATGTAACCCACCATACAAACAAACTGAAAAAGAAAAAACACATGATCATCTCACTAGATGCTGAAAAATCCTTTGACAAAATCCAACACCCCTTCATGATAAAGGTCTTGGAGAGATCAGGAATGACAGGAACCTAAACATAATAAAACCAATATACAGCAAACCAACAGCCAACATCAAACTAAATGGAGAGAAACTCAATGTAATTCCTCTAAAATCTGGAACCAGACAAGGCTGTCCACTCTCTCCATATCTCTTCAATATTGACCTTGAGTTTCTGGCTAGCACAATAAAAAAACAAAAGGAGGCCAAAGTGATACAGATTGGAAAGAAAGGAGTTAAACTTTCACTATTTGCAGATGATAGTTTACATGAATGATCCAAAAAAACTTTACCAGAAAACTCCTACAGCTGATACACACCTTCAGCAAAGTGGCAGGATACAAGATTAACTCAAAAAAATCAGTAGCCCTACTATATAAGACGATAAAGGGGCTGAGAAAGAAATCAGAGATACATCACCCTTTTAAAAAGCTACAAACAACATAAGATATCTTAGGGTAACACTAACCAAACAAGTGAAAGACCTATATAATAAGAGCGTTGAGTCTTTAAAGAAAAAAATTAAAGAAGATACCAGAAAATGGAAACATCTCCTATGCTCTTGGATACGTAGGATCAACATAATAAAAGTGGCAATCCTGGTAAAAGCAATCTACAGATTCAATGCAATCCCCATCAAAATCCCAGCACAATTCTTCACAGACCTTGAAAGAACAATATTCAACTTTATATGGAAAAGCAAAAGACCCAGGATAGCCAAAACAACCCTGTACAATAAAGGAACTTCTGGAGGCATCACCATCCCTGACAATGAGTTCTATTATAGAGCTATAGTCCTGAAAACAGCTTTAGTATTGGTGCAAAAATAGACAGGTAGACCAATGGAATCAAATTGAAAACCCCGATATTAACCCATACACCCATGAACACCTGATTTTTGACAAAGAAACTAAAATTATACAATGGAAAAAAGAAAGCATCTTCAACAAATGGTGCTGGCATAACTGGATGCTGGTGTGTAGAAGACTGCAGATACACCCATGTCTATTGCCATGAACAAAAATGTTCAAATGGATCAAAGATATCAACATAAATCTAGCCACACTGAACCTCTTAAAAGTGAATGTGGGAGGTACCCTTGAAGGAATTGGTACAGGAGACCGTTTCCTGAACATAACACCAGTAGCACAGACACTGAGATCAACAATTAATAAATGGGACCTCCTCAAACTGAGAAGCGTCTGTAAGGCAAAGGATGCAGTCAACAAGACAAAACAGCAGCCCACAGAATGGAAAAAGATATTCACCAATCCCACATCTGACAGAGGGCTAATTTGCAGATTATACAAAGAACTCAAGAAGCTTACTAGACCAAAACACCAAATAATCCAATTAAAAAAGTAGGGTACAGAACTAAACAGAAAGTTCTCAATAGAGGAATCCAAAATGGCTGAAAGACACTTTAGAAAGTGTTCAACATCCTTAGCCATCGGGGAAATGCAAATCAAAACAACTCTGAGATATCATCTTATTCCTGTCAGAATGGCTAAAATCAAAAACACCAAAGACAGTTTATGCTGGAGAGGATGTGGAGAAAGGATAACTCTCCTCCATTGCTGGCGGGAGTGCAAACTTGTACAGCCACTTTGGAAATCAGTATGGCAGTTCCTCAGGAAAATGGGAATCAGTCTACTACAAGATCCAGCAATTCCACTCTTAGGCATATAGCCAAAAGATGCACATTCATAGAAGCATTATTTGTAATAGCAAAAACCTGGAAGCAACCTAAATGCCCCTCAACTGAAGAATGCATGGAGGAAATGTGGTACATTTACACAATGGAGTACTACTCAGTGGAAAAAAAAAAAAACAAAAAAAAAACAATGGAATCCTGAAATTCTCAGGGAAATGTATAGAACTAGAAGAAACTATCCTGAGTGAGGTAACCCAGTCACAAAAGACAAACAAATATGTACTCACTCACATATGGATTTTAGACATAGAGCAAATAATTATCAGCTTACAATCCACACTGCCAGAAAAGCTAGAAATAAGGACACTAAGAGACACATACATAGTCCCCCCAGAGAAGGGGAAAGAGACAAGATCTCCTGAGCAAATTGGGAACATGGGGTGAGGGGAGAGGGATTTAGTAGAAAGAGAAGGGGAGAAAAGTATGGGAGAGAACATGAGGGAGCAGGAAGATTGAGTCAGGGGAAGAATAGAGGAGAGCAAGAAAAGAGATACCAAAATAGAGGGAGCCATTATAGATTTAAAGAGAAATCTGGTGCTAGGGAAATGTCCAGAGATCTACAAGGATGACCCCAACTAACAATTTAAGCAATAGTGGAGATGCTACCTTAAATGCCCTTCTCCAATAATGAAATTGATGACTACCTTATATGCTATCCTAGAGTCTTCATCCAGTAGCTGATGGAAGCAGAAGCAGACACCCACAGCTAAACACTGAGCTGAACTCCTGGAATCCAGTTGCAGAGAGGGAGGAGTGATGAGCAAAGGGATCAAGACCAGGCTGGAGAAAACCACAGAAACTGCTGACCTGAACAAGGGGGAGCTCATGGACCCCAGTCTGATAGCTGGGAAACCAGCATAGGACAGACCCAGATTCCCTGAATGTGAGTGTTAGTTAGG
Organism: Cricetiscus sungorus; assembly: GCA_030556225.1. Classification (NCBI taxonomy): domain Eukaryota; kingdom Metazoa; phylum Chordata; class Mammalia; order Rodentia; family Cricetidae; genus Cricetiscus; species Cricetiscus sungorus. Next base: position 10,687,578 of record JANBXA010000741.1, read on the forward strand.
AGGACTGGGCAGTCTATGGGGCCTCTGGTAGTGGATCAGTATTTATCCCTAGTATACAATTGGACTTTGGGAACCCATTCCATATAGAGGGATACTCTCAGCCTAGATACAAAGTTGAGGGCCTAGGCCCTGCCCCAAATGATATGACAGACTTTGAAGATCCCCCATGGAAGGCCTGACCCTCCCTAGGGAGCATAAAAGAGATGGAGTGGGGGTTGGGAGGGGTCATGGGAGGAGGGGAGGGTGAGGGAACTGAGAATGACATGTAAAACAAGCTTGTTTCAAATTTAAATAAAATATTATCATAAAATTTTTTTAAAATAAAAAAGAACAGGACTGTTAGGTGGGGCTTAGGGGCAAAGGAAGATGATAATACTCATAACCAGCTGGTTTCATGGTTAAGGCCAAAGCTCTATGGTGGGCATGGGAGGAAGACTTGGCTGGACTAGTTCAGTCCAGTGTTAGGGGACCTGGGTGATGGGAAGTCAGTTCTCAGCTGTGACACAAGGTTGTCACTCTCAGTGTCCTTGAGACAATGGTCTTGTCTGGTATTAAGAAGGAGAGATGCCAGAACCAATGAAGCTGAATGAACCTTGGCAGGAAAGTGTGGCTCAACAGACCCTTTAGTGACCCAATGAGCAGTACTGTGGTGAGCTCATGTCCCCTTTGCCCCATGAGGCATTCTCTGCAATAGTGTGGCCCAAGTCACATTCTGCTCTTGTCTTCCCCTGTAGGTGGACTTTTCTTTCCCATCTTCCAGTTCCCAAATAACCAACATGGAGAATCAATATGAATTACAAATGCTTGGCTGATAGCTCAGGCTTATTACTAACTAGCTCTTACAACTTAAATTAACCCATTGCTATTAATCTATATTCCGCCATGTGATACTATCTCTCTTTATCTTGCACCTCCTTTTTCTCTGTGTCTCTGGCGACTCCTCTGACTCTGCCCTTCTTCTTCCCAGTGTCCTTAGTCTGGTTCACCTGCCTAACCTTATCCTGTCCAGTTATGGCCAGTTGGCTTTTTTATTAACCCAATCACAGAGACATATATTTACAAAGTGTAAAGGAATGTTACATACTCCCCTTTTCATCCCATAGATGGCACAAAAGAGGGGCAGGAAACTTGTCTAGTAGCACTCTAGAATTCTGTGGCACAATTCCACTGGGACTCCCCAGACCTTCCTGGATCTCTCCCCAGCTATTCAGAGATCCTACCTCTGGGCCTTTCTACACATTGCAAATAACTGCAACTGGTAGAAAAGTGATGTCTAAACCAATAAAGTATTACTGTCATCTCACTCCTGCCCAAAACCATCCTTCAAATACAGACAACTCCCACCCTGAACTCATGTCCACATGCTACCAGGATCTACGTACAGTCCACAGGCCCATGAAAACTATGACGGCAGCCCATCCCAAAATTCTAAAATTACAAAACTTTTATTTATTTATTTATTTATTTACTTACTTACTTACTTACTTACTTACTTACTTACTTATTGTAAATTGAGTGCATGGTTCTTATACATGAACTCTGTAGAAGACAGCATTGTGTCATAATCTCAAAAAGTTGACACTGCCTGTAAGAATCATGTCTCCTCTCCCCACTGCAGACAAGCTTTCTCTCTCAAAACAATATGGATGCCCCTCCCCAGTCACACCAGAGGCCCAGATTCCCAGGTCTCTGGCCCTGTCCCTCTGTCACCAGGCCTGTCTACATCCAGGAATAAAATGGAAGTCAAGATCATCAACATGTGAAAAAGATATTAAAAACAAACTTGCCTTAAAATATATCTCCAGAGCTAGGGATGTAATTGGAAGAGGGTTGTCTAGCAAGCAGGAAACCCTGGACTCTCTCTCCTGTACTGCATAAGCTGTGCATGATAATAGTGACACAGGCCTATAATCCTGGTATTCAGAAGTTGGAGGGAGAAGGATCATGAGCTCAAGATCATCCTTATCCTCTGCTACTAGTTACTCAGTGAGTTCAAAGCCAATCTGGGATATATGAGATTCTATTTTAAAAAAGGCTCCAATGACCAAGGACTGTCCTATGAGGCGCTTCAGGCCCTGCCTCTCATTACCCATTGTCTCTCCATCTTGGAAGCTTGCTGCAGTTCTCGCTTGCTGGCCCATCAGTCTTGTGGACATAGATAGACTGCTTAATTACACACACTTTCCACCATTCGCCCCAGCCTTTCCCCTGGAATGTGTGGCTGCCACTCTTCTGCTCCCAGACCCAGCTTCAATAGTTTTCAGTCAAGGTTCAGGGAGAAACCCGCCACACCGCGATTTGATTATTTACCAACATAATGTTGGCTGTGAGCCAGCGAGACACCAATACATTTTCCTTTGAAGCCTGACATATTGCCTGCTGTTCCTAAGTCTGTTTTCTCGGCTGGCCAACAAATAACCAGGGCTGTTTAAAGAAAAAAAAAATCACAATTTGAGGTTCGGGAGGGGGGGTGTTGTTCTTTTGATAGGCTCCTCATAGAGACACTGATCTCATTCTCGAAAGGTGACAAAGGTGGCCCCAGGAGTGGGATACATCCCTGGGCCTCTGACACGTGCTGGTCTCCACACCTCTTTAATCTTCTTTTCTGAACATTACTCCAGGAAAGGTCTGCAAAGGACTGGCCTAAGTGTCAACAGTAGCAGGTGGCGAGGGTACCAGCATGTCCCCCAGTGTCTTAGACTGCATGTGCTCTCCTTGATGAAGGTCCCCCAAGGCAACCTGACATAAATCACAGGCCTCTGGGAGGCTGGTTGTCCCAAAAAGCTACTGTCAGGCTATCAAGAACCTGAGGGACAATAAGGGACAGGAGCTGCTGCCACTTCTTAACAATTCTACCACATTAAAGTTCTCCTTGTAGGATCCTACCTCTGAACAGCCTAGATGTGGGCTTTGAAATAAGAAGATAAAAGAGTTTTGAATATGAAATAATATCTTAAGAATAGGTTTAGGGCTGAGTATAATGGTACACACCTTTAATCCCAAAACTTGGGAGGCAGAGGCAGGTGAATCTCTGAGTTCAAGGTCAGCCTAATCAACAGGGTGAGTTCTAAAATAGCCAGGGTTACACAGAAAAACCCTGTCACAAATAAAGCAAGCAAAAAATAACAACAACAACAACAAAAGAAAAACAGAAAGCAAAAACAAAACCTCTGAGTTCAGAGCCTCAGCGTTCACATTTAAAACAAACATGTAGGCATGGTAGATCATTCCTGCAACCTCAGCCACTAGGGAGAGTAGAGATAGGAGGATCCCCAGAGCTTACTGGCCAGGCAGCCTAACTAACTGGTGAGCTTCAGGTTCACTGAGAGACCATGTCTCTAAAGATCAAGTTGAGCACCACAGAGGAAGACACCTCACACAAATCCCTGACCTCCTCATGCACCCCACATACATACACAAGCACCATACACACAAATTTAAAAAAAAAAAAAAAAAAAAAAAGCAAACAGGTTTGCTATTTTGAGCCACAATAAACTCTCACTAATTGGATGGAAGTGTATTTAACCCCTGCCCTGTGTGGGTTATAAATGTGTGGTTTGAATCCTTGCAGTGATGGAGAATACATAGGCTCACATCACTGGACAGTATTAGTACAATATGAAAAGTACAAGTTTAGTCAGTGCCCCAACTCCCACTGAAGGGCCTTGCAATAGGTTTTAGAAATAGGAACTGACTTTTAATTTGAAGGCATTCAGGAAGAGGTGCAGATTTGTACTGAGGAAGGTCTTCCAAGTTGGCTAAAGCAGATGAGCTGATACTTGTAAGGACATGACAACACCCACTGGCTTGCAACCTTCTTAAACCTCAGTCTATATACCTTAGTTTATTACTTTTCAATGTCAACCTCATTCCATGTGTATTTAAACATTATATTCCAGTAACCTGAACTGAACCCTGTAAGCTTATATCTTATTTTAATATGATTTCTAGTTCTTTAAAAAAAAAAAAGTTTAATTAAGACAGGGGTCTTATTTTCTCACTGTACAACCCAGGTTGACATGGAACTTGTGATCCTCCTATCTCAAGCCTCTTCAGACAGATGTGCATCCTGTGTGCAGTTTAGACATTGTTTTCATGGGCAAGCTCTCATATTTGGGGGTGTCAGAGTGTGGGTAGAAAATAGATGTTCAAAGACTTTACTTTGAACTTTTGTTTAAAGTTTTGTTTTGTTTTGTTTTTCAAGACAGGGTTTCTCTGTGGCTTTGGAAGCTGTCCTGGAACTAGCTCTTGTAGACCAAGCTGGTCTCGAATTCACAGAGATCCACCTGCCTCTGCCTCCCAAGAGCTGGTATTAAAGACGTGCACCACCACTGCCCGACTTAAAACATTTTTTTTAATTATGTGTATGGATGTGTGCCTATGTGTAAGTATATATGTGCATGTCAGTACAGGTATGCCCACGTGGAGACCAGAGAGAGCATCGGATCCTCCTGGAGCTGCAATTACAGGCAGTTGTGAACTACCTGACATGAGTGCTGGGAACCAAACTCGGGTCCCCTGCAAGAGCACTGTGTTCTTACCCAGTAAGCAACCTCTCTAGCCACTAAAGTTTCCAATAACTCGTCTTTCAATTCTAGCTTGTGACTAGAATCTCATGCCCTTTCCTTTACTGCCTATGCCTCTCCATTAATAAGCTTTTATTTCATTTGCTCTAATGGATCTAGTCTGTGGAGTGTTTTCCATAGATGTCTGAACTGGCAACACTCCCCCAATCCCAGAAGGCTACAGCCTGATGCTCTGCTGGACAGAGTGGTCCTCAGCCATCAGCTGTCACGTTCATTAAGGTAATGGGAGCAGAGAAAACCTTCCTGAGACAGGCATGGAAGACTAGCCAAAGATGCTCTCATACGGGAGAAAGTAAGCTCTCAGTTTGGCCTGATCTTTAATCTCCAGATGAGATGATTCAGTGGATCTGCCCACTTCCCACAACCTCTGTGCAGATTAGAAGGAGACAGCCACAGGGTGCTCTAAGATATCACAGACAGAGGCATTGCATGATGCAAGATGTTCAGTCTTATTTTTGTCAAATGTAAGCTCCCTCTAACCTGAAAGCGAACATCAAGGGCACACCTGAGGAGCGCCAGGGACCAGGGCCTGTGGTCTCCCTTGTTAACATCAGCCCAGCCGAAGAAGGCGGAGGGAGAAGACCTAGAGGAAAAATTCACAGATGGGCCACAGAAGACAGAATAAGAATGTCTTGAGTTAAAGATAACTAGCAAAGACTGAATGACAGGAACTGTTTAAGAAGCCATCTCTGATCCCTGAGCACAACACACTTCTGTAGTTTTCACACCAGAGTGGGCCTTGATCCCTCCAAGCTGATCTAAAAGCCTAACTGTAGCTCAACAGTCACCAGCAGAGTGGATTAGACCATAAAGCCTCCATGTAGACATCATTCTACTTGACATGTTCAAATCTTCTGCCACTAGTTGAAGTGACACTATTTTGGCAAAATATATTGAGACCTCCAAGACTGAACGAGGAGTTTGGACAGGTAAGAAGTGCCCCTGTTGCCCTGGGTAACTGACATGCAGACAGAAGCAGCCAGTGCTGGCCCTGTTATTTGCTACTCAAATCAAAAGAGGGAGGGAGCCGGAGCAGACTTTCACTCCAAACAGCATTTTCCCAGCAAAAGCTGCATTTCAAGTGTCCTTCAGAGCACTCTGGGAATGCACAGGAGCTTACGAATCAATTTACTAAATTGGCTTGGCTGGAAATCATGCTTTTGTGTGTGGATCTGGCTGAAAGGTATTTTTTTTACTCCATTGGACCCTAGTGGGGTTCCCTCAAGCAGTGCAGAAAAAGGGGACATCAGGAAGAGAATGTTAGCTCCAAGTCAAGTAGAGTGCAGCTCAAACCCGAGTTCCAAAGGCCCAGCAGCCCTGGTTAAGTTACACAACCTCTCTGAGACTACCACCTAGCTAGCCCACCAGCCTCTTGAAGTGCTGGCAGGATAAGTGCCCTATATATCTGAGTCAAGGGCTGTCTCAATCCAACCTTTTCAGTACAGCTATAAGCAACCCTGGATGACAGGAGTTCTCCCCCAGGACATCCATTCTCTCATCTATCATAGGCCAGGTAGACAAGTGACATAAAAGAAACAGGGCTCTGGAAACCTCGTTGTGCTACGACTGCATAAACTTAACCAAATTGGGAACTTTATTTCAGCAGCAGAGAGCCAAGCTGCACAAACACAGACAGAATTTTTAGATGTCAGGCTTTTGCTATTTTCAGTTCTGTAGAATTCTGTCCTTTAGAATTTTTGAACTTGAAGAATTCTGCAAGCAGTCCATCTTCTTTTGCTTGTTTGTTGTTTGTTTTTTTTTTTTAAGGAAGGCCTCAAATGCATAGCAGTCCTTCTACCTTTGCCTTCCAAGTGCTAGGATTGTCAGCATTGCTACCACACCTGGCTCTGAACCATCTTTCTGTCACATCACACCTATTGGCCATTCAGCCAACCATAGCACAATATCCAGGCTCACAATGACACTTGAGCCTGAGGTCTTGAGTAGGGAGGAGGCCAAACAAAGGGCCCAGACCGGGAGAGGTCTCCAGATTCACTTAACAGAAAGCTAAGAAGTCTCTTGGTGAGGTCTTAGGAAACCTCTGGAAACAATATGGAAAGGAAAAGACAAGGAATCTCGACATGGAGTTACATGCCCTGATGTTTCCAACTCTGAGGTCAATTGTGTGTTAGTTCCCAGTGCACTGCAAGAGACCTGTTAGGAAAGGCCTGTGTCATCCCTCTCTCTCAACAAGGTATTTATTATTCATCACTGTGTCCAAAAAAAAAAAAAAAAAAAAGCCTGAGAAAATAAATCATTGCTCATGGCTTGAGTCCATGATGGCTTGGCCCATGCTGGTGAGGCACAGCATCATAACATGGAGGCTATGGCACAGCTGAGCTGCTAATCTCAAGGTGGCTGGTAAGCAGAGGTGGAAGAGAACAGACTAAGGTCCCAATAGAAAGAGCAGCCTTCCCTGAGAGGACCTCAGAGCATTGTGCTGGAGAGAAGAGCCCGGAGGCAGGAGCAAAGAAGGGCAGAAGGGAGCTGGTGTGAAGAAGGGAAGGAGGAGAGGAGGCAGGGAAGGCAAAGAGCTGCCATAAGCAGGGACATTTGGAAGGCAACGTGAAAGATAGACATATGGCGGTGGAAATGTGGACAAAGACTTTGCTAAATGGTTCAGAATTTGTCAAAAATAAATGAAAAATATTTTTTTTAAACCACAACTTTAATTTTTAGGTATGTAACCAAGAACTGGACTCAGCTCTGCTTGAAATATTTTTAATTAATTTAATTTAATTTTCTACCAATGGATGTGCTCAATTCATGGAGAAGAAAGAGACCATCCATTAGGATGAGGTGGCAATAATGACTCCAAACAACTTGATAAAAGTTATACATCTATGTGAAAAAAGAAAGAAAATTTAAACCCTCAATGAATTAGGTTAATTCACAGTGTGGACGAAAGAAATTGCAAACTTACAGTATGATAATCTGGGCTGTCAAAGTTAGACAAGAAAACATACTGATTCTACAAAGTAAGTATTCCTGGGCCCAGAAATTACTAAGAACTCAAGAGTTTTCTTGGCTGTAATGACTTGTAAATATCTAGAAGAGCCCAGATTTTGAAGCCCTGAGGACACTTACTACAGCTAAGAAAGTTGGCAGGAGGCATTGCACAGTATTTGGGTTTTCTTTCTGAGTTGATATCTTACCAAATACAGCCATCTGTGTTCCCTCTGGGAAAGGTTCAACCGTTCTGTTGCCACTGACATGGTGTTTGGCTGGGAAAAGAAAGAAAGAAATGTGAGTTTAAGTGTAAAGTTTGACATGCACACTAACACATGTCATTAAATGTGTCAGTGAGCCTGTTTCTCTTCAGGAGTTAGGAACACACCAAAGCTTACCCTTATAAGAGACTTTCAATCACCTGGTTTCTTTAGAGCTGTGTGTATACACGCACTTGTATGCACACATGCAAGGGTACATATGGGGTTGAGGAAGCAGACATGCACATGTGTACATGTATATGCAGTGGCCAGAAGTTAGCCTTGGATATCATTCTTCAGCTGTGATCTACTTTGCTTTTGTATTTTGTTTCTGCTATGTTTTGTTTTGAGGCAGGGTCTCTCACTGACCTAGACCTCATCAGCTTGGCAAGACTGGCTTGGTCAGGAAGCCCAAGAGATCATACCTGTCTCTGCCTCCCCAGCACAGGAATTAAAAGCACATGCCACCAAATCCAGCTTCTTACAAGGGTTCTAGAAATCACACTCAGGTCCCTAAGCTTGTAGGGGAAGCACTCCACTGACTGGGCCATCTCCCTAACCCTTTATTTAGGTTTCAATCTCAATGACAAGGCAGCTTAGACAGCAAAGTCTGGCATGTTGTTTTATAAATGAATGCATCAGGGCCCAAGTTCTTACAGGTAGGGATAACTGAAAAATGCTGAACCCCTGGTTAGAGGGTCCCCACTGAAGCTGACCACACCAGAGAACAAGGGAATCTCTGAAATCCAGGTTGAGGAGGGGTGCCTCCTCCTGATGACGCCCAACAATCAGCATATTGATAAAGTTGGTATTTAAGCAAAAAGTGTAGTTGGAGACCATGGCATCCCATTGTGATTCAAGCACTTTCCCAGAGACTACTGCCTTGGGGACTCACGGGTATCCAGCCCTTATCAGCAACCCTTCCCACCACCAGTGCAAAGTAGAAATGTAATGAGCCTCCAGGTTAGGGCTTCCAACATACACTTGCTATCAAGACTCCCCCTCCCGCCCCGAGGAGAGAACTCTGGAGAATACTACATCTGAGCACATTTGATAATGTCCTTGGTGATGTTCAAAGATGAGTATTTACAGAGAAAACATAGACGGGATGGCTACATCATGACATTCAGCCTCTTTGTGACTTTATGGTGGTCACACTATGTCTACTAAGCTCTGGGAAAGGGCAACAAGAAAATAAGTTGAGTGAGTGTCAAAGTTCGGTGGGCCACAAAACTATGTGGTCCAGGTGTAATGAGGTATGACACTAGATTGAGATGGGGACCATGTCATAGAAGACCATAAACTCTTATCCAAACCATAGGTTTCTTAGCACCCTTTGCATCATTGCCTGGGTGATATAGACACAGTGAGTCTGCAAGGCCCCTTTTAGTTCACCAGATTTCATAAGTTCATCTCAAGGTTTTCTATTAGTTTGCACAAAATCAGAGAAAAGGGAAGGGAACAGCCCAGAGTACAGACAGACAGCTGGCAGGCTCAGCAGCTTGCAGTGGCCCTCAGCCACTATGGACATAATCAACAGAGACATGATGGAAGGTCTCAGATGACCCTGACTGGTTCATTTAAGCTCCTTGTAAACACATGGAGAACAAGACTCTGCCTTGTGAGTAGCCCCAGCCCATCTTTTAATCCTGACTGTGAGTTTGGAATGTCACTTTTACCTATGCCAAAGGAAGGAAACTCCTTCCTTTGACCCACTAACCTCACCTGTAAGAGTTTAATCTGAGGAAAAAATGTAGGTGGGAAAAAAGAGGGTATAAAGAACAGAACATAAAGTTCCACTTGTCGTAAGTACCTCACAAACTGCTTAGAAATAACATTCACAACTTTATCAAATGCAGCTGTTCGCTCTGGATTGGACATGACCATCACCATCTTGAGTCAGAGCAGCTGTAATAACCAACACATTACCCTCAAGGAACCAGGCATATTAGCCTTCCTTCATGGTTTAGGAGCCTTCAGGAGATCTTCAAGAGGTATTTCTCCCCATGATTATGTAAGAGGGAAGCTGACTTAGTGAAGAATTCCAGTAAAAGTTGACCAAGAGACTCTCAGTGGGGCAGCTTTTCATGAGTCCTCCATGCTGTTGGTGGGATTCTCAGTGATCTAGTTAACCTATTTTCCAGTAGACTTGCTGGGTCAGCAAGCTAGATTTGGATGAAGTCCTTTCTTGGCTCATTGATGCCTTCTCTACCTGGGCTCCACGGATGTGACAATAACGTATCTGAAGCACCACTTAGAGAAATGAAGAAATATATCTGTAATACTGGCAGAAGGAAACATTTTTATTCATGTAGACTACAAGGACAACACACTGACATGAGGATATCGAGAGGAACATGAAAACACAATGAATGTGCAGGGTATTTATTTTTATTCAGTACTGTCTTTGAAATTGCCAGATTCTATTGTCTATGATGAAAACACTCCAAGTTTTAAAACCCCACAAAACCATAGATTTCTCTGTATACTTTTTCCTTTAGCAATTGGTTTTCTGGGCAGGCCAAGGTTAATCTACAGTCCAGGTGAAGCTCACATTTATAAGAGAAGGCGTGTCTTCTGTGACATTTTGGTGGCATAGGATATGGTTCTAGACCTGACTGCCTGCATCACTGCCTTAGGAACAAGCAACCATGTCTCCCATCCCATCCCTTCTCCCCCCCCACCTACCTCTTGGGCTTGCTTCTTGCTCCTGTACTACCCACAGGTACTGTGTCCCTAAGTCTATCTAACTTCCCTATACCATATAAATTGGCCTTGTCTCAGTGCCCTTGACCTCCCTGTCTGGCCTCCAGTGACTGCCTTTCTGTATCCCTTGCCCATTCATTCTTCCCAGTGTAACCACAGCTATCTTTCAACATCAGAAAACTACATTACATGACATAAACTCCCAAGTACCCTCTCATGTCCATCAAAATTATTTTTTGCCAATTAAAAAAAAATAACTGAGCAATCAGCTTCGGGGAGAAATGGGTCATTTGGCTCAGTCTCAGAGTCTCAGTGTGTCAGGGTGGAAGGCAAAATGGAACGGAGTACCCTCATCATGGCAGCAAGGAAGCAGAGAGAGCACAGAGACAAATACAATCCATACGGTCATATGTCACAACAATATTTGAATCACAGCAGACCATAGTTGATAGTACTCTAAGATTTCATTGCAAAGTTAGTGATGCCTTGGCTAAGCTTAGTTTGTATAAACTTAAAGAATGATGTCCAGTAATCCATTTCTTAGAATGTCTCCCATGAAGTGATAAAGCAATGTGTGTGTGTGTGTGTGTGTGTGTGTGTGTGTGTGTGTGTGTGTGTATTTACTGGATCAAATTAGATACATCTTTCATTTTGGCTTGAAGAGACTTTTAAGTGCCATTTACTTCATTTATTAGCTTAACAAATACTGAAAACCTCTGTATCACTGCATACTGGGATCATGAGATGATGAGATGAAAGATATGACCATTGTCCTCCTGAGCTTACCATTCACTGGGAGATTTGGTCTTTGTCCATGCAGTAACATGAATGTTTGGTGCATCCCTAGTGATCAAGGTAGAAGTGCCACAGTGGAGGGAGAAGAGACTTGGTGGCCAGTCCTTACAGGTCCTAGAAGACTACCAGAAGCACTGACTCTAGCCTCAGAGTAACAGAAAGCCAACAGAGATGGGGGACATGTGGTTAATCTTGACTGTAAACTTGATTGTATTGAGATTTGCCTAGAAGGCTCATAAAGCATGTCTCTGGGTGTAGCCCTGTTGAGTACATGTGGAGACCAGGCGACAACCTCAGCTGTCATTCCTCAAGTGCCACCTGTCTTATTGTTGAGACATCATCTTTTAATGGAATGGAAGACACCAAGTAGGTTAGGCTGGCTGGCCAGTGAGTCCCAGAGATCCACCTATAAGAGCCTGTCCAGCATTAGAGATGCAAGTACACACTACCACATCTGGCTTTTCTAAATGCCTTCACTTCTTTATGCATGCAAGGCAAGCACTTCAATAACTAAGCCATTTGTGCAGTCCTGTAGTATCTTAAAAAAAAAAAAGAATATGCATCCCACATATAAAGGTGAACACTTAAAACAGCCACTCAGAAACAGTGACCCAGCAGGGTGGCCTAGAGAGCAAGGAGTCATCATCACACCCTTATATGTTAGAGCCTCCTTCATAACCGCTTATTCCCTCACCTCTGGGAAGACTGCAATGCTGAAGGAAGTACTCACAAAAATGTTCCACACTAGACAGGAAGGAGGAAATCTTCCCTGTCTCATCTTTCATTCCAGAGCCTGAGGCCCAAAGATAACTGTTTCTATAAATTGATTTTGCATTTTCTTCTGGAATAAGATCATTGAGTCTTACATCAGCCCTGTGGCAGTATTTGCAACATTAGCAAGAGAGAGAATGGACAGGCTAGGGGTGACAGGCAGAGTGCTGGAAGGAGGTTCTGTAATTTTGAACCTCTCTCATATCCTGGCTATATGACCTTCACATATCATTTAACCTCTGTGAGACTTTTCCTCATTTGTAAAACTCTCTACATTATACATTTCCTCATTTGAACTACCTCATTGGTGGCTTTGAGAATGACATTAGATATGTAAAGCCCGGTACACTGTAAAGATTGCACAACTGCCAGGCTAGCATTGGGATCTGCATGGGAGATTTCTATTGAAAAAACTAGATCTGAAGCAGGAAATGGTGTATCTCCTCCTCCACACCAATGCTCATGGCAGGCATCACTAATCACTCTTCCCATTCTCTTGTCCCCAAGTGTAACCTCAAAATCCTTTCTTACTATAACCCAGAGAGTCAATCATCATTCAGAGACAGAACATGGATCAAAACACCTGTCATTCTTGGCCTGAGTGAATGAAAGATGGGACCAAAAAGGAGGAGGGGGGAGTAATTGTTTTCTTCCTCACGTCTACCAATAAACTGCAGTCAAATCCCCTCAATAATTTACCAAACTCACTGCAGTACTGGAATCCAAGTGGATGCTTCCAACTTCAGACAGGCCCAACCTCATATAGACTGTGTTTTACTCTATACAACCAGCAGTCTTGCTATGTAGTACTAGAATTAATCTGCCCTTCTACCTTTATGGGTATTGAGGGATAGGGTAGTTTTGTATTTGGTTTGAATTTGCTTTTTGAGTTTTCCTTTTTTGCCTAAGTCTCCTTTGAATCATTATTTATGAATTCTGGGACCATGATAAAGTAAAATAAAGGTTACTTTAATCCAAGTATGTCAGTACTGCAAATATCAATCTGATAGCCAAGATGAATGCCAAGTGGTTAATGGGCAGGAAACCAGACAAAAGGATGATCCATATCCTAGGCAAGGCAGAGTGTAGTGGTGTGATATTTCATCATGTCCCTCAGGACAGTGCACAGCTTAAAACTTTTTGTTTATTTTTAGAATTTGTTTTTGATTAATTGTTTTGGGTTACAGTTGATCCCAGGTCACTAAAAACCTCAAAAAGCAAAATTTCAAATAAAAAGCAATACAATATACAGCTTTAGAATAAGGAGAGATTAGTGTGTACATGGAGTGGGCGGTTTATAAGGAACACGAGTTCTTTAAAACCCAGACATGACAGCACATAGGATGCAGAGGCAGGAGTTCAATTTCAATAGTTCTATAACTATATAGATAATCTGAGGCCAGCCTGGGCTATAGAAGATACTGTTGTAACAAACAAAACCCAGCAACAAAGTATTTGTCCCTGGAAGTCAAAAGAGCACCCCCCCACCCCCACCCCCCGACCATTGAAAATCGGCTATAGCAACATATCTAAGTTTTCTGGGTACCACAGAGTTAGACATCCTTTAAACATACTGTTTAGGGGGTAACTACACCAACACTTGTAAATGGCAGCATTCACAAATTTATACTCCAAAATCAGCGGCATGATTCACCACAAGAAATCAGCTAGTTCACCAAACAGAAAAACCACACATTAGCTAGGCCCTCGCTATTGATTACTGCAGGGAAGGACAGGAGGGCTGACAGGCAGAGACCTCTGTGGCCCAGTCACAGCAGGGTAGAGGCCTCCAATCTGGCTGGCTGAGTACCTGTCCCTGCCCCTGCTCCCTGCTCAGTGGGGGCCCTTCCACAGCCATGTGTGCAGCTCATGGTGATGACATGTCCTCTGTCAAGGTTATATGAGGATGGGAGTGGGTTTTCATCCATTCTGAAAGCCTCCTGGTTGAAGAACACGAAGGTTAATGTAAGCAAGGGTCAGAGTCAACTCTGATGTGCATTTTGAAAGGGGCTCGGAGGACATGTCCAAGGCTTCAGAAGAAGGCACTGATGCCACTGGATTTTGTTCTGTGAAAGACTAAGATGCTCCAAATACTATGGCAGCTTACTTTCTTAAACAAAGGACAATAAACACTGCCTACTAGCATGTCTGCAGTAATTCAGATCCATACATAGCCACTCAGCCCTATGCCTCCTGACTTGTATTTAAATTATGAAGGCTAAAACAAGTATCTTATGAATGAAGAGGATGGCAAGTGGCTGGGAAATGCAGGCTGGAGAACAGACCCAACCCCTTAGGCTCCTCCTGATTGGGATATTGCCCAGTTAGAGTGTCTAAGACCAACAGCTCAGCCGCTGGAATTGAGAGTCCACACAAGTACTTTGGACCTGACTATGCCCACAAAAAGATCTTGCCACAAAGTACTGACCTCACTTCCCACCACAGACACTGAGGAAGCAGGACTGAAAGCTGAAAGCAGGACAAGAGTTTAGCATCTAGGCCTCCATGTTGTGTCGTCTCCTTTGCCAACAATTAACCTTTAAGGAAGAGTCCTGCTCAACCCTACACATTGGCACATGGATCATCTAGTGGCTGCCTCAGACCTGGTTCACCTCAAGTTTGCCTAACCTCTCTTTCCTTCTTCAGGACTGGAGATTCTGAGTGGCCAGGAATGCGGACTCTTGCTGACAGGTTACTCCATGAGTGAAAATTACCCCATGATGAGTATCCTAAGCTATCCTCATGAACAAGAGCAGTCATCTAATGTAGAGAACTGAATGACTAGGTTGAGCAATAAACAACCCCAGAACTATCCTCACAGAACCAGACCTGAAATAATGATTAACCAACCATACCATTGTCTACCAAGATTGCCAGACTGCATGCAATTGACCTCATTTCATTCCTTCCTCAAGCACTTGTCAATATTCCCAAACACAGGATTTAGAATACAAGCCATCTGCTTCCCAATGTCATCACATTCAGCGAGAAATTCCTTTCTTACTCTATGTTTCCAGACCTTCAAAATGATAAGTGGTAGAAACTGTTTTGTTGTGACAATACCTTCATCCCCATAAAATATCCTGATAAAAACAATTTGGGAGGAAGGGGAATGATTTGGCTTATAATTCCAGGTTATATTATTTCACCGTAGGGCAGTCGCAGTGGCAAGTTCTTGACACAGCTGGTCACATCACATCTACAGTTATGAGGGCTGAAGTTGTGTTTTAAGTTTAAATTACTGTACTAAGAGACTTATAAAACAAAAATATCTATAACCTATAAGCCCCACTTGCCCAAGGACAGATAACTTCCTGAAATGCTGGGATTTGTTGATCATATAAGATAAACTCCATGTTTTCACTTCTTTAAACAAGATTGGTTGCCCCAGCTACATAGGATGTGCTTGACCACATGCAGACAGAAGGTATGTAGACAGGAAGTTAAGTCAGGATGTATGTTTGCCTCCTACTGGACAAAGGCAGGAAATATGTAGCCTTGTGGGTCTTACCTTCATAAGTACCTGGCCAATGCAATTTGCCACCATTCTCTGGGAATACCAGGTATGGCACCGGTCAGTGTCCATAATCCTGGCCAGTATTTAGTGGAGCTTTCGTCAAATTTGGCTAAAAACTGTGAAAGCAATCTTCTTCTTACCTGGTAGGAATAGCACAGTCAAGAGCAGAGAGAAATGCATGCTGCTACTTGTTTGCTTGCCAGTTAGATCTCTGCTGGCTTTCTTCACTCTTAACACGGTGAAGGGCCCAGCCCATGGAATGGTCTTCTCACTTCGATCAATTATCCCCAAACATGCTCACATGAAAATCTCATCTAGGCAATTCCTGCCTCAACTGAGAATCCCTTCTGAAGTGATTCTAGGTTGTGTCAAGCTGACGGTTAAATTTAACCAGCACCCCAGCTTCTAATGAGAATGGTG
Source organism: Cricetiscus sungorus (assembly GCA_030556225.1). Classification (NCBI taxonomy): domain Eukaryota; kingdom Metazoa; phylum Chordata; class Mammalia; order Rodentia; family Cricetidae; genus Cricetiscus; species Cricetiscus sungorus. The sequence goes on from JANBXA010000741.1 coordinate 10,703,582, forward strand.
ATCAACATTTTCATCGGTCCTGGGATAGAAAGAATAGTCTACTGTCCTCCCAAAACAAAAGAGTCTCCCAACCCTTTCCCTTCACTCTTCCCTGCTCCTCCAGTTCAAACATTCAGGGCATCTGGAGAAGTAAGCAGGGCTCATGCAATCCCCAATCTAATTTTGGACAAGAATCTTACATCTTCAATGTCTTCAATGGAGGAATCCCTCCAAAACACTGACCAGACCCTGCCTCAGGTCCCCTCCACAACATCAAGGACAGTTTGCATGTCACTCAGATGTGAGACAGGGACCCTGGGGGAAGAGAGAGAATAGTCTTTAGCCAGGCAAGCCCATGGGCACTGGAGTCCTATCTACTTTTGGCATTTTGTTCTTAGAGTTTGTGGTTATAGTGTTTGGGGAATAGCTAACAACAATAAGAAAAAAAAATTAGATACCACATTCTGAAATAGAAGGTTACATAGTCATTTCTAAAGTATTATCATATGTGGTTTTCCTATGGCATCATGAAATGAAGCAAATAGGGCTAGGGGCTAGGTAGTGGTGGCAGCACACACCTTTAGATCCAGCACTCTGGAGGCAGAGGCAGGTGGATCTCTGTGAGTTCAAGGCCAACCTGGTCTACAAAGCAAGTTCCAAGACAGCTAGGGCTGATACACAAAGACACCCTGTCTGGAAAAAAAAAGAAAGAAAGAAAGAAAAAGAAAAAGAAAAAAAAAGAATAAAGAAAAAAAGAATAGGGCTAGGAGAGCAGGTTAAATAGTTTCTACTCAGTAAGGAAAGGACAAAGGCCCAGAAAAATGACAACAGGACAGTGGCTGCTGCCATGTGCTAGATTACTGGGGATTTTTTCTTCCTTCATCACACAACTGTGGACTATAGTTTTGCTTCTTGTTGTCCTGAGAAGCATTTATTTGATAATCAGCCAACTAAAAATAAAATGAAAAACATTAAAAAACACTATTTTAAAAATCAAAAATGCTTCCTTCTGGACTCAGCCTCATCAACAGAGAAGGGTAGCAGGCCTGTCAGCATGAAAATTATCAGCAGGTCCGTGTGCTGCCTGCCCTCCACCCCTCCTGTCAGAACTTACCAGGCCCTTTCTCTCTAGGATACAAGCACCGTGAATAGGTGTTGCCCTAAGAGAGGAGAGCTCAGCTGCTCAGGGACTAGCAATGGAAGCAGCTGGGTGGCCAGGCTATTTGCTTCTGTCTGATGGAGGCCAAGACATTGCTCCCGACTTGGGCAGGCTGATGAGTTCATTAGTTCATGCGCAGGAAGGATGAAGAAGGTTGATGTGGGGCCGGCAGGGGGGCAGGCACACAACCATCCCAGCATGGCATGTCACGGCAGAGGAATTCATCCTCTAGCCAAGCAAGTTCGGAAGCTTATGGGTTGCTGGTTCTCTGCCAGGCTCTGTGCTTCATGTAAGGGACACAAGAGAAAAATGCAGTGTCTTCCCTGTCATCACCCTTCATCAGCTAGCAGCCAGCACCCTCCTCAGGACTCCTGGTCATATCCGTGTAACCCAGCAGGCTGTTGCTCTTAAAGCTCCCTGTTCTGGTGTGGTCCCCAGAGCACCCAAGCTCCCAGGCTCATCCCCATCACCCCAGGAAGTGCATTCTACCGTCATCCCTTTCATCTGGAGCGTTTCACTTTGGTGATATTTTTATTAATCGCCACATTGAACCACAGCTAACTTCTGTACTTGGGGTGCACATAGTATAGGATAGAAATGTCCTGACTTCATGAAATCCCCCCTCATTAACACAAGTGGTTCCTATGACTATCCAGATCAGATCATCTTGGAGTTGGGGGGATGGCTCAGTTAGAAAAGTGCCTGCCATCCAAGCATGAGGACCTGAGTTCAGATGCCTGGCGCTGGTATAAAGAAAGACAAGCACGGTTACACCCATCTGTGCTGGCTGCACATCATTGCTGGGCAGGGAGACACACAGGTGGATCCTCAGAACTCAATGGCTAGCCAGTCTAGTCAGTCAGTGAATGTCAGGTTCTGTGATGGGTTCTGTCTCAAACAGTAATTCGGAGAGCAATAGAGGAACATAGTTATGCTAACCTCTAACATCCGTGTGTGTGTGTGTGTGTGTGTGTGTGTGTGTGTGTGTGTGTGTGTGTGTGTGTGTGATGCACACATATACATACTATATACACACAGGCATGCACATAGCCACACATATATACATTTAAAACACAGATACTCTTGAGAGTATAAACTGCATTTAAAATAAAGCTACTTTATGGATTAAGATCTGTGCTTCAGCCTGAAGGACCCCTTGTGAATGGAACTGTGGAAAATGCTGGCATACAGGAATAAGTCAAGACTAGTACCTTCCACACTAACATGTCTGTGTCCGACAGCTTCTAATCTACACTGTGTCCAAAGTGTAGATTTTAATATGCACGGCAAACATATCTTTGAGAAAAGAAAGAGGAATCATACTTCTAATATTGTCTTTAAAAGTGTTTGTCTTCTAAGACTTATAGGGGCTGAGCTTTGCTGGTTTGCATTGCTTTATGGCCCTGGTATATGGCTGATGCAAAGTTACTCACTTTCTCCCTGGTATTTGTCAGGGAGATCAGTTTGGGCATATTAAAATAACAGCTTCACGGCACAGTGAAATGTAACAAAGGTACACAGACCTCAGAGGCATCTTCTCATCCAATCACCAGGCACACTATTTCCTTGGAGCCTAACCGGCGCTTCTTGTACACACTGAACTCGGTTTCCCTAACATTTCCACAAGACACTGCAGAGGAGGCAGACCGCAGCTCACTGACACCCCAGAGAATTCTGCTGATCTTGTCCTTCTTCTCTGTGCACATGGCTGCAGCTTGAGCAGGCTACTCTCTCCCTTGATGGCACATGGGCTGCTTGAAGGTGGTATACGGTGCTGTGGGCTGTCAGTCAGCTGCTGAGCAGGAGTGGCCGGAGATTCCCCACCCCCACCCCGCCCTCTCTGACAGTGATAAATGGTCACCCTGATGCTACTCAGCTTAGTCTCTGGGGCCCAGCCCTCCCCCATGCAATCTGTTCCTGTGGATAACCCCTTCCCCATGTGTCTCTGGCAGTATTGGGCAGCATTCCACTTAGGTAGGGACAGAGTAGACCTGGTTGGCTCTGTGGCTGCTATTTTCTTCCACAGGAAAGGCATTCCATTCTGGCATTACTTTGTGCTGGAAGCGCACACTATAGTGGTACAAACATCACAGCAAACTCGTCTCCACTCATTCCCCTTCACACAGGGAGTGAAACAGATACAGCTACAATATGTGACTTTCAGGAAGACAAATAGCGTTGGGTGTGAACACAATGCTGGCTTTGTACAGTTGGCCTCTGTTAAATGAAAAGGCTCCCAGTTTCTGAAGTCATTGTCTGGGGAGATCAAAAGGGAAGAAAAGATGCTGAGAAGAATGAGGTATTGATAAATAGGTGGAACACCGGCAAGGATCAGCAAAGACTGGACCTGTAAGATGGGACACTGGTCCTTTGCTTATGGATAAATATTAAGTTCAGGGGTCATATACAAAAAGAGCACCAGCAACATTCTGCTGTAAAAAAAAAAATAATTCTTGTGGTGTAAGTGTTCCCTCTTATGGAACAAGGGAGGGAAAGTATAGGAGAGCATTACAACACACACACATACACAGAGAGAGAGGGAGGGGAGAGGAGGGAGGGAGGGAGGGAGGAAGGGAGGGAGGGAGGGAGGAGGGAGGGAGGGAGAGAGGGAGGGAGGGAGGGAGAGAGAGATGGAGAGAGAGACACACACAGAGAGAGGGGGTGAAGGAGATGGAGGAGAGCGGAGGGAGGGAGGGAGGGAGGGAGGGAGGGAGGGAGGGAGGGAGGGAGGGAGGGAGGGAGGGAGGGAGGGAGGGAGGGAGACCATTAGAATCGACTCTTCCTGGAAACAGAGCACCTTTGCTTGGCTGCCCTGAAGACACTGTCTAAGGACCCAGCCTTTGGGCAAAGCAGGTTGCATTCATGACTAATTAGAAGTGAAATAACTCAGTACATGCCAATATTGAGAAACATAATGAACAAAAATCTTCAAACGTCGTTCTAGAAGTGACAAAGAAGGACCTTTTGTGGTCATTTTTACTTGTCTTTCTATACTACTCAGAACATCTAAGCTTTCTACACATGGCTCTGGGCATCTAACTGAAGGGACAGAGGTAAGGGTGAAGTGCTGACTGCCCATTACCTTCCTGTATGGATGCTCAAGCAAACACTTTGGGAAATGTTGTAATGTTGCTGGACCTCTGCTGAAGGAAATGGGGTTAATATTTGAAATGAAGGACTCAAGAATGACAAAGGCAGGACCTACACTGGGTCCAAGCTAATGTCTGTATCTGCAGGACCACCAACTTCCATATAGATATGCCTGGTGAGGGTTCAAAATGGATCGGGGATTTGAAAAAGCCTGATTTAGACACTACAGCCCAGAGATGGAGCAGATAGCTGTGACCTGTCAAACCTCAGCTACAAAGGGGAGTTACTACAAGCCCAGCAGAAAATTTGATTTTGAGTAGAGTTATAGCTTGATAGATTTGCCAGGTTCTTAGTGCTAAGAGTAAATTACAGTAATCAGTGCCTCCGCCACCCTCCTGTCCCCAAAGACTGATAGCTCAGAATGTAAACTACTGTGGGGAAAGTTTCTGGGACACAGCCAAGGAAACACAGGAAAGTGCCCAACTTAAAAATGAGTCACACCTTGAAAGCAAGTTTATAAGGCCTGGGACACGGAACACATTTCCTAAGAACATGAGGTAAATATGGTGGTGAACCATCCTACATGGGCCTACTTAGCCTGTGGTAAGTCTTCAATATTAACTATGTCCAATGATTCTGGCCACTGTTTATGAAATATTTTTGTAGTTCTCCTATGTAGCATCAAGAAAACACCTTCCATACTAGTAACTTGCCAAACTGACCAGCTATTAACCTAACTGTACAAACAAATCTCAGGCCTGTGGGAAACAGATTCCCTCCCAGCTTTGGGCAGAAATCACTTGCTTTAGAACAACCATCATTTGGATGCAGCACAAGTTTCCAATTCCAAATCCCAGTTCCATGTTAGGGTATGGAGCTCAGGGTCTCTCAGAAAGCTGGAGCCCTGGTGCCAGCCAGGTTGTGGTGTCACCTGAAAATTCGGTGTTGGTGGGGTTTAGTGAGCTTGAGGGTAGGTACTCTCCATGCACATAGCCCCAACTTCTGTGTTCTGCTCTGTCAGGAGTTGGGAGCTTGGCTGCCCTTTCCTTGAGTGTGAGCTGGGCTTAGTGGTGACTCTGTTGGATTGAACACAGCGGGAATGACGGAAGGTCAGCTCTGAACACAGGCAGCCACTATCATCTGTCTTAAATGTCCTCTTGTTCTCTCCTGGGTGGCTCACAATAGGGGGTATCTGATGCCATGCGATGAGGCAGCCCTGTGAGGAGGCCCATGTGACAAGACACTAAGGCCTTATGAAAAGTCACATGAGTGACACCAATGAGGTGCAGGGAATATGACACACAGCAGCCTCCTGAGGGACTCTGACCTCAAAACACCATGAGGTAATAGGGGGTTGATGTTTTAAGCTGTGAGCTTTGGAATTGCTTACTACTCAGAAATATGAAAGTAAAATAGTCATAAGTTCTAATGAAAGAAACAATGCAATTTTTAAAATTTTTTCAAAGAAAAATGAACTAATAGGCCAAGAAAGCAAATGATTTTTTTATAAAGCTAATTTCCATAGGAGAAGAAAAGTTTCCAGTCTCACTGATTCGCAAATCAACCTCTGGAACAGGAGCCATTTCTAAGTTGGAAACACTAGCTACGTGATTTATTTTCTCCACAGATGTGCCCCACCCCGCTCCCAGTGTGCAGGGTATTGCTAAAGTAGGTGCTTCTGGACCACAGTAGGGATCATAGGGAAAATACCCAAGCCCAGCTTTCAGCACTTTCTCGATGATTTTCGCAATTTTTGTTCATTTGTGTTATCTGGGGGATTGTTAGTGGCTTCTCCTGCTGCTTTGTTTGGGGGAGTCTAGCTCTGCTGTGAGGGGCTTGGAAAAACAATGAAGAAAAATGCTTTCCCAGAATGCCCAGGGATGCTAAACTTAAATTCATGCCAAAGGCCCTACTACAATAGGGGGAGGGGGAATTTTGGTAGAGTTTTGCTTCATTGTCTGGTTATTTAGTTGAATCTGAGAGCTTTTTTTTTCCCCACTTTGTTCATATGAAAATATAAAGATGGTTAGATTGCTTTTACTCAGAGTGGTACACTGACATCTCATTGCTTGTGTAAAGGAATAAAAATCAAGTCTGAAAGCATTAATTGTGGTTGACATTGGGAAGGATTGTCAGGTGAATGCTCAGCAGTGTCTCCCACTCATCATAAAAATGAGGATAAAAATCACAGGTAACAAAAGTCTCCTCTCAAAGGGTCTTTACCAGAAATTCTTACACAATGGTCTGGGTCCAATTAGGCAATGGGAACCACACAGTAGACTAACTAGGGGGAAGTCTTATGTCCAGAATACTAACTATGATGAAAGAGTCACTATTTGGGCTGAGGGACCTCGCCATGGTCCACTAAGACTGAGGTACAGGACCAGAGGAAATTTTCCTTGGAAAAGGAGGGCTTCAGCAGGGACTTTTTGAAAGATGCTCGGCTTTCTTCCTCAGGAGGCAGGCAATATTGAATGAGGATAATCACTAACCCTGTGCAGCTGAGTCCGGGTCAAGGCTTTAGAGCATCTACAGAGGTTCCAGCGTAGCCGTGAGCAGCAGCAGTGCAGGCCTGGGTAGCAGAGGGGTTCTGGCCTCCCATGGAATGGTTATCATCCGACTGAGTCTAAGAAGATAGGAACTGTGTTCTGTACCATGGCTGGGCAGGCTATGCTGGATGTCCTCATGCCCACACCATGACTCCACAAGTAAAGTCAGGAGAGACCTTATCCAGCCAATTCTCTCTGGTTCCCTTTCCCAAAAGTACTTTATACTGGGATCATGAGAACCGAGCAACACCCGAACAATCCCTGTGTTTATTTCAGGTCTTATGCAGAGGGTTATATAAATGGAAGCATGCAACAACAAAAACACACCTTTTGAGATGCAGCTTGCCCAAGGAGCACAAAAATATTAGGAAATTTGACATAGGAAACTTCATGATCATAGATTTTCCCTGGAAATTTTTTGATACATTTAGAGATGAGAGACTGTCAGTCCTAGGTCGACTACTTCACAAAAGAGGAAGGAGGAAAAATTTTCAGCTCATAAATCCTGCATGACCATGATGTAAAAGAACTATAGACACTTCCCTGTGAACACAAACGCAAAGATCCTTTAAGAATACTGAATACAGGAACAGAGCAGAGGGTTAAGAAGCATAGTTCAGTAAGTTGATCCAAGAACTTGTCCTTTTGACATCCAGAAAGCCCAGGAATAGACTTTACTCCATGATAACAGACTAAAAGTGTGTGTGTGTGTGTGTGTGTGTGTGTGTGTGTGTGTGTGTGTGTGTGTTAGTTTCTTGCTGAAAGACTACATTTCCCAGTTTCCCCTACAGACTACAGAAGCCATGTCTGCTCCTAGAAGAAGTCACATCTCATCTTCTCCTGTGGGTATTTTGGCAATTCACATGCATGGGTGACAAAGATGCTCCCTACCTGTGAATAAACATGGTCCTACATAAGGTCTCTCTCTTTTTTTTTTTTAATCTCTGTTTCTCTACAGCTGCCTTTTTTAATAATCTAATGGGAAAAAGTCCAGATCTTCTCAATGGATTCTTGAAACCATGTGACATAATTCAGCATCTATTTGTGAGGTTCTTGGTAAATTCAGATGGAAGCTTAATGAAGGATGCCTTAAGAGAAATCCCTACACATGATGCATTAAGGGCAAAAATTAATGTTTTAATCCTTAAATTTGGAACAAGGGAAGACTGTGCTTATACTTCATTTCTGTATTCAGCATGGCAATGAAGGTCCCTGTCACTTCTCTAGTAGAACAGAATCACCACATAATTACCTCAGAGAGAAATAACCAGAGAATGAATCCACTCCAATAAGGAATAAGGTATTGAAGAACCTTAAAACAATAATAGCATAAGACTGATCCCCAACTAACAATTTGAGCAACAGTGGAAAGGCTACTATAAATGTCCTTCCCTGATAATGAGATCAATGACTAACTTATCCACCATCACAGAGCCTTCATCTAGTAGCTGATGGAAACAGAAGCAGACACCCACAGCTAAACACTGAGCTGAACTAGAATCCAGATGCAGAGAGGAAGGACAAGACCAGGCTAAAGAAACCCACAGAGACAGCTGACCTGAACAAGGAGGAGCTAATGGGCCCCCCAGACTGATAGCTGGGAATCCAGTATGGGACAGACTCAGACCCCCTGAACATGTGTCTCAATTAGAAGGCCTGGGCAGTCTAAGGGACTTCTGACAGTGGAACCAGGATGTATCCCTGGTACACAAAAGGACTTTGGGAGCACATTCCCCATGGAGGGATACTCCCTTAACCTAGAGGCAGGAGGGATGGACTGGTCCCTACTCCAAATGACTTGACAGATTTTGTTGACCCCTCCTGGAAGGCATCACCCTCTCTGTGGAGTGGTGTGGGGGGGGATGGGATAGGAGGGTGGGGGGACGATGGGAGGGATGGAGGGAGGGGGAGGGGTAGAGGGGGGAGAGGGAATTGGGATCAATATGTAAAATAAGATAAATAAATAAATAAAAACAAAAAAAAACAATAATAGCATACAACTATTGCTTGCTGATAAAAACAGAATATAATCAAAACATTTTAGGAAGAGATACCGACAAGGAAGTTGTGTCTTGTTTTTATTTCCCCACCCCCCCCCCCCAGGTGAACAGACCCTAATTTGCAGAGGAGGGTATGATATAAATGTTCCTTTGTGTGTGGGATGGTCTTCTTGAAAGGTGGCAGTGTAAGTCAGGCCCCTTCACAGAATCCTGGCAGCTCATAAGGCCTCTAGCATACAGCAGGGAGGGGCTCAGAAGGAAGCTGGCCTGGTGCTAAGGAAGCCAAGCTCTGTCTCTCTCTCTCTCTCCATCTCCTTTCTTGCATATTGTGGTTAGAATGTAAAATGTCCACCACAGATTCATGTGTTTAAACAGTTCATCTCCAGCTGATGGCACTGTTTAGGGAGGCTGTGGAGTCTAGCTGGCTAACATTAGTTTGAAAGGGTGGGAATTGAGGGTTACGGGGGAGGGGGGGCAGCTCTGTCTCTGGCCTGGGTTCATTCCCCTTGCCTCTCCCTGCTGCCTGAACTGCCATGAGTCCCCTGCTGCTCCCATTGCCACCAACAGAGCTGTGGAATATTGCCATGCCTTGCCCACTGCAAAGCCTGAGCTAAAACAAAGCCTTCCTCACCAAAGTTGCTTCTGTGGGGTAGCTCACCCAAGCAAGGAGCAAAGTAACTAACAAACTGTGTGTCTTTCTAAATTCTGCACATAGTAATAATATTTGGTGGAAATTTTCACTCCAGGGATACCCAAGAGTGGGTACAATGCAATCCCTTCAAGACCATCCAGAAATCATGGGCCAAGTCCCAGGCAGGTCACTGTGGGTCACCTGGTAATGCTATTTTCATGGACACAGAGGAAGACTGGCAGCTGGCTGCATCTTTTATTTATTTATTTTTTTCAGAGAAAGGACGATAAAGCAGTCTTCTGTGGCATAATGGCAGGGACCCATGTCTTTCTAACTCATCAGTGATGAAAAGTAGAGCTAAAGTTGAAACCTGATGTAAGTCCCAGTTGAAAAGAACACACCGGGAAATTGTTCGAAAACAAAAGCAATCCCTCTGCCAACACTAAAAAGCATGAATTTACAGGCTCAACCCTCAGAATGGCTGATGACAGCTCATACAAAGAGATCTAAGCCTGGTATTTTTACAGAAACCAAAGCAAGACCTTTCTCTCTATACAGAGCTCAAAGATAAATGACATATAGGATTTAAATCTAACATTTTCACTGAAGAGACAATAGTCTCCCAGCAAGACTGACCTTATTTCACGCAGAGGCAGCTGCCCACTCACTGTTACCTCTCCCACCCCTTGCTTCCCAGCCACCAGTGCCCCGAAATCCCTCTAGGTGACAAAGCTTCTGCCAGCAGTGGAACCTTTAAGTCAAACATGCTTTTAAAGGAATGAGCAGAGACAATTTACCCACAGGTAAATAAATGGTCACCCAACATTCCTATCACAGGTGTAGGCAAAAACTGGTCAACCAGTGAGATCCAGTTTATCTCCTGGTTTTGTACGGCCCATGGTCTGCCCATGAGCTGAGGTTTTGTATTGTCTGTCTTTTTTTTTTTTTTAATTATTTGAAAAACAATCAGGAAGGAAAATGGTTCTTGGCACATGAAAATTCTGTGAGATTCAAGTGTCATTAAGTGAAGCTTTACTTGAGCAGTGACACACTCACTTGTGTATATACTGTCTATGCTGCCTTCATTCTACAATCACAGACATGAGCAACCGAGACCAAGAATGTATGGCCTCCTGAGCCTAAAACATTGACCATCTGGACCTTTATAGAAACTGTTTGCCAACCCTGTCCTAGATCAGCTTGAGAAGAATATTAGAATGTGATGTTAGGATGCGGGGATCAAAACGTGGTGAGAAGGGGAGTCCTCCTATGGACAGGGCTATCTGAGAAAGATCTGAAGCACAGAAGTCAAACTCGGCTCACCATGCCCATATCCAACTCAGAACTGGATCCTTAGAAAGGGAACATCAGTTGGACCCACATGTAGTATATAGGGTAGAATGTGCTGTAGCTTTGGGATCTGGCCCCAACCTGAATGTTGCCTTAAAACAGATCATGTGACCCCTCTGAACTTTAATATCCTCATCTCAAAAAATAACTGGGAATAAAGATCCCTCTCTCAGGGTCAGTGTGAAAAAAAGGGTAGGGGATGGCTCCTGTGGAAATACCCAACTGAGTAGCAGGGTTCAGCTTTGAAAGATGAGTGGGTTTCCATAGGAACATGCAGCTCTGAGGTGAGGAAGACAGCTAAATGCCAGCTCAGCCCATGGTCAAGGGTGAAAACATCCCTGGTGATTGAGGTAGAAAATGCAGTCAAGGGACTAGACCCTGGCATGCAATCATTCCTTCACACTCCTTCTAGCTATCGATTTCCCCTTTCTGCCCATGCCTCACTTCTTAATGACTTCCCAAGGCACCCATGATTATTTCTTGGCCCACCATAGTTACTACGGGTTAAACTTTGCCCACAGCTCTCATGAATCCCCCATATAGCATCTTCAGAACATCTATTCTGAGTCAGAAACAGGGTTTTCACCTCACTTCCCTCTGTCATCAGATTAACCTACTTGTCTCCCCTACCCCCAAAATGCTTAAGTAACATCATTGGTGGGGGAGAGAACCCTAGACCATATAGCTGCTGAGGAAGAATGGAATGAGATTCCGGGGACTTTGGGAAATTTATAATGAATTCTAATGTCTGTCAGACCCTTGTCGCCATGCATGCTGATGAACCACCTTGCAGCCAGCTGTCTACCCCATCACTGATTGTCCCCAGAGGATTGGTGTTCACTGCCGGTAGAACTGTCTTCAGAGAGGGAACTGCCAAGGGCTCTGCAGAAGGCAATGACAGCCCTTTAGCCTTGAGACAGAAGGCGGCATGGCAAGGATTGGGAATATTTACCAAAAGCCAAAGGAACATGAGGAAAGAACAGTTGAGAACCAGGTTTCAGGCAATAATGATTATTAGACCGCACTTGCCAACTGCTTATCCTCATGTTTTATCCAATAGCACTTACTTCGTAGCCTCTGTTCACCCTTCCTTCCTCTTCTTCCACACTAGGTGATGACATCAAGCTTCATTCTGTTGAGTTTGAGCATCGGATTTACAAAGGGAAAACCTGGGCGTGAGTCCTAGTGGCACAAGGTTACTAGTTATATGACCGACAGCTGTGTGTGCTTTGACCTATTACTGAACAATTCTGATTCTAGATATCTCCGTCTATCAGGCACCACCCTGTTTAATGTGCCAGGGTTGGTATGTGGGCTGGGTAAAGAAGACAGACCTAATAGTCTCAGATATTCAGGCAAACCTAATGGCTCACTGTTGCTGTTTTTAAGAGGTCTTCTTTTAAAATGCTAGGTTAGAATTTGAAAATACTAAAAACTTTCAACTCCTATGTAGTAATTCACATCAGTTACCTTCAACTTGAAAAGAGGAGGGAAGAAAAGAAAGTGTAAGATAGACATGCCAGCTGCAGCTTGGCTACCTCCAGCTCTCTGTTCAGCACTTCGACTTTACTCAATGTGGATTTCTAAGCCATAAGTTACTTTTTATTTTTGCTCTGGCCATGACAGCTTCAAGCTTCAGGACTCTGGTCTACCCTTGATTGTGGCCACATTGACTACCCATCCCCCCACCACTGCTGTGACTTCTCTGCTGTATCTAGGCACTAGTAACAATAGACTTCAGTCAGTGACCCAGTACTCTGCCAGTCTTGTGTCCTGATCCATTGCTCTTATTTTGTCCTTGGGCACAAGGGACCAAAGTACCACATGATGTGATATATTGCAGGCCTTTCTGCTGCTAGTTCCCACAGCTGTTTCTAATGTTTCCAGCATCTGTTGTAATGCTGGCCTAAAAAAAACAAAAACAAAAACAAAACAAAACAAAACACATACTCATGGCCAAGACACAAAGTATAAGACTTTAGATAAATTAAACCATTTGATGAGGGTTTGTAACATGGTGGCCTCCGGTCCTAGATGGTACTGTAAAAGAAAATATTAGAGATGGGAGAGGCTGACAGTTGAATCATGAAGTGTGTTTAAAGACTTCAAGACTACATCTTATGACTCAAAGGCACGCTAATGAAAAGGAGCAAAACCAGAAAATACCAGACCTCAGTCAGACAAGCTTCAGCATACACTCACTACCTGGGTGTCTCAAACACAGAACATGGCAGACCATTAAAACAATCCATTTGGATACAGGCCTAGGTCAGAACATAACAATGGTATGTTTAAAGTATACAAATGAAGGGCTGGGAAGAGGTCTCAATGGGTAGAGTACTTGCCTTGCAAGCATAAGAACCTCAGTTCAATTCCCAGAACATGGATAAAACAAGAAGCTGGGAGTAATGGTGGCATGTGCTTGTAATGCCAACACCAGGAGGGCAGAGACAAATGGAGCTTTGAAGTTACTAGGCCAGATAGCCCAGACTACATAGTGAGTTCCAGAACACTGAGAGACTTTGTCTCAAAAAAAGAAAAAAGAAAAAGATAGGTGGACAGTGCCTGAGAAACAATTATCAAAGCTGTCTTCTGGCCTCCACATGGAAGTACACACACACACACACACACACACACACACACACACACACACACACACCAAAAAAAGTGTACAATGAATGGAAGCCATTTGAGGCAGAAATTGTGAACTCAAAAATTACTATCTTAGGCTACTATAACCCCTTCTGATCAAAAGGTCCAGCTGTACCTCAAAGCTGCTGTGGCTTTGGCTCCTCTTTGAGTTACTTAGGTTTTTGCCTAGAAAGCCTGAGGAGGACCCAGTGTGATTACTGGGGTCTTTTCTAACCTAGTATTATCCTAGAAGAACATTTACAATACACAGTCTCATCATATACAAATCACTATGTGTTAGGCAGCCTCTATGCCTGTCAAAGATATGGCTCATATCCTGGTGGAACTCATGTATTTGCATAATCCTTTCTCCCTGAGTATATTAACTGATAGAATACGGCATTAAGGCAACCCCACTCCTGAAACTAAACTACAGAAAATTGTAATTCAATCTTGATAGCGGAAACTCTCTCTTGCATGCATTGCTGAAGCAGGGTAACACACTGGGATCTGTGTGACAAGGAATTGAGAACAGATATGGGTAGCAGACAAGAAGACCTAAGACCCTCAATCCAAAATGCTTAAGAAAACTGGATCTATCCAACATCCACACCAGTGAGCCTGAAGGATCCCTTCCCAGTGGAGCCTTCAAGATAAGACCCCTATCCTGCCTAGCACATTAGTGAAACCCTGAAGTAGAGGGGAAAACTGAGTGTATATAGGACCCTGAACCCCAGAAACTGATCATTTATGTGTGTTCTTTTAGGGTGCCAAATTACAAGATAATTTATCAAACAATAGATAACTAATGCACAGGGTTGTTTATATCCCTGAACTCAAATTAGCATCTTTGCTATTTATTTTGCATATTCTTGGACATTCTATAAATAAAATGAGCAATTATCTGGAACTTGGCTTAAGAACCAGAAAGAAAAAAAAAAAGACCCAGGAAACTTGACTTCACTGCATAGTATCAAAGATAAAACAGGCAAGCCACTGAAAACTCTTACCCTTCCCTGCCCACACTCCAGCTTCAAAGTGTTGGAGTTCCATATGGAAGCTGCCACAGGTTCATGTACCAAGAAAATGGCACTGCTCTCTCCACCCAACTCTGACACTTCACTCACATATTGGCATTTTGAAAAGTAAGTATATCTCCCCATCTATTCTCAGACAAAATGGACACTGGCCAAAGGCACCACCCACATGGAAGGAAGGTTGTTTACCTCAGGAGCATGATCCATGATACCAGAATGTTCCACTGGCTCCACCTCTGGGGCTCTGGATTGTGACCATATCTCACCATCTCTATCACATCCAGATAGTTTATTTCCTATACCAGTGACGAATCTTCTGACTCAACCTTCATCCTCTCTGAGCTTCCCTGCATCCCATCTTTACTGAGCGACATGAGCAATGCTTTCTATAGCTGTGTATCATCTTTAAGATGAATCTCATAGCCTGTACCTCAACCTGAGGTCCTTTCTAAAGGTCTGTCCCTGGCTGATTTCCATCCATGTTTCCTTTCCCTGTTGATCTCACCTTCTAGCCACACAGCATGTTATCATATGAACAAGCCAAGATGTCACCCACAAGGCCTTTGCACTGATGTTCCAGGTATTTGAACATTCTTCCTGCCGAAAGTTACTTATCTCACGTCTCATTTCAAGTTTCTACTCAGGGATTAGTTCCACAGAGAAGTCTTCATAGCCTAATCTTTGTTCAACAGAATCTTCTCTTCCTCTTCTCATACCTTCTTTTTAGTTTACTCCATAGCATTTTGTTATATTTGAATATACAGTATAGTCTGTGCTTACTGGCTCTATTCTGTCCCTTCCCATGTCCCACTGAGGGTGTAGGCTCTGTTCATCTTGCCTTTTCCTATCCCCAGTGCCTAGGATAGCATCTTGTGTTCAGTGTTTTGCTGTACTGGACATGTATTTCATTAACAATCCCAGCAAAGAAGGCTAAAATGGAAAGTCATCATGGTAGACATCATAGGTAGAAAGTCAGCTAAAGACAAGGATATTTGGCAATATTTGGAAATAGTAAATAACCAGGGAAAGTATCTAAAGCATATCTCAATCTACCAACTTCTTAAAATACTTGGCTTACCATTCTTTTCTGCATTACAGTCAACAGAAAGAAACTAAAACACAGTCTCCAACAGTGCCCAGCACTAAACAAATGTGTTAAGTGCACTAAACTGTGACATAAGGCAAGATGGATCTGTAGTTCACATGGTTACTGTGAAAGTAGTTTGGCTCCCAGCATCCATACAAATGCTGGGTACAGTGGTATACATCTGTATCTCTAGTGCTGGAGGGTTGGAGGCAGACAGATAAATCAAGTGTTTCTTCTGCTGGTCAACCTATTTAACCAAAATAATAAGCTCAAAGAAACTGTCTCAAAAAAAAACAAGATGAACAACAATGGAGGAAGACTCATAGTATTGGCTCTGACACACACACACACACACACACACACACACACACACACACACACACACTCAAAGAGAGAGGGGTGGGGGACAACAAGCACAGGAGAGCACACTCTCATACACATATACACATAAAGAAGGTAGGTTCATAGGTTGGTAAATAGATCTGGTCTCTGACCCTGATTCCTGGCAGCTCCTCAAACCCTCAGATACTGTGTTACCATGTTCCACTAAACCACTGAGCTCTTTATCTAACATGTCCAGGCATCTCAATTGAATCCCAACCTTGAAAACTCAAGAGCTTCCAATTCATTGTGGATTACTGGTCAACCTACAGTGTTCTGGGTTTCAATACAAGAAACAGCACATGAGCTTCTCAAGTGACTGTGAGCTTTGTCTTTCCTCCCATACTGTGATGGATTAAAGTGCCTGTTACCATCATTGGTCCAGCCACTCAGCTGAGTATTAATCCATCAGCAAAGCATATCTGTTACATCTTCATTGCTACTCAAGTGAGCTTCTTCATATTCAGTGGTATTTTCTGTAATACAAATTTAGCAGCTTTGTAGTTAATAGGTTCTTCACATTGCTTTCCTGCTTGGAATGTTGTGATTGTTCAACAGCTCAGATTCATTTGGTTTTTACTGTCTGAGTATGTGAAATTAAGCAAATCTATAGGGAGTGTATACCCCTGAGTCTTTGGATTTTCACACTCTCCGCTCAAGGACAATTCAGACATTTAAAATGTCATGGATAATTAGCCAGCCTCTTTATAAATAAGATTTTTTTTTTTTGCTCTGATAGAATCACAAAGTTTGCCAGCCTCCGGCATAAATGTACTCATTAGGAAGAGATCAGATGTTCTTTAAAAAGTTGTTTGTGTTTCTGCAAAAATGGAGCTAGGCTAAGGGGTGGAAAGGACACAAGCCAAGAGGTAGAGAGGCCTGTGAGCACACCAAAGAGAAGATGAGTCTAGACCTAGAGGCTCTCAGGATCTAGATCTAGAGCTGCCCACGATCTAGACTAGAGATACCCAGGTTCTAGATCTAGCAGTGCCTGAGGTCTAGACTAAAAGTGTACAGGGCCTAGGTCTAGAAGTGTCCAAGGTCTATACCTTGAATCTGGGCCTAGGGATGCCCAGGCTCTAGCCTGAGAGATACCCAAGATACAGAACTCAGTGTTCCTGGGGTATAGATCTAGCGCTATGAAATCCTGAAGAGATCATGCCTTTATTACTGTTTTCTTGTCTGTGAACACTACCTCCAATTCTTAAAATCCTCATCAGACTATAAAGACCCAGTTGAGAGGAGTGTGAAATAGATCCTAGGCAGGTGACATGAACTCCCCACGTGAGATCCAAGGCATCCATAACTTTTCTTCTTTGCAACTCTGGTATTAGGCTATCCCAGAACTGTGCATAGACACACTGCTAAAAAGGTTCATCAGTAAAATATCTGTCAACATCAGATGTAAACCAGGAGTGTTAGCCACTTTTTGTTAGGGAAGACGGTTTATTTGGGCTTATGGTACCAGAGGGCAAAGACACCATCGTGTTAGGGAGGCACAGGCACAAATGGCAGGCATGGCTGTAGGGGCAGCAAGATGAGGGGTCACGTCTTAAGCAAAAAGTATGAAACAGAGAGAGTGATGCTGATGTGGCTCAAAGCCTGCTCTTAGTGACACACTTCCTCTAGCAAGGCTGTACCATCTAAACTCCTCCCAAATGCATCACTCAAACCACCACACTGTTACAAAAGAGAAAGAAAGAAAGAAAGAAAGAAAGAAAGAAAGAAAGAAAGAAAGAAAGAAAGAAAGAACGAAAGAAAGAAAGAAAGAAAGAAAGAAAGAAAGAAAGAAAGAAAGAAAGAAAGAAGAAAATCCTCTTATGTACCTAGTGGAACACACCACATTATTAAAACATGTAGTCAATGTGAATACGCACAAAGAATAGTTGTTGCCATGGCTACTGAAATGTGGCTACTTCCTCCCCAATTAGAGGTTGGTCCTAAGATAACTGTGAAGCTCTATGCACCTAACAAAAAGTGGCTAACAGCACTTGCTATACAAGAATGAGAACCTGATTTCAGATCCTAGCATCCACATTTTAAAAAAAGAAAAAGAAAAGAAAAAAAGCCAGACATGGCCATACACATGTCTGTAATCTCAACACTGTGGGACTGAAGAAAAGAGGACGCCTGGGGTATGCTGGTCACCAGCCTAGCTCTAGGTTCAGGAAAACAGCCTGTCTCAAAAGAACAAGTGAGAGGGCAGGCCTAGTGCACACACTGGCACACACATAAATCCACATCAAACACAAACACACATAAAGTTAAAAATGTATCAAAACCCAGAAAAAACTTAAAAGCAACCGAGTATCTGAGGAGATGGTTCAGTCATTAAGTGCTTACATTATAAGCATAAGAAACTGAATTCAATCCCCAGAAATGCCACTTCCCGCCAAGTGTGGTAGCACAACACTTGTCATCCTAGTGCTGGAGAGGCAGAGACAGGTAAATTCCTGGGGCTCACTACCCTACTTGGCAAGTCCCAGGCCAGAGAAAGATCCAGCCTCAATAAATAAATAAATGAATAAATAAAGTGAATGGTGGCTGAGGATCAATGTGATGCAATGTTGACCTCTGGTACCAACATGCATGCACATGGCATATGTAAATACACATGTTCAAAAACACATGCACTCCTGTTCTCACACACACACACACACACACACACACACACACACACACACACACACACACTTAACTAACAAGCAAACATAGCGTGAGCATCCTCATTTTGAAGGATTCTATTTTGTACCCACACAACCATCAAGGTACTTTGCCAGATGCCTCTGGGTTATTATGCTGTCCTATGTGTGATAATTCAGAGCTGTGGGACAGAAACCAACCCCTCCCCAGTGAACTGGCCATCTCAACCTGTTCAGCTTTGAAAAGGTCTGGCACGTGTCATGGCACTGTTACTGGCTAATTTTGAAATGTCCCTCACAGGCTGGAGTGTTTGAAGAGTTGGTCTCGTTTTAATGGCACTGTTTTAGGATGGTGATGGAACCTTGTGGCTGTGGGGCCTAGATAGCATCTTAAGCCACTTTGAAGCTTATAAACCACTCCACTGCTAGCCACTGAAATATGAGGAACCCTAGCTGTACCTTCTTATTACCAAGAACTCTGCCATGCTTTCCTTACCTTGATGGTCTAAACTTCCTGAAACTGTGCCAGAATAAACCTTCTGACTCTTAAGCTGTGCTGACAAGCATTTGTCACAGTGACAAAGAAAGCAGCTGATGCAGGTACCATGCTCCAGGCTCAGTGAGCTTAGTTTGTGGATCAGTGCAGGCAGCAGCCTAGATTTACAGACCCCAGTATAAACCCCAGCACCAAAGGAACATACTGAGAGAGAAAATGAAGTCATTTCTGACTGTTGCCTATGAAGGAGTCAGACAAATGAGAAATAACTTGGAAATGCAGCATGAAATGGCTGTTAGCTTCCACTGCAACACAGACTTGTGAGTACCGGGAGCCTGGGAGGGAACTCCATTCTGACCTGGACCTGATCCAATGTTAACAGGACCTTGGTCAAGCCACTTTACATCACTCATGTGAATGTGGTTTAGAGTATGAAGGTCTGTTTTTGCAGACATATCACCTTTATAGAGATGGGTGTGTGTATGGAGGCTGACAGTTAGCTGAGCTCCTGACACACAGAGGAGGAGGCATATAGTCATTCAACCAAGGCCCGGTGGTGGTGGCACACACCTTTAATCCCAGCACTCAGGAGGCAAAGGCAGAGGCAGAGGCAGGTGGATTTCTGTGAGTTCGAGGCCAGCCTGGTCTACAGAGCTAGTTCCAGGACAGGCTATCTCAAAAAACAAAACAAAACAAGCAACAACAACAAAAAACCAGTCATTCAACCAAATACCTGAGCTGACAGTGGCCACCCACCACCCAAGACTACCAGGCTAGAACCTCTTGTCCTGAACCCTTCAGGTGCTCCATGGCTCAGGCAAGTATGGGCCGGACTCCCTTCTGGGGGATGTTGTATCTGAGATTTAAAAATGCTTCTGGTTTTTCAAAGAGAAATTCAAGAACTCTTCCACAGGCATGCTTCTCTCAAAACTTCTGTTCTTGTCCTGAATTTTAAAACTATGATGTGACATTTTAACATATGGCAAAGATAGATGAATTTGAGATCACTTCAAACTACTTAAAAAGATCTGCATTAAGCAGAGACTTCCATTACTACAGTTCTAATAAGTCCTGGTTTCATCTGGGCTATCAGCGACAGAGTAAGTAATTACCTTTCAACTTAGGCTGTTCCAGCCCATTAAGCCAATACTGATGACTCAGAAAAGGCGTCCATAGCTAACTGCGGATAAAAGATGAAATGGATTGGAAGAAAATTCTGTGGCCTTGGCCTGCCCACACACATCTATTGTGAGGGATGAATCAGAAACAAATAAATGTGATAGAGTGATAAGGCTTCAAATGTAAATATTCAAAATAGGAAGTAGAATCATAACTACCAAGATAAAAACAGCAAAATGCCTCCTCCACTATGTCACATATTTGAAAAACCTTCAATCACCAGCTACAATGTTTAACTATGTAAGAACATGGTATCCAAATGGAATCAATCATCCTCACTGTGAGGGTTTATATGAGTCAGGTATTCATTCAACAAGCCAGTCAATACAGCAGGTTCCTTGCTAGGTGCTGGCAGTACAAATGTTTGTGAGACATGATTCTCTTCCAGAGAGACAGGACAGTCATGGTAGCCACACCTCAATATAGGAATTTTCCAATAAGCATAATTACTTGAAAGTTCTATAATTTTACTTTAACCAAGAATCACAGATATAATTCGCTGGTACATGTTACTCCTAAGTTATCTTTCTGGCCTTTGGAGAATGGAAGTGTGGTCATGGTGACTTGTCAACAGTGTGCACCAAGTTGGGGAGATCAGAGCAACAACCTTAAAACTAAAACCACAGCATCCACAATTCCTTGTTAGAGCGCATAGGAGAAATAAGCAGCTCTAGAGGAGGCCAACGGAGAGGAACACTGCTCAAGACGGAGAGGAATACTGCTCAAGACGGAGAGGAATACTGCTCAAGACGGAGGAGAGGAACACTGCTCAAGACGGAGAGGAACACTGCTCAAGACGGAGAGGAACACTGCTCAAGACGGAGAGGAATACTGCTCAAGACAGGCCAGGAAGGTTTAGGAGGCAGCGTGGTCATCATGGTGTCTTATGAGTACCTGGTATTAGGAGTAAAGTTCGAAGTGAACCTTGGCAGATTCCATGGCAGGTGAGGGTGACCAAGGCGGGGGACAAACATTCCAGGCAGACAGAGCTGAAGTGAGAAGTTTTACTAGAAAGGGAAGGGAGGAAAGAAAGAGAAAAAAGACACAGAGACTGGGGCGGGGGTAAGAAAAGAAGGAGACAGGAAAAGTCCCAGGGGAACAGTGGGAAAGAGACAGGGAAAGAGAGCATAAATGGGTGGAGGTCTTTCTTTTAAAGGGTCCTTAGCACCTGGGCTGGCCAGGGTCCTGCCTGAGTGCATTCTGCCACAATAATCCCTGATTCCTTCCACCTGGGCCTCCTACTTGCTCCTACAGGGAAGCAGGGGTGCTATGAGCTGGGAGGACATCTGGAGAAGGGGTAGTACCAGCCAGAGAACTATCGGGTGGCCTAGAAGTTTGAGTGGAACCACCATGGGAAAGCATGGCATATATCCACAGACAGTGCCTGGCTGTGGTCACCCTCCTGACTGCTGTCCAGCCTGAGTCCTCCCTCACCTGTGCTCTGCTCACCCAGGCCATCCAATCAGCCCACTTTCTCTCTGACACACCACCAGGAACTCTTCTGTGTCCCTCCTGTTCTTTCTCCTTTTGAGGATGGGGTATGGGATCATCCCATTCCCCAAATTTACCAAGTACCCAGTACCTTTTCTAACACACAAAGCATGAGGGCTAGCCTAGGCTAGCCAGTTCACCCTAGGCTAGGAATTCTCCCCTCAGAAGCCTGCCCAAAATGGACCCCTGGCTGGAGGAGGCTGAGTACTATTACCCAAGCTCACGGAGCCCTAGCGTTACCAGACTATCTCCCACAGCCTCAGGCACAGCCCAGGTCATTTTTAGTGAAGACAAATGCTGCCATGTGCAACTTAAATAGAAATGCAATCATTTTCTGATGCAAATGTTCAACATGGGACAGACAAGGAACACAGATGACTGCAGGAAAAAGCATAGGAATGACAGGGAAGCTGTGACGATGAGGGCTGCAGACTGAGCTAGTCAAGGCAGGATCTGGAAGACACAGCATCTTGAAAACTGGAGCCTGGCTGCAAGCCCAGAAAAGAGACAAGCGGGAAGCTTCCTGGGCATGGGGCCCACAGAGGGGTAGCATACGTTTGCCGGTACTGGGGAGATGCCTAGAGAGCAGTTGAAGCTTTTGGGCAATGCCTGGAGGCATTCCAAGGAAACTGAGTTTTCAAGGTCAGGGTTCAAAGAGAGACTTCCAGGCCCCTGTCAACACGGGGTGAATCAGCCGCTGATAAGATCTGCGCCTGACTAGACCAAGTTGTATCACAAGTCTGCACTGTGTCCTGATCTTCCGCTAACCCCTCAGCTTCTTTGCCTCCACGGTCTCTTGACTTCACAAGGACTGGGTTATGTGATGTAGCTGAGGCTGCCTTTAGACTCACACAGCAAAGAACAAAGACTCCTGGCAGGCATAGAGCCTGCAGCTCACAGGCATCCTGCCATTTAGCTGTCTTCTATCTGAAGAGCTAAAGAGCCACATATTGTAAGCAGAGGTATTAAGATTTAAAATAAAACACACTGTACTGAGAGACTATGAGCAAAGGGACTCACAATGATGGCTGTAGGAAAAAAAAAAAAAAAAACAGCCCCCCAACGTGGCTTCCACTTTCCATCTGGAATGTTCTTTCTGTGCCCCTCTCTCCAGCATTCACCTTCCAGACTCTCAAGAGACCTAGCTTGAAGGTCATCTCACTTTTCTGCTGTCTTTGTTGTGGCCATTTCTAGCTGGTCAGTGGCATTGAGGATGGTTTAGTCACCCCATTTACCAATATAATTTCCTCAAGATCCATTCAGCTTTGTACCTCAGTATCCTGGCCTGGCATGTCACAGGCTCCTTGTTTTTATAAGGACTTATTTATCTTTGGTGCTAGGGGTTAGGATTAAACCCAGGGCCTTGCATATGCCTAGTAAGCGCTCTACTCCCAACAGGTAGTGCCCAACTGTGGTGGTCTAAATGAGAATGGCTCCCATAGGCTCACAGATTTGAATGCTTAGTCAACAGGGAGTCTCACTCTTAAAAAGGATTAAGAGGTGTGGCCTTGTTGGAGGAAGTGTATCACTCAGGGTTCAGAAGCCTAATAAGCCAGGCCAAGAGTCTCTCTCTTCCTGCTGCCTGTGGATCCAGATGTAGAACTCTAAGCTACTTCTTCAGAATCATATCTGCCTGCATGCTGCCATGTTTCCTGCCTTGATGATAATGGACTAAACCTCTGAAACTGTAAGCCAGTCCCAATTAAACACTTTCTTTTGTAAGAGTTACCATGGCCATGGTGTCTCTTTACAGCAAAAGAACAGTGACAAAGACAACAACAAATGAATGAAAGGCCTGTGGAAGATGAAGCAAGCCACTGGCTCTTTTGCAGCTTAGTGACTATGCTTCCTTTCCCTCTCTGGGAAATTAGCTCTTCCTACAATTTTGGTCTCTTTGGGAACTTCTCTCTGGCTTTCCTCTCTAACACCATATTGACCCATTCTTTTTGCACCTCCACCCCTAGCCTGAATTCAAGTCTATCTTCTATATCAACTGGCTGTCCACTGACACACTTCCTGATCTCTACCCTTAGTTGATATTCTATTCTATAGCCAATGTCCATCTTCTCTTAGCCATCCTTCCTCGTCACCTCAGCTGCCCCAGCTGGAATATTCTGCCCCAGCTCTAGAGTCAACAGTAGAATGAAGTCCCACAACCATGTCCTTCAGAAGAGTCCCTTCAGTCTCAGTCAGCTCTTTCTGGTCCTTTCCAAGGTGCTCCTTGGTGGTTCTAGAAGCTGTGAGCTCCTTTAGAGCTAGCATCATCTCCTGAGCAGGGTAACACATTTTCCCCCTCCTCCTCCAGGCCCCCAATTGTCTTTGTTCTCACACAGTGTGACACACCTCTGCCACAATCCCATTCCTCCAAACCCAGCCACAGTGGAGCATCCCTTGTCCACTGGGAGGATGTTTATCAGACATTATTTATTGTTTTTGTTGTCCCTATAATTGCATGCACTACATAATCCTTGTCCTATAACTTAAGTTCCTCTATTCTCGTTGTCTTCTTTAGATTCTTTGGGCCTAAGATATAGTGTCCTCCTTCCTGATGGGAGACACAGAAGCATCTATAACATTATTTAAGAAGGGCCTTAGCAGATCTACACAATAGCGCACACTGTAGTTTCAAGCAATGGTTTTACAGGACTGTGCTGCTGTTAAGGTGACGGACTCTGCACCAGAGCCGCTATCAGCCAGACAAATTGCAGAGGCACTTTAAAGATGATTCTCAAAGTGTTCTCACATGGTTGAGCTAATGATTTTGCCTTTTCCCAAAGTCTCATCTTGTGTAATTAGCTGGGTGCTTCTGTATTGGTGGTTTGCAGTGTCTGCCCATGCTGTCAAACGTGCAGTAGTTTGATGGCTGGGCAACAGTGGTGTTGACAGCTTTAAGAGTATATTTCTTTCCTACAGTTCTATACACTAATAATAATTTGTTCATTATTTAATGTCTCATCAACAAAGACAGAAAGTCCTTGTTTTCTCTCACAGCAACTAGAAGGGAGGGCACTCCTGAAGAGCCCTGATACAAAGACACGGCATGCAAGGAACTATTCATTTTCTTTAAGGTTTATTTTTTAAATGCAATGCTTAAAACAGAGTTAACTCTCTTAAAATGTTAGCATTCACGGTTTTTACAGGGTCATGGAGTTCAGAGAGATAAGAATAGACAGGCAGGGGAATGGTCAACAATACAGAGAGACCAAATGTTTCTAAAACACATTGAAATAGACGTTCAAGTGGCAGTGTGTGTGCTTGCTCCCTGCACTTTCAGCAGAGTGGTACAGGTATAGGAGAATAGCTGGAAGATGAGGAGGTTGGGGCAGGGGCGGCAATTTTCTCAACTAAAATAACAGTAATAGCGAGGCTCTCAAAGAGCCTGCAGGGTCCATTTTCTTAACTAGGCAAAGGCTAGGCAGAGATCAATTCTCATGATCCCTGTGTAGCATCCTGCTGGAGGTGCTGGCCAGCACAATAAGGCAAGTGCCGTGCCTGCACAGCCAGAGTACGGAGCTTGGCGGAGGGTCAGGATTGAAACACTTAACAGACCACCAAGAGAAGTTAAGAAGAAGCTACTGCCACTCTTTATTACAGGGAGTAATGGGCTTATATACCCAAACCAGGGGATGGGCTAAGCATAGGAGGAAGTCATGCACCACCCACACCTGGGGTCAAGGCACACCTGCACTGTGCACCGGAAAGTTTTAAAAACAACCTTGTTTGCTCAACCTTGTTTGCATGGAAGTTCTACATCTGGGTGGGGAGAAAGAGAGCTGTAAGGGACAAGAGAAAGGAAGAAAACACAAAGGAGACAGGCAAACTCTATCAGTGTTCACAAAAGGCATAATCATTGTCTCAGTCCATGAAGACTGTAAGAGCAAGCTGTTAGAGGTGGCTTATAGACAACGGAAATTTAGTTCTCACCCTAAATCCAGAATGAAGGCACCATCTGTTGGCGTCTGGGGAGGTTCCTCTTCTGGCTCATAGATGACTGTCTTTTTCACAAGTCCTCATGTAACTAAAGGGGTAGGGATAATTATGAGGTCTCAATTGGGTTGGTCACTTTTGGGTCACATGACCACATCTGACAGAGACAGCTTTGGAAACGAAAGACTTGTTTTGTCTCATGATTTCAGAGGTACAGTAGGCAGAGTGGTTCCATACTTGGTGGCAGCAGGGGGAGGTGGCAGGTTGTTCACATGGCAATAGACCAAGGATCCAAAAGAACAGGCTAGACCCAAGGACAGCTATCACCCTACTCAAAGACCTTCCTCTAGTCATCCATTTTCACCAGTTAGACCCCACCCACTCCCATAGATGCCACAGACTTTGAAGGGCCTAGCATTTCAAACATGAGCTTACGGGGACATTTCAGTCAGCAATAACAAGCATGTATCTCCAAACCCCACTTTCCAACACCATCACAGAGTGTTAGGATTTCCCAGTTCTTTGTTTTGACCAAAGACTGCTCTTAGAACCTCCAGTCATCTGAGCAAGCACACATATGGAGCCACATCTCTAGCAGAAGTCAGGACTTCAACACCTGAGTTTTGAAGAACACACACAGTCTATGAGAGTCTACATAGACATACCAAAGAATAAACAAAAATGTTACTAGAAGTAAATGAGCTTAACAAGTCCAATGAGACAAGGTTAACACAGGACAAACAAATAAATGTATCTATGAATGAGTGGCTAGAAATGAAGGGAGATGGAGATACTGCTTATTGAATAAATTAAGTTTGGTCTGGATTTGTCTATATTCCTCAGCAACATCTTTTGAATGACACATCCATCATTTTTTCTTGAACACCTTCTTATTTTAAGTCCTAAGAATCATTTGCAGTCTCAAAGGTCAGAAAGGCCCCCTCCAACATTTTCCTCAAGTATGATAACTTCATGCTTCACATTTGGGTTACTGATGTATTTTGAGTTGATGTCATATAAGACATAAGGTAAATAGTTCTAAAATAAGAAAATGGGCCAGTGAGATAGCTCAGCAGGTAAAGGCACCTTCTACCCAAGCCTCCTCAGAACCATGTTTAAAAGGTCAAATTCAGCGATGTGCATCTGTAATTCCAGCATCTTACAGTGAAACAGGAGATGAGAACCAGAGAATCACCCTAATGCAGCCTGCCTGGAACATACAACATAGCAGAAACAAGAGAGATGCTCCTCAACAAAGAGGAGGAGTTCTCTCTCTCTCTCTCTCTCTCTCTCTCTCTCTCTCTCTCTCTCTCTCTCTCTCTCTCTCTCCACACACACACACACACACACACACACACACACACACACACATACAGACACACACACACAATAATAAATTTTAAAAAATAAAATAAAAAAAGCAAATGGTGATGGATGCAAGCAGCAATACCATCCAGAAGCAGGCCAGAAGCAGGAAGTCCACACAGAGGTGTGAATCCCACCTCCCTTCTGCAGCACCAATGGGATTTCCAGTTTCCTGTTAGATGAATTCACTAGTTGGTCAGTTAGTCTCCTTAAAAGAATGAATGAACAAGTCAGTTCCCAAGCACAGCCAGATTTCGCATTCTACCACTGATTTTAACAAAAGCAACTGGAATTTTACTAGGAGTGTGTTTGTTATGTGGGATTGGTGGTATGTGTGTATGCTGTATGCCCATACCCAATGCTTGTGCATGCAAAGCAAAGAGCAGAGGAGGATATTGGTGTCTGCCTCTATCACCCTCTGCCTTATTCTCTTTAGACAGGGGCTCCTACTGAACCTGAAGTTCTCCTTGTCAGCTGAATTGGCTGACCAGTGGGTTCCTGGGATTGGCTTATCCTACCTCTTGACAATGAAGCTATAGTTATATGAACAACCATGATCAGATATTTTACATGGGTTCTGGGGATTCGAACTAAGGTCCTTATGTTCACACCACAAGAGTTCTTAGCCATTGAGCCATCACCCTGTTCCCTATAGGTTTGTACATCAGTCTCAATTTGAATATTTAGAAGACAGTACTATCTCCAACCACTGAGAGAAACAAAGATGAGAAAAATTACATAAACGCAAAGTACTTAGAACATTCATTTGTTAGCCTCCACCTCTAAAGCCCTGCACATACCACACAGTGATTCAGAACAAGCAATTCCTCAACATTCTTATCATGAGCACATGCACTGAAGTCAGTTAGCATTGCCAGTGACTAGAAACAATATGCCGGGTGGATTGTTACATACTTGGCATCGTCAAGATGTCATTGTCTTCCAAGTGGCAAAGACCCCACTATTTGTCACTCTGGGGGAGTGTGGGAGACTCCTACTTGGGTGGAGGGTGTACTTTGTAAGTTTCAAGACCCTTGAGCAGCAAACACTGGTCCAAGATTTCAGGAGAGAAGTAGTTTCAAATTCCTACTGAAGCCCTTCCTCGATGTGTGACATCAGGCCAGTAGCCTCACCTTCTGGAGCCTCATTATCCTGACCCTGACTTATAAGATAAAACACAAATGCTTCATCAACCAGCCCACACACACACACACACACACACACACACACACACACACACACACTAGTTCAAACACAGTTTAAATATTTAACAGATGCTGTCTCTCTCTTCTCTGCTTTCCAAATATCATGCTGTAAGATTCTCTCCAGTGACTGGGGTGGTTTTCTAACTGTGACAACCGTGTCATATACAGAAGATAGCATTACCCAACTATGAGTCCTAGGCAATGACAGTCCTGATGGTGGTGCCTGGAGCAAATGGGACACAATAGGATTGGTGGGCCAAGAAAAGGCTGCTAGGAGAGGAAAACTCATTCTTTTGGAGGGTATGGCCACTGATAGATTTCCCATGCTTCATTGTGGGGCCACACATGCAACTATAGATGGGCAGCACTAAATGCTTTACTGGTTTACCAGAAAACAAAAAAGAAGAACAATGTGGCACGATGTTGGGAGGCAGATGTGTTGTGGAGGGCATGGAGGGATTGGGAGAGGGAAATGATAGTGGACATGACCATATTTCATTGTATAAACATATGAAATTCTCAAGAATAAAGAAAACATTGTGACGTCTGTCACAATGGCACATTCAACATGAGAGTGCAAGGATAATCCAGGGGTATGTAAAGACCTACACAGGGACATCTCAGCTAGCTGGGGACATCTCTCCAGTGAGGGGAGGACTAGGAACAGAGTAAACAATATTCTTTATTATTGCCAAGCTTGAAACTCCACACAGAAAATAACACAAATTTACAGAACAGGGGCTGCTCATTAGTAAAGAAACTGTAGTTAAGACACACTTGATGCTCACAACCACTTTTTAAGATTGTCATCCTGACTTTAATGCACAGGTTCGTGATTAAAGAAATATTGGCTAATTCCTTGTTTTCTTTTTCCATTTTCCTGTGTATGCTCACAGTATGCATGCGTGTATACATATGATGTGTAAGTGCATGTATACATGTGGGCATGTCCATGTGGAAGCCCAAGGTTAATGCTGGGAATCATCCTAGCTCACCCGTCCACCTTATTCACTGAGGCAGGGTCTCTTAATCAAACCAAGAACTTACAGACATGGCTAGTCTCGCTAGCCAGCTTCTGGAGCTAATACTACAGGTGGGCCACCACACCCAGCTGACATTTTTTTGTAGGTAGGAAAACTGAAGTATATGGAGCACAAAGGACTTGTCCAGAGTCTCAAAGCTAGTAAGCCACAAAGATGGGACTCTAGCCCAGACTGCCAGGGTCTAACATCCACAGTGCCCATTAAGAAAGGCAGCAGTCCCACGTGCTCACAGAGCTTCTCATTGCTGGCCAAATATGTGCCTGTATGGTCACCCCATCATAAAAGGCAGCAGGACACACAGGGGGCCTCCACAGGGCACCAGCAGCATTCTTGCCCTCAGAGGAGGGGGTGGATGCATGTGAAACTACAATTACTCACCGAGTTGCATGCCTTCTCATTGTTTATCTCACAATTCGAACAGGCAGACCAGCTTTGAACACAAGGCTTTGAACACTGTGAGGGTTCCGGGTGCGGCTGTCCTGGACAGCACAGCACAGAGGCTGGGGTACAGGGGAGATGGTGCCTAGCCTCCCCTGCTTCCTCCTGTCCTTTGAATTAGCATGCTGGAATTACTGAAGCAAAAGCCCAGCTAATCTCCCGGCTGGCGTGACTGTCATTATCATGCCGTGCACACATGCATATTCAGCCAGATTTAAGGGAAGAAGTAAGCCTCCCTCATGGTGCTGCTGATAAACAACCTCCCAAATCCCCCCTTTTTCCCCCTGTGCTCAGCCCAAGAACATTTAGAGACCTTGTCATACTTAAAAGTGATTTGCCCATAAGTCTTTTATATGTTAATAGCCTTGTACACTGAATATTTCATACTGGGGATGATGATTTGATTGGTCTCCCCATGACTCCCAGCACAATAGAAATGGCTTCGGCTTTCTCCAGTGCCTCTGGACACCAATCTTCACATTCAAGCTCACCTGGCTGGCTACGGTACACTTATTTCCAAACAAAACATTTTAATTCCTGGTTGGGAGAGAGGCTGGTGGTGGATAGTACTGGAAGAGGATAAAGAAGTAAAAGGAGGAGGGAGGGGAAGATTTTCCTGATCCAGATACACTGGTTGCCCACTTTTCTCCAGCTGGTGCAAGGCTGATTTACATGGTCCTTGCTCTGCTCCCAAGTTGACTAGATGTGTCTGGATGTGTCTCCACTCTGGGAACACACTGAGAAGGGTTAGCAGAGAAGGGCTGGGACGAAGCTAGCACCCCAAGTGGGCATCCACCTAGATCAGTGGTTCTCAGCCTTCTTAATGCAGCAACCCTTCAGTATAGTTACTCATGTGGCAGCCCCCAAGCGTAAAATCGCGTCATTGCTACTCCATAACTGTAATTTTGCTACTGTCATGAATCATAATGTAAATATCCAATATGTAGGATATCTGATGTGCAACCCCTGTGAAAGGGTCATTGGACCCCAAAGGGAGTCAAGCCTCTGCTTTTGATGCTCACAGTAAGCATCCAGGATTGAGATTTAAGGGCTTGGCTGCTTTGAGAAAGGACAGGGCTACAGTGGTCCTTCAAGTTTTGCTCATGTGAGTGACTATGTGGAGGTTCTCAGATTCTCAGCCTGCACAATGCCAAGTTTAAGGGTGTGTAATTCTCCAACACAAACATGCATACACTCATACATTCATATACCACATACACAATACACACATACACACACACACACACACACACACACACACACACACACACACACACACACACACCATTATATCAAAATGTACCTCCTGTGCTGTCAACCTTTGACAGCTAAATTCACTAGAAGGTCTGAGTCATTCATTTCTGCAACGTGGGAAACCAAACCTGGAAAAGCCTGCAACCATCACCCTACCTGCCCACCCCATTCCACCTTATGTGACTAGCTTGGCTCTTCTGAGTGGAGGCAGGGTCATGGGTGCACCCCTTTCCCAAGAGACCTTCCTTGTCCATATCAGCCTAGGAACTTTTGTGTTCCCTAAGGTACATATCACAGTGTTTATGCCCCAACTACAAAATCATGGCCCTGATGTAGATCCTAGCTACACTACGGATCAATCTGGTGTGAGGGAGTTAGTTTCCAGATTGTTCCTCAGCTGAAGAGAGATGACAATGGCACATACTCTCAGGAGATTCTGTTTTCTTTCTAAGCTTAGGATGGTATTGGGTCCTAGTCAGCAATGACTCTACCCTCCCTGCCACCACCTATTGAGTGAGTCTTTGCTCAGCACCTCCAATTTAAAGATAAGGAAAATGAGGATCGCACACATTCCGTCCTACTTTCAAGCCTACAGGTCTTGATTTGGGACTTAGGACAACCTGTGAAGACCCACAGAGCTCTGCAGACTAACAGAAGGAAAACCAATGTGTACCAACTGCCACTCACTGTCCAACACATGGCTCAGAAGGGACTCTCTGCTCTGCCCCCTACCACCCTGCTCCTACTCCCTTGCCTAAGCAAGGTTTGCTAGGGAATATGACTTGGATTTTATTTGATCACATCTCATAGGACCTGTTCTTATGTATGCTTAGACTTTGGGGGTCAAGGATTTTGTTTGTT
This sequence comes from Cricetiscus sungorus, assembly GCA_030556225.1. Classification (NCBI taxonomy): domain Eukaryota; kingdom Metazoa; phylum Chordata; class Mammalia; order Rodentia; family Cricetidae; genus Cricetiscus; species Cricetiscus sungorus. Next base: position 10,735,377 of record JANBXA010000741.1, read on the forward strand.
TTGTTATAAAGTATAGGAACTAGAGGGCTAAGTGCTTAAGCCATCCAAGTTCAGTTGCAAAGATTCAAGTTCAGTTCCCATCACCCACATCTGATAGCTCACAGATACCTGTAACTCTTACTCCAAAAGTCTAATGCCCTCTTATGGCCTCCTTGGGTACCAATACTCACACCACAACACAGATACACATTTGCACATAATTTTAAAAGGGAATATTAAAGAAAAATAAAAAAGACCAGTGCTTAAGCCAGAGACAGTGCATATACTATTAAAGAGATCAGTGTTAGTACTCATCAAATGCAGTGCAAAACAAATACATCTGATGTAATGATATGAAGTCTAACTAGAGGCCTGTGCTCAAAAAGTACAACGTAAAACAAGAGCCAATTGCATTGTCCTTGGTTCAGTGCTCCAGTCTGAGATGCACACCGGCATCACCTGAAAGCATCTGAAAAATACAGAGTCTAAGTTCATGGTCAAGGATGGAGAGTCCCGGCATCAGAATGCTTTCCTAAGAAGTTACTCCAGCAATTCTTAAGCATGTTTTGGCTTAGGTTTGCAATTTCAAAGTCCACACTATTCTAAAGGAAAGAAAAGCTCATGTATTTCAAGTGCTTCCATGTCCCAAGCATTGCACTCTAGTTCAAGGGCAGCATATTATAAACTTCGATAAGTAAAAATTGTGTTAGGCTTCAGATACAAGTTTATAATACCACACAGTTCCCCTTTCTCTGTAATAGCTGCTTACTAGACATTGAATTTTTGTTGTTGTTTTCAGTTGGGAGAGCCGTAGAGAGGGGAGGCTAAGTTTTAAATCAGCATAGCATTAAACTTGCAAGAGACTCAAGAATTCAATGGTTCACCTCTGGTTCCACTACACAACCCAAGAATGGAAGCAAACAACCCTTACCAAAATATCCAGAAAAGGCTGGCTGGCTGCAGCCCATGGGGCAGTAGGCATGGGGAAGAATTTATGAGAAGTTAAACAGAGAGACCAGGAGAAACTAGACTAGGACTTCGTTACACTGTAAATGCTCAGAGTTCCAGAGTTGTGGAAGAAACACACCAACCTTATTCTCTTTTTTCTTTATGCCTGTTAAGAGTATGCAGCTTTAAGGAGACATGTGGGATTTCTGAGACAATGAAAAAAAATAAAATCTTAAAAGAAGAATCTAGAAAATCAAGCAGAACTAACAAAAAGGCAGAGAAAAATGACCCTTTCTTAGATTTCCATGAGGGGACCCTGCAGTGTGTCTTCCCTGTCGGCTCAGGGTCTGGTGCACAAAAAGGTGACTTCTCTTAAGACACTGGAATCTTCAGCTGCCAGCATAGGCAGGCTCTGGGGGCCACCATAATGGTATTTGTGTGGTGCCTTGTGTCTTCATGGAGCTACCTGCTGCAACTCAGGCAGACAGTGTCCATCTACAGACCCTTAGGGACTGAGGGTCCTCTAAGATGCTAACCAGTCCCCAAATAATGCCTCTGGATCAAGGCATTCCCCAGGCCCTTCTTCTTCTTGATAAACAGATGCGTCTTTGATCTGAAACATCATTGTCATGCTATAGAATTCTACTCCATGCCACACTGATTTTACACTTACTCTTCCATATTGCTGCTTTATCTGGGTTTACGGCATGGCACCAATGCAGGCCTTTTTCGCTACAATTCTGAAGGTGCAAATAGGATCCCTGTCAGTCAATGGTTAAAAACACCCAGCCGTATATACAACAATTACCAGAAGTCACCGCTACCTATCAGCACATGCAGCTGTTCTCACAGAAGCACTGAGGTGGGTGCTGGTCATCAAGAGGAAAGGGTGTGGCAAAAGAATGAAGGATGCCCCAGGTTCTCAGGCCATGGACTCCGATGCCAAGACACTGTCTCAATCCATTTAGGGTACGATAGCAAACTGCCACAGACTAGGCAGCTTACAACAGCTGAAGTTTGGTTCTCAGTTCTGAAGAGTGAAAGTTCAAAATCAGGAGGACATTCAGTCACTTTCCAGGGAGAGCTCTCTTCTGGGCTATAACAGTCTCTGGTTGTAGTATCACATGGCCCCAAAGACTGAACATTCTCTGTACTCCTTTCCTGAGGGCACAGACTTTATTGGTGAGGGCTCCACCCTCAGGTCCTGTTAGCATCCAGGCACATCTTGGCCCCACCCATTGGGGACCCGGCAGAGTGTGTCAACCCTCCGCACATGGCAAGCAGTGCCATGGCTCTGTGAAGGCGCAAAAGAACCCTTTTAGAGACAAGTTCTGCCTACTCCAGCTCTTTCTTTCCCACTGTTCCTCTGAAGAGGCAGGCAGGGCTTTGCCTCTCTCTTTTTCTCCTCCTCCTCCTCCTTTCTTTCTCTCTGTCTCTCTCTCTGTGTGTCTCTCTGTCTCTATCTCTCTCTGTCTCTTTCTGTCTCTATCTCTCTCTGCCTCTCTCTCTGTGTCTCTCTCTCTGTCTCTCTCTCTCTCTCTCTCTCTCTCTCTCTCCCCCTCTCTCCCTTCCTGTCTCCTACGCCCTTCCCTTCCCCCCAAGAAATCTTTCCACATAAGTTTTGTCTGCATGTCATGTTTGTCCCTCAACTACCATGGGATCTGCCAAGGTCTCTCTCGTGCCACATATCATAACAGGTTCTGTGGTAGCTCAAATGAAAATGTCCCCTATAGGCTCATGGGGAGATGCAACACTAGGAGGTGTGGCCTTGTTGGAGTAGGTGTGGCCTTGTAGGAGGACCTCATAGGAGGAAGTATGTCACTGAGGGTGGGCTTTGGGGTTTCAGATGTTCATGTCAGGCCCAGTGTCACTCTCTCTTCCTGCTGCCTGATAATCCAAATACATTTCTTCTCCAGTACCATGTCTGCCTGCACACTACCATGCTTCCCCATGGTCACAGTGTCTCTTCACAGCAATAGACACTCTAAGACAGCTACTAATCATCTTTCAGGAGCATCACATGTTAACACCTCAGTGGGAAGCTGTTCAGCCAATGAATATTCAGTGCATGGCAGGAACTACAAGGACTTCCATCATTCATAACTCTGCCATGAATGAGAACTCTAACCAGCCCATGTGGACCTTGAGTCAGCCACTTAAAATCTCCAGCCTTAGTATCCCCAGCAGCGGGTGGTTCTGAGCTCTCTCCTCAGGAAAGCTGTTAGAAATAAATGAGTATTAGGTACTTAGTACAAGGTCCACAGCAGAGAGCCTCAAGAGCAGTTGCTCTAGCAGGGGCTATTAACTCTGGGTGTGTCTTTGCATTTGTATGTTCGACACTGGGCTCTTGGTGCTAGGCTCTTGGCCATGTACAGAGGTAGAGGTTTTTCCTACCTTCTGCATTAATTCTGTTTAGTCCAAATGGTCTTGATTGAAAAAGTTGTCAGATTCTGCATTTCTATGTGTGTACCTGTTCTTGTGTGTGCCTGTGTATAGACATGTATGTGTGCTGCACATGCGTGTGGAGGTCTGGAGTCAACACTGGTAGTCTTCTTACATTTAGGGGTTTATGTTGTTGTTCTTTGAGGCAGGGTCTTTCTGTGTAGCGCTGGCTGTCTAGAATTTGCTATGTAGACCAGACTGCCCTGAGTTCATAGAAATCTTCCAAGAGCTGGAACTAAAGGCATGTGACACCATGCCTGGCTTCTCCTTACTTTTTGAGTCTTTAGCTGAATCTGAAACTTACTGATTCTGGTACAGTGGCTGGCCAGTGAACTCCATCAACCAGCCTGTCAAGGTCTCCAGTGCTGTGATTCTGGGCACACCACACCACACCACACCTAGCTTTTGTAACTGTGTCCGGGGCCTTCAGATCCTCATGCTGGTACGGCAAGCAATTTACTGCCTGAGTCATCGCTCCAGTTCCCAGATTCTGCATTTCTGCTTCTCTGCCCTTCAGAAGCCCATTTCCTACTCCTGTCCTTCCTCCAAGCCAGGACCTTCCATTTCCCCTCTCTCCCAGGATCTCTGAGCACCATGGAAGGGCAGGTCAGAAACACAGAAATACTGGGAACACCTTGAACCAAGGAAATGGCAACAGCACCAACCAGAGCTTCTCCCTGTGGCAGCCAAAGCTATGGAGTCAGAAGCAAACCAATCACATAAGCTGTAATACCCCTGGCCTTTGGGGCCCTGCAGGAGAAACAAACAAACACACCTTTTGCAGTCACTCTCACCTCTACTTGAGTCTGTATGGCCACCAAGAAAGCTACAGGCTTCCTCTTCACCACAGTGTGATATGACCCTCACAGGAGTCCACCACAACACAGCCACTAACATGGCTCCATGGTCCTCCATGATCACACCCCAGCTCAGCAGCAGGGGCCCCGCCAGGATCAGACAGCTGTGAACTAAATTAGAAGCTCCGGTGGCAACCACGGGTGTTAGACACTCAGAGTGACAACAGGGTGTGCTTGTGACCCACCCCCACCTCAGGCCCTCTTTAAGTCAACAGTGAAGCTGCTCCTGGGCTCAGGGCTACTCTGTTGCTGTGGACAGCTTCTCTATGTACAGCGAACTCGGCTGCTTCATGCATTCTTTAATCACAGCACACAGAAGTCCCACACCACATCCTCCTGGATTCTGAGGTGGGGGGTGGGTGCACTTTCTTCACGTGCTTTGGTTTGCCCACCTGTTTACTGTCCTATCAGTCTGTAGCAGGTAGGTCAAATGAGTGGCAGGCTCATGTTTTCAACATGGAGAGCCTGAGGCCAATGTAAATGGATAGACCTGTGACAGCAGGCACAGGGCCAGAATTCACACATGGATGCCTTGGAAGCTGTGTTCCAGCTCTGTGCTTCCCTAATAAGCAAAGACACTCTACCCGGCTCCAGATACATCCCAGGCACACACAAGCCAGTCTGCCACCTCTTCTCGGAGCTTCCCTGACTCTCTTAGTTGATCACTTCTTTCGCAAAGAGGGTTCCCGGTATCACTGGCTTGTTGATGCTCTGTAAAGGGGGCTTCCAAATACTGTCCAAATTGTTTTACAAGAACGGTTTATTTTTCTCTCTCGTCTTCAAACAACCCAGCTGAAAGCTACATAAAACCTGCCCTACTTAGGGCTTCTGAGAAGGCTAGGGTTTGCATGTGGTAAATCAAATTTAGAGTTACTCAGGGACTCATCACCCAAATACGTAATGAAGATGATCCATCAGTACCACAGCCAGGGAGACGGCATGTCAGGCGTGGGGGAGGGGTGGGGGAGAGACCAGGAATTAAATGAGGAAGCAGATGATATTTAATTATATAAATATTCGCAGCAATGCTCTAAGGAACGGAGTTATTGGCTTGCTAGGCGGCCCCTCATTGAACCAGGCAGCAAAGATTTATACCCCAAGTTCATGTTTTCATTAGACTTCATCCTGCCTGGGCTTGAAAAGTGAGCCCTGGAAGCTGGGCGACACTGTGTGTTCATAAGCGATGCTGTAATCCGGTACCTTTAAAAGAGAAGGCAGAGAGTGCTCTCTTTTTCACCTGATATTTACATTTTATGAGTGCTAGTATTTGGCGTAATTATGTACAGAGAATTAGCAATGTTAATTAATGCTGCACACAAATACAGTCCTAATTACTTCCATTTACTCCAGAACCTAAGTGAATTTATAAATTTGTTTATTTGGAATTCAAGTGACTTTTTAGGGTCACCTTTTATTTTAATCAAATCTATTCGCCCATCCCCTCCTAATTGGCCTATACCTGCAGAGAAAAGGAAAAAGTCTGACAAGAAAGCTTGCTACACAATTACCTACAATTGAAGCTAAACGGGACCCCCTGCCTCACCCCTGCAATGGAAGGATGAGGTCACTTTAAGGGTGAGCTACTGGTCCCATTTAGCCATGCTACTAATCACTTGTTGGTATTTTTTTTTCTTGTAATATTTTTAGCCCACTTCCACCATAACAGAGCGGTGGCCCAGGGAGAATTTCAAATAAACTGCTTTCCCACATTCAATTGACAAAATGTGAGCAACGAGAAGAAGAAAAGCACTTGGATCCAGCGCCCTGCTAAGAACAAGACTGCCGACTTTCCTAAGAGCTTTAAAAAGACTTGGAGTTATAAAGGCGAAAAATAAGAGAAACTTCATGAACATTTTCTCTAAAAGTTTAACCAAGAAAAGTCCACTAGGAACTAATATCCCAGAAGGTAAGGTCACCACTTTGACCACTTCTACTCAGTATAGCACTGGAAGTCATGGCCAGGGCAATTAGGCAAAAGGAAGAAATGAAGAACATCCAAATATGTGTCAGTCTGTCCCTGTTTGCAGATGACATGAGATACATTACATACAGATGGAACAGTCTACAAAATATGTTGAAAAATGAATACAGCAAAGTTACAAGATATAAAATTAACATATAAGGTTCAGTTTGAAAGAAAAACACTCTGAAGAAATTCAAGTAATTCCATTTATAATATGTACAAAAGATAAAACACTAAAAATAATTTGAAGTTGAAGTTGATGGTCTCACTAATTGAAACTATAAACATTAGTGAAAGAAATTAATCAACGAGCAAACTAGAAATCACCGGAAAGTTATACCATGTTCATGGACTACCAGAACTAATGTTGTGAAAATACCAATGATCAATATTCTTAAAATACCACAAAGGAACCTACATATTCAGAGCAATTCCCATCAAAATGTCAATTAATATTCTTCACAGAGATAAAAATAATCTCAAAATTCATATGGACCCACAAAAGACCAAAGCAACCTTAAACAAAAAGAACAAAGCCAGAGGCATTGCATCAACTGACCTCAAAATATACTACAGCTACAGTGACCAACAGAGCAGGGTAGCAGCACAAAGACAGAACAGACAACCCAGAGAGAGGCCCAGCCCCACACCCAACTGTTGCTGTTGTTTTGTTTTCATAGATGCAACAAGAATTCATATTGAAGAAAAGAAAGTCTCTTCAATAATGGCTCCAAGAAAAATCAGACATCCTAAGCTGGAGAAACTCAATCCTATCTTTTACTCACCATAAGGAAAAGATTAACTCAAGATGAATTGATGCCTTTCATGCAATTCATGAAACTACAGGGGAGAGTTAGGGGAGCTTCATAATATTAACTGGACAAAGAATTTTTTCTTTAGCAAAGAATTCAAAGACACAGATAACAAGAGCAAAAACAGAAATGTGGGCTTAAAAGTTTTGACACATCCAAAGAGGGCAGTGAAATAATTCACTAAACAAAGGATCTACAGATGATGGAAACATTGGGAAGCATATATCTATGAGGGTTAATATCTAAAATACAATAGGATTTGAAGCAATTCAACAATTTTTAATAATGACCAAAAAATGGACAAAGAACCATGCATTAATTACTGTTGCATCCCTGTGGCTAATCAACATAGGTAAAGGAAGATTCATTTTGACTCAGAATTTCAGGAAGTTTCCATCCATCATGGCAAGGATAGCAGGGTGGGGCAGCCCAATTCCCAGAGCCTAAGACTGTTCACATTGCAATGGACCAAAAGAAAAAAAGATATTATGGCAGAAACCAGGATGGGCACAGCCTTTGATGCCCACGGCCCACCACCACAGGCTACATCTTACAAGCCAGGCCTTACCTCCTTATGCTCCCAAAACAGCATTTCTGTCTTGGAACCCTATATCAAAATCACTTGAGAGACTTTTTAGATTTAAGCCATAACAAAGTTGAGTATACATTTCTCAAAAGAGAACATACAAAATGGCCAATAGATATTGTCTTAGTTGGGGTTTCTATCGCTGTGAAGAGGGACATGACAACAGCAACTCTTAGAAAGGAAAACATTTATTTGAGGTGGCTTGCTTATATATAGTTCAGAGATTTAGTCCATTATTGTCAAGCCAAGAAGCAAGAAAACACACAGGCAGACATGGTGCTGGAGCTGAGAATCCTTACATCTTGATCCAAAGGAAACAGGAAGTGAACTGAGACACTGGGTGTGGCTTGAGCATATATAAGACCTCAAGGCCCACTCCCACAATGACACACTTCCTCCATCAAGATCACACCTTCAATAAGGCCACACCTCCTGACAGTGCCACTCCTTTTGGGGAGCCATTTTCTTTTAACTACCATAGATATTCAACATCTCTGGTTACTATTGTTGGTTGGTTGTTTGTTTGTTTGTTTGTTTTCTCCTTTCACTCTTTTGGCTTTTTTGGAGGGCTACCACCCAGCTCCCAAACAAATCACATAGAGGCTTATTCTTTCTTAAGAATGCTGGGCCTAAGCTTGGCATGTTTCTAGCCGGCTTTTAACTTAAATTATCCTATCCATCTTTGGCCTCTGAGCTTTTATCTTTCTCTATCTGTATAACTTTCCTTTTTTTTTTTTTTACTCTGTTGCTGGTTGTGTAGTTGGGTGGCTAACCCCTCCTTTTCTTGCTCTGTGACCTCTCTTCTTGCTCTTAGATCCTCTTCTCCCAGACTTCTTCTCCTATTTATTCTCTCTGCCTGCCAGACCCTCATATCCTTTATCCTGCCTCATTATTAGTGGTTCAGCTCTTTATTAGATCATCATGTGTTTTAGACAGGCACCGTAACACACCTTCACAGAGTTAAACAAATGCAACCTCAAAGAATGCAACACATCTTGGCAACATTAAAATAAATGTTCCACAGCATAAACAAATGTAATACATCTTAAAATAATATTCTACAACAGGTTACCAAGGAAATACAAATCTGACCAGATATTACTATATTCTTATTAGAGTGACTACTAGCAGAAAGATAGAAGATGGGCTAGTGCTGTAGGAGAGCAATTCAATTGCCCATCATGCTTGAGGCTCTGTGTCCAATCTTCAGCATCACCTTCCCTCCCTCAAAGAAAAGTGCTGTGAAGATGTGTAGACAGGAGAACCCTTACAAACTGCTGATGGGAATAACAGGATTGTCCTCTTGGGAAAGTGTACCATACGAAAGTCTCTTAAAAATTAAATATAGGACTTCCACACAATCCAGGAATCTTATAAGTAGACCAATACTGGATGGGAATGCAATCAGTGTGTTGAAGTGAAATCAGCACTTCTGTATTTATCACATCACTATCAGCAACTACAAGGAAGATATCTGTTTTCCTGACAACAAATGAATTTCTCTTTAATGTGATGTGCATGTCCCGTGGAACACTACTCAGTTATAAACACTCTAGGCAAGGATTACCTTCAAGAAAAGGGCATGCAGAACAAGAGCAACAATGGAAACATGGGATTACATCTAGCTTACAAGCTTCTGCCTGCCACTTATTATGACATCTGTCCAATGCCAAATCACAGCAATATGGACGGACACAGAAAACACTAATATTATGGAAAATAATCCAGGCACAAATGGCAAAGAGTACAGGATCTCCCTGTATGGGACAGAAGAAAGTCAACTGCACAGGCACTTTCAAGTTTCAGATTCAGTGAGAGACACCATCTCCAAAAAACAAAATGGATGGTTCCTGAGAAATGTGCACACACACTAAAACAAATCCAGGGCCAATAAAATGGTTCAGCAGGTAAAAGCATTTGCCATCAAAGCTGAACTCAATCCCAAGAATTCACACAGTAGAAGAAGAGAATCAGCCTCTTCAAGTTGTCCTTTGACCTCCATATGTGTACACACACACACACACACACACACACACACACACACACACACACACACATATACATGCATACATACATACATACATACATACACACAAGCACATATAAAAGTAAATTAAAGAACAAATAAATAGATATACAAAATTAGCATCCTCCAAATCTAGTACTTAGTGCCCGGAAGCTGTAGGAAGCATTGCCTTGGTTAGATACTTGGCAGGCTTCTATCTTTCTATGAATCATTCCTATATCTGCATTTCAATCCAAACAGCAAACAAGAATTTTTCTCAAAAAAAAAAAAAAGATTTTAATAGAAAGAACTCAAGAAACTAGAAATCAAACTACCAAATAATCCAATTAAAAAGTAGGATATAGAGAATCTCACTCATAAGTGGATACCAGACATAAAGCAAAAGATTCCCAGCCTACAAGCCATAACCCCAGAAAAGCTAGAACCCTCTTCCAGAAACAGATGGAAGCAGATGCAGAAATCCACAACTAACCAATGGGCCAAGCCCCTGGAGTATAATCAAAGTGAAGGAGGAGCAATAATATGAACAAAGGAGTCAAGACCATGATGGGGAAACCCACAGAATCAGTTGACCCGAGCTAGTGAGAGACCACTGACTCAGGCCTGGCAAATGAGGAACCTACATAAGACCAAAATAGACTCCCTTAATATAGATGACAATGGTGTGACTGGGAGAGTGGATGAGGCCAATGGCAGGATCCAAGATCTAACACTAATGCACAAACTGACTTAGTGAAGCCCATTCTATAAGGAGAGATACCTTGCCTGGCCTAGATACAAGGGTGTAGGGATGAAGAGGTGCCTTGGTCCTACCTCAACTAGATGATGGGACAGACTTAGTAGATTTCCTAGGAGATACCTTACCCTCTTCATGGAAGGAGGCAGGAGTGAAGCGAGTGGGAGGAGAGAAGGGAGAAGGAACTGGGATTGGAATGTAAAAAAATAAATTAATAAAAAAGCTAAAAAAATAGTATATACAAAAAAAACATTTAAAAGGTATTACCTACTGAGTCCTGCCTCCCAAGAGATGGCCTCTCTCCTTACCATAGTGTATCATCTACTTGATCAAAAGTTACACATTGAAAAAAAAGAGTTCCATGTGGTATTTTAACAGTGATGTTGTCTGGGAACAGGTGCCTGAATACAGAGTCACATATAGCTCAGGCTAGCCTAAAAATAACTATGTACCCAAGAATGACCTTAAACTTTTGATCCTCCTGCCTTCGCCTCCTGAGTAATGGGTTTGTAAATGCGTACCACAATGTCCAGTCTAACTGGTGCTGGACACCAAAATAGGGACTTTCGACAAGCTAGGCTGCATCCCCAGTCCCAAACATGTTTCTTTAGTGTATTTCATGGTGTGTAAAGAACAGAGCTCTATTGAAAGGGGGCAGAGCATCACAAGGCTCCCGAAAAGAGATGATTCTTCCACTAGCCCAGGGCACAGGGTTTTGGGGGTGCTTACCAGTTCTTGCTAGAAAGGACTTGGGGTTCTCCCAAACCAGCCCTATGCTTCACTGTCTGGGGTGAAAGCTAGTAAAGCTTCCTCTTTTCAAATACAGAATTCAACCTACCTAGGAAGAGCTGGAGCATGCACAGCCTCTGACTGCAGGGCTGGGTCAAAGCCGCACATTTGCACCCATTTGGCATCCTTTGACCTCCAGGTCCCTGTGTACTGACTGCTCTGACCATGACCAGGCCACTTCTCAGAACCTCAATACTGACACATGTCCCAGCTCCACATTACCCACCTTGTGGCTGCTGCCCTGCTCACACACAGCCCTCACTAATACAACAAGACTCCTTCCTCTAGCTGGGGATGCCTCCCTCCTTATGCACTCTCTAGGGTCCCGTGGTCCACAGCCAATATTCAGGAAGACTTTTGAGTTGTCTCTCAAAACAAACCCAGAATCCTATCACTTCCTTGAATGACAGACAAGCCACTCTCGTCTGGCCCCAGCATCACTGCACTCATCTACCAGCTGACTTTCCTGACTCCTTCCCAGTCTAAGATCAATGCATTCTTCAAGGGAGTCAGTCTTCATCCGTTTGGCCAGATTATGTTATTCCTCTGATCAAACCTTTCAGTAAAATGCTGTCTCACAACTGGACCCAAAAACCCATACCACAACTTTCATAGTACTGTATACATCTGCTACCGACTTCTCCCCCACCTAACTCCCCAAAATTCCTCTCTGAACTCAGCTCTATGACCACCACTGTCTTAGAATCTAACATGATACACATCTTAACATCCATAGGCTGACACTACACAGTCCCATTCAGCTGGATTTAAAATCCATGAAGGCAGAATAGTTTAACTTTGCTTCCTACTATATCTCAATGCCTTCAACAGCACCTAGAAGTCAGTGTAGTTGTCAATGAACACTTCTTGGTGAATGAATGATTCTGATAGATGATATATTTATTACCTGCACCCCTCTTTCTGTCTCTCTCACAAGCACATATACACATGCACGTGCACACAGACACTCTCTCTCTCTCTCTCTCTCTCTCTCTCTCTCTCTCTCTCTCTCTCTCTCCTTTATTTCTATCACACTTGCATCCAAAACACTTTACACACATCTCACAAAAAACAAAGACCTCCTTATCCCACCACACATGTAAACAGGAGGCCGACAATTCAATACCTAACATACCCATTGACATGCAGACTCCCAGTTGTCTCAAAAAATGTTTTTTAGGTACTTGGCTACCTATTTTCTCATTTGCTACACTTGGCTATTATTCCTGTTGGGTATCCCCAGTTGTCACGCTTCTTTGTATGTCACATCACTCCTGGATGGCAGCTGCCCTGTGGAGCTATGTGCTCCCACCCTACAATATCCGAACTACATAGTTAATAAAGCCATGCTTGACCACCAGGCTAAGGCTGCATCCAACCTCCCTGCTTTCTGTCAGGAATGCAAGAACAGGAGAATACTCTTCCCTCGTCCTTGTTGGCCTCAGACTCAACTGTCCTGGTATTCCTCAGGAGCCAGTGGTTGAGTGCTGGTCACTATGTTATGACTGTAAACTTAGAGCACTTCTGCACTGTCTAATTGACATGCCTCTGCAAGGGTGCTTCTCCAACCCCCCCCATCACTTAGGGCTTGCATTGCAGTTTTTAATTTCCATGGCCATAACTGTTCTGAATCTCAGATCCACCATCTCACCAATACTTTCTTTCAGTGGAAAATGCAAGCAAGAATAAGATGTGGCTTTGAAGATGCTCAGAATTACATCAAGGGCATCATGGCTTCTAGACTCTTCTCATTGACATGACTAGGAATTAAGTACAAATGTGTGTGTGTGTGTGTGTGTGTGAGAGAGAGAGAGAGAGGGGGGGGGGCAGAGAGAGACAGAGAGAGACAGAGAGAGACAGAAAGACAGAGAGAGACAGAGGCAGATAAAGAAAGAGAGCATGTGTATGCCAAGATACATATGTGGAAGTCAGGACAGTTTCAAGTGTGGGTCTTCCCCCTGTTCCTTGCCTAAAGACAGGCACTCCTTTGTTGCTCACTACTGCATACACTAGCTGGCCCTCAGGCTGCCTGCCTTCTCATCATAGGAACACCAGTATCACACACACACACACACACACACACACACACACACACACACACACACACACCACCCCACAATTGCACGGCAAGTGCTTTACCCACTGAAACATTACCCCACCCCTGTGTGCATGTGTTGGACATGAGTCTACACTGATACTTTCCATTCAGAGTCAGTACTGTGAAACAGACACACACACCTGTGTGAAAATCTTGGTACACACAAAGTGGTTTCAGAATTTCACCATTAACATCCCCCCTAGCAACACTGTCATTTAAAATGTCAATGTTCCTCTTAAAGGTCTCTTGACATTAGACTATCTGCAGTGTGGGGATCTTTGTTTTAATATAAGATTCTTTAAACCAGAAGAAAGGAGCTCAAAGGTCCCCACCACAAAGGAAGAGTGACTCTTCAAGAAGATGCAAATTACCTTATTTGACTGTTACACATTGCATATGTGCTGATTTAGCCCCGAGTCACATATATGCATACAATTAAAAAAAATCAAAGCCTCTCAAAAAATCTCCTTGGCAAGCCTATCAATGGAAAAGATTTTTAATTAGTTCTGTTAACCTTAATCTCTTGAAATATGAATATAACACCCATCTGTGTGTACTTATAAGAATGGGGCCCTATTAAAGTTCATCTTCATGTTCAATTTTCCTGTACCTGTAGTATTTAAATAAGTGATGGGAAGCTTTTTGGTCAACATTAAAGAATATGTAAACTAGGATTTTGATTTCCATAAAAACAATAAAGATCACTATTTCCAAGAAAAAGTAAAATCTTTTTTTCAGTATATACATAATTTTCTTTAAATGAACTTATAATTAATGTGTGACCCAGTCTTTAACATAATTTCAGAAGCTGCTTCACTGAATACACAAGAATATCATTCCCATAAAATCCAAGTGTAGCCTTGAAGTTGGTATCCCATGGAAGCTGGCACCCTGATTTGAGGAACCTCTGACAAGGGAACAGCTAACATGGCCTTAGTGAGAATCATAAGTGATTTGTCTCCAGGCTCTTCAGCAAAGTTCTCGGCTCCCTACCAAAAAAGATTTAACTAGTGAGTGTTTTTGACCATTTCTCATCTGTTAAGGTTAGACCTCACTTGTCACTGCACTTTGTGGCCAATTCATGGGGGGTTGAGGGCCCTGGATCATTATTTCCTCTTTCTTGTTATTATCTATGAGGAAGGCTGAGCACATGTCTGTGATGGTTGGATTTAAACTTTGATGAATACTTCAATTTACCAGTAATAGGGTATTAATAATGATGCCTAAATACTCTGCTTCTGAGTTTCTTCCTATATAATGTTAGATGTCAATAGCTGATATCAGAACCTGAGGCTGAAAATGAAGACATAAAATTGAAAGCCAACCTCATGATCTCTTTGTAGAATGCTGCCTAATTTTGTTATGGTGACATACCCTTCATGGCAAGAAGAGGCCCTAGATCAACAAAGGGCATCATGTGCTTGAATGGTGGACAGTCTCCAACTGGGAACTGACATCCTTAACATCCACTGATCATGATGTTTTATCACAGCAACAGGAAAGTTGCTACTACACTGACTACCATTCCACCACATGGGCATCTTGTTCATCCACTCATCCAACAATAGACACTGGTTTAGAACCACCTCTTTGGTGATCATGAATAATGCTGCTATGTGGGGAGCAGGGAACTGTAACAGCATCCTTCACCAAGCATAGCATTGTCTCTCCTTGATATAATTTCCAGAGGTATTTCTTTACTAAACAGGTTGCCCAGACAATTTTTTTTAATAAAGAGAAATGATTGTTGTGCTGATTTCCCAGTCTACCTGCTACCCTGTCCCTGACTTTAGGCATTCAGACTGAGCTGCTTCTGCTTGGGATTCATTAGAACCTCATGACTCAGACCAGTGACTCATCCTCCTGTCAAGGAGGTGGAAACTAGGCGAAAAGAAATTGACACACGTAAGTTCTTGGTCTGAGTCATGAAGACAAACCCCACCAGTGATTTCACATTTGTTATATTTAGACTTTTATGACTCAATTCAGTTTTATTTTTGCTTTCTCCTACATATAATATATATATATATATACACATACATGTGTCTCTGTTGTTTTATGTACACACATAAACATATATTTATACATAGTCTATTTTCTATAATTTTCAAGGTAAATTCAAATTTTCTGAACTTTCAAGAGCATTTTCCTGCTCATTGTATATACACATAAAATGTCTAAAACTGATCTAATGAAGTGAGCTGAGCTTCCAAGGGAAGCAGCAGACTAATTAAAACCAAGGACAGTTTTCTATGCACCCTCAGTTCTATTTTGAATAAAATCTCATCTCATAGAAAATTGTCCAAGAATCAAGGAAGCAAAGGTCATCTGATGAAGTAAGGATGGTGGGAGGTTCACACAACTGTGTCCTTTATGTACATACTAAGTAAGACATGGCCTTTTTATTGAGTCTCATATAGAAAATGAAACATAAAACTGAGAGGTTCTTTTCCTTTACCTAACTATCACTGTCAATTTATGCCCATCCTGAATTCTAGCCAGACTGGTACCCTGACACAATTCAAGCACAATGGAATATTCTCCATTCCAATATCTTCCTTCTACATCCTTCCAACCAGTTAAGTTTACTCCAAGCCTTGACATTCCATGCGAAGACAGTATCCCTCCACTCCCTGCCTCCTTGTTTATGGCTCCCAAACACACACACACACACACACACACACACACACACACACACACACACACACACACACACATACATACTAGAGACTAGTATGGACTCTAGCACTAGTCATGGCAAGGTCATATAAAAGATTGCCTGGTCTTTCAGGCTGACTTGAACTATTTGGCAAGATCTCAAATTATGCAGACACATGAGTCTGCTTGTCCCACACTGTCCCTATATGCATTGTTAAGAAATCAGTCATATTGCCTGCCTCAGGCTCAAGGGGCAGCTGGAGAGCACCAGACAGGGACACAGCTAACCAGAGGCAAAGAAAAAGAGCAACAAGAGCAGAAGCAAAGGGCTGCATGTTTAAACCTTGTGCACATTTCATGTAGTGACTTCCGAACAGGGGTGAGAACATGCTGGCATTTCTGATAGAAGTCAAATTACCAAGTCAGACAGAAAAACAAACTCACAGATATCTGTCAATCAAACCAGGCCATAATTGCTATGTGAGCCTGCTTTTATTATTATTATTGTTTGTATCTGGAGATTTAGGGTCATATATTAACACATTAATTGAAATTTTGGTCATAATTATCATGTATTAAGCTGTTGATTACATGGTTGCATTTTGAAATTTTTAATTGGTTTGTTTCAATTGATAAAAGGTAATTTGTTTGGGGATGATGCTTCAAGTTATGTATTTAATTATCATTGAATAGATAATTAATATAGAGGAGCAATAGTAAACAATGGCTATGGTAATTATCAGGGAAGTATACATATTTGTACTAATAGGACAGATGAATTTTCTCTCTCAAGTTGCTTTGGTCTTGTCCTGTGCCATGGTGCTGGTCCACAGACTTCACAGACCTAATTAGTGACATCTCTGTCTCATCTGCTTCCTCGTATTTGAAAGGAGTTGGAAAGCTGTGAGAACAATGGGCATCCTAAAAGCTGCATTGTAGCTTTGTTTCCCCTTTTGCAGATTGCTCAGAGAGTGTTCCTGCATCTTTTTCTGTGCTCAGAATTCCCATAGTACTTGATAGAAGTGTGTGTGTGTGTGTGTGTGTGTGTGTGTGTGTGTGTGTGTGTGTGTGTGTGTGATATGCGTGTGTGGGCACCTGTGGAGGCCAAAGATTCCATCGCATATATTTCTCTACCACTCTCCTTATTTCTGAGACAGGGTCTCTCACTGAACCTAGAGCTCACCATATTGGCCATATTGGTAACAAGGCCCCAGGCTCCTTCTCTTCCCTCTCATTTCACCCAGCACTAGGGTTACAGAAGTGTATTGCCAAGCTTTGTTCATAAGAGTATTAAGGACCCATGCTTGCATAGCAAGTACTTCACCTACTGAGCCATCTTACCAGCCCTCAACAAAATGCTGTATTAATTTGTTCCTAAATCCCCAACATTATAGCATAAGGAGACTAACGGCTCCCATCAGGGTGTGTGCTAGATTGCTTTATGTCAACTTGGCACAAGCTAAAGTCATCTGAAAGGGGAAGCCTCAACTGAGAGGATACCTCCATGAGATCAGGCTGTAGACAAGCCTGTAGGCATTCTCTTAATTAGTGATTTTTGTGGGAGGGCCCAGCCCATTATGGGTGGTGCCATCCCAGGGCTGATGGTCCTGGGCTCTATACAAAAGCAGGATTAGCAAACCATGAGGAGTGAGCCGGTAAGCAGCCTTCCTCCATGGCCTCTGCATCAGCTCCTGCCTCCAGGTTCATGCCCTGTTTGAGTTCCTATCCTGACTTCCTTCATAATGGACTATGATGTAGAAATATAAGCCAAATAAACCCTTTCCTCCCCAACTTTCTTTAAGGTCATGATGCTTCATCACAGCAACAGAAACCCTAAGAAAGATAGGGTACAATTGAATGCAATGGAAACCACAGTTAGCAATGGGCTGAGCATCATCCATCCATCAATCTCAGGTAAAGCTGGCAAAACACTGAGTGTTTTATCCTGCACCCACAACTGAAAGAGGCTCCTGGCCCCAAAGAAATAAGCAAGAACATTAAGGATTTGATTTTAAACTTCTGCCTGTCTTCACAAATAATTGTTTTGAATCAGCATCTCCCAGGTGTGTAGCATCTAGGACAGGAGACAGCGAGAGCCAGCAGATGGCTCCCAGTGGTGATGCAATTGTTCTTGTACATACATTAAGGGAGCCAAGGGCTGCCCTTGCAGCTGCCCTCTGTGGCCCTGCTCTCTGACTATATCTCCCCTCATCACATACCTATCCTTTGGCCTTCTTCTATCAGAAGAGGGGTGGCCTGTTCTCCACAGGTAAACGGCACTCCCCCTGCTGCCTCCACAGATAATCAGGACTCACTCCATCTATAAGATCCAAATAAAATAAAGGAGGCCACAGGACTAAATTCTTAGTTTGACAAATGTAAAGACTGGCATAGGGTGGAAATGCCCAGAATTCAAAGTGAGTTATCAAAAGGCTGTGGAGAGACTCAACTTTTTCTTAATTTGCATTCTAAAGTCATTGGGCCTGGAGGTCATTAGGCTCATCTGAAAATCTAGAAGATAGGAGAAATATCTGGTTTCTTTAGTGTGATTCTAGAATTCATTTTAAAAATATTTTCCAAAAATAAAATGTAAAGAATAGTAACAACTTATTCTCTTTTTATATGTATTTATTTTATGTGCATACACACATGTGGATATATGTGTTTGTGTGTGCATGCATATGGCTGACACCTGTCCTAGTTAGGGTTTCTATTGCTGTGAAAACACCATGACCAAAAGTAACAGGGAAGGGGAGGGTTTACTTCAGCTTAGAACTCTCAGGTCACACTGAGGGAAGTCAGGGCAGGAACTCAAGCAGGGCAGGAACCTGGAGGCAGGAGCTGATGCAGGGGCATGGAGTGGTGCTGTTTACTGGCTTGCTCAGCCTGCTTTATTATACCATCTGACCCAGGGAGGCACCACCCACAGTGGGTGGGGACTCTCCCACCTCAATCGTTAATTTAAAAATTGCCCTACATACTTACTTCAGACCAATCTTAGAAAGATATTTTCTCAGTTGAAGTTCTTCCTTCCCATATATGTCGGTTTGTATCAAGTTGACAAAAACCCACCAGCACACTGTTTAATCTGCTGGTTGGAGATGAGATGCAAGGCAGAGTTTGAATATGTTAATCTTCTGCTTTCCCAGATTGCAGGCTCTCTAAATAAAGAGCAATTTTAAAGATTCAATTCCTGTCTCCGCTCATTGGCATTTTCAAGTAGCAGAAAGCAAGATCAGGTATTCCAGTTACAAATGCTCAGCATTCATTTCCCAAGAGAAGCTCTGACCACCACCATGGTTAGGGAGCTGGCTCTCTGCTCACAGACAAGGAGAACGCTTAATAAACACAGTGAGAGCCAAAGGATGGGGAGGAGTGCAGTATAACGCTGTCTTCTAGACCTGGTGTGACCACTCCACTCAGCAGCTATGCTTACCTGCACAAGAATGAGCAAGTCACCATTCCAACAAAGATGAGGGAGGGGCTCGTGAGGCCCCACCCCAAACTGAAGCGCTCTTGGCAGTTAATGGTTGCTGAAGGAGTCACTCTGCTTCAGTGGTGTAGGTACTGCTGTGGTCCATTCTCTAGGAAATACCATCTCCAATCCATGCTCACGAAAGCAACTCTACTTAAAGTCAGTGGGTCATTTAACAAAGATGAGAAGGCAGGGGAGGAGGAAGGGAGAGGCACTGGGAAGGAGTACAGAGGGATTCTGAAGGTGACAAGAGAGGCTGGGGTGTTAATTTGACTTTTTAAAAAATGCATTATATACATGTATGAAATCACTATGGAATAAAGAAAAGGTGCATTTTATCAGAGGATCCACCTCACACTGTTAATGAAGATCCACCCCATCCCAGTGTTTCAAGAAATGGAGTCTTGATCGTAACACTTCTCTAAAAATGCTTGCCCTCTCTAGCCTGTGAGGGTGTGAGCAGCGCTCTAAGGAAATGGAGTCAGTCCTGCCTGTTCCCTCAGCATTCAGTCTCACTACACTCAGTCCACGGTCAGCCAGGGTACCTGGATGGCCATCACAGCAGTCCATGGCAGTGCCCCTTTGGAAGTCACCATAGAACTGACAATTTTATAAGACCCAAATCAGGGCTTCTGTGCTCATTCTTCCCAGCCTACCAAAGCCTCTGCTCATCCTTGGAGCTTTGCTTAACAGCCTGGCACTGGGGACAGCTGTGGAGGTCAGGAGTCTGCCTGTGTACTGAGCCAGCAAAGTCTCCAGGAGGAGCAGAGAGACAGGGTCATCTTCATTTCTCTGGCACACAAAGCCTCAGGTCCTCCAGGCAGCATGAGCTTCCACATGAGTGGGCCTGGTGGACCAGGAGCAGCTGAGGTCTGTTCTTCCACAGCCTGCCCTGTGCCACCCATGGCTCTCTACCATTTATTGTTTGCAGGACAGTGACAGAAACTGGAGAGCAGTAGCCAAGACGGCCCCATGCCTGAGCCTCCTGGGTTTATGACCTTTTTAGTGCTCTCTCTTCTTGTGTCGGGTTTGGACTGTGTCCCAACAGCATCCATCAGAGGGGAAGATTGTGTCGCTCTTGGTTTAGGCCACGGCAACACTAACCTACTCACTCACTCACTCACTCACTCACTCACTCACTCACTCGTGGTTCACTAACTCACAGGAGAGTCACTCTGGTAGCAAATAGGGAGGCCAGGTGAGACAGCAGGTGACATCTGAACCAAGTGAGGGAGCCAGTGAGAAAAGGCTCCCCCTGGTCATTTTGAACACACCTAGTCTCTGTTTCCTGCCTCTTTTCAAGTTGGGGTCAGAACCAGACGGCTCCACTTTGCTGAACTATGCATATCCTTTCCTGGGTGAACTGTAGCACCTTAAATCCAGCAATGCCAAACTCACATGCCAGCTCCCAAATGCCTCCTGGTCAACCCCCATCTGCACTGGTTTCCCCATTCCCCCAGGAATGCAACCCCAAAAACCAATGCTTCCTCAGACCCCCACCCAGCCAAGCAGTACTAGGCCCTGGCCACCTCTACTTCTTGGTGTCTCTTCCTCTCTGCTCATAACTCAGAGTAAGCCCTGCTAGCATCCCACACACCATGAACAAGTTTTTGGGTTATGATTTTGTTTTCGTTTAAGATTGGGTCTCAGTCTGTAGCCTAAGCTGAACTCAAGCCTGAAGCTATTCAGACTTCGGCCTTCCTGAGGGCTGAAATAACATGTAAGGCTGGTTGGCAGTTTTCAAAAGGCAATCTCCCTACACTGAGCCTTGCTTTTCTGAGAGAAACACAGATCTTTCAGAAAGGATGTCTAGGCTTAGAACCCAATGCTTTCTTTCTGTCTTCCATCACTGCGGTCTAGGAGCTCTAGACAAAGATCCAGGCTCAGTCCAATCAGCTGAGGACCTTTCACAAAAGACCAAGACAGTCTGACTTAATGGGACTGCAGTGTGAGCTTTAACAATAATGATAGCTTAATTGAGATATAATTCACATTCACAGTACAGCCCAGTGGTTTTAGGCTGTTCCCAAGGATGTACAATACATGCACGTCATGTTCCACTTTAGAATGTCTTTATCACCCCCAGAGAAGCACCATCCTCACAAGCAATGACTCCCCATTTCTCACAGGTCCCAGCCCCAGGCAGCCACTCGTCTACTTTCTGTCTCTAAGGACTTCCAGCTGGAGTCATTTAATTAACAGTTCTCCAGTGACTCAAAGCCATCACCATCACCATGGTGAGTATCTCAGCACCTCCCTGCTCAGGCTCCTGGGCTGTGCCTGGCCAGGGATGTCTTCCTCCTGCTCCCAGGTTTGACAGCCTCCCCACACTCTGAGTGCACTCCCACTGTGCCCTCCTCCAGTTAACCCCAGACTAGTGCTCCTCTCCATCAACTTATCTCACCCTCCTCCCAGTTTCTACATTGCCAGTGGCAAACACCCCAAACTAACAGTGGCCTCCTTCTTCAATTCTGCTATCCTTCGCTGCTGTCAAGTCATGCTGTCTCACACACTCAGACTGGTCCTCTGTGGGTCCTTACCACATACTTCTTGACAAAAGGCACAACTTTCACTTAGCAAGACCATGGGACAGCACCTTATGCATAGTAGGTGCTTAGCATACATACTTCAAATAAGCAACATCATAGTCTGACTGTGAATTTCCTCTTTCGAGACAAGCTTTCACATTGAAGAACACTATTTTCTCTGTAGCTCCTACAGACTAATCCTCCACGTTTCCTTTAAAGACAATGAATCGATGCTATTTAGTCTTTCAGGATATACCAAACACTATTCTAGCACACACATGCACACAGAGAGATGTATGTACATTTGCGGTAGTGGCCATTCTGTTTTGAAGGTAAGGTCATATGTAGGTGAGGAAGTGAGTACTTAACCCCAGACCCTCCTGCCTCTACCTCCAAGTGATGGCTGTGCATGGCTTTTGAACTTCCATAACCATGAGCAGGGACAGTTATAACACCACCCACAATTATTAACCCACTATCCTATGAAACACCATTCCTTCAAACATTTCAGCAAGACCCCAAGCAAGGAATTGTGTTTAAATGAAAGAATTTGAAAATGAACAGACCCCAGGTTTGCATCCTCAGAATAACGAGCCAATATCCAAGAAGGTGTGCCCTGCATTTGATATGGACACCATTGGGAGTGGAAGAACCCCTGAGTCAGTGAAGTTGAGTTGAATGTGTATTGTTGACATGAGCATAGCCATGTCAAAGGTCCTAGTGCCTCTGTCCCATGGGAATGGCAAGGCTGTTTCCCACATGGGCCAGGCTCAGAGGGATGGCAAAGCTTTCTTCAGAGGTCTGAGCCTGAGGAAATGACTAGCGTGTACAAGAACTAGCAACTGCAGCTTCCTCCTCTGGACATTTACAGCCCAAGACTGCTGACCTATAGGGACCTCTCCGACCAAGGCAAGGAACCCTCTCCCTGTGCTGTGCATAGTAACACAGTGAAGGTCAAGCAAGGCTCGAGTGAGAGGAGGTGTTGCTCCTTTGGGATGTGTACACCTCACCTGACCCCAGATGTTCTGAATCTGTGTGTTCGTCCTTTCTTCATGACATCACAGGCCCTAGGTAGGCTTACAGGGCAGGCAGAAGAGATGCATTTACAGGCAGCTCACACTTCAACTCAAACACAGTCTTGTCCCACAATCCAAACACTGTCTCCGGATGAAGGAAAGCTCCTGAAAATCACATTCAGAGTCTCATCTAACCCGAATCCCAAATCCCATCCGCTATCACTGGATCTGCCCCGGCATGGAGACATTCTTTCCACTAATTATTTTATCTCTATTGTTTGTTTTAAATACAGAAATAAATGCGAATCTGGGATACAGAACAGGTGCCCCTGCTTTTGGGCCACTCTCTGCTCGAACTGTCTGCCTTGCCACTGTCACTTGAGTTTGACTCGGCTCTGTCAGTGAAAAATTAGACTTCATTTCAGTATGCTAATAGCAATCTCTCCAAAACAATGTAATCAAGGCCTCATGTGCACCTATAATTTCACCCTTGACATAAGCCTGACAGCTATTTATTGTCTGAAAGGGAAAGAAGGGAGGAGGGGGAAGGAGGAGGGAGAGGGGACTCCAACATGCCCCCTCCCCCAAAACAAACCCAGCAGCTTTATGTTTGAATGTTTGAAGGCAGAGTCTTTGCAAAGTCCAAAAAAAAAAAAAAAAAAGGCAATAATCATGGGGTTTACATATGTCTTGTCTTAAGCAATCAAGACAGAGAGTTAACAGAGAAGCGCATGTTCAGATGCGCCAATTCCCAAACTGCCCACCTCTGATGAGCCAGCTGTGAGCGGCAATTGTCACATTATAATTTAGGCAAAGGGGGAAAAAAAAGGCATCAGAATACACACTGGATCAACATAATTATTCACAGCAGGATACTGCAGAATTAATTTAGCCAATCAGAATGATACTTGGGGGCTGGGCACATTGCAGATATCAAGGAGAGAAAGCTGGGAGCAGAAAGGGGTGGGGGAAGGGAGTGCTGGTTTCTGAACCTCTCTCTGATTCCGGATCATCTGATCCGATCCGGATGGTTTTCAATGCCTGTACATGTGATGTTGTTTCTTGTTTCCTTTATTTATAAACACCTGCCTGCACAACACTCACACCATGCCAGCCTCTGGGGAGGAACTTTAGAGACACCAGACTGTAGTGGTAGGGCTCCCAGGACCCTGGGATAGGAACTATCCCTGATCATGCTAAAGTTCAGAAAAGTCCCAACATTTGCCAGGGAAGCTCAGGAGAAGGGTATAGCCAGACATGGAACCCAGCAGGCTGGCTTCACCTGTGACATGATTAACCAGCATGGTGAAAGGACCTGGTACCTTACAAAGCAATTAGTGACTTGGCATCATAGCTGCAGACATCACCCATCACTCTTTGTAGCCACAGCTTACATTCCTCTAAGCTGCTTCTCCCAAACTGTGGCCCTGCGGGAAGCAGCCAGTCAATGTACTGTATAGACACCAACTTCTCAGTCCTAGAACTTAGTTTAATACAGGAAGAGCAGTGACCCTGGGTGAGGGTGTGCTCACAGGTTCCATGATGGGGCAGCCTCAGCACTGGGGTAGCTAGCACCTGTCCTCCCTTCTCCAGGAAGACAGAAAAACAACAAACAGAAACCCAGAAAAGTCGATCAGAAAGGGAAAGTGGGGTGCTCTGAGGGTTAGGGTTCAATCAAGCACCTGGCATTTATATTTTTACAAAGGAACCAATAAGAGATTCAAGATCACCTAGAAACCTCTCTCCTGTATTCCTATTTGTAGAGTCAGATTGACTCCATCAGGCACGAGGCAATTTTAGACTGCAGTGGTCCTCTTGCCAGCCTGCTAGATTCTGAGGGTAGCCATCAGGGGAGACCTGAGGAACCCTGGTTCCTTTGTAAAGCTGGGCTTCAGCTTGCATTTGCTCTGTCTGGTAACAGGAAATGGCAGGAAGTGGACAGGATTTTATGTCTCGTCATAATGTTTGATCTATGCCACTGTCAATGAGAACTGTGATTTAATCCATAAGGCTACAGAGGCTTGGGATGAAAGGGGAATACAGACAAACCCTGATTAACAATCGCTGTAACACCAAAGCAGGTTACCATGGCAACAAGCCTGAAATTATACAACAAACTGGGATGGCATACCAGGCATATTACTCCGGGAAGGGCCCTTCGCTGAAAATGTTTGGCTTTCTGCATGCTCTTAAAATTAAGATGCGCGTGCCGTGCTTTCAATGGGCATTGGCTTTCCTCTCTTCCCGCAATGCTCCCTCTTCAGTGGGCCCCACATAAAAGGAGGGGGAAACACACATGCTCAGTGACTGACCAAGCGCAGCGCATGCAGCTCATCTTCCTCTCCCCCAGAAAGAGAAGACAAAACAAAATGATGAGAAGGGAGCTTCCTACCCCAGCATCCTCTCTGGGTGCAGGAACCTGGAGAGCCAAGCATGGTCCCATGAGGCAGAGTCTCCAGTGAGCAGAAGTAAAACAAGGCACAAGAAAGGGGTTGGGAAGGTGCCTTCTCTGTTCCATTGAAGAGGGTCCCCCACCCCTGAACATAGGAGCCAAGGAGAAGCTTCCCTGTCAAGTCCCTCATATGTTAGTGTCAGCCCACGCCTTTGTCAGGTCATTTTTTACTACAACTGCCCACTCCCTGTAAGACCTGAACATAAAGCCACATGGCCTTCCCTCTTCCTTTTGTCCCCATTGTGTTGCCTAAAGTTTCCGCTGTCTGTGCTTTCTTCCTGGTCATATTTTTGTTTCAGGTGCCCCACTACAAGCCCAGCAGTGGCCACAAGAGGAATCCACCCTCACCTACACACATCAATGGACTTAACAGAGGCTTTTATGCTCAACCTCCAGGGACATAACCACCTTGTATATTTTAGGCTAAAGACACACTGACCAACTCCTGTGTTGTGCTAACACTACAACCTGCTAGCTTTTTTTTTGTACTAAAAATATAGAGAATATTTTTTACATCCTATATACAGAGAACTTTATTTATTTTTTCTTATTTTACATTATCAATCCCAGTTCCCTCTCCCTCCCTCCATCCCTTGCCCCCCCACCCTTCCCATCCCATCCCCCTCTACTCCACAGGGAGGGTGATGCCTTCCAGGAGGGGTCAACAAAACCTGTCAAGTCATTTGGAGTAGGGACTCAGCCCTCCCTCCTGTCTCTAGGTTAAGGGAGTATCCCTCCATGGAGAATGTGTTCCCACAGTCCTTTCCTGCACCAGGGATACATCCTGGTTCCACTGTCAGAGGTCCCTTTGACTGACCAGGCCTTCTCACTGAGACCCATGTTCAGAGGGTCTGAGTCTGTCCAATGCTGGATTCCCAGCTATCAGTCTGGGGGCCCAGTAGCTCCTCCTTGTTCAGGTCAGCTGTCTCTATGTGTTTCTGCAGCCTGGTCTTGTCCTTCCTCTCTGCATCTGGATTCCAGTTCAGCTCAGTGTTTAGCTGTGGGTGTCTGCTTCTGTTTCCATCAGCTACTAGATGAAGGCTCTGTGTTGGTGGATAAGTTAGTCATCAATCTCATTAACAGGGAAGGGCATTTATAGTAGCCTTTCCACTGTTGCTCAAATTGTTAGTTGGGGTCAGTCTTGTAGGTCTCTAACCAGAGAATTTCTTTCACTTACTAATTGCACATTTTTTTATTTTTATTATTTATGTATGTATGTCTATGTATGTGGGTGTGTGTATGTGAGTGCAGTGTTCACAAAGGCCAGAAGAGGACATTGGATCCCCTGATGCTACAGGTACAGAAAACAGCCATCTACGTTGGTGCTCAGAACCGAATTTCTGATCCTTTAAAAAAGCAGTCAGTGCTCTTAACCACTGAGCCATCTCTCCAGCTCCATAATCATGTTTTCTTAAGTATATAGACAAGTCTGGCCCAAGTAGCATCATAGTGTTCTCAGTGCCAAGAGCAATGGATTCAAAGCCACAAACTCAATCCAATGTGCTATACTCAAGTATAAAAAACTCAAATTATCCTTTCTATTGTGGTAGCAATGGAAACCTTTCAAATAACGGACTCGTGGGTCTCAAAAGGACAGAGCGGGTGCAGAGGAGATAGCTTTATCAGTGAAGCACTTTCCTCCCAAGCATGGGGAACTGATCTCAATCCCCAGAACCCATGTAAAGAAAGCCAGGTATGTCAAGGCACACACTTGTAATCCTAGTGCTAGGGAGTCAGATGGGAGGACCCCTGGGGTTCTCTGGGTAACCAGTCTAGCTTAATTGGTAAGCTCTAGGTCAATGAAAAATCCTGTCTCAAAGAAGTAAAGGGAACAGAGAAGTAAATAGAGATTCTGATGAACAACACCCAAGGTTATCCTCTGACCTTGACCTCCACATACACACACACACACACACACACACACATACACAGAGAGAGAGAGAGACAGAGAGAGAGACAGAGAGAGAGAGACAGAGAGAGAGACAGAGAGAGAGACAGAGAGACAGAGAGAGAGACAGAGAGAGAGACAGAGAGAGAGACAGAGAGAGAGGATAGAGAGGATCAATGGGCTAACCACACACTACTTATTCTTTGGACCCAGTACAGACATTGTCTATCGTCTGCCTATACAATGATCCCACCAGGCCATGTCATCTCAGCAGCTGGCCAACTGCTTAGGACACCACTACTGTTTAAGTCACTCCAAATCTCTCCTCAAGCACCTTCCCCTCTGCTAGCACATCTGTGGTAGTGTGGCAGTTTTGCCATGGTATAATTCCACCTATTCTCCCCATAGATAGGTACAGTGCTTTGTTCTGGTTTTATGCAACTGGTTTTATCCAGATATAATTGTGAAAACTAAACAAAACAGTGGTGAACAAGCTCCCTTCCCAGGAATGGTTCGGGGGGGGGGGGGGTGACAATTTTTAGAGCCTTTTATTGCACTCAAAATGCAAATACCATAATTTAGCCCCATGGGGAAACACACCATATTGTTACAATTCAGATTACCTACTATATTGAATCAAAGGATGTCACTAAAATGGTAACATATTTGAGAAGTAGTGACACGAAGACAGCTTTCTTATTTCTGATTCAGGAACAGGGACAATGGTTGCACTGTGGAAGTAAGTGATCCTAGGTGTCTCCTAAGCCACAGGCTGCTCACCACAGACACTGCAGGAGGGATCTGTCCACATCCACACATTGTGACTCAGGTCCCTCTTGGGGTAGCCTCAGTCCCTTTTACTGACACCAGCTCACACCATGAAAACCTCCAAGGAAGCTCTACCTTCATTGGTCTATCTCCTTGCTAGGGAGTACACTCCATCACACGCTCTCTGATTCCTCTTTGCAAAGCATTCCAGAAACAGGCCTAATTCTGACACACTGGAGTATTGTCTACATACACCTCTGTCACCCCACAAATGAGCCTTAAACTGAGAGCTACATGGTAGTCTCTGCTGCCTTACACAGTACCTGTGTGGCCTTCGCCATGTTGCCCCTTTTGATGTTTCCTCTTACAAGAACTGAGGACAAAAGAGATAAGGATGCCTTTGCTATTTCCTTTTTTCCCCTTGGGTTCAAATAAAACAATGAATAAACACATCTTTTGAAAATTTTGAATTCAGGCGTACTTCCTTTATCTTACATAGTGACTGTATTCACATAATGGTTTTTAAACTTCTAGGCAGGAAGTTGCCTAGGGGCTGTCTTTCTCAGCTGTGGAAACGGTGAGCTGAGGTTGGACAGCATCAGATAGAAATCAATGGCTGGAGCAGGGCACACTCTCTAATCTTGAGACGGTGAAGACGAGAAGCAAGGCGGCAGTCATAGGTGGGCAGAGGTCTCTTGTTAACCCTGACCTGGGTGTGGCACCAGGATCAACTAGAAGAGGCCACTGCATGCATTCCAGTAGCCACCACTGCACCAGACCAGGTCCCTGGACTCCATCATCCTGTTTCCACAATGTGTGAAGAATTATGCCTAAATAATAAGCGGTATACACTTTCTAGTCCTTTCAAAAGTCATAAACCACAACCCTGTAGAGATGTCATTTTCACCCAGTATCTAATAAGACAAAGCTTTAATCTTGCGCTTGCATATTCCTGTGTGAGACCACAGGTATGCATTTGTCACAGAGAACTTGTAAGGGTCAGAGGACAAGTTTGGGTGTCAACCCTCACCTTGCACTTTGTTGGATATGGGGTCTCTTGCTGTTTATCCCTGTACAAACCTGGCAGGCTGCCTGAAAGATTCTTGGGATTCTCCTGTCTCTGTCCTCAATCTCTTGGATCTTAGACTAGTGCTACCACACTTGGCTCTACTGCATTCTGGGGATTTGAACTCAGGCCCTCACATTTGCATCAGAAGCTTTACCCACTAAACCTGATAGAACCTTATTTTTGTGTATGAAGGGAAAGGAATGGGGAAGTGGTGGTCGAGCTCAGGGTCAGCAAATCTGTAGAGTACAGAGGCCCTTCGGGGGTTGAAAAAATAAGTAGACCTTGAAACTAGAACCATTTCTCCCCAAGATTCAAGTTTCTGAAGCCTGTTGAGATGGGTAAAGGTTGTGCTGGGGTAGGAAAAAAAAAAAAAAAAAAAACAAGGCCCTTTTGGAAGGTCTGGAAGCAAGAAGCAGCCTGCTCCGGAGCCAAGTTGCCATGTGTGGACCTGCAGGCCTTTCTGACAGACAAAGAGAAAGATGCCCAAGTGGCTCAAGATGGCAGCCAGGCCTACTCTCCATGCAGCCTCTCCTGCCAGTATGTCAGTAGAAAGCCCTGAGCTGTGCAAAGCCCACCCTCCCTCATTATCCTCTACACAGCAGATCTCCACTGCCTGGAACCCATGTGTTGTTTTCTTCTAAGTCAGATATGTCACATGCCATGCTTGCTTTGATGGCCTAAAATCCAAAACCAACTTTGGAATGCAAAACATGGAGTTCTGGAAGTTGCTGTGCGGTGGTCCCGGCCTCCCCCCTCCCACCTACTTCTATGAAATCCTGGCATGACTACCACACCTTCTGAGCATCCGAAGGCTTTTCGCTTGGTGATGATCAGATGCAATATTTGAAGATTTTGCTTTCTGCATGGTTGGTTATGCCTTTCTGAGAAAATCCCACATGAGCAGTGTTTGCCAGTGTGGGCATAAACAAGTGTGTGCTGGGCTGAACCATGTGAAATCACTGCTATCCTGCTCTCCTGGCTTGCAAAAAATGACAGTCCATACCACTCAGCCTAAGTTTACCCAGCACAGAGGCCCACATTCATGGGATATGGCTGCAACATAAATTCAGCTGCTGTATGTGGTGCATTCTGGGAACTTAGAGCCACACTTGTGTTTTACTGCAGTAAAACTTGAGTGTGATAATGTGCATGAAACATTTAATAGAATACCAGGAACATGCACCAAGTCCTTACACAACTAAGGTCACCAATATAACCTGTGGCAACATGACTTCCACTGGTTTTCTACACCATGGACTAAAACAAGAAGCTCCTGAGGTAGAGCAGTACTGATGGGACTGTTAGCCCAAGTGCCCTGGGATGCTTTCTGTCATCCTAGTGTCCAAGTGTGGATATTTAAAAATGTGTTGCCTTTCATCACATTGCTTTTCTCTGAAGTCATCTGAAGTCAGCACCCCTGTCCCCTGGCAGTGATGGCAACATCAAGGCTCCAGTTCACATTATGGGACGAGCTTCTGTAAGGTTCTTACAAAGACACAGTCCAGTAGTTAAAGTGCTTGCCACGCAAGTGCAAGTAGGAGTGAAACATCAACACCAAAGGTTAGGTATCTGGCCCTAAAACAAGGGTGCCCATCAAATTCATCTTTGACTGCTGTGGATTCTTCTCTATTTTCCTCCTCACCTCCAAGCAAAAGTGAGGTCAAATGTCACACATAATTTAAATGCAACTGTGAGATTTGTTCATTTAAGTTCCTCTGTTGGTTCCCTTGGCAACAGCTCTAACTCCCATAGCCTAACTCGGATACAGAATACTCCAGCAAGAGTTCTCTGAGGTTGATTTCTTAGAAAGCCCACAGTTGGAGAACTATTTGTAAAACAGAATTTGAACAGAACATGTAATGACATTGACATTGTTAAACAAAAAATTCAAGTGGGCTCTTTGCAGACATATTTCAACCAGACATTTGGTTTAGTTGTCATGTTCTGTCAAAGGAAGCTTTGTCCTCCTGAATATCCCACTGCTATCTCTTGAAAACGCCCAGGGCTTTTCTTGGGTCACTGTGAGGCTTAAGAGCTCAGATGCAAAGCATACAGTCTCTGTGGTCCACTGACTGTACAGTAGTCATGAGCCACAAGAACAATTACTCCAAGGTCCATGCAAGACAGTGAACTCCATACCCCAAAGGCTCTTGTCTCCTGACTTTGTTGGGAGATTAAAAGACAGGTATTTACCCCAAATATAGAGGTGACAGGCCAAAGCTGTCTTGTCCAGCCTGGTGGACAAGAACCATTTTCCAGAGCTCCAGGGTGACTTAAGGGTAGGTACACCATAGTAAAGTTCCACCTTCAATCAACATTTTATCTCCTCTGTGTGTGTGTGTGTGTGTGTGTGTGTGTGTGTGTGTGTGTGTGTGTGTGTGTGCATGCGTGTGTGCTCCTGTGCAGGTAGATACATGTGTGGGTGTGAGTGTGCATGCACATATGTGTTTGTACATGCAGCATCCAGAAAATAACTTCAGATGCCATTCCCCAAATATCATGATGTTTTTCTTGTTTGACTCAGGGTTTCTTACTGACCTGGAATGTGCCAATTAAGCTAGGTCAACTGGCCAGAGAAACACCCCCTACCAAACCTGGAATGTGTTCATCTCTGTCTCCCCAGCAGGAGGATTACAACCCTGGGTCACCAGAGCCAGCTATTAAAATGTAGGTTCTAAGGACTGAATCCAGGTCCTTGGGCTTATAAGACAAAGCATTCACCAACTCCCTAGTGCTTTACCTCATGCATGTTTTAACATTTTTAAAACCCATGTGTAACTGAGGCAAGAGAGACTGCAGGTCAGAACCTCAGAAGAAGGTCAGAAGGTTGCAAGGGAGTCTTAGAGCCCTTCCTCTTCCCCTAAGGAGTATTTCTAAGAGCCTCAGCACCACAGGCCTATCTGCTATATGGTTCTGTTTATCTCACTACCATGACTATGGGTCTGGGTCTCTTGCAAGTCATTACAGCCACTCTGCCCCATAATGAAGGGTATCATGTTAAGCTGGAAGGACACACTAGAATGCTGAAGGAGAAGGTAAAAACTGACAGTGTGAGCATTGTCACACAGACGGGTTATACTGGCACTGTATTTGAGAGCAACAGTGATAGTTAGGAATTAACACTCCCACTTTGTATCAACCAGTGTCCCAAGAAGCTCTACAAGCACTCTGATGACTCCAGCAAGAGTCACACTGATGACGTCAGGTGTGGCCTGTCCCAGCTGGTGGGCCCCAGATCCAGGCCCAGGCTGTGGGAAGCTAAATCTTACCTTGTTTCTTCCATGAGAGCAACCAATTTGTGCCTAGAATTTCATGACAGCTACTCCCAACAGCAAAGCAGAGACATAGCGAGGGAAGCGTAAACACAGGCGCAGGGCAGCTCAGACACAGGTTATTCCAGGTCAGAATCAGAAGAGGTGGGTGAATAGGTAAGAATGTGCATCCATGTAAGAGTCCATCTCACAGAGGATCACCTGTGTGATAGCTTTGGTGCTTCTCCCTCTCCAGCACACCCCTTCCCATCAGCCACTGAGCCACACCCCTTCACATAAACCACTAAGTCACACCCCTTCACATAAACCACTAAGCCACACCCCTTCACATCAGCCATTGAGCCACACCCCTTCACATCAGCCATAGAGCTTGGAGCTGAGAGCCAGCTGTATGATGTCAGTGACTTTTCCAACTTGGGGCTGCTGAAGCTCAGGTGTGGACAGGCTTAAAGGTGCTAGAATGGGGCTACACACATGGTGAAGAGCTAGCCCATGTCTGAACCTAGGCTAGCAGACCTTGCGTGTGGCAAAGGGAGATGTCTGAGATTCAGTTGTGATTTCACCATGGCCCCACCTTCATGGCATGCAGGCAAAATCATGACCAAGATTATCTTATCCAAATGCCTTCTTGGTAGAGAATCTGGGAGTCAGGGCCCCCCCCCCCGTGGGACCTCCTGTTTCTACCGTGTCAACTATGAATCTCAGAGAGCAGTCATGAGGGTTCGATGCACTGCATGCACAGTGGCTGATGCTCCATCAGCCATGACCCCCAGCTTGCAACCACTCTTTCTAATGGTCCTTGAGAAAGCATGGTTCAAAAAGTGCCCTTCAGGCAGGTGAGATGGTAAGCCCAGCACAGGAAGATCAAGTGTTCAAAACAATGCGGGGGGGGGGGCGAGATATACCCTAATAACACAGGCTGGAGAAGCACAAACATCTTTCTAAACTATCTATACCCAATGACTTTCCAACCCTGAGTGTTGGGCAGTGCTAGGCTTTTAAAAGGCACTCTTATACCAGCTAAAGCTAGGTCCTTATTATGAGAGAAAGACAATTTCTACAAGGCCAGGCCTGTTGTAGAAACTTCCAGTCTCCCCGCACCAATGTCTGTAGCTAGATGGCTCTACAGCAGTTCTCCTAAGTGTGGAATCTACAGAGGCTGGAAGTTCAAATGCTATTGATGAGTACTCACTCCATGACATGTCTGTCCTGTGACTGTGATGCTGCGTGAACACAGACTTTGTGAGTCTGGCACTTGGCAGCATACTCATTAACTACCATATAGGCTTGTTGTTGGGCTTCTACATGTCTTGGGAGTCCATTCATGTTACAAAGTCAGGCTACTGAAACAGTAGCCTTGCATGTCTCATATATGGCTGGGAAACTGAGAGAAGACAGCTTTTGGTTCTTGGGTGGGTCATGGGGTTTGTCTGCCCTAAAAGCTCAGTGTGGTGATATTATTAAGAGGCACATATCTTGAAGGTGATTTGGCCCCAAGGGTGAGGCCTTCATGATAGCATCAGTGCCTTTCTGAGAGCTTCCCTTCTCAGCTCAGCAGCAAAGTGGTCATCTGCAACTCAGGAAGCAGTTATCACCAGAAGCTACAAGTGCTTGAACCTCTGATGCCACAACTCTATAACTGCAAAGAATAAACACCTGCTGTATGAGCCTCCTGAGCTACGGTTCTCTGCTATAGCATCCCACACTAAGATGTCACTGTAACCAGGCCCTGATGCTACTGAGAGCCATATCACTAACACATCTGAACAGAGCCTGGCAGGGCCACAGCCTTGCAAGGATCTGGCACCAATAATGGCAGAGAAGCAACCGGAGGGTCCAAATTTGGGATGATTAATCTTGTCAACTTGATGAGGTTGATAACCCATTTATCTTCTATTTAGATTACAGATCATTATTGAAACAAACCTCTAGGCATGTCTGTGAGGGAGATTCTAGGTTGAGTTAACTGAGGCAGAAAGACCCACCTTAAATACGGGAGACACCACTCCACAGCTGGGGCAGGAAATAAAAAGGAGACTGTGAGCTGAGCACCAGCATCCATCTCTCTCCTGATTGTGGACACAGTGTGACTAGCTGCTTCCTGGTCTGTTGCCATGACTTTCCCTCCATGATGTACTGTGCCCTCAAAGTGTAAAGTAACCCTTCCTTCCTCCCTCCCTCTGTCCTTCTCTCTTTCCCTCTCTCTCTCCCTCCCTCCCTTCCTTCCTTAAGGTGTTTCTTATTAGGAAGGTAACCAATACAAAGCTTGTTTTGTGAATGGAGACTTCACTTCCTCTGGCCCAACTTCCTGTTCACAGAATGATCGAGACCTAAGTCACATCAATGAAGAGCACACTCAGATGAACGGAAAATGCCAATCAGCCTTGAGCATTTGACTGACAAAATGGACAGTTTCACTCTGAGAAACCTTGAGAAGAGAGGATACATATCAATCTTCCCTGGTTTTCCCTTTTTAATCAGTTGAGAAACCAAGACCCTCAGTAAGAAATCACATAGAAGGTTTATCAACATTGTTCTGGTCTTCCTCCACCAAGCCATTGCTTTCTATTAGAATAACTGCTTTTCCAGACACCCACAGCTGAACACTGAGCCGAACTCTTGGAATCCAGTTGCAGACAGGGAGGAGTGATAAGCAAAGTGGTCAAGACCAGGCTGGAGAAACCCACAGAAACTGCTGACCTGAACAAGGGGGAGCTCATGGACCCCAGTCTAATAGCTGGGAAACCAGCATAGGACCAGCCCAGATTCCCTGAATGTGGCGTTAGTTGGGAGGACTGGGCAGTCTGTGGGGCCTCTAGTAATGGATCAGTATTTATCCCTAGTATAAGAATGGACTTTGGGAGCCCATTCTATATAGAGGGATACTCTCTCAGCCTAGACACATCAGGGAGGGCCTGGGCTCTGCTCCAAATGACTTTGAAGACTCCCCATGGAAGGCCTCAACCTCCCTGGGGAGCAGAAAGGGGATGGGGGGAACAGGGGAGGATGGGAGGGTGCAGTAACTGGGATTGACATGTAAAACAAACTTGTTTCAAATTTAAATTTTAAAAATTATTTTTAAAAAATAACTACTTTTCCCGCTACAAGGAAATGGTATATACTAGAAGCTGTTGCTAGCTGAATAAGAGAGAAAGCAGAGTTTATGTGTCTTGGAAAGGGCATCCGCCAAGTCCCTTTTGTTCGGGTCAGCCTAATGTTTTGTCCTCCAGGTCACAACACATGCAGCAATGAAGTCTCTGGGCTTGCTGCCAGGTGACACTTGTCACAGGCAGTGGGGGACATCTTCTGAGTCAGTGGCCATATGCATGTAAACTAGCATCTCTGTGTGGGGCCTGGAGTTCCAGACCACTAATCAATGGCAAATAACTCCTTCTCTGAGAGGTCAGAAGTACACATCAAGAAACTCAGCAGCCCCTCCACATCGCTGCTGCCCAGACATGTGCAAACACTATCCTACCAGTACAGAGTATCTGCCCTGTGATCATACTCTCTCTTTGCAAGCTAACTGCTACCTGCCTGAATCCTGCCTAAGTGAAAACAATTAAATGCTACTTCATCTCTCTCCTCTGTTCAGCCTGCTTTGACCCCTCAACTGAAAGCCATTTCTTCCCTGCTTAAATTTCCACTGATTTTGTGCTGCGTGTAAAACATTTGGTCTTCCATGTTGCACTGTGCATGTGAACTCAGAAAAACTCCCCTTTTCTGCAGGGCTGGCTTCAGGAGGGAAGACTCCTTATCAGATTCACCTCTGTATCCAGGGTGCATGATAGGTCCATCGGGAAAGAAATAAAAAGGAAACAAAGGGACAAAGGAAGAAGCCAGAGCCTGTGTCCTTTCCAATAACTTTTATGGTTCTGGAATTGGTGAAAACAAGCTGAGCTTGCTCCACAGACCATTAACATTTCCATACCCATGCTCAGCCTGCTAATAAAAGCATGTGCAGGATTCTGAAAGGCCCTATAAGAAAGATTTTATATCCTGGTTTTAGCATCTCTGGCATCTGTAGCATCTAAAACCCGAAAAGGCGATTCCTCTGAGGTGTTGTTAGCTTTCTATGTGCCTTCAAAGCCACAGACACAATGTGCTGGACTCTGCTAAGAATGCTAGTTTCCTTTCCAGCTGCTGCAACACACACACACACACACACACACACACACACACACACACACACACACCTTAGCTACCACTGGAATTGTCATTTGCTTTGTATGCTCTGTGAGAGCCACAGCCCTATGCTATTATTGGCGATGTCCACTTCCCTGCAGGATATCAAAAGAGCCCTCCAAAGTTTCTTTGTATGCGCAGTTCCATGTGAGCATGGTTTGACGTGAACATTATTTTTCTGGTGAAATGCCTCGTCCACAAAGGCAACCCAATTTTTATCTAATAGTTTTCCAGTGAAAAAAGGTCTAGGGGGCAATAATCCAAAAAGTAACGACCCTTATTTTACCCGTGCTGAGAGAAAGAGAATTGTGCCTGTGGTACCCTCAAATCTGAAATAATATTCACAAATATGATGGGATTTAACATATCAAGAATCTCAGGGTAGGAATTAAGATTCCATTGCTATTTCCATCAGCCAGAATTCAAACTCTTATCTTTCCCTGAACTGTTGTTATCTATTATGGTGGAATTCAGTCAGCCTCTGAGGCATAGCATAACCCTGTACCATGACCATTCAGCATTTCTTACCTGGCCTTCACCAGGACAATGATCTAACAGGCATAAGGTGGTGCTCTACACTATGCTAAAACGTTCACCATCCATGATAATGCCAGCAATGCAGCTCTGTCACTGTGATCAGCTGAAATACATCCCATGTGCCCCACCCCCATCCATATCCCCTGTCATACCTAAGGGTTATCAATACTGCCAGCATATAAATGGGTAAGGGCATATGTATGCATGTTCTAAGATCCATATTACTACTTCATATTACATGTCAGACATTATAGATATGCATGTGTGTATCTCTAGAGGGAGAAAAGGGAAATGCAGGACATGGAGCTAGTGTTGGCTGAGTGTTCATTCTATGCAAGCCAGAGACAGAGCTTCACAGATGAGGTGTGGACACAGACTCAACTCAACTGCTTACAGACATAAAATGCTGGGCCCCAGTCCTTTACTTTTGGGGCCTCCTGTAGCTAGGATAGAGGACTGAAAGGTGGACTCTATGATGCCATTAGCAACTCCTCTACCTTTCTGACGTGCACCATCCAAGCCAATGGAACCTGGGCTCTGGTTCTGTGTCCATCTCAGGCTTCCTTTCTGGTACCAGAACTTTCCTTTCCTCCCCAGGATCCTGCATCTTCTTTTCTTTTCTGATTTTTAAATTTGTTGTCTCATTTTTTATTAACTCTTTGAGATCATATAATGTATTTTGATCATATTTACCTTCCTTCCCCCAACTTTACCCAGATCCACTCAGATACACCCAACAGTGTGCCTTTTTTATGATCCATCTAGTCCAGCTTGTGCTGCCCATATTCTCTTGACCCACGGGGTCTTTTGCTAGAGTATGGTCAGTCTAGCAGGGGCCACATCCTTAAAGAAAACAGACTTCCCCACTCTGTGAAGCTATCAGTTGCCAATAGCGCCTCAGCTAGGGGTGAGACTTCATGCCCACCTCCCTTCTCCATTCTGTGTTTCACACTCATGGATTACCTGAAAAGCAGCAGACAAGAATAGGAGATGGGCACTGGCTCGATGATATACCAAGGGCACATTATTTCAAGTCATTTCTTCATTTCATTATTTATGCATACCTCACTTCATTCAACTCTCTCATTTTTAAAGTCAAGTACATTTTCCAAATCTTTCTTATTATGGGACCTGTGTCTACCCATACCTCTACCTGTAGGACACAGGACTACATCATTTCCAGAAAAGACAATGAGGAGAGGAACTGCAATGTCAAGGAAGTTGTGATAGATGATGTCCTAGCTCCAGCAGTCAAACTGACACACCCAGAATCTTTGGGAAGAGGAAGTCTCAGGTGAGGAATTGCCTCCATCGATTGGCCTGTGGCAATGTCTGTGTCTGTGAGGCATTTACTTTGTTGCTAATTTGTGTATGATGGCCCAGGCCACTGCAGCTGGTGCCAACAACAGGCATGTGAGCCTGGGTTATGTAAAAGAGTAGACTGAGAAAGCCTTGGAAGCCAAGCCAGTAAGTAGCATTCCTCTACCATCTCTGCTTGAGTTCCTGCCCTGACTTCCCTTAGAGATGATGGGCTATGACAGGGCCATGTAAGCGACATAAATCTTTTATTCCACCAAGCTACTTTTGGTCATGGAGTTTATTATAGCAACAGAAATCAAACCAGAAGAGGGGAGAAGCCACAGAAAATGCATGTCGTAGTGGGAAAAGTGCTTGCCATGCAAAGGTAAGGACTCAGCTTTGGAACCCCAGGAGCCATATAAAGCCAGATGCAGTACAGTATATCTGTAATCCCAGCACTCCTACAGCAAAATGGGAGCCAGACACAAGGTAACTCCCAGAAGCTTGAGGGTCAGCTAGCCTAGTATTCACAGTAGTAAACAGGAGACTCTGTCTCAAATAAGATAGTAGGCGAGGACCATCACCTGAGGTTGTCCTCTGACTTCCACACACATAATGCCATGGCACACATGTGCATATATACACATAAAAGATTACACACTAGTAGAAAAATGAAGATATTACCCAGTCCAAAGGTCCAAGAAACATAGTCAAGATATTTGGAAGCTAATCAAGGAGACAGACTGTCTTCCTGAGCACCTGCCCTGCAAAGTCAATGTAAAATACAATTAACATAACAGGCTTTGAACACCACTCACTGTTGCAAGCCCATTGCATAATAAGCACACACCGAGCTTTTGTTGGATGAATGGCACCAGAAGGAAGAACCAAGTGACAAAGACCTTTATTGCAGGTGGAGAGGAATCAGGTGCAATGTGGCAGCCCTGTCCCTTCAGGGAGACCTGCTGAACAATACCTCAAAGGTTCCACCTCAAGAGAACAGGCTAATGTGAGTGGTTCAGAGTGTAGCAGTCAAAATATGGGCATTCCAGTGATGCCAACAGACCTTGAATCTACATATGTTAATGTTTTGTCCTGTTGGAATTTTAAGAAGGAACTTTAAAGGTCTCTGAGAACCATCTGGCAATAGTAAGCACCGATCTTCTGTCCTCCTCTCCCAAAATCTACCATGGTCCACAGGCAGACCCTGGCATGCTATGGCTTAGGAACAAATCCCTTTGAAAACCCTGGGCAGGTGGCACATAATGCCATCCAAAGAAATCATCCCACATGTGTGCAATACAAAAGCCAACCTTCTAGAACCTCTGGGGGAACAAAGTACCTCAAATCAGTAGGACTTAAATATCTATATATCATAAAGATAAAAATTTAAGTTTTTGTATCTGTATTCCTTACAGATTTATCCAAACTCTGGCATTTTAAAATCATTTATCTTTCTTATTTTACTACAGACTTCTAACTTTGAATTAAGTTAGCTATGGCAACCCAATCCTTTTTTATTAATAAAAAAAGTACCTGAATCCAAGTAACAAAAATTCATAGATTGTTTTGATGTTAAGAAAAAGGCTTCAGGAAATGTGCCTGCATTTTGAGGTCCTGATGTAGGATGTCCTTCTGTAGGCTGAGTATATGTATTCCTTTTATTGGTTGATGAATACTGTTTCAGCCAATGGGCAGGCAAAGTATACCTAGGTGGGAATTGTAAACAAAGATAAAGAGAGAAGGAAGGTGAGGTTAAAGGAGACACCATTAGCTGCTGAAGGAGTAACATGCCAGAACATCACCAGTGAGCCACAGCCTCGTGGCAATAGATAGATTAATAGAAGTATGTTAATTTACTGAGCTAGTCAGTATATGCCTAAGCCATTGGCCAAACAACTGTATTATATTAGCCTCTGAGTGATTATTTAATAAGTGGCTATGGGGACCCGGTGGGCAGAAAGAAAACTGGTCCAGTGGGGCTGAAAAGATGGAGAAAAGTCTCCCTTCTACCGAGTCCCTCTATGGTTAGCAGATGATACAGGGGAAATGAGGTTCCCCCTGGGGTTCTTGGTCTCATTAATAAAGGAATTTAAGAATAGACTCCAACAGAGGCTCAGGACAACTTCATTAGGGTTTAAAAAGAGGGAAAACTCCATGGCAGACAAGCTACAAATAAACCTTCTACTCTAAGGAAAAGCATGAAGGAGAGAAGGAAAAATATCATGCCATTTACACTGGCATGAATAGAGGTTAGACACATGATGGACAAGCAGACACATGGTGGAGAGGGGGCTTTAGAAAAAGAATAACAAAGTCAAAAATGGTGGGAAAGCATGCTCAGAACAGATAGAGGAAGAAGGAAAGGAAAACCACACTTTTCTGAATAATGCGAAAAATCAGGCAGACTTATGAAACAGCATAGCTGCAGTCCCATAAGCCACTGCACTTAGGACAGGAATTTGAGGAAGGAAAAGCACAATATCTCATTGAAGGGTTGATTATTCTGCCCATCGCTTTAGCATGGCTTAAGATGAACCCGCCTTCCAAGAGGTGGTCCTTAGCTAAGTGACTGACCATAGGATCAGTCTGTAATGTTAGGTCTTCAGCAAGTGAAGATTTTTTTTTCTACTCTAACAAGACCTCTAGAAATTATCAATTCCTATACTAACATCTTTTTACTGTACCTGAAACACTCAACTCTAGCAGCAGCTACCCTTGAGAAACAAACCAAATCATTAAAATGGCCACTAAACACAAACAGAACCTCTAAACCATGGTTCAAAACAGAGTTAGTTAAAGAAAGATGGGTACCAATGGTTCAGATCCCATTCATTCATCCATGCCATCAAAACTTTCTCATGGCTGTGATGGCTTCATGCCAGAGCATCCCGGGCCTGATCTTGAGAAGAATGAGTGACCTCCCTGTTTCAACATTTCCATGATGAGAGGACAGACAGTTTCCACCATGATCAGGGTTGCTGACAATTGTCTCAAGGACACTGATACCACAGTGAAAGCCAATTCTATAGTCACACCAACAGTCAGCAGAGCCCTGCCTCACCCATGCTCTCTCTCTCTCTCTCTGAAGGCATTCCAATAACCACATTCCATAACCACAGACAGCAATGTATAGGGCATGGAGGCCAGAAAGTCTGCCAGCAATCAAGAGCTGCCCCCCCTAAAACTCCAGCCTTCCATGCCCCCTAGAACAATCTGTTACAATTACTGGACTCTTCTGCAAAATCTGGAAGGCTAAGCCAGTCAACTGGGGTCACTCATGACTGACAAAGAGCAGCAAATGCTTTAGTGTGGGAAGGGAAGTACTGAGTTGCATCAGGGTCTCTTGTTGAAGTGTACGTTTTCCTTCACTCTCACAATTTAATATCTCTATTTAATGACAAAATGAATTATCTTCCAAAATAGCAAATGTTCACTACCTTACTAAATAATAAAATACATTTTCCAAGCACACAAACTGATCACTTTACTCTTACACCAGAACTGATGTGATTTTACATGTCATGAATTATTCATGTTACTCAATTTAATTCAATTATTTTTACTGAATTCATATCTAATCCATAAAAAAATGTTTAATTCAACCACCCCCAAAATCACGTCTGTATCCTTGAATAATAGATTTCTTGCAAAATTTCAAGGAAGATAAGTGGCTATCTGGTTGGAAATGGCAAGACAGATCACAATCACAATGATGAAAATAATTTTAACTATTTAGCTATACCTCCAGTTCTATTTACCGACTGATGTCTCATGGAAGCTAGCCTATTTAATATCAAACTAGAATCAGAGCAGCAGGGAGAATGTCTCAGATCCAATTACAGCACCAAAGCTGTTTAGCTTTTTGCAGAATTCATACCTAGAGCAGACAAGCAGTCTAAATGTGGCAGCACCCCACCCAACAAAAAATTCAAGCTGGGACTTGCTGAAGAAAAAAAAAAAGAGTCCCTGAATGGCCCAGGGAAAACCATCTTTCCCCTCTCCCTAGACAGAAACCCTTTGGTGCCCACACCATCATACCAGCCTCCAAGTCCAGCCTTTTCTTAACACTCACCTCCCTGGAAATGTTGACAAATTCACTAATGATCTTCCACTTTTCTCCCCATCTGCCTGTCCATCCTAAAACCTGGCATCATTTGGGATCCCCTCAATGTCCATTAAAAGACCCTCTGGCCTCTAAGTTCTTCTACATCTTTGGCTTCCCTTTGCCTACACCACCTACACTGTAGCTATCTCCAAACATGTACCCTTCCACCTCCGAAGCCCCAGGGCTAACAGGTCATTATTTACATTGCCTTCCATGATATTCCCGTCACACCTTCTCTCTGCCAACATCACATTTCCAGTGCCTCAGCCCTACTCTGTTCCCTGATGTGCTTTCCTTTCCAGTCAAAGCATAATTTGATTACTTTCTCTCTCTTTTTTTAAAACAGGCCAGAAATTAGTTGCTTGGCTTGCTTCTTGCTTGCCTACCTGCCTGTCTGCCTGCTTGCTTGTCCGCTTGTTTTAACACAGGATCTCGTGTATCTCAGCCTGACCTCAAATTCTATGTAGCTAAAAATGACCCTGAACTTCTGAGCCTTCTGCCTGTACTTCCCAAGGGTGGGATTACAGATATGCACTACTGCACCCAGTTGATAGGATGCATTGTAGGCAAGCACTCTACCAAGCTACATGCCCATCCCGAGACATCTTTTATGTTTTTAAATCCATCGTGCCATGTCTGCTCCCTACCCCTGGGCTCCCACTGAGTGGACTGCTCTGGGCAGAACAGGCTGCATCTTCCACTGAGCCCTGGTCTCTTTCCTTTTGGCTTCCTCCTTTGATCATTTTTCTCTACCAGCTTCAGGAAGCTGTCTCGACTTTTAGGGGACTTGACTTGTGTGCTTGACAGATACTTTAATTTAATTAATTAATTTATTTAGGTAAGAGTTGTGCCTGCATAACTTGTTTGTTAACGGCACCTGCTGCATGCTGGGTAATGCCATTAGCTCTTTAGCTCTTTCAGTGTTACTATGGTAACACATGGAGTTTTCTTTTTAGAATAGTGTCATTCCTATGATGTTCACAGTCCCACCTTTCTGGTAAATTCATGTCTTCAGTGACCAAAGGCAGAACTCTATATTTCTACAGAAATTGAGAGTTGGAGTTAGAATGCAGATATCCAAAAGTGGTTTAAGAACATGGTGTTGGAGTAAAATATCCTCCACAGACTTATATTTTGAAACCTGCCACCACCACCCCCCAGCTGATGGTAGTATTTGAGAGACTGTGGAACCTTTCAGAAGGGGTTCTGGGGAAGGGTGAGCTTTGAGATTTATCACCAGCCTTATTTCCAGTCCCGTCTCTACTTCTTGATCCATAGAAATGTAGGCAAGCAGGTCCACAATCTCCCAACACAATGGAGCCTCCATGCCTTCTTGTTTAGTGGACTGTGCCTCCTCAAACTGTAAATCAAAGCAAATCTTCACTCCCTCATGCTGCAACCACATCCAGGCCACCTAGTCCCTGGACCGTTCTGAGCACCTGTCTCTCCTTCTACCCCAACCTATGGAGCACAGCTTGAAGACTCAGCAGCTATGGGTTGGTGCAATGACAAGCATGGACTCCAGCCTTGGGTAGTCAGTGCTCCATAGCATCCTTCTTCAGGCTCAAAACAGCCCCTTTCCACCTCCTCTTTCTCAAACCTTTATGTGCCTCAGAAATCCATACCATCATCTCACTCCAACCTTGCAGAAAAAGCTAGGAACCACCCACCATCACTAGATTCACTCATGCCAAGAGCCTCATGGCACCCATATTATCACAGTGCCATTTTTAAATTGTTAGTTTTCACTGAGTCATTCTAAAACTCTGAGCATGGCTTGAATGCAAGCAAAGGTCTCTCTCTCTCTCTCTCTCTCTCTCTCTCTCTCTCT
The DNA here is from genome assembly GCA_030556225.1 of Cricetiscus sungorus. NCBI lineage: Eukaryota > Metazoa > Chordata > Mammalia > Rodentia > Cricetidae > Cricetiscus > Cricetiscus sungorus. Next base: position 10,779,699 of record JANBXA010000741.1, read on the forward strand.
CTCTCTCTGTCTCGTGTGTGTGTGTGTGTGTGTGTGTGTGTGTGTGTGTGTGTGTGTGTGTGGTACTTATTGGTATATTGCTAAATGCTTCTAATCCATCAGCCTCTTTTAATTAACAAAGTAAGCACTCAGCTCAACAATGAGAACCCCATAGCATTTATATCTGGCTCTAGTAATTGTGCCCTTCAGTAGAGGAATTCTTCCATGGCCAGACTCAGGCAAGAGAATTGGGGAAGTCAATTCCCAACTAATCCATTCTCCTAACAGTGTCTCCCATTGGCCAACACAACAGAGGTAGAGCCTGAAAGCCCTATGTTGTATGTGTAGCTCATCCAGGCACAGATGGTACAGAGAGGATCTGGAAAATCCAATGAACAGTGACTTTCAGAAGAATTGATTAAGAACAACCAAAACCGATCCTTAGCAATGCTGAGGGCTCTACGGGACTTGAAAACAATGAATCTATAGTCTGTGGCCACACTTCCATTCTCATAACTGCACTCTCCTACTGCCTCTTCTAGCCTATGAGTAGTGAAACTGATACCAGCTCCTGTAAGCTCTGCTGGCCCCCATTGTGGACCCTGGCCACGCCTTTGTAGGTAGTTCCTTTCCTGAACTGTAGCTGCTATTTACTCTGAGAGCACATCTTCTACAATTCCCAACCTTCCAGGAGCTTAGGATACTCTGCGGTGGGGGGGGGGGGGACTCCAAAGTTCATTGTCCCCAATATTCTATTCAAGTTACAATTCTAAAACATAGCCCTTCGGTCACTTTGCCTCGTCTGCACATGGGCTTGCCTTCACTGACCATCTGGAATTTTCCAAGAATCGAACACTCAACACTTTTTTTTTTAATCTGCCACAACATCCCTGAACAGTTTTTTCTCCAAGGCGAGGGCTGAATGTGAATCATCTTGAGGACCCACATGCTGATCAGAGAACCAAACACATACACAGACACCTTACCCAAATTGTTCCTCTATGTAAGAGGCACCCACTCTTGAGGCATTCAACCCACACCACCAGTACAGAATGAATGCAATGGGTCTTCCTCCAGATGCTAAGGAATGTGACCAACAAAAATAACAAATGACAGGCCCTGCTGGGTCCTGTCATCTTGTTCAACAAGATTCTTTTCTTTCCAAAAAGGGCTGTTCACATTTTATTATAAAGATTTGCATTTATAGACAAATTATATATCACTATTAGAATTTTCCAGAAATAATAACCCCAGATAATGGGTCTCCATGGAGCTAATAGCCTCAGTTCTCCCAGTGATCTTAAAGGGTGCTTATGCAAATATAACTTTGCATTATAAGGAGGCAGAATTATAGTCTATATAGATGTCCAAGAGGCTAAAAAGGTAGCTTCCAGATCCCCCATGTTCATAAGAGGCTCCCAAAGTCCTGGAAGCAGAGATATTTCCTCTATAGTCTCCAAAACACTGCTTTAAGCATGGCTATAAACTACCAAAGTCAGAACAAAAGTTTCAAATTGAGGACTGTGTCAAAGATGATGTATTGGAATAGAAGAGGAAACAGTGGGAAATGAGAACATCAAGATGGCTACTGCTTGGCTGTGGAAAACTTCAGAGACTACACTCAAGCATTTATTTGGACTTTGTTATAATGGTAATGGGAACTCACAGAAGTCTCCTGAGAGGAGATATAGCTAGACCCACAGTACTCCCTCAATGAACTCATAAATCGCAAGTAGGCATGACCTCTACTGTTATTTATATCATCCAATGGCCACTCTTCAGAGTTGTTGTCCTCTTACATATACTCATGGTCATGGCACACAACTAACACTCAGCTGAAGGCTGTTGAATAAATGGCGAAGAGCCTTTATTGTGTAGTCTTTTCTATAATGAGGATGCACAACCACAACTGAATATCCCCACCAAGGCTATCCAGGCAATGAATGCAGACTCACAAACTTCAGTGTATGTCAAAGATCCCTAGACTCTGCCCTGCATCCCTGACAGCCTGAGGGGACAGGGAAGCAGAAATAAAACAGGGGGACTCTCCCTAAAACTTAAACTTTTGACTCAGCACCTGCACCTGCATCTTTCTTGATGGAGGAAATTAAGCATCTCTTCGGAGTGATGAAGGATTTGTTTGTATTTATACTCTGCTCTGGTCAAGATGACATATCATATTTGTGTGGCTGCAAACAGGAGCAGGAACCTAGGATCTTTCACTGTTGAGGTAATCAGAGATTCTTTCGTAAAAATGAGGGTAAATAAATTTAGGTTTACTCTGATGGTTTCCTAACTGGCTCATCAGAGCAAATAGCCCAAGATATGAAAAGTTTAAACATTTTAAGGGTAGCAAGAAACTCTCATAGCTATGGCAACAAATAACTTGGAATATATTTGCTTGTTCTTAAAGATACCAACATCAGTATCCTTGAATTGCTGTTTGTCTGGAAGCATAAGATGCTGTATTTGATGAGTGGCAGACACAATCCGGGTAGCTAAGGTCCCTTCTGACACCCAGAGTGCAGATCCTAGAGCCAGAACCCACATGCTCACAACTCTTCTAACTAAACACATCATGCTGACCTCTGCTGGGCCAGGAGCCCTGTAGACCCAGCTAGGGAAAGGTATAGATTTTTCAGGTTAACTTTGCTGCCCCTTCTAAAGATGCTTCTATGTGGGTCAGTTTCCCATTACTGTGACACACTACTTAACACAAGCAACCTATGGGTGGGGGATGTTTTACCCACAGTTTCTGAGGTTTAGGTCCTTCATCCTCAGCTCCACTGAGTCTGGTGAGGCAAGGATGTGCTGGAAGACTGTGTGGCAGGGGCTGCTTGCCTCTGGACAGCTAGGAAGCAGTGAGAATGCCTGTGTTCTGAGCTTGCGCATTTCATTTATTCCATGATGGCCCCCAGCCAACGGGCTGTGTGCCCACATTCAGGATAGTTCTTTTCATTTAGTTAACTCTCTCTGGAATCACTCTCAGACACACCCAGACATGCGCTTTACTAATCTAGCTGCTTCTTGTCCCACTCAAAATACAACCAGCACAAACCATCATGCTTCTCCCTCCGGGGAATGCTTGTCCTTTCCCTAGGCCTGGGGAGGCCTTTCTTCCAGTCTCTCTCCAGACTGCCCCTTCTTGTTCCATCTTCTGCCATGGGCTTCAGCTCCCAACAAAACAGGGCTGCTTCTTTAGGAGAAAGGCTGCGGCTCTGTTTAGGAGGTGTTTAAAGAAAGGACACTTGGAAATCTAAGACAGAGAGAATCAGTCTCTAAGTGGCACTTCAGGGAAGATTCACACAGAGACAGTTTGGGCAGAGACCAGAACGGTCTACACTCCTCAGGCTGCACAAGATAACATGCCACCTTTCTCTCTGCATGTCACCCATAATAAAGCAATAGTTAATTACACTGTGGCCTAGGGAAGCCCATGGAGCTGGACTGTATCATGCAGGATGGGTTGTGCACAGAAGAGTTGGTTTTCAAATACATGAAAAGCTATCCCATGTTAGAATTAGTATTTGGGCTGAACAACCCTTGAAGGTTAAAAAAAAAAAAAAAGTGGGATGCAAATAGGAAAAGAAACAGAAGGGAAGATCACTGTGGTGATATATTATTTATGATTGTTTAAAGCTTTCCTGAAGATCAGTAAAGCAAACAGTTGGCCACTAGCTCTTACCAAAGGGGTGATCCTCAAATCTGCTCACAACTACACTGCTCCTCAGATTCGCTCAGACGGCTATGGTCGCCTCAATGTGACTAGAGACTTCAATGTCTTCCTATTCTCAATGTGGTTGGAGAATGAATGCTAGCTCTGAGACCCTATTCCTGTCTTAAATACCCCTCATTAAATACCTCACATTAAAGGTGTGTGATCCCAAGTGCTGAGAGCAAAGGCATGAGCTCTGTTACTCTTGTGTAGGACATGGTGGCCTTAACTAACAGAGATCCATCTACTTCTTAATCCTGAGTCCTGGGATTAAAGGTGTGTACCACCACTGCCTGATCTCTATAACTCATGGCTGACTTTGCTTTCTGAATCCTCAGGCAAGCTTTAATGAATCATAAATAATATATCACCACAGACCACAGCATCACAGCTCAGGAAACAGCTTGCTGGAGATAGTCCAGGCCAGGTGCTGGAGAGAGAAAGGCATCTCTGCTTAAAGACTGAGGAAGGCACTTGACAAAGGTGCTGCCAAACAGATGGAAGGACCAGAGGAGTGACTCGCCTGGTAAAAATACAGAAGCCATGCTCCATCCGGAGAGTATGAAAAAGCCCAGGGCACATTTCCAGAGGTTCTTCCAGAGGTGCTCAACATGCCACGCTGGTGAGAAGTGGGCTTATGTGTATGGCTCCTCTATACAAATCCTAACCTTTCAGCAGTGAGGCTAGCATGGTTGACTGTCTTTTGGCTCCAGACACCCTCCCCATGGGAATCCTGCCAGCTAATAAGCTAGGAGAGACTACAGGAAGAGCCCCAGGCCCACAGAATCTACAGCCTGAAAAGAAATCATCCAGAGGTAATTAAAAACAGAGACAGGGAAACCTGTCTGCTATAATCATGTGCATGTGTGTGCATATGCATTATATGTGTAAAGGCAAGCACACATATGCTAGTGTGCATGCTGACGTTAGAGGACCACCTCAGGTGTCAGTCCTGACCTGGTTTGGGAAAGTCTCTTTTCATTGTTCTTCTGCTGTCCATGCAATTCAGCTGCCACAGCTCCCAGACATATCCATGTCTCCATCTGGTCTCTCCGTAGCAGCCCTGTGATTGTAGAAGACTAAACGATGCTTCATGTTGGTTCTGGAGATTGAAACTCTGACCTATCTCTCTCCCCTGTGTCTCTTATAATCAGATTGAAAATTGAATTAGGATAGGCCAAGCCTTGCTTTGTTTCAAACCCATCCTCAAACAGCATATTCGTGAAATAATGTGGAAAGACAAAGGACCAGCGTATGAGCCTCAGTCAAGATAATATGGTACCACTGGCCAGTTCAGGTATATCTGTGGGATGTATGGATGTATGTGTGTTGTAGTCAGCTGCCTGCCTGAGAGCCTCAGAATGAAAATCCCAGGATCTTGAGAAAGAGCATCATTCACCCCACTAAGGAAGAACATGGTCCCCTTGCCCTAATGTCCTCGTTAGTTTTCTATTGCAGTGATGAACACGATGACCAAAAACAAGTTGTGGAAGAAAGGGTTTATTTGTCCTACACTTGCACGCCATAGCCTATCACTGAAGGAAGTCAGGACAGGAACTCAGGCAGGGCTGGAACCTGAAGGCAGGAGCTGGTTCAGGGACCATATAGGAGCACTGCTCACTGGCTTGATCCTCATGGATTACTAGACCTGCTTACAGAACACAGGTTCACCAGCCTGGGCCCTCCTCCACTGATCGCTAATTAAGAAAATGGCCTATAGTCCGATCTTACAGAGCATTTTTTTCAACTGAGGTTCCCTCCATTCAGATGACTCTAGCTTGTGCCAAGTTGATATAACACTAGCCAACACACCTAACTCTGTAGATGTCAAAGCTGGACTTGATTCCAGCTTACCAACTTTTCACTTGCTCCTGTTGCTACAGAACTCTTCCTTCACCAGTCATATAATATAGTTTCAGATGCCTAAGTTTGGGTGTCAATGCCGTGCCTGCCTTAAGAAACAAAGCAGCTGGGTGGTGGTGGTGCACGCCTTTAACCCCAGCTCTTGTGAGGCAGAGGCAAGTGGAGCTCTGTGAGTTCAAGGATGGCCTGGTCTACAGAGAAAGGTCCAGGACAGCCAGGACTACACAGAGAAACCCTGCCTCAAAAAAGGGAGGAGGAGGAGGAGGAGGAGGAGGAGGAGGAGGAGGAGGAGGAGGAGGAGGAGGAGGAAACAGAAAGAAACAAAGAAAGGAACAAAGAAAAAAAGAAACAAAGACAGCATGTTCTTAGCATGCAATGCTCTGAATATTGTTTAAGTCTCTCTGAGATTAAGCATAGGAAGGGAAAGCGTTAACACTGGCTTGGCCTCCGATATCCAATAGGGTTCCTCTGCCAAAGTACTTACTTTAAAGGCAGTCACTACATTCACTTCGTCTCCTGGCCTTAATTTAGGTTCTGCTCTGCTCAACAATTTCAATGCCAAGAGGAAGAGACTGAGTGAGAAAGGGGACGCACTGGTCTGAACCTGGAGAGTTGATCTAATTGAACTGAAAAAAATGAAAACCCTCCTCCATCTGCTCGGCACACCTGCTGATGGAGCACAACCACAGGTAGGGAGGAAATCCATCAGAGACCAGTTATAAATAGACTTTTATTTCATCTGTTAAGAGCTTGGCAGCCGAGGTGGGAGGGCTGCCTACGCGCTGGCAGCCAGGAAAAAGCACTGTGCTGCTTTTATGCTTCAGTGGAAGGATTGGAGAGAAAGAGAGAAAAAAAAAAAACCAATGAAAACTAAAGTGGAATAAAACAAAACGAGGCAAAAGCCCCAGAAGCTGATGTGACCACAAGCACCATGCAGTTTGAGAACATCAGACATTGCTGGCGAAGTGTGAGGTGACCTGAAGACTGCTCATTCCCCTCCCTCCTAGGAACTGAGTGGAGACAGACGGGTTCACCCATCACTTTCAGAACAAGGCTGACATGTGACAACCATCTTTTGGTTATTTATAAGATGAATCATGAAAAAAGAACATGGCTCTGGGTTTGGTTTTCACACTGCCCTACCTCCAGCTGATGTACTATTAGCATTTGATGGCTGATGCTAGAGAGAGGGTCGTCTTTCCTCAGGGATGTGCGTGGCACCTGGTAGGCTGCCCATGCTCCAGTGGATGGCTCTATACCCATGCACATGCCAACAGCACTAATTAGACTCAGTAAGATTTATGGGGGGAGGGGAGGCAGAGAACATGAAGTTGGGAGGGAGATATGAGTGAAGGGTCTATGAGGAACTGGATCAAAACACACTGTATACATGTATAAAGTTGTGATGGATGGTTAATTTTGGTCAGATTATGTATGCAACTAAAGTGTAAGCCAGGAGTGGGAAAATCCATCCATGAAGAAGAAATGGGTATGTCAGAGGACCATTCTGGACAGAGACGTTTGGGTTCCTCCTCCCAGGTAAGTGAGAAGCAGTTGCTCTTCACATCCCGTGGCCTCTGGAATGGGCCTCACAGCCAGGTCAGCAAAGGGCAGTTAAAATGGGGGAACCAGCTGCAAGGGACACATGAAAGGGTCCACCGGAAACAATGCTGTCCAAGGGAGCCTGATTTGAATCAAGAGACTTGGGGGCAAAATGTCAGCACTTCTGTTTCTAAATAAAGCCCTGGAGAAAGAGGTGAGGGAGAAAGGGGGGTTATATTTATCTCACTTGTAGAAGTGTAGGTTCTGAGAAACCTCCCTCATCCCCAAGAACATTAAGGGTATCATCAAGAAGATAATGACCCGCTATTCAGTCGCCACCAAGGACAACAAGAGAAATGGGATTGACTGTGCCAAGGGAGAAGTAGGTTAAATGGAAGAGCTTCCTGGCAGCAAAGGTTATTAAACACGGGGAAGGGAAAGCAGTGGAGATTAGGGGTGCTCCCTGGAGGTCCTTTCAAAAGGCAGAATAGCTTTGTCAACTACCTGGGGTCACTTAGGTGCAGTTCTGACAGCTCCTCTGGTCTTGATCTGGGAGCTAACTCATCCCTTGGCCCAGCCAAGGGACAGCTACTGTCATTTTTCTGTAATGAGCTCTCAGAAGGAGAATAAGCATTAAGAAAATGGCACAAAAAAAAAAAAAAAAAAAAAAAAAACCTCTTGGAGCTAAAACTCGCCTTTCTTTATTTAAAGAGTACACTGGATTTTTGTTTTCTTTCTTTTTCTCCTCCTCCTCTATATATTTTCAGAAACATCCAAGCTGCATCCTCACAGATCTGTTCTTCTACAGCATTAACAGGAACATGGAGGGGGGAAGGGGCCGAGATGGCATGAGCGTGTGGGGGTGTTTTGAGCTGAGGGTGCAGCCATGTCCTACTGTGTGCCTCTATGTCAAGCGCTGCTCATCTCAGGAAGCTGGGGCTCGACTGGAGAGTCTCACTCACCAAGCCACAAAGAGTCCAATCCAATGACCTCTTCCCTATACAATTCTAAAGCAGTGTATGTTTTTAATTGGGTATGCTTATGTGTGCTGTGTATATGTGGAAGTAGTCATGGAGGCCAGAGAGAGTATTGGCCCCCAGAAGTAATGTGGGTGCTAGGAACCCAACTCAGATCTTCCAAAAAGGCAGAACCTGTTTTTAATTGCTGAGCCATCTCTCCGGCCTCCTTTTTTTTTTTTTTTTTTTAGCTGTTTGTGTGTGTGTGTGTGTGTGTGTGTGTGTGTGTGTGTGTGTGTGCGCGCGTGTGTGCCTGTGTGTGAGTGTGTGCCTGTGTGTGAGCACGTAATGAAACACTGAGGACAGAGCTACAGAAAAATGAAAGCTAGAAAGATGGCTCAGTGGTATGTAAACATATTCACATACATACACAGAGAGAGATATATTTGTGTATGCACACACATACATACATACATGTATGTGCATATATATGTAAATATTCAATATGATCTCATACTCTCTAAGTCCATATTCTCTCTATTGTCGCTTTCTGTAAGGAGAAATACAAGCCAGAGAGTGAGCACATCTACAACCCAAACCCTTCTTCCTCAGCTATCACAACAGCAGCGGCATACCAGGCTATGTCTACCTATCTGTCGTCCTTCTCCACTCCAGTCAGAGTTCAGTGAGGCTGGGCCGTGTGTGCTGTCTAGTCATTTAACCCTGAGGGACTCAGATAGGATGGCTCAGGTTGGTTTGGATGGACGGATGGATGACCTAGGATTTAGCAAAGGATACATGCTCCCTGTTGGAGGAGGTACAAGAAGAGGAAGGTAGAAGAAAGGTGAGAAGAGGAGGAGAGGGACGGAGGAAGCAGTAAAAGTAGAAGCAGGAGTAGCAGCATCTTGGGCTAGGGAGACTGCTCAGTTGGGGTAAAGTGCTTACCTTGTAAGCATGAGAGCCTAAGTTTGATCTAGAACCAACTTAAAGAAGGAGGAAAAAATAAAATTAAAAAAAAAAAAAAACAGGTCAGGTAGGGTGGTGGGCATTTATACTCTCAGAGCAGAGGAGACAGAGATCGGTGGATTTCTTTGGTTCACTGGCCAGCCAGACTAGCCTACTTTGTGATTTTCAGGACAATAAAAGACTATCTATCTAACCCAAAGCATGTACAGTGCCTGAGGAAAGACACCCAAGAAAATCCATAGGCCTCCATACACACATGCACACACTTTCATGCGCGCGCGCACACACACACACACTCACATAGCATGTGCATGCACATAGCACCACATATTATTGTCCTATTGAGCCCCTTACAGAACAATGGTTAAAAGACAGCAAGAAAATGGAGTTGGAGTACTAACCGTGTCACTGAAAAGGTTGCACTTCTCTGAGCTACAATTTTCTTACCTATGGGTGGGTGTATCTGTCTATCTTTCTGTCTGTAGCTTAGATAACATGAGAAAGGCAGAGTCTACAACTGCATGTAGCATTATTTTAGCATACTCTTTATGAAGACTTACACTGGGACACAAAAGAGAGATGTACACAGATGCTAACATGGGGGTAAGAATTCAGCAAGTACAGGGAGGGAAGGGAGGACACCCAAGACTTAGGGAGAAGAAGACCTTTCCCAGGTCCCCCCCCCCTTCCTGTCTACAGCTCACTCACAGAATTGAGTAGGGATCAAGTTCAAAAGTGTCAAAATGCACCAAGGGGACCCAGGCTCTACCTTTAGGGAGGGCAATCCTGCCAGATCCTGTCTGGAAGACTGGCCCAGAAAGCTTAGGTTGGCAAGCCCTGGCTCCCACCAGTTATTAAATCCCACTCAGAACTTTATTGATGACTGCAGCTAACTGTCTTGTCTCTAAGATCCCTACTCAATGATAAAGAAAGTTCCTGTTAAAACTTTATGAAGTTTTTAAAAAGCTTCAAAAATAGATTTCTGCAGTAATCTGCAAGTGAACAGAGGGGCAGTGCCCAGTGCTACACGTCCACCGCCCCGCCCCTTCTAGTCTGTGTCCTCCCTGTGTTCTTTTGTTTTGCAAAGTGATTTGGGAGATTAAGAGGGTTTTGTTTGGGTGGGAGGGCAGCACCCTGGGTGAGTAAGTGCTACTTGATTGCGCAACAAAAGACAAGCCAGAGCTGCAGCCACAACTCAGCCCCACCGGCTCCAACAGTTTGCTCTTCTCAATTAATTTATTTTGTTAGAAGAACCGAGAGGGGAAGGGAAAAGCACCCTCAGCACTGAGTACACTCACTATGCAGAAACGGTCCAGATCAAATCAAAAGAATATTTCTTCTAAGGGCAGGAAGCTCCAGTTTGGTGAGCTGCAAGTGGGCTGGAAAGCGCCTGAACCGCTGGTGCTTTCTAAGAGTCTCAGCAAACAAAACTTCACAAGAGCAGTAGGCTCTATGATTGGCTCCTGGGAAGCAGGAATCTGCCCAATATGTCAACAATCTGTCTCTAAGTGGAAAATTCGAAACTTTGGTTAGTTAGTCCACTTTGAGCATGCACGAGAATTGTCTCTGAAAACAATGAAGTCACTTAGGTATTTTAAACATATGTCATAGTTTATTTCAAAAGTCACCACAAAGACTATATGCTACATGCCTGTAATTCCATACTTGGGCATTAGAGGCAGGAGAATCACAAGTTCAAGACCACCCAGGTTCGAGGCTGGCCTGGACTACATGAGACCATGTCCCAAAAATAAAATATTTAAAAAAAAAAAAGTCACCACCAAGAAAAATGAAATATATAACAAAGATTGAGAAGACATTTTTAATTCATAATTCATATAATAAAAGACTCATTGCAAAGCATGCTACAAATTTATAAGGACAAAGCAGGCAAGGGAAAACCTATGTAAAGGCCATATTATTTAGAGAAAGGGAAATATAAATTACTGATATAGAAAATACTCTAACCCACTGAGCAAACAAGTACAGACAAAAGCAGCAACAAAATATACTCTGGCCACCGGATTGGCTCAAATTTAAAGTTGGACACTGGCAGGTGTGGATGAAGATGAAGCGAGCTGTTTCCTCCCCAGTACACATGTAGGATGGGGACAGCTGCCTAGAAATATAAGTCTGTGCTACAGAGGAAAGTTGATATCTTCAACAGTGAGGCCCCAAGTCCAGATCTTGCCCAAAATGACCCACATACAGGCAGGTGACATGTCAGGGAGAAGTGTGACAGCATCCTTAGCACTAGGCAAAAACCCAAATATCCATCCACCAAACAATAGATGGACTGCAATGGACCCATGCTGTCAGCATAGATAAATCTCTAAAATATCTAACCAGATTTTCAAGAGAGGAGATAGCCAGGGCATGGCACCATTTTAAAGCTAGTGTAAGCTGTAAGTGTGTAGCATAAAAGTCACATTTTATACAGCTGTGTGTGGAGCAAACACTATAAAGTATGTATCAGAAAGTTCCCAACTTCAAGGCTTTAGTTTACATCTCAAATTATTTTACTTCCTAAAAAACAAAAAATACCTGAACAAAATAAATACAGCCACTTATTCATGTGGGATAAGGGATCACCGAGCAGTCATTCTGTCTTATTCTCGTGTTTGAAAGTTTTTCCTAATTAAAAATGTTTTGAGTATTTTAAAAATATACTCACACAGTCTATTGGCATGTGCAGATGAAAAGCATCGTTATCCATCATCACATGTGCTTGGAAGAGCTAAACTAGATAATTATCATCCGTGCCTGTGTCGGGCCTATCAGCTAAATAGCTTCCAGGCACATTACTCCATTTGGTATTCTTGCCAACCCTTGGATACAGGTATTAAGACAGTCATTTTACTGACAGGAAACATCTACCATGAGAGTTTGAGGATTTTTCCCCAAGATCACTCAATAATGGACATTGCCAGGGACAGACGCCCAGAGAGATCTGAAGACCTATCACCTCAGACACACACATCATCTGTAAGGTCTGGCTCTCCACGTGAAAGAGCCTATTCAGCAAATAAAGTCCTCTGACAGTGATGATCTTATAGCGTCCAGTCAGATCCACCTATTTCCTGATGAGCCTTTCTAACACGCTGGCTGCTGCCTCTAAAATAAGCTGTAAACATCATCTCACATCTCAAGATGTGTTGGTGAGGAGGGGAACAGACAACCTGTCCAGGTAGGATTTCCCAAACACTGGGGAAGGTGGCTGAGAGGATAAAGCACTCACCACATGTGGGCTGGAGTTGGTATCCAGAGAATCCACTTAAAAGCCAGGTGGGTGTGGCAGCTTCCCTGTAATCCCAGTGTTTGCCAGGCCAAATCATTGGATTCCCCAGGGCAAGCTGGCTAGGTAGACCAGCTACATCTCCCAGCTCAGGCAGCTACATGCTGCAGTAAAGACAGTGAAAAGCGGCCAGAAAGACATCCAGCATTGACCTTAGGCCTCAACCCCATGTGTGCACACATGTGTGCACAGCCACACATTTGCATGCACACAAAACACACACACACACACACACACACACACACACACACACACACACACAATGCTCCTTAGTTAAGAACACTATGAAAACTTCCAAAGTTAGTAAAGTAGAAACTGTTATTTTAACTTTTGATGTCTTTTACTTGGTGTGCTAGTGACTGTAAGCCCACACTCTAATCCCAGGGAAGTGAGAAATAAGACAAGTCTCAGTTCCTGCTTTGAGGTACTGAGGCAGGAGACTTGTTGCTCTTAAAGGGAACCTGGAGTCAGTTCCCAGAATCCACAGGGTGGCTCAAAATCTGTAACTAGTTCCAGGACATCGTATGCCCTCTTCTGACCTCCACAGGAGCCAGACAAGCACATGGTGCACACACATACATGAAGTACAAATATTCATACATGTAAAAGAAAATCTAAAAAAATTAATGACACATACACAAAAAGAATATAACATTGCACCAACATAAGCTGAATTTAAGGACTATGTTGCTCAGGCCCTGTTCAGGTTATTATATCAACTTTAAAAGCAACTACAAAAAAAAAATAACAGTATTGGGGCTGGAGAGGTGGCTCAGTGGTTAAGAGCACTGGCTGTTCTTCCAAAGAACCCAGGGTTCAATTCCCCAGCACCCACATGGTGGCTCACAACTGTCTGTAATTCCAGTTCCAGGGGATGTGACATCCTCACACAGACATACATGCAGACAAAACACCAATGCACATAAAATAAAAATAAGTAAATCACTTAAAATATTAGAAAGTAAATGATTACATCACCTACTGGAGGCCATGCTTGACTCCACCCAGCCATGAAGCAGGCCCCTCCCACCCTGGGTTGTTCATGGGAGTTGATGAGGATCATGGACTTCTCCCTGCCTCACAGAGGTAAGACGGTGCCCACTTCCCACATGGCTCAATGTCGAATACTTGAAAAAGAAGCTGAAGCGCATAATGAAGTACCCAAAGTATCTAAGATAGAGTCAAAATCACTAGTCCTACCAAAAGCAAAATAAAATTAAAAAATCTTCCCTTACACCAGAGATGGTTAAGAAGACCAAATCCAGCCTAGCAAAATGGCATAGTAGGTAAAGGGCACTTGCTAACAAGCTTGATGAGTTCAGTTTCATACACATAACCCACAGTGTAGAAGGAGAAAACCAACTCCCACAAGAAGTCCTCAGACCTACACACACAAACAGGAACACACACACACACACACACACACACACACACACACACACACACACACACACACGCACACGCACATGCACATACGCGCACACGCACAAACACACACCCTAAAATTTAAGAATGCCAATGACCAGGTGTTTGAGGCTATCTGATACATTGAAAAACATCAGCAAAAAAATGTATAGTTAAAAATTACAAACACACAGGAAACATATGGGAAAGACAGAGCACCTCAGCAAAGAGGGGGCAAATGAACCACAGTAGCAAACTCAAGCTCACGGGATAGGTTCAATGGCAAATAGATGAATCTGTGAACCTGAAGATTCAAATAATAGAAAAAGAAAGAAAAAATAATATATTGGGTAGAGGTCTGGGGTGATGTCTCAGTGGCTAGAAGTCACACTGCTTTTGCAAAGGAACTGAGTTCAGTTCCCAGCACCCATGTTGAATGGCTTACAACCACCTGTAACTCCAGAGGGATCCAATTCCTCTGGCCTCTATAAGCACCTGCACTCATGGAAACATAGAGAAACATACACACACATATGCAATTTAAATAAATACGAGATAGTAGTGTAACAAAAGTTCTAACACTCATATCCTGGAAGTATGTGAAGAAATAATGGTTGAAAAATTACCAAATTCAGAAAAAGATGTAACCTAATATTCAAGAAAATAAATGAGCCTAGAATAGAATGAACCCAGACAAATGTAGGATAAGACACATCTTAACCAAACTCCTTGAAAGGCTAGAATTCTATACCCAGCAAATATATCCTTCAGGAAGGGCTGCACAACAGGCTGTGTTTGAACACCCAGGATTCATGTAAAAAGCTTGACAGTGATGCATCTGTAACCCAGAGCGGTGTCGGAAGGAAAAGAAACAGGTGATTTCCTAGAGTTTGCTGGACACCAACCTAATCATTCAGTGAGTTCTAGCTTCAATTAAGAGTCCAAGACTCAAAAATTAAGGAGCACAGCAATTGAGAAGACACCTAATGTCAACCTCAAGCCTCCATATGTACACATACCTACACTCACACATGCATCTACCTACACAAGCCTGAAAGAATGCTACACTACACACACACACACACACACACACACACACACACACACACACACACACACACACACACACACCATGTTCTTCAAAGGTAAAAGGGAAATCCAGATAGTCCCAGTACCAGACTGAGGAAAAAGAGGAAAGCTGCTGTCAGCAGACCCACCTCAAAGTATGGCTCCAGAAGGTTCTCCAAAAAGAAGAGGGAAGAATACTTAAGACATCACTTGATGTGACAAAAGAACTTTGACTGGAATAACCTGGGACAGCCTATTATTTCATCAGGGTGGTGGCCAGATAAATAATCCAGAGAAAAACAACACAAAATAATTAGACTTATCATTGTAGTACTTGATCTTATTCCCACACAAAGCTAGACTGGCCTCTCCAAGCTCTCAGTCCAGACCTTCTATCAAATCTCTGACAGCACTAGGAAGTTAAGCTCATGCTATGTCACTTCTGCCTTTGAGGCTCCAAACCCTGTAACTTGCTATGAGCCATAACCCTGCCTATGAATCCAGAAATTCTGCTCCAAGATATAAATCCCTAAAAACTGAAAATAAGATCTCAAAGACACTTTTGCACAGCTGAGTCCAGACAGACTCATTCACAACAGATGAAAGTTAGGAAGTCTTCATTAAGAGGAAAAATGAAGTTAGGCACAGTGAAATATTACAGTCCTCAAAAAGTAGGAAATCCTGACACCTGCTACGTTAGAGACCATGAGCCAGTCACATAGTAAAGAACATTCTGACTATACTTACACAAGGGACTAAAGAAGTCAGGCTGTCAGCAACATGAAGCAGAACAATGCAGGAAACACTAAGTCCCTCTTACTGAGTACAGAGTTCCAGTTTTGCAAGATGAAAACATTTCTGAGGTTGGATCATGGCAATGGGATCACCCAAGTGTCAATGTAGTCAGTATAGAAAAGATTGAATGATAAATTATATGTATTCATATTTCATCACAATTAAAAAATTTTTTTTTAAAAAAGTAAATTAATGTCTCCCATTTACCCAGTGTTACCCTTGCAAGAGATGCTATTATGCTAAGTGCTCTATGTACATTCCCTCATTGTTCCTCCCCACAGCCCTTGCAGGAGATATCATGAGCCTTGTTTACAGATGGAAAACTGGGTGTTCAGAACTTGAGCAGAGCCCCAAGCCTATAGGACAGAGCCAAACTCTCCAGCCAGGCTGTTGAAGCTCTGCAGGACATTTTCTCTCTGTGTGCATGATGGGGAAGACAGCTTCAAAGGAAGAGTTCCTCTGAGCATGAAGGAGTTGAACACACCTGGTTCTGGAGAGCAACTTGACCTTTTCTAATGGATGACTTGGAGTGAAGAATATATAGCTTGGAGTGAATAGTAGAGGGACATGAGTGCTGGTGATATGTGGGGAGAAAAGGACGGCGTGGATACAGAGGGGCTGAGCCTTCTGTGGTTCCAGATGCATCATCGCTGGAGTATCCAGACTCTAGAGGGTCAGACTCTGAACCATGGGCCACCCTTGAAGCAGAGAGAATGAAGGACACTGAGTGGTCAGCTAGGGTAAGGTCAGGACTCATTTTTCCTGGTGGCTTTTATTCTACATAGTCTTAAGTCGTAGCCTTGGGGGACTTTAACATAGTCATGATGAATGGAGAGCTAAACTCCATTCCCCTCTAAATTCATAACCAGCAACATACCATCAAGATTCAAAATAAGCAAATTGATTTTTTTTCTTTTTCAAGCATGAGGGGCAAAATGAGATGAGAACCAGGCTCCTTATTCCTTCTGTGGGATATATTAAGTGGCCATGGCTTGCCCATCCCTATGCTGGTCTTCCTGATGGAATTACATGAGAGCTTTTGGCTCACTATAGGGAGATAAACACTCATCAGTTAATTGTGTCCCCTCCGACACCCAGCCACAGTGGGAATTAGTCATGTGTCATTTCTCTGACCAGAGCAGGCCTTCATTAAACACCTATGGCTGAGCCTCTGGCCATCATTATCCCATCAGCCACCTCAGGGCCACTGTCACAGCCTCTTTACTCACCCCTAACACATGTGATGTCTAACTCCTCCACTTCACTTACATGGGAGAACAACCATACAGAATAAAGTTAAGTCACTAAGACCAATGCCAGGGATAGAACAAGCCAGCCCTCCTACCCCTGCATAATACACAGGAAAGACTCATTGCTCCCTTGAAGAACACCACCACCTTGCAAACATACTTTCAGAGACCATGGTGGCTTAGCCAGGCCAGAGTGGCCTCTTGGTCCTCGTCTACAGGACAACAGAAAACAAAGCAAACATAAAATGTCTGTTCTAAACATTCAGTGTTTGTTCTGAGTGAAAGCTGCATCTTTGAGAGATCAATAAACTTGCTGTAACACAGGTAGTTCTGATATGTGTTCAGTGGGCCTGACCCACTCATCTAATTCCCAGCAATGTTGGCCCCACACATGTACATTAAGAACAAAGTGTTTTGCTCATGAAAATGTGGCATCCAAAACAGTAGTGAAAGCCATACTTCTGAAACTGGGTATACTAGAATAAACCTCCATTTTATTTTTAGAACAGTGTTCTAGATTATGTATATTGCACAATAAAAGTGAACACCCTTTAAAATACTGAAATAAACCCCATAACGACATTGCTCTTTTCTGTCCAGGCCTTTTGAGCTTGCTTTTAAATCTATTCTCTTTTCCATTTGCTAATATCCTTCCTTCCCAGTTACCCAGAATAACTCCACTGGTAAAATATTAGCATACATAAGTGGATTCTCAGTAAACATTTGTTGAATAAATGAATGAATAATTATAAAATACTGGGTAAAAGCCGCCTGAGAGGTTTGCATTCAATTACAGAACAACATGCCTACACTAAAATGGAACTTAAGAATAGTCATGGTACAGTAAAATATTAACCATTTCTGTCTTAATAAAATAGAACACAATTCCAAATGTGAAACATATGTGCCTGTGGAAGGCTTCGTTTAAAGTCAGAATTAAACTACTAATGTTATTAATTATGTTGCGGAACTAGTAACAAATGCCAATGTGTTTATTGTAAAAAAGACCAAGGAAAGAAGTATATATTCAGTTGAACTGCTCATTTTGGAAAACTTTATCAATATAATTTCTATATGAAAAAACTTATTTGAGGGAGAGTTATTAATACCCAGGTAACAGCAAACACCATAACAGAGAACTTTTTTCGTTTTAAGATACATGACACGCAGGCCAGAGAGAATGTATTGGTAAGAAACTTTGTTGCGTAAAGCGACTAACATTTAGCAAATCTGAAGCACAGTTACAATATAAAATACAGTTTTACTACTATCAAAAAAATTAGTATTTCTTAAAATGTATTAAACATCTTTTTTTTTTTTAATTTGCTTTACTTTTAGTATTTTGGTCAAAATAATTGGTCATATAATAGTTTGGATCAAGTTTGTTCTTTTACTGAATTCGCTGCAGAGAAGCTAAGAGATAAGCTTGCAAATAACAATTCTCTTAACTTGAAGGGGAGAAAATGCTCTTAAACCAAATAAGCTGTGCATTTAGCAATCCACAATAGCAAAGGGTATATTAAATGGCTGTGAAGCTAAGAAGATGGTCAGGGATTGAGCTGATCCACCGCACTGTCCTTTCATGCCTTGTGGTTTCAACGTGGACTTGAACGTCCTGGACTTGAACGTCCTGCGACTGGTCATGAAAGTGCCCCTTGGCAGTGCCCATCACTCTGTCCTTGGCTTGGCATCCATTTTCAGAGTATCAACAAAAGAGTGGATGAAAAGCTTATACAACAAAGGTGCTCATGTTCGAAACACACATAAACACTATGCGACTTCACTTTATTAAACATCAAAACGTTGATTAGTTTGTTGTTTTTTTAAGAGGTGGGAGAAAATACTTTAGCTTTTAACTTCACACACCTGCACTCTCGTGCTTTATAATCATATTTGCGCACTAAATGTCATTTCCAGGATGGCTGGTGTGTCTCTATACTTTTATAAAAACCATCCTTAACAATCGATCGTTGAAAGCACGCATTGACAGAAAACAATGAACAATTTGTTCTTGTCAAAGGATCACAAATCGATGGTTACAAACTCAAAACAAAAGCACTGGTCTCGGAACATCTTTCAGACTACGCCAAATGATCGGCAGTTATATGAATATAGCCAATTTTCAGTATCCTCACAGTCCACAAAAATCAAAAGAAAGTGAGGATTGCAGGGACTCGCCATCTAATCCCACAACTCCAAATCTCTTTTTTAGAAATAGCATACTTACTGGCAATTAGGGTAGTCCATAAAAACCTATCCCTGCCTGTGAACCTCCCCTATTATAACACTGGTGTTTAAGAGCAAAACTCTCACACAATCCACCACAACCAGGCCTCATAGCAAGTATTTATTAATATGAAATTAGAAAAGTACATCTAAGTAAAACACTGGGTAGGATTTTAAAAGATCGATTAACTTTCTACATTAAAAAAAAAAACATTTTGAGAGAGTCAAGATAAGAATTGTTAAATAAAACCTTAGTCAACTCAAAACTGGTGACATTTTTCCCTCCAGCTATTTCATATACAGCCCACAGCTTCTTACCCAAAAGCTTTAATTTCTATTCTGTACCACTCCAGCCATTTCTGCCAACATCATAAAAATTACCTTTGCTCATTTTCTCCTCACAACGCGAATTCACCGACCACAAACATCCCTGCACAGACACCTCCCCACCCACCTCCCCACCCACCTCCCCACCCACCTCCCCAAAATGGTTCAAGTAAGACACAAACAACAACAACACACACACACATACACACATGCACACACACACACACACACACACACACATACACACACACACGCACGCACGCGCACAAGAGCGCGCATACAGACACAGACACACACACACACACACACACACACACACACACACACACACACACACACACACGTAAAAAAAAATAATAATGACCAAGCTCACAGTTCCTGTTTGCCCTTCAAGCGAAGTCGGGTGTCTTCAGCTTGCCTTTCTGGTCTTCGGTATTGTCACTAATTGCTGGGGGTGTAGTTTAGGACGGCATGAAGCTGCAGAAATCAAAGCTGTGGCTTTAAGAGGCTGTTTTCTCAAACACATGAATGAAACAACTTTGACTCAGACTCCCTGGTCAGGTTGTCATAAAAATCTTAGAAAGACTCCATGAAAACTCAATATCTAGAAATTGGGGGGCTGGGGATTAAGTAAAATGAAAGTATTTAAGTCTAGAAGCTGCCACTCCGAACCTAACTCCAAGGATGTTTGATTTGATTTGAAAGCAGGTTTGTATTGATGAGCAAAGTTTACTCTATAGAAAACTACAATGCTCCCTAATTAAAACTCTCCTTGCCATCTTCTACAGTAATTCTGTTTCTCACGGTCATGGTCACACATGCAAAAATAAAATAAAATACATTATTTCCCAAATGCATGGACACTGGGGAGGATGCCTTTTTTGAAACAGGCTTTTTTTCCCCTGAATGCTGGTGACTAAATGTCATAGTAAGAGCCAACACTCTCAAACAGCCCAAGAGACTTCAAAAGCTTTCCAAGTTTGAAAACCAAAAAGTTGTGAGGTTTCCTGTATCCCGGGACATTTTTCTTTCTGAAGCTCAAGCCGAGAAACAGACAAAAGAGGCTGATGCGACTGAGCTCTGCCAAGTCTTGCCTTTTAAAAATTTCCTCAGCTCTTTCTCCCTCTCTTTCTCTCTCTCTCTCCCACTCCCTCCCTTTCTCCCTCCCTCCCAGTCTCTTTCCTCTCTCTCTCTCTCTCTCTCTCTCTCTCTCTCTCTCTCTCTCTCTCTCTCTCTCTCTCTCTCTCCCTCACTCCTTCCCTCCCAGTATGGCAACCTTCCGAGCAGTCTTGGCAGAAGTCCAGGCTATGCCAGTCTGTCTGAATTCTTGTCTCCAAAGGATGTCCTTTTTAGATCAATTAATACATCTGAAAACAGGAAGCTGTGGGGCAGTACCCAGATCCTGGCATGGCAGCACCGGCTGCTGCCAAATCCCCTTACAGATTTCCTAGTGCCCTACCTCTCCCAGGCATCACAAGCATATTCCCTGCAGTGAGCTAACATGTTCGCTGCTTGGAGATAGGGAAATCTGTTCTCTAGAAATGTCCATATGCGACATGTGCTCAACCTGCAAAAATGCTGAGCTCCCTATGAGGGGAGATGGATGGCTCTTTAGGAGCACCACATGCTGTCATTCCCTTTATAACATTTGCTTCCCCTTGCCCAGCTGCAAAGAATCATGGGAAAATAGAGACGGAGGCATCATCCTCTAGAGAAGGAACATGGCTCTGGTTGATCGTTTACTCTTATTTTTAAGAAACTTCATGTAAACTATATTTGCCCAAAATTCTGCTGAAAAGGAAGGAAAAAGAATAAATCTTTTCAAAACAGACATATCAAGGAAAGGGGAAGACAACATTAGTGTGGTTAGTAAGATATATGTATATATAGGTGGCCATATCATAACACCTGAGTTCCAGCAATCACTTGTTTTCTAGATATGTGATGATATAACAGAATAAGCATACACAGGTTATTGTAATTTGTAGCATTGTGCACTTTTGGAAACAAAATGGACAGTCAGAACTTCACTCTTTTACCTGGCTGAAGAAAGCTTCTTGCTTTATTGGTTGGCAGCATCAACAGTGGAGACTTAGTACACCTATGCTCTGGAATGACTAGCTTTCGTGGAAAGAACCAAGAAGTCTGAGTTCTCTTCCTTGGGTCTGTTGCTTTCTCATTTGGATAACCTCAAGGTCACAAATTTGCTTAATCTATTCAAGCCTGATTTTCTCATCTACTAAGAAGGGCCAGAAAGTCATGAGTGACTCTCCCTCTGGGCTCCTAAAATATCTGTTCATATTCAGGTTACCAACTAGATGTGGCATCATCACAGATAAGGCTATGTGTCCCTTACCTAAGAAAAATGAAAGTCTTCCAAAAGCCTCTATATGATGGTGTTCAGCATATCTACTGAGTGGACAAGTCAGGAGAAGAAAGCACACAAACATCACTCTGAAGTTCTATAAAACTGCATGCTATATTTTTAAAACAAAGCTGTGATGGGAGATGTTATTCTGTAAATATGTTTCTCATACTGGTTAATAAATAAAGCACTGTTGGGCCAATGGGAAAGCAAGATAGGAGGGACTAGGAGACAAGGAGGAAAGAGGAAGTAGTTAGGAGGAGTCAGCATGTAGAGCCTGGAGAGATCAGATGTGGCCCGTCACTCTCTGGTAAGATGACCACGTGGAAATACTTAGATAAGTAGAAATAGGTTAATAATTAAGACAGAGCTAGCCCATAAACAATAATAGTAAATGGCCAACAAATACAGAGTCTCCTCTTGTTATTTGGGGCCAGCATGCCAGACCGGTGGTGGGCGGGCTGGCGGAAAACAACAAGCTACAAAGCTGACAAGATGACAGATCAAGAGGATGCTATAGAAACACCATGAGGGTCAAATTAAAGCACTAAAGAAACCAGGCAACACGTTGGCTATCCTTTCCAACAGGGATAGTGAAACAAGGGCAGGATCTCAGAAGATCTAGATTCACAATCAAACAGTTGCCACCAAAGACAAAGAGGCTCTTAAAAGCAGCAAGGGGAGTGCCTTATCATTACAAGGGAACCTAAATAAATAAACAAAAGGAGTCCTCAGAAAACATAGAGACTAGAAAGAAGTGGGTCAACCATTAGTTGCCCATAAAAATTTGCTGATAAACTATTGCTGAAGGCACGGCCAAGAGACAGAGAATCATGCTGGTGCTGACATAGAAACTTCCTACCCGCTAGCTGCACAGACTGCCAGAGAAAGAAAAGCATTGACAGTCTCACCAGCTGTGAACCCTGTGAACTATAATAGTGGCCAGCATGGCAAGTTATGCACACCACTGCAACAGTGGCATGAATGCTATGAGAACAACCAATCGCTTTCTTATTGGATTGAGTCCCACTCAACAAAAGGGAACTGATGCCTAGAATTGTAAACTGGACCAAGAACCAATAGTTAGGGATGTCTTAGGCCCTAGGAGAGAAGCTAATATTATTATTTTGCTACGTGGGCATACTTCTGAATACTTTATTTGTATCTGAGAAGCTTCTTTTTTCTAGAAGGCCTTGTCTAACCTGAGTCAGTCCAAAAGCTCCAATGCCAAACCTCATAGTTGCAGCCCTGCTTTTATACTTCACAATGGGAATTATGTTCCAAAATGTGTTTTGTGGGAACATTCAAGCAGTGGTAACAGCCAAAGAAGAAATGACAACGACTAAAGAAGAGGCAAGGGAACAGCACAAAAATCAAAACACCCAGACAAACATGAGGATGGGGCTGACCTCCACCTGAACAGGCCAGATGGCCAGTGTCTAAAAGAGGAGCCACCCCAGGAATTTACGAGCATGTAAAGAGCATGGGAATGCTAGGGGACACAAAATGATTATAAAAACAGTATTGCAGGTTCTCCAATAATTAAAAACAGTTGTGGAGACACATGCCTGTCATCCCCAGCACACTGGAGGTAAAGTAGGAAGATTGAGCTACACAATTTTTAAAAATTAAAAATAGGACAAGCAATGATTCAGCAACCCCTCCACTGGGTATTGAATTGATGGTTGTACTTGTTAATTATACAGTATTCACAATAGCCAAGATATGAAGTCAATCAACAAATAAAGAAAATAAGAAATATAATCAAGATGGAAGAAGACAAAGCCTTTAAAAAGGAGAAAATGCTGTGACCATAACAGAGTGGATGAACCTGGAGAGTACCCAGTGAAATAAAATAGACACAAAATGATGGACACCTATCACTCATTTCAATGTGAGCCCTTCAGAGGACATGAAATCAGAGAGTATAACACTGGTTCCTGGGGCTGAGATGGTAGAGAGGGAGGGATTAAGGAAGACTGTCAAAGCACACAACCATTCAATAAAATCAGCAGGGGAATTTGAGGTGCCTGCCTGCTTCACATGGCAGCTGTAGTTCTGAACAACACACCGTGCTTGCAAAGAGCCAAGGGCAGCCCCCACCACATACACACAATAAGCAATGAAAAGGAATGAGGCCCTTATACACTCTACAACATGGATTAGACATGGAAGTGAGGCTGAACCAGAGAAGCCAGGAAAGAAGGTGTTGGTATTCTACAGCTCTGTTTATATGGTTAAATCCACAATGGGCAAATCTGGAGATGGGGGAAAGCTTCATGGTTGCCAGGGTCTGAACAGAAGAAAGAATGGATGGCTGCAAATCAGGTTGGAGCCAGAGATACACAAGCAGGGGGGGGGTGAGCTAAAAGTCTTGTGTGTGGCTTCTGTTTTCTCATTTTTAAAATGTTCCATCCATCTTTAGTGTCTACAAGTGCCATGACTGGCCACCTTTAAATAGCCCTGGTGGCCCTTTGGGCCTGTTACACAGAGAGAGGGCTTGCCAAACACCAGCTAAGCCTGTGTCCTCTAGAATCTACTCCTGGGATCCACCCAGCAGCTTCTAGTTCCTGGTGCTGTTTCAGCCTCTTAGTTTGGTCCCAGTAGACTCCAGCATTCCAAACTCCATCTACACGAGGCTCCTCTGGCACTCTTAGGGGCCCGCCTCCTTGGAGAACACCTATCCTGGCTACCAGGCACTAATGAAGTCCAAGTGTTGACAGCCAGCACCTCATGCACCATGTCCTCTCTTCCCAGAACACCTCATTCTCCAAACATAGCATCCTAGCAGCTCTTCGGGTTCCTTCAGTGCTGACCCACAACTTACTTATCTCTATACCCTGGAATTCTCTTCTATCACAGTATTTCATCCCAGCCTTCCACATAGACAAGACTCTGTTCTCTATACAGTGTGGGACACTGAGAACAATCATAAATGTCACTTCCCTCCCCATTTGCACATGACTTGCTGGTGGTTGTGAAGCCTTCAGATTTCAGCAGTCAGACAGAAAATCCCAGAATCCAGTGGTTGCTCAGTCCACGAAGCTGGGTGTCTCATCTGGTCTTTAGTATATGTCAGGATCCTGAAGAAGTCAGCTCTAATGGCAGTGTAGGAATGGACTTGCCAGCAAAGTGAAGGCAAGCAAGCAAAGAGAGAAAGTGTCTTTCTCCCTCATCTTCTACGTAGGTTGGCACTAGAAGTTGTGGCCCAGATTTAGGGTGGGTCTTCCCGCCTCAAATGATCTGCATTTAAGGTGAGTCTTCCAATCTCAAGTGATATGCATTTTAAGGTGTGTCTTCCAAGTTCAAGTGATATGGATTTAAGGTGGGACATCCTACCTCAAATTGTCCTGTTAACTAAAAATCCCTCACAGGTGTGCCCAGTGACTTGGGTTTATTTATAGTTAATTCCAGATGTAGTCAAGTTGACAACCAAGAATACCCATCACAATGGCTTACAGAAAATTCTTTCAGCTCACTTCTTATACACTATAGATTAATTTTAAAGATATATATATATTTGTAGAGAGCTGGGAAGTGCCGTGCCTTAAAGATGGTGCTGGCTTCTGCCTTACACCTCCCAAGGGTGAGCGCTCTCTGGTGTAAACAAGCCCTTATTTGGTTAAGTCTGTTCAGCCTGTCTGCTTCCGCGTTAGAGTAGCCTATCTGCATGGTCCACGTAGCTCACTGGGGTTGGTTAGCGCAAGGGTATTTAAGCCTGTTCAGGGGCCCCCGGGCTCTCGCGGGTCAGAGGAAACATGTTCAAGGATCCTGATTAAAACTACATGAAGAAGATCTTCCCGGAGTCGTGTCTTCCTTGCTGGCGAGGGCAAGCATGCAGTACAGATGGTGGCCCATACGGGGAATTTTTCAGATCAGAACTTCTTGCAGTCAGGGCAGCGCTGGCAAGTTCCCAAGGTAAGTTGGGACCAAATTTAAGGCCCTTGGTAAGAGGCGATAAGATCTCCGGTAAGGAGCGATGAAGTTCCGGGTTTGGACTAAATTAAGGCCCTCGGTAAAGAGGCAATAAGGTATCCGGTAAGGAGCAATAAAGTCCCAGGTAAGTTGGGACCAAGTTAAAGACCGCGGAAATAAACGGCAATAAAGTCTCAGGCATTGAGCGAGCAGTTGTAACAAACCAAAAGTAAACTTTTTAAGATGGGGACTTCTCAGTATCATCCAATTTTTCTGGCTCTTCAGGAGCTACTTTTGTCAAAGAAACCTAAGATAAAGAAAAGCACACTAGAAAGATTCCTGAGCGAATGCGATGCCATTGCACCTTGGTTCGCAGTTTTGGGAGACCTCACGCTAGCGTGCTGGGACAAGTTAGTCAGGGATCTTGACTTTGCTTGGGAACAAGGGACGCTAAAGTCCAGAGTCCAACCTGTTTGGAAGTTAGTGCGTAGCTGTATTGAAGACAAGAGGTACTATAAAGAGGCGATGAAAAAAGGGAAAGCTGCGCTAGAAATGTTGCAATTAGAAAGATCAGAAGAGGTTGAGAGCACAGGAGAGTCAGGTACAGAAGAAACAGATTCTGAGGAAGAACTGCAAGCCCTTGTAAAAAAGGTTCAGAAACAATCACTTAAGGGGCAGAGGGGGAAGGGAGAGGAGAAATGGCGAAGTGGGGAGGGGAGGGACCCTCCTAGAACAATGCCTTTAGCGCCTTCTCCAGATCAGAGTGAGGAAGGGCAGGGCCCAGGTACAGGGCTTTCCTTTTGCCCTGAGGTCTGGAAAGCCATATGAAATGACGTAAGCCTGGCCTATCCAGTTTTCCAGGATGCCCAAGGCAATAGATATGAGGAACTTTTAGACTTTAAGGTCATCAAGGCTTTGGCTGAGTCCGTGAGAACATACGGAATTTCAGCTTCTTTTACTGTAGCTCAAATTGAAGCCCTAAATAGGTATAGCATGACCCTAGTGATTGGGGTGTGCTGGCTCGAGCATGTCTAAGCCCCGGGCAGTATCTGGATTGGCAAGCCTTTTTAATTGAGTAATGAGCAGGCTGCAGCTAATCTGGCAGCCAGAAACGCAGCATGGGACAGAGACATGTTGCTTGGACAGGGACACTTTGCAAATCAACAGACAGAATATCCATTACAAGTTTTTGAACACGTAAATCAGATTGCCATAAAAGCATGGAACTCATTGCCTAATAAGAGAGAGGTGAATGGTAACCTCACTAAGATACTGCAAAGCCCAATGGAACCATTTTCAGATTTTATGGCCTGTTTGGTAGAGGCTGCAGGGAGAGACTTTGGCATTACAGCAGCCATAGTTGCAGCTATCTCTTTTGCAGTTGTGGGTTCAGTCATGGCTGCTGTGGCTGTGAGCACATAGGTACAGACAGCCTCTAAGCTAAATGAGTTGTCCAAGAATGTGGCTACTGCCTTGGATGCTCAATCCACAATTGGTGCTCAACTAAAAGGAGGTTTAATGATTGTAAACCAAAGAATTGATCTGGTGCAGGAGCAAATAGATACCTTGTGGCAGCTGGCCCAATTGGGATGTAAAATGAAATATCCAAGTTTATGTGTTACCAGCATTCAGTATGAGAACTTTACATGTGCTGCTAATTTGTCACGACAGTTATCTAGCTATCTTTTAGGAAATTGGTCTGCTGACTTTGATGACTTGATGGTACAGCTGCTAGTGGCCATCATTGCAGTAAATTCAACACGTGTGGATGCGGGACTGGCTGCCGGATTGTCATTGTGGTTCCCGTTGCCATGGATCATCTGAAAGAGTGGGCGGGAATGGGAGCCATGGCTGTCCTCTTGTTGCTTATCTCCTTCGTGGGCCAGTGGTTCCTTTGCAAGATGAGGTTTGCTCAGAAGCGGTATGCAGCTATGATTGTCCAGGCATTTACAGCCATTGAGGCAGGACAGTCTCCCCAAGCATGGCTCGCAGTCATGAACAAGTATTGATCCTTCACGCTCAGGTTGTATGGCTTAGCACTGCACTCCGAGTTATCTCTGGAAGTGAGCAACTCTGAGAAGGGCAAGTCTGGTTGCATATGGGTTGGTGTCCGAGGCCCCACCTCTAGGAAAAAGATACCGGATGGGTGTGGCACTGACTTAGCTGACTACCAGGATTCCGGGTCATTACAATGTCCACTGCTTTACTGGAGACCAGACCACTACCCTTGCCTGTTGCGTTATTAAAACAAAAAGGGGGAACTGTAGAGAGCTGTGAAGTGCCACTCCTTAAAGATGGCGCTGGCTTCCACCTTCCACCTCCCCAAGGGTGAGCACTCTCTGGTGTAAACAAGCCCTTATTTGGTTAAGTCTGTTCAGCCTGTCTGCTTCCGCGTTAGAGTAGCCTATCTGCAGGGTCCACGTAGTTCGCTGGGGTTGGTTAGTGCAAGGGTATTTAAGCCTGTGCAGGGGTCCCCCGGGCTCTCACGGGTCAGAGGAAACATGTTCAAGGATCCTGATTAAAACTGCATGAAGAAGATCTTCCCGGAGTCGCGTCTTCCTTGCTGGCAGGGGTAGGCGCGTACATGTATTAAACATACAACATCACTTACCAGAAATATCAAATTTATTAACAAACAAAGATGTCATCAAATTCTCCAAGTGGAGTGTCATCTGTACGTTCAAGGCCCTCCTGACACAGAAAAGAGGAAAGGAGAGAAGCCTGGGAGAGAAGGCTAAGCAGCCCAACACTGGGCAGATTCCTTCATCCTGATGGAGTCTGAAGAGCAAAGATGGTTGGGAAGGGATGCTTTCCTCTCTGTGCCTTAGTGACATCAGTACCATGCTGTGCCTCTCTCACTGTGGGAGAGGTCAGTCCTTAGCAAACTATGAAAACAGGCAATAAATCCAACAAGAACTGAAATTTGCCTAGATCGACCATGCACTGTGCTCTACAGCTGAACCCTCCTTCAACACTTCCATCTTTCTGATAATACTTCCAACTCATGAATTACATTATTAGTGTACTGGATATGTATGTGTGCACTCTGTGTGTATGTGTGTGTGTGTGTGTGTGTGCTGGGTGTGTGTGTGTACTGGGTGTGTGCTGGATGTGTATGTGTGCACTGTGTGTGTGTGTATGTATGTGCTGGATGTGTATGTGTGCACTGTGTGTGTGTGTGTGTGTGTGTGTGTGTGTGTGTCTGTGTGTGTGTGTATGTGCTGGGTGTGTATGTGTGCACTGTGTGTGTGTGTGTGTGTGTGTGTGTGTGTGTGTGTGCTGGGTGTGAATGTGTCTGAGTCAGATTTGTGGGCACCTGCTTATGTTTGTAGGTTTCTGTAGAGAGATTCTGGTGGCGGGGTATATGTGTAAGTGTGTATACATGTATGTGGAATGCAGAGCACAGCCTTGCATGTCATTCTGTAACAGGGCCCCAGACCTTAGCACGACTGTCTCCATGATGGAAGTGCCATTTAGTTCATAAAACTCAGCACATGTACTGCACCATTGCCAAGATAAAAACAAACACCTAATCCATCCAAGTCCATAGTTCTGGAAAAATCTCTAAATGTACTAACCTTGCTGTTTGGCTTCTGCAGTTCTGCTTCTGGCTAACTATTCTTGTTAACTGAGGTGTATCAACCTGGGATGTGGCTTTGTGCTTAAAAGTTCTCCCTAAGAAAGGCTTGCAGCTACAATGGGATTCTGAACACCCAGTGTAGTTGCCTGCTGGCTAATAAAGACTTTCTATTGCTTAAACCCATGTCTGAGTGGTCTTCTCTGGTGGATAGCCCATAATATTTCCTCAGGCACTTTTATTTGAGATGGGCTCTCTCGTTAGCTTGGAGCTTCCCAGGTAAGTTAAGCTAGCTGGCCAGTGAGCATTTCCTGTCTCCACTGCCCCATAGAATCGCCAGGATTTCAAGTGACACACCTAGCTTTTTATTTTGGCTCTAAGGAAGCTGCACTTGGGTCCTGGCACCTCTAAGGCAAATGCTTCCAAATAAGCTGTCACCCCAGGCATCATAAAAAAAAAATGCCATTACCCCACTTTTCAGACCAAGCAACCCTGGCCAACCTGCCCAGTGTTCTATGATTTGCTAGGATAGCAGGGCTGACAAGTGGAGCTGACAGTAGGCAGTCCACCTCCAGGCTGTATACTCTGTCTCTTCTGGGATGTTATCCTGGGAAGAGTGTCTGCCTGTCATTTGTTTCCTGAACTAAAGGCAGGGCCAAAAGAGTGAGGCAAAAATCCAGGTACCAGATCCCAGCTGGGTCTGGAGGGCTTGTTGCCACTTACTTGGGCAGCAGAGGGCAGCAGAGATTGCGGGGCAAGAGTGAGTTCCCCACTCAGGCTGCTGGCCAGCAAGCTATCACCTTAAGAACAAGGTCAGGCCAGTCATGCAGTCTCCTCTGAGGCAGAGAGAGCTGGGAAACATCCTTAGAATTCTAGAAGGAAGCAGAACCAAGACATCAGAAGTCCCAGAAGGAACTGGGGTACCCAAGAGCAGCACCTCTGAACATAGGGACCCCACTCCCAGTCCCCCCCCGGGGGGGGGCACCTGAGATGCTTGGGCCATCCCCACACCACACAGCCCATGGGTTTCACACTTTTCAGGAGAACAAAATCTGGCTGTACCTTGCCCTAAGTCCCTTCTTGTTAATTTCTAAATACTTGGGCAGGATTAGTATGTAATTATCAGAAAATGAACTTTAAAATTAAAATTAGGCAATATATTGCACTGCTATGTCCAAGCTACTGACACCTTAAATACAGACACCGTTAATCCACAGACATCAGAATTGTTTTATTGCCTCAAATCATCTAAAATGAATGTTTGGGATCAGGGCAGGGGAAGGGGGGCATGGAATATAGCAGAGAAAACTGTCAGGATAGCAGGAGCGGGAAGGAAAAAAAGCCACAAAGAAAATACCCTTGCATGGTTAAAAAAGAACCACTCAAAAATAAATAAATAACTGGCCTGTAACCACTCGATTTGATATTTAACTCAGGCTTTGTTAAATAAGCAGAAAGAAGCCTTCGTAAGTTTGTGATTTCTTCTTGAAGAAAATGTGATTTCTTATTTCCCCAGAGAGAAGCTTCAAGAATGCCAGCAGGCTTCTCTGGTATCAAATGTTTCCCTGTTATTGTGAGTAAATTATATTTGGATCAAAATCAGATGGATTAAACTTAAAATACCCAGGAGGTTTTTCAAAACTACAAGGAAATATGTCATGTGCCCCCAAATAGCATTGCCATGTAACAGCCCTTTGGCAATGTCTCTGCACTGGAACAGCAGCAGGGAATCAAAACTCACCTGAGTTTTCCAGTTCCCTGAATTCAAAATAACTCTGTAAGCCTAGACTGCTGCTTGTGGCTACTAAGATAAAAGTCTGCAATCTTTGGTGTCTTTAAAAATCTCCAAAATATGGCCCTTCTGTTATTCAGGTAGAGAAAGGTATGGTGCAGGGGTGGGGTGATGTCTTAAATTTTTAGGGAGAAACCCTGATTTTTGTTTTTATCTACAAAACCTCCCTGGAATTAAAATAACAGCCAGGAAGAAGGGAACTGCAATGAAACACACTGTCCCTCGTGATGTGTCAAGGTCACTACGAGGCTGCGGCTTGGCAGCAGCCTCCCTAGAGATACTGCATCTGTCTCAGTGAGGAAGGGAGAAATGCACAGCAGCTTCCTTCACAGGACCAGGCAGCAGCATGGTGGTAAGCAGTCCTCCAACAGTCCTTAAGTGAATCTGCACATCTGAGAGGAGCCAGGCCCGGTGCTGGTCTCTTTCCTATCTCATTCCCAGAAACACCCACAGGAAGCTGTTGCCACTGTCTCCAGTTCAGAAAAAAAAAAAAAAAAAAAAGACAAACTGAGACAGATTCAGCCAAGGTCACACAGCTAATGGGGCCGTGAAGAATGGTTTAGACACTGCCCAGAGCCCAAGCGCTTGTTTGTCCAATAAACCAACAGCCCCTCACTAGAGGGGCACCCACTTCTGGGGCTGGGGAGAAGGTCTGGTCAGTAAACTGTTTGCCTCACTAATATGAGGACCTGAGTTCAATTCCCACACTCGCTCATAGCCATAATCCCAGTGCTAGAGAGACTGAGGCTAGAGACAGCTGGATCCCTGGGCTTGCTGGCCAGATATTCTAGCCTGCTTGGCAATCCCCAGACCAGTAAGGGACCCCGTCTCGAACAAAAAAAAACAAGATAGATGCACCTGAGAAATGGCACTGGAGGTCATCTTATGGCATCCAAATACACGTGTACACAACTGTACACATGCACCTATGCACACAAAATACAAAAGGAATCAACTCCCAATATCACCCTCTGTATGGACCAACCACTATGTGTGGTCATAACAAGTCCTGCAGAGCAATAACAAGCAGGCACTCTTCTAGCATGAGTTCAGAGAGTAAAGTGGTACCCTGAGCAGAAACCTATGAACAGCATAGGAGCCAGTGAAGGCAATAAATCCAGGGGCTCATACTGCCGCGTGGTCTCCTTGGCAGTTCCTCAGGTACTGATAAGCTTGCAAAGGTTCTGTGCAGAACTTATTAAGTCATAAAATCATCTCTTGATTCTCAATCATAAAACAATGTCTATTTTATGTTAACGCAGCCTTGGGGAGACTGCAGATAACTGAGGATCTTTTTAAAGATCCTTTCTGCAGTCTTCATTTCCTGCACCCACCAGTATGTCTCCACATTTGCAGAAAGACATCCCTTTCCCAAGTAGTAAACACAAATAGTAACGAGAGGCTAAGAGCTCAGAGCTCTTCTAAACAACAGTTTAGACAGCCAGCCATTAGACACACACGAGCAGTTAGAACCAAACGTATATAAACAGATAACTTGTGCTATCTGGGAAGCTGGGAACAGAGCAACCTGTTTGTGGTGATTCATTTGTACTAGTATCTGTTGACCTGTGCACACACACAAAAAAAGGATTTTATCAAACAAATTTCAAATGCAACATCACAGAGTCTAAGTGTAGTCTTTTTGCTTTCGGTTAACTCATAGGTACTGTGTAATGTGACAAAGAACGGGTATGTGAGAAATCCAAACAAATGAGGCCTCACCGGACTTAGAAAAACTAAAGATGCACATATACATGCAAGCTAAGTCTCTGTTGTAAAGTTAAGTCATTGTTGAGAAGCTAAGGACATCTCAAACAGTGAAGAAAATAAGAGGAAAGTCCAACTGGGCTCACTGAAGGAAGAGACTGGAATAAAAGGAGAATCAAAGACGAGGTGAGGGTGTCATCGAGAAGGAAGACAGGCGTGGAGAACAGACCAGCAAGCTGCAAAGGCATATGTGTGGAGATGCCAGACCAGGTAGTATCCAATAAGCACAAACTGCAATGGTTCATATTCCCGTGACTAAAGCATCTTCACTCATTTCCTAACTTCCCAATTGTCAGGCAAAGCAAGAAACTCATCATAGCTAAATGGAGTAACATTCTCTTAGATGGCATGGGGGGAGAGGGGAGATAAGATATAATAAATACTATTTAACAAATCCATGCCTATAGAGTTCCAGTCACCAGAGTCATGTGTCTTTTTAGTCTGCCAACACTCTAAAGGTCAGCAATGCAAACCAATAACTCGTCTAGGGTAACAGTCAGGTACAGTGGTAATATGAGTTTTTACATCATAATCACCCAAAGGGGCTTTGAGAGGTAGCTGCAATCTCCATCCATCTCCCTGTCTTCCTTGGAGGCTACAGGCTTGACAATGGGTTGGGTTCTGGGTCCATGCATCTATGGCATGAAACAGATGACATCAATTGAGCAAATAACTGGCTGCAAAGATGAGAGAGAAATCAGAAGAACAAGTTTCTAAAACTGCAAAGGACTTTAAAAACCTTTGCTGCAGAAGTCCAAATGATAAATGTCTCAGCTCAGGCTTTTTGGGTCAGATGGCCTCACTCACAGCTACTCTGTCATTGAACTTCAGAAATGAGCATAGATAACAAAAACAAATAAGCATGCATGGGTTTCAATATGGTCTGCTTTATAGAAAGATGGTAGAAGATGCATTTGTGAAACACTCCCAGGGAGATGGCAGAAGGGAATGGCTGCAAATCAGTATAGTGGAAGCCTGGAGCCTCAGAGTGCTAAAGGGCACCTTAGAGATGATCTGGCCTCTTGGCTCCTAAGACTGGGAAAACATACGGTATTGGAAGTTTCAGTATTGTAATAAGGCAAAAAAAATAAAGGGCACCCAGATAAAAACTGTATTTCCAGGTGACATGGTATCTGTATAGAAAATACCAAGACGTTTATAAAAATATATTTTTTTAATCCTAAAGCTAATAAGGCCCAGCGAATCCAAAGTCAGCATTCAAAAACTCATATGTAGTATGTTAACATGAACACATGAAAACCAAAATTAAAGACTCATTGGCATTTGCAAACACTTTGAAGAACATACAAAATTTAAGTCTGAATTTAACAAACATGTTGAGTTCTATGCGCTGGAAATAACGAAAACTAAAAACCCAGCCAAACTTGAATATATGTGAGACAAGCTGTGGCCCTAGACTGAAAGACACAGCAAAGTTATCAATTCTCTCCAAACTGATCTCTAGGTTCAATGCAATTCCTGTAAAAGTCCTAGCACAGATTTTCTGTAGGCATGGGCAAGATTACTCTAAATTTTATACAGAAAAGAGTAGACCTTGTATGAAACAAAGTATAATAAAGTGGAGGAGCTATTCCACCCAGCACTAAGGCTCCCTATTATTACAGCAAAGGAGACAATGAGCACTGACAGAGACCCACAGACCAGTGGGGAAGCATAAAGAACAACAAGCACATCTCACAACTATGGCCATGTGGCTTGTGATGGTTGTTTAATTTTTGAGACAGAATCTAGCTATGGAGCCCAGGCTGACCTGAACTCACTATAT
The DNA here is from genome assembly GCA_030556225.1 of Cricetiscus sungorus. Lineage (NCBI taxonomy): Eukaryota > Metazoa > Chordata > Mammalia > Rodentia > Cricetidae > Cricetiscus > Cricetiscus sungorus. The sequence goes on from JANBXA010000741.1 coordinate 10,814,287, forward strand.
ATCCCAGGCTGGCCTTGAACTTACAACCCCTTACCTTTGCCTCCTGCATGCTAGGATTCCGGGTATGCGCCACCATGCCCAGGGTTCGAATGATTTTTGGAACAAATACAAAAACAAATCAACAGAGATGCATTCAAAAAATGCTGATGCAGCACTTGAACATCTATGGGTCAGACAAAACTGTTGAGGAAGGCAGTGACCTGTACCCAGCCAATCTCCCTCCCCACTGTGCTCCCTAAGGACAGGCCTGAGGCCTGAAATCCTTCTACACACATAGCTGTGCCAGGATTGTGCCTTATGTGACATGATGCAGCTTCCCACGCTGCAAGCTCAGCATGTGTTCTTTTGTTTTGTTTGAGAATGTCCTTTGACACCTGTCCAACCCTACTATCTATCACCCAGCAGGAAAGGACACAGCCCCTTCACTGCAGAATGAAAATCAAGTTCATAAAAAAATTGCCCTATGTGGGCGGCCAGGGGAGATCAGCTGGCTATGGAGACATACATGTGCTTCTGAAACTGATCTTGCTGTCTCTGCTCCATAAAATAGGGCATTATTCTACCTAGTGCTTAACTGTTGCATTGTACTTGGTGAGCCTGATACTAATTTGCCAATGTGTATTGCTGATGGTAGGCATGGTGGTGGTCTTTGCTGGGACCTTCACCTAAGATTGACAACTAGTTTACAGTGCTCTGCTTAAAAATGTAAGCCCAACTTCCACTCTAGCCTGAAACAACATCCAGTCAGAATACATCATGCCTTAAATATAGAATTAAAACTAGAAAAAAAAATGCACAGAAGATCTTTAGGGTTGAGGCAAGGCAGAGTTCTTAGGCTTGGCACAAAAAACATATGCCAAAACAGAACTCATCAAAACCACAAACCCTGCTGTGGGAGACCTTAGTAGAAAGGCAAGCTACAGGCTCCCAGTACGCCAACCGTCTGACATGGTGGTATAGCATCATCTACAAACATGTCAGGCTGCATTCACAGCCCCCTGGGATGCAAGAGGCCCAGGGGCTTTTTTGTTTTGTTGTTGTTGTTGTTGTTGTTGGGGGGGGAGGGGCATATTGGACAAGCAGGCAGTGCCATTCCCCAAAATCAAACCTGGTTTCTTCTCAGTACACTCAAGATTCTTTAATTCAGGCTTCATTTTTTTGGGTTGTGAATCCCCTCAAAGCTCTGTATTCTATGAGGCTTCCCTTTGGATACTGTCTCTCCAAACAACAGTTTTTCAGTAGGCCTAATAATAACTGGCATCTTCATTTGAACAATATTTTTCCTGTTAGCAAGGCCTTTGACCCAAGCAATCTATCAATTACCTGACAGTACATAAAAATATTTTTAATCAAAAGTAGAATATGAAAAACTTACAAAAGCTAACCCAACACTGACATCACTTTATTATAGTAATGGTAAAAATTCCTTTTAGCGTGCATTCCAGGGGACATTCTCTGTTCCTCGGTTTTATTATTCATCTTCATAAGTGTAATATCATCAGGACATCTCCAGCTTCACTAGAGCCAGCCTTTGCTGTTGCACAGTGTGAATTTAATAAACTCGTTCAGGAAAGGTAGAAGATCAGAAACAAACCCCACTGTGAAACTCCAGACACTCACATAAAGCCAACAGAAAAATAAGGAACCAAGCCAGGCATGATGGCTCATGCCTATAAATCCCAACACTGGGAAGACTGAGGCAGGAGGATCACTGTGAGCTCAAGACTAGCCTGAGCTACACAGTGAGTCTGAGGTCAGCCCAGGCAACAGAACAAGACTTTGTCTCTCCACCCTCAAACAAACAAAAAAAAATTAAATAAATATAGAAAGAGGGGGAAAGAAAGGAAGGACTGATAAGATTATATATAAGGCCCACATCCTCCTCATGCTGGTATGTCACCTGTCATGACAGGCCCAGCTTACAGAGAAGATTTCACTTGACCCCATACCAAATATCATGAGCCAACACTGTCACACATCTCACCAAAGGGGAAGAATGCTAGCACAGAATATCAGGTAAGTCAGTAGCTAGAATCCAGAAGTCTGGCTATGCCAGCAGGGCACTGTCGGCAGGCTAGGGGATCAGATGGGGAAGCTAGACACACAGCCCCTCCTGTGAAGAGGAAAGTGGGCTCTGGGACTGAATGTGGAGTCACAGCAGCATCACACATCCTGTTACAGCAACACTGTACATCCTGTGGGTATTGGGAAATGGAAAAGCCCAGCATTCAAATGATGCTGTGTGGATTTCACAAGGGTGAGTGAGCGAGCGAGACATCGGGAGGAGAAGAGAAAGCAGGGGACTGGAAAGCATGATGCAGCCACACACCCCACCTCCTATCACCATTTACATTCAAACATGACAAGGAGATGGCCATACAGTAAAGTGGCTGAACTGCAGGATGATGTACTCAGCCTCTAAGCAGATTGGAACAGCCTGTCCCATGAAGCCACTACTGCATTAATTCCCTGAGCTAGGGAAGGGGATGTGGCAGGCCAATAAACTCATGTGTCACAGGACAAGTAGCATGGTCCACTCCTAACCCACGTATTTCCACCTAGCTGCAGAAATTCTATATAGCCAGCAATGTTTTCAGATGTGATGCACAATTCAGTACCATGGAGCCCAGCAACACAACAGCCTGTCTGTCCGGACTTCTTCAGTCCAGTTTTCTACATTGCTCATCTGACAGGAATGAGTGTACAAGCACATAGCATTATGCACGGGTGTGCATGTGTATATGGGAGCTGGAAAACAACATTAGGTGTCTTCCTCTATCAGCCCCATCCTATTTGGGGGAACAAAGTTTGTCACTTAATGTGGAGTTCACCGATTAGCTAGACTGGCTGGCCAGCTAGACTGCAGGACCCTCCTGTCTGCACTTCTCAAGCACCGGGATAATATGTGTGCAATGTCACATCTGGACTTTTACATTGGTGCTGGGGATCTGAACTCATGCTGGGGATCTGAACTGTAGCAAGCACCTTACCCACTGATCCACATCCTCAGCTTTCACTGTAGCATTTCTTGACTACCTGCTAGTCACAATGATGTATCTCATGTATGTGTTTATTATTTCTTACACTGTTCCTGGTGGCCCCTCCCAAAGAACATGTTATTCAACAAATAATCATTGCCCTACAGTGTCCCAGGACCAAGGATTAAGACAACCCCTGCCCTTGAGCATCTGCTGTCTAGTGCTATGTGTTCACACACAGAGCTACAGTGGTCTCTGACCCAGAAGGATCTTACAAGAGAAAAAGCTAGAGGAGCATCTTCAAGAAGATTAACAATGCCCCTCCCACCCTCACCCCACCCTGACAGCCTAAGGTCACCTCCTGCACAATTCAGAATTTCAGCCATCATCAGAGGAACCACAGTTTTAATTAGCTCAGGGTGGCAGGACCAGACAGACAGGGGCCATTCCTGGGAAAGGAACTGATCACCTACTGGAAGCCACCAGGACCCATGGGGAGGCAAAAACAGAGAACACCTCAGCAAAGAGGCCTCCACTCTGTGCTTGCTGAGGCCTGGTGTCCCTTCACTCCCACGAACCTGTGCCTAGCCTTCTGCTTCTTCACTCATCCAGGCTCCCAGGGGTCACTACAGGTGTCCTTGCTCTCCCTTCTCCAACCATTTGATAATTCTGAGCTTGCCCCCTGACTTACACATACCCCCACTGTAGGTGCCTAGAACGTCTCCGCTTGGGGTTCAGAGAAGGGGGACTGACCCTTCGCCCTGGCCAAAAGTAAAGCTCACCGTGGGGACGTATAACGAAACTGGCTGGGGCAGCAACTTAGAGAACGTGTGCCAGACAAAGGGGTGGCTTCGCTGGCACCCCTGCACCCCAGTGCTCATGTGATGAAGAAAGGGCCACCTTTTTTGTATTTGTTTCCAGACATTAACCATTCTCTGCCCAGCATCCATAAGCCATAACTGAATGTTTGGTGTGAGCACCCTCCTTTGTAAAGCACTATAGATCTGAGCAAACAGGAGTAACACACAGCTTCTCTCCCTGGGAGCTCATTAATGCATACGGAGAAAAGGCAGCAGAACATCTAAGAAGCAATGAGACAGCGGATGGGAAGGAGTCTGGGGTAGCTCACCAGGGTCTGCCCAGTGGAGTTAAAAGCAGTCACTTAGGCCCTAGGGAGGAGGGACTGGTTTACAGGAGAAACAGAATTCAGGCCAGGAAAATTTTGAAGAAAGAGAAAATAAGGAATAGTGGGAAATACATCACTTTACCTATGCAAGCATTTAATGAAGAAATAAATCAGGAGATCAGAGTAGTAATCCACAAGGATACGGTCACGTGGGTGAGCACAGAGGCGGAACACTGAATCCTGTCAGGCAGAAGATGGGCTCCGTGGGGGCCTGGTGGGAAAAGAGGCTGGGGAGGGAGGTAAAGATCAGAAGGTGGGAGGTGGGAAATGCCTTTCCCCAGCGGGGGCGGCAGGGAAACAGAAGGTTCTGGAAGAAAGCATAAAACAATCTAAGAGCTCTGGGCAGGATGCAAGAAGAAAAATAACAGTTCTGTGTCCTACAATTTAGAAATTAATCACACACTAGGGAATTTTTTTTCTAAAAGGAGAACAGCTTCCTATCGTTTTCTTTTTTTAAAAAATCTATGTACACCCGTCACATAAAAGGAACACATAATGCCTTCTACACCACGGTGGAAGGAATCTGTCCCCAAAGGTCCTTCCTTTGTATAAATCATGCCACCACAATCGACGCTTCAATAAAAATGAATATTTATGAAATGTAAAATGACTTGGATTAACTTATTCCAATTTCACCCTCTAAATTTAGATTTTTTTTTTAAATCACGCCAAAATGTAGATTTTGATTACAAAAGCAAGGGGGGCGGGGAATATATATATACTTGACAAGAAAGAGAGCAATTTCTTTTAAGTTGAAGTATGACAAAGGATGACAGAAAGGTGGCTGGTTGGGCTAAAAAACAATGGTACTATCTTCAAAGTAGCTGTTTAATTCAACAACAAAGCCACATTAGACAAAGCAAGTTGTTTAAAACAACACAAAGTATAAACCTTAAATAGCCCAACTACCCTCATTTCATGGCACAGCCCAAAGCCAGCCTTTCCTTTCTTAGCTATCCTTCCCAAGCTTCCTCGGGCATATGTATTGTTAGCTTGCTCCCTGTCCACACAAAAGTCAGCATGCTGCTGTGACCTGGCCTTTGCAGGTACTGTATCCTGGCAATCTCTCCGTTCCTAGAGATGCCCCATCTTTTATCTCCCTATGCTGCATCCTTGAGGCTGAACCATCACTTGTTTAACTAGCCCCTGTTGATGGGCACCTGTGATGCTTCCAGTCTCTGTCTACTGCAGATGAAGCTCCAGTGAACAGCCTAGTGCAGTCCTCATTTGGCATGTGTGTGAGCAAATCTGGAAGACAAATTCCCAGAAATTGAATTCCTGAGATCGAAGGTAAATGTGCATTTAAATTTTTGGTAGATGCAGCCAAGTTGTCTTCCATAAGAGTGGAGCCAGCTGATACCCTCTAACAACACACAAGAGTACATGTCTCTCTCTCTCTCTCTCTCTCTCTCTCTCTCTCTCTCTCTCTCTCTCTCTCTCTCTCTCTCCCTCTCCCTCCCTCTCCCCCCCCTCTCTCCCCCCCCTCTGCCGCCCCTCTCTCTACTGACAGAATGGATCATTGTTTCTGGATGTTTGCCAATCTGAAAAATGAAAACTGGTACTTGCATTTTCCTCACTGAGTGAACTTGAGTGTCTTTTTATGTGTTTAAGAACAAACTGTACTTCCTTGGGGGTAAATTGTTCAAAACCTCTGCCTGATTTGTAATCATTGCTGACATTCTTCTTACAAATTTCTAGAAGCTTCTGCCCTATTGGGGAAACTAGTCCTTGCCTTTTGGTACATGCTGCTGTACCCTAGGCTGCCATCTGATTTTGCTTCTGTGATTTTTGTCACACAAAAGGCTTTTTTAAAGTTTGTATTTAATGTGTATGGATGTTTTGTCTGCTTATAAGTCAGTGCACTGTGTCCATGCAGTGCCAGAGGCCAGAAGAGGGTGTTGAACCCCTTGGAACTGGAGTTACAAGTGGTTGTGAGTCACCGTGTGGGTGCTGGGAACTGAGCCCAGTCCTCTGGAAGAGCAGCAAGCCATCTCTCTGATCCCACACAGACTTTCAATGTGATCTGATTATCAGTTTCTTGATTTTCTGGCTGTGAGTACAAAGGCCTTCCTCACATAATGATAAATAAATTCTATTTTTCCCATACTCATTGTTTCATTTTTTGCTCTTAACTAAAGAGAGCAAGCAAGGTGTTATACACTGGTAATCGCAGCACTCGGGAAACTGCAGCCGGAAGATTGCTACAAGTTCAAAGTCAACTTGGGTTACACAGTGAGTTCAAGACCAACCTGAGATGAACATTAAAATTATATCAAAACTAGCATACACACATACATGCACACACACACATGGAAAAAGAGAGGTTATAGCAGAAACTCTAGAACATAGCGCATACACCAGCCCTATGGTATGACCTTGGATAAGTTATCTAACTTCCTAGCCTGTTTTCACATCCATAATGAGGATACTGATGGTTAATGAATCACCACATTATTGCAAAAATTAAATGCATTAATGTAGTTTCCCATGATGCCTGGTGTATAATACACCAAAAGTATAGGCTGTTACCATCATGTCTGCTTGGGATTTAATTTTTTTGAAGGTGTGATGACCAGAAATAGCCTCAGTCTAACCCACAAGGCTCCCTAGCTGTCCCAACACCATTTTCCCCACCGACCTGAGATGCCACTTTTACCATACATCATATTCCTGTATGTACCTAAGAGCTCCTGATTTTCCTCCTGCCTTTGTACATCTCTAATCAACTGCCTTATCAGTCTGACAAACTACCATATAAACAATAACCAGTTACCCAAGCCAGTCTCCTCATGTTTCCATCCATTCAAGGTGGCTCAGAGAAATGAAACATTAAAAAGGCTTGAAGGTTTGAATCTTACCTTCTTGCAAAATATAAACCTACCACTAGGCTGCAGTTGCTAAAAGAGTACAACTGTCTTGCAGAATACAAAAAAGGAAGGACTGAAGCTAAGATGACAAGGTGAGCTAGCTCCAAAAGCATTTGGTAACAGTACACATGTGACTAGACAAAACAAGCCTAAACAGGTAGGCCTTGTCATCTAAAGGGGGGCACATTGGCCACACAGCTTTGGAGACAATCTGGTACAGTTAACAACAGACTTAGGTGGATGATATAGAGGCATGAGGAAGGTTGAAGATGCAGTATAAATGAGTATAACTTTTGAACTAGGAATATGAAGTCCATAACTTTCAAAGACATGGTCACCAAAACTCACTAGATATAGTAAGGCACACTGGTGCTGGAACCAAGGGCCAATCTAAGCAAATTCTCTAGTCTCCCCTACTTATAGCTACTTACTTTAGACCCTTCCCCACCAGAGATCCTCCAGCCTGCCATGTGGGTGGGAGACACAATACAAGATGGCTGCCCATGCTCCCCTTTTAATTGACTTTAAAAGGCATTGATTGTTGGGCGGTGGTGTCAGTGCATGCCTTTAATCCCAGGACTCAGGAGACAGAAACAGGTGGATCTCCATGAGTTCGAGGGCAGCCTGGTCTACAGAGCAAGTGCCAGAATAGGCTCCAAAGCTACACAGAGAAACCCTGTCTCAAAAAAGAAGTCACTGATTTCGGAGGCTGTGCAGCTGCAGGACATATTAGAAGTCTCCTCCCATTTTGCTGCAGATAATGCCTGTGATGTGCAGGCTGTGACAGTCGCTGTGTTTATGGCTTCAAAGAAAACTCAGCCTCATATCCTTTATGTTGTATTCAACCATATTTCTACTTTGCCTGGGCACTTAAGAAATGTTTGTCTGAACTGAGGAGCACAAGGTTAATGGCTTAGCAAAATCTCCTAGCCTCTCCCCTCCCCCTTCAAGTCTGAAGAGATCAAGATAAGATATTTCACTGTCTACAAGAGCATCCAATGGCCTTGTGATTACGTACCAGGTGAATGGATCACCGGCCACCTGATTAATGACGCCCCACTCCAAACTATCAGAGAAATGCCTAGACGCCTACAGTGATCCGTTATTTACTAAGCTAAACCCTTCTCCTGCACCCTCTCTGCCTGAAGATAAACAGACCCTAAAAGAAACTGTGCTGGGTTAAGACAGTTTACTAGGCCACCTTCTGACTTTGCTAGCTTACCAAATAAATCTACTTGTTCCCAAACACTCTCAGGCGCAAATATTAGGATCCCTTTCCAAGTGGGAAGTAAATGAGCTTGGATTCTATACCCAGGCCAGTGAGAACGTATCAAGGATGAATACCCCCACTAGCAGAGGCTAGAAATACTACAATAGGGCTAACAAGGCACTTACCAACCAGACCCACAATCTGAATTCAATTCAGAATCCTAACTGGTACAAGGAGAAACTGAGTCCCACAAGTAATCAGCTGATCTTCCCAAGGGCACGGGGTCAAACAGGAGGCCTCATCCACAGAACAAGGAGTTCCTGAGAACCGAGGAGAAAGGCCAGCAAACCCTTGAAATAACTAGAAACTGAGGAGGATTCTGACAACCAGTTCTGTCCTAACATTCCATTTCAAAATACAAGTACGCATCACTAGGTCTCCCTCCTGTACCCCCTGAGAAAGGCAATAGCCTGACTCTCCTGACCGCCTAGGTGAGAACTAAGGCAGGGCTCACACTGCACTCTTCCTAGCTCCAAATATGGAGCTGCAAGCCTGCAGCCCAGCTGAGTCAGATCCCGGCGCTAGATTATTTCAGAGCGCCCTGTTTTGTCCTAAGAGACTCAAACAAAGAGAAGCACTGAGACAGGAGACTGCCCCACCGAGCGCCCACCCCTCACGGATGTTGGGGGAGGGCGGGCGAAGGGGGCTGCCTCTCCGCGCACGCGCACACCCCGACCTGGGATCCGCCCGAGGCCCCACGCCGCTTCTTCCAGAAGGGGGCAACGCGCAAGCTCAGTGCGCATGCTCAGCGCTCGTGCTGCCCTACCTGCCACGGGGATGGGCTCCGCGCGGCCGGGCAAGGCTTCTTGCGGACTGATGACCTTCGAAGCCGAGTCGCCCATCCTCGTTACCGGGATGGGACTGGAGAGGAGCTGGAGAGCCCTTCTGGCGGCGGAGAGCATGGGCGGCGTGTCCGTCCCGCGGGCCGACCTCCAGGCCTGGCTGTCTCAGGGACAAAGTTTCCTGAGTACGAGAAGCGGCTCGGGCCAAAAATTATGCTGGCTGGGCGCCACCGCGGGGTGTTAAAGTTCCTGCCCCTGCAGTTTCATCACCTCCGCGGCCGGGGTTCCCGGGCGCCCAGGAAGGGCTTAGCCAAGCAGGGTTTGCAGAGCGTTTCTCGTGCTCAGTCATCCACAAAGCAGAAAAGGGAAATCGGTGTGTGCATAAAAAGGCAGCGAGCTCAAAGAAAGGCAGACTGACTGTGAGAATGGATGGATGGGCAGCTAGGAAATAAGTCTACTTCTATTGGAACCGTCTTGACAAGTCCAATTGACCCAAAGCACAATTCGCAACACCACAAAGGATTACGTACACAATGTGAAATATATATATATATTATGCATGTGTAAATACATTCTTTGACCCATGAAATAGGGGATGCAGGCACAAATACATTCTTGACGCTGTTTCGGTGAAGTTGATGGTGCAGTTGGATCAGTGTTCTGAAATCATGAGAGACAATATTCCTAGAACCAATCTCGCCTTAATCTTTAGGTGGTTAGGGCCAGATGAGTGACTTGAGACGTCCGTCTATGAGATTTTGGTTTACACAGGCTGCCAAAATGGGCGGATAGTCTCGTATTAAGGAAGGAACAGGATTAGCACCCACAGGGATTTGAAGCTTTGAACCTAAGCTCCTCCGTGGGTTTAGTTACCACTTTGTGTTCATGTGGGGCTGAAATAGAAGGACAGGAGGATTAGTGTGGTGTATAGAATGTTGCCAGACATACAACGTTAAACAGATTAAGGTGTTTACCTTATATTGTAGAAGTCCCCTGGGCCAACTTGTATCAACAGTTTACTTTTGATTTGTTTTTGCCATGAAATTATGCCAAGCAGGTTCTTTCTACAAGGCCTTGGCTGTAATAATCCCAAAGTGTTCCTTCCAGCCTTGAAGAGGTCCTGGACACTAAAGAGAAAAAAAGAAAATCCGCCAAAGTAAACATGTTGTACTTTTAATTGATTACCTTTTGATAAATACTGACTTGCTTTTTCTGTTTTGTGGTTGATGGAACATGGGAAACATGCAAGAAATACTTCGTAACTAAATACTGTGACTGTGTAATCGAAGAATTTGTAATGTTAAGGGAAAATACTTATGTAATGTTAGGTACCCCAGAACCACAGTCCATAAACATTCAGTATGTAAGATTTATAAAAAAAAATGAAAGCATTTCTACTTACCACTAAGAGAAAATGAGAAAAAATAAATAAATAAAAGCAATGTTTAGAATTTTATTGTCCAGAGTAGTGAGATCCTGCCTTTTGGTCCTGGAAATCCAACTCAGATTATCAGGTTTGGTTGCAGGCACCTTTACCTGCTGGAACCATCTCTCTAGCCCCATTTTAAACATTTTTAAGTGTTCTTTGTAAATTATTTAAATGTTCTCAAGGACCCTAATGGTTATGATACACTCATGAAAACAGACATCTTTGAAAAAAAGAAGTATCTCAATTTTTTTTTAAGTTTCCTTTAAACAATGGTTTTTTCCCTCATTTACCAAAATAGCTGTGATGGTTGAGTTGTTTGTTTGCCTGTTTGTTCAGGTTTCTCTATATAACCCTGGCTAGCATGAAATTCACAGAAATGTACCTGCCTCTGCCTCCCAAGACCTAGAATTAAAGGTTTGGGCCACCATATTCAACCTATATATTTTGTTTTTGGTTTTTGTTTTGTTTTATTTTTGAGGAGAAAAATAATTATGCCATTTTCAAGGTTAAGCCTTGCTTTCCTCCACATTCTCCAACTACTTCCTTCTGAGCTACCCTCCATATTTTCTGACACGAGCTGATTTATTGTTCTTGTAATTATGCTCAGGCTTTCTGACAAAGTCTAACCATTTATATCCTTCAAGACACAGTCCACACATTCTCTTTGGAACAACAAAGAATCTCAAAACACAACCAGTTCAAGAAGACAAATAATTTCTCTTAAGTATGTCAACCTTGAAGGAAACAGTCTCCCACTAAGCAGAGCCCTGGCTCTTCTTCCATAGTGAGTGGGCCAGAGAAAGGGCTCATGCTCTTTTGGGGGGGGGACCTTAGTCTAGTCTCAGAACCCACATAAAAATGCTGGGTGTTGTTGTAATTTCCAACATAGTGAAACCACTGAAAGAAAGGTTTACTGGACATCAAACTAATCTTGGAGTGGGGACTGAGAGATAAGCAAACTACCAAAAACGCAAGCTGATTCAATATGCCAGGAGGGCAGGAATCTATGAACTAACATAGTTATAAACTGCCTATACTGACACAGAACTAGGTAATTGACTTTGGTGGGAGATTAAGGGTAGTTCCTAATAAACAGAACCCTCCTTGGGAAAGATTTCTATTCTGGGAAACAGAAACCTGCTTTCATGCTTATTTACCTGATAATAGTCCTTCTGTTAACCCTGCCAAAGTCCCTCTGTAGGATAATATCATCAGCACTGCCATTTTGAGGGCCGCTTTGGCCCTGACACTTGGAATCCCTAGCACTGGAGAAGCAGTGACAGATAGATCCTTGAGGTTTACTACCAAGCCAACTTAGCCTACTTGGTGAGCTCCAGGCCAGGAGGACATACTTCATAAATAAATAGATAGATAAATAAATAAATAAATAAATAAATAAATAAATAAATAAAAGAACAAGATGAATGGCACACCTGAGGAATGGAGAAATGACGCCCAGTGTTGACCAAATGGATATGCAGACACTAAACAGGAAAAGTAAGCATGATGGTGCAAGTCTATAATCCCAGTATTTGGGAGGTGGAGGCAAGAGCATTAAACATGCAAGGCTGGCCTCAGCTATACAGTGACCTTGAGGCCAGCCTGGGCTACATGAACTCTATATATAAACCAGAAAACAACTCATGCCATTTGGAAGAAGTCAATACGTGAAGACATTTTCATATAGCATGGATTAGAAAGTCTTAATAACCAATGTCAAGCAGTGTTTAGCAATTGACTTTAATATGCTACTCACAGACTTTGATAAAGCCTTCCTTGCTTTATGAGATAGCTAACTGTGTCCCACCACAGGCCAAGCATGACTGGGATCATGCGCATGGAAGACTAACGCCTTCTCAGGAAGAAAATGCTAGCGACTCAGAGAGGGCGCACAAGAGCCAGCATGTGCCAGGCATTCAGCTCTCACCTCTACTCTTTATTAAACTGTAAATACAGCAAGTATACCCTGGCACACTCAAACAGATAAGGTTTCACTTCCCTGGGTAGAGAGACACCCTTATAAGTGAATAAATAAAAAGCTTAAGTGACATTTACATTTGCATACTTATAACCAAGTGGCTTTATATATGGCCTGTCTCCAGAAGATACAGAGCTCTCTGAAGAATTTAATTAATTGCATGGATTATTTTACTGAATTTTTAAGAGGAAGGTGAAATAAGACTAGGCTTCATTACTAAATAGTAAGCTCCTGTTAGCTCTGTGTGCTTCACTTTTAACTTGCTCCAACCCATTTCCAAAGTTTTGTAGGTGAAGAAACTCAGGCTCAAAGAGGTGCCCAAACAAGCAGCTACTGAGAAAGAGAACCTGGACTCAAGTCTGAGCTTTCCAAAGTCCCAAGGTCAAGATTACCAAAAAAAAAAAAAAAAGCCTCAGCTCTTCAATGCTGACTTTGACGCTTGAATGTTTACGGAACACAGAACAGAATGATTTGGTTAAAAGGTCAAAGCTCCCCTCCAGGGTTCTTCCCAAGAGACAAGCATGTGTCTCCCACCATTCTTTTAACTCGTGTTTGGACACTAGCAGAGCCACCAGCTTCAAATTATACCTGTCCTTCCAGGTGAGGATGATTAAGTGTGGCCATGTGCAGTTCTTTGCAGCTTGAAGGTCATGAATTAGAAGCAAGGGGCACACTCCCTTTCTGTCTCCTCACCTAATGGCTGACACAGAGCTGTGAGACTAAGAACCAGAGCTCAGCAACAAACAGGGTTTCTTTATATAGCCCTGGCATCCTGGAACTAGCTTTGCAGACCAGGTTGGCCTTGAACTCAGAGATATTCCTGCCTCTACCTCCCAAGTACTGGGATCAGAGGTGTGAACCACCAGTACTTAGCTCGTGTGTGTGTGTGTGTGTGTGTGTGTGTGTGTGTGTGTGTGTGTGTGTGTGTACCTGAGTGAGTTCATGTGTACCATATGGATATAGGTGCTCATGTAGTCCAGGGACATCACATCTCCTGGAACTGGAGTTACAGGCAGCTGTAAATCATCTGGTATGGGTAGTAAGAATCAAACCCAAAACCCCTCCAAAAGGGCAGTAAGTGCTCTTATCCAGGCTCGTTCTCCAGCCCCTGAATCACATTTCAGATCCAGGCCTAGTGGTATGCTCCTATAATCCCAGCTACCTGGGTATTGAAATTGAAGGCTTTATAAATTCTAGGCATGTCTGGACTACAGAGTGGGTTTTAGTCCAATCTGGACAACTTCATGAGAACCTATTGCAAAAGGATGTAGTGTCAGTACTGGTCAGAGCCTCCTGAAGGGCAGAGGCTGCATCTTCCAGGAGCAGAAGACCGAGGCTGTTATTTACCACCATTGTGTGAGTGCTCCCCAAATAAATATCTGTTAATTCTTTATCTGGGTGTGTGTGGACTTCCTTTAACCTGTCTTCAAAAGGAGATGGGAGGAAGATAGCTGGGATATAGCACAATCATTGAGTGCTTGCTGGCCTTCATGAAGACCTAGGTTCACTCCCCAGTACTGCCAAAAATAAATTAATAAACAAATGAGCAATCACTTGGTATTATTTGTTTAATTGGTGGCTTGCTATTGGTTTTTATTTGTTTTCTTTTGAAACAAGGACTCACTACATAGCCCTGGATGACCTGGAACTCACTATGAACACCAGGCTGGCCTTGAACTCACAGTGGCTGAGCACCACCACAACCCACTGTTTTGTTGATTTTCCTTGATGATCATTAAATAAATTAAGATGGGAAAGTTCCTAGGATACTTCCTCCCATGTAGACGTTAGTTGTGCAATCATATTTAACTATATAATGAGTGGAGGTTCATCTTTTCCACAGGACAGTAAGCTCTTTCTATGCAGGCAGGAAAGGTGTCAGTATTTGATGATTACTACTTCCCAAAAGCCCACTGCATGTCAGATAGCACGCATTGATCAAACATTGGCAGAAGGACTGCATGGGCCAATCTCAGCATCTCCTGACAATCTGTGTGAATCCATCTCTGTTTTCTCCATCCCCATAGGATGCTCAGTGGGCTAGATAACATATAGTCTCCCGCACTCAGAGGTAGAGGTAGGTGGATCGTGATCTGAGGATAGCCTGGACTATATAGAAAGGAAAGGGGGAAGAAAGAAGGAAGGAAAAGAGGGAAGAAGGAAGGGAGGGAGGGAGGACAGATGCCTCAGCTCTTATTTAATTACCTGCATGCCCTCAGATTTATATAAAAATTTTCCTCTCTCTCTCTCTCTCTCTCTCTCTCTCTCTCTCTCTCTCTCTCTCTCTCACACACACACACACACACACACACACACACACATTAATAATAATAATTAATTTATCAATATTATCTCTTCTCTGATTATTTACTAAAAATACAGGACAATGAAACAAAAAAATCCAGAGAGCACACAGGCTACCTAACGTAGCAACTGTGACTGCTGCTACTGTCTTTAAAGAAAGGATGAGCCCAGAGCACTGGAGGCTGCTTACAATATTTGTTGATGAACTGAGCAGAGAGCAAGGAGAATCAGCCTCCAAGGAACCTGGTTTTGGATTAACCGGTTCTGTGACCTTTGACAAGGTATTTACTGTGTCATCTTTTTTCTCATGAGAGACAGGAGAGAGAAATCACAGGTTCTCTAAATTTGTTGGATCACAAACGTTGTAAGCCAAGAGAGTGTTTTGTGATCTGTCCATCAGCAGGTGGTTCTTAGGCTCACCTGTCTAAAGGTGGCATTAAAAAGCCACCTGCTGCATGCAGCTGCCAGGATCTTCTCACGTAAGACAAGGCTCCCAAGCACACAAATTCTCTGGAAACTGTGCTGAAAGACTGAGATAGGGAGGGGGTAAGGGTGGGGCATCTCATTGAAACCTGTTTTAAGTTTACTGTTTTCTTTTGGTTTTTGAGACAGGATTTCTCTGTATTGCTTTAGAGCCTCTTCTGGCCCTCGCTCTGTAGACCAGGCTGGCCTCCAACTCATGAAGATCAGCCTGCTTCTGCCTCCCAAGTGCTGGGATTAAAGGCATGGGCCACCACTGCCCAGAAAAGTACACTAATTTCAATCATTATTTTTATTATTTGTGTGTGTGGTTGTGTGCATGTGCATGCTGGTGGCCTCAATGCCAGCAGAGGGCATTGGATGCCCTGGAGATGGAGTTATAGGCAGTATATGAGCTGCCTAATGCGGGACTGGGAAATGAACTCAGATCCTCTTCAAGAGCAGCATTCAGCCATCTCTCCAGCCCCTAGATGGACTATTTTAAAGCTTACTGGGTAATATATTTATCTGAGTATTTATACTCAGTGGTAACCCAGTCAAATAACTGTATGAAGATAAATAATTCAATCTGTTATTGTGTCTTTTTAAGGAATTTTTTGCCCTCAAAATACATGTATATCGTATATCATTTATCTTCTCTCTCTCTCTCTCTCTCTCTCTCTCTCTCTCTCTCTCTCTCTCTCTCTCTCTCTCTCTCTCTCTCTGTGTGTGTGTGTGTGTGTGTGTGCATGCGTGCGTGCGTGCGTGCGTGCGTGTGTGTTAGGAAGAAAAAGAGAAAAGGAGGTAGCTGATAATGGTGGCCCATTCCTGTCATCCCAACACTTGGAAGGCTGGTGTAAGAAGATTGCCTGAAGTTTCAGGCCATCCTCTGGACTCCATAATGAGTTTTAGATCAGTCTGGGGTATATGTGAAATACTGTCTAAACACAAAACAATAGAGGGAAGGGGGAGGGAGAGGGAAGAAGCATAGCAAAGCACACCCACACAGAACTCTCTAGACAGTGAGCAGATGTTTGCTTTCTTCATCCTTCTCTTACAACTATTAATAGTTTTTTTTTAACTCAGAAAAAGATAAAGCAGTTTAATGACTCATTTATTAAATAGTTTGAACTCAGGGCACTTGATAAGCGATTAATGAACTTTGTTGGCTTTCTAATTACAAACACATTATCATTACTTGAGAAAGATCAGAGTTGAGAGGAGGAGCAGGCTGCCTCATTCTGCCCTCCCACTCAGTCATATCCAGAGGGCCCTGTCAGTTTTCTGTTGAGACTAAATCTTCCCCTTGAGACTAAACCTCAGGCCAGTTTGGCCCACCCTGGGATACTTCACTTGCCTGTCTCTGACATCATACATACTCTTCCTTCCCAGCCCAACACTACTCCAGTTTCCCTTCTCCCTTTCAAGATTGGAGACTAGGGCAAGATGAAGAAACAGGTCCACTGCCTAGTGACTGGATTACCAGTCTATCTACAGGTTACACTGCCGGCTCTGCCAATGGCCCCTTGCAGACTAGAAGCTACTATCTTGTCAAACTTCTAGGACGTGACACCTAGACGCTGGACTCCTCTACCAGAGAAGTCCCTGGCTACAGGGAAACCCTTTGCCCCTGGAAACCTAGGCACACTTTTGTGTGCCATCAGGGATTTTAAAACTTCTTCTACATGTGATCCCTTTTCACCCAAGAAATACTTAAATGAACCCAGGTATATAGATATGTAAAAATACTTCTACAGATCAAATATTTAGTGATAATTGTCAAGAAATGCACTTTAAAACACTTTGATATATAAATATTTACTTTTTATTAAAAAAAATTAAAGCAAACTTGCATGACAATGAGACGATGTACTTGTTCGTTTTTACATGAAGAATTGAATCTTTCTTGGTTAATTTGATATTATAAAATTCAGAATGTCTTCGACACCTTCCAGAATTGACTGACATTTTTACTTTATAATCATCAATGCTGAGAATACTAGTTCACAGAAACACACAATACAAAATGGCAGAAGTATGTTTAAGGGATTTTCAGGAATTAGAAATTCTGTCCAATTCCAAACAAAAACAGATCTAACAATGTTTTATGAAATGCAAGTCAGCCACTTAAACAGTTAAATCATACATTCTGATGAAATATAATACAAAAGATAAACTAACTTGACCCTTATACCCTGAGGAATGATAGCATGAAAATTCTGAAAGTCTTTGTTTACCAAAATTAAGCCACTGTTTCTATGAGAGCAGACAACTATATATGTAGTAAGAACACATACATAAGGTGCAAATGTCTCTAGTCTGAGCTGAGATGTTGCAGGCAGTGCTTGTTGGTACTGTGGGCATATGTATATGAGGTGTGATGTGTGAGTCTGTTCTGTGTTTATGATTGCAGTAAAGCCACACAATGCAACATGGTCTAGGGCTTGCATGCACTCACTATGTATCTGATTTTGAATTTATTTTCTGCCCTTGAGCATTCAGAAACCTTTTACCATTGCCATATTTTTTTAAAAACAACCCCCACATGATGAGGTTGTGACCCACAGTTTAAGAAGTTGAGTTCTGGGGTCAAAATAAATTTATCTCATTTCTTTCCAAGGTATTTCTAAGTCCAGAAGGAACGCATGTGTGCATTCATGCTCACATCTGTGCATACCAGAGGGTCTCTTCTCCCTCCACAGTCCTTTACCTAGAAAGAGCACAAAACTGATCTCCAGGCACACGCTGCCAGCAGACAATCCCCTGAGAAAATCTGATTCCTTATTACTAGGTTACCAGCGTCTGTGGGGACCTCTCCCAAGGCAGACCATCTAGTCCTGAACTCAAGAAACACATCTAGCTTCTTGGCAAACTGATGGAACAGTGGATACCTCTCTCCCCAATTGGATTGCAAAAAAATCTCTTTTGGGAGACAGGGTCATGCTAGGCAGCTGCTTTACCATCGCCAACAAAACAGGGGAGTCATTGATGGCTCTCTGTCTTAAATCTTGAGTTATCTTAGCCACCTACAGGGATACATACAGATGCATCACTGTCCTATTAGAGTCACAGGAAAAAGACTAAAAGAAAAAAGTCCTCCCCACTCTGTGTGTGTGTGTGTGTGTGTGTGTGTGTGTGTGTGTGTGTGTGTGTGTGTGTAATTTGCCTTTTTAATTTTTGAAATAGGATGTGCTGGCTAATTTTATGTCAACTTGACACAAGCTATGGTCATCAGAGAGAAGGTAGCCTCAGTTGAAATAAATACCTCTGTAATATTGGGCTGTAAGCAAATCTGTAGAACATTTTCTTAATTAGTGATTGATGTGTCAGGGTCCAGCTCATTGTGGGTGGTGCCACTCCTGGGATAGTGGTCCTGAGTTTATATCAAAGCAGCTGAAAAAGCCACAAGGAGCAAGCCAGTAAGCAGATCCCTTCCGTGCCCTTAGCATCAGCTCTTGCCAACAGGTTCCTGCTCTGTTTGAGTTTTTGTCCTGACTTCTTTAATGATGAACTGTGATATGGAAATGTAAGTTAAATACACCCTTTCATCCCCAACTTTCTTTGGTCATGGTATTTCATCTAGTAGTAATCCTGACTAAAACACAATCTCATTATAACTCTGGCTGTCCTGGAACTCACTATGTAGACTAGTGTGGCCTCACACTCACAGTGTCTCTGACTTCTGAATACTGGAATGCACCACCATGCCTGGCTACTTTGCATTTTTTCCCACTACACTTTTCAATTTTAAAATCTCCCAGAGTAAATAAACAAACACTTTGTTTAACAAAATAAATAAGTGCCAAGATGAACCACCACATGTTAGTGAAAAGGAAGGGTAAGGAACCCATTTGGATCAGGTCAGGGTTTTCTCTCTCAGTCACACACACCAAGTGACCTTGCTAATCTTTATCCCATTACTCAATTCATAGCTGAAAGAGAAAGATAACATTTCTGCTTCAGGTTTATCAAGAATTGCTATCCCTTGAGATGAAATCTATGCTTTAAGTAGTTAATTGTCCAATTTTAGTTTACATTTCAAAGGGATCGGGCTCTCTGTTTAGGGGAGTTTGTTTTATTCAATTCTTATCAGCATACAAATATTTCTAAGCTGATAGCCAGCAATTACAGGACATGTTATGCTCTCAGCATTATGAAAGAGTCTTTTGTGAACTTCCTTATACCCAATTCGCCTTTTTCCCCCTTTGTTTCTTTTAGTCAGGGTCTTGCTATATAGCCCAGGCTGGCCGGGAGCTCTTGATCCCCTGGCCCTTGCCTCCTGAGTGCCACAATTGTAGGAGTGCACTATCATGCCTGGCCTGCTTCAACTTTCATTCAGATTTTTTTTATGAGCTGATATTGAAAAGGGGGTGTGTGTGTGTGTGTGTGTGTGTGTGTGTGTGTGTGTGTAACTTCTTTATGTTTTAATTAATTACACAGCAAGTACTATAGAAACTGGGGAGATGGCTCAGTGAGGAAAAGTGTGTTATGACAGCATGAGGACCTGAGTTCAAATCCTCAGCATCTACCTAAAAAGCTAGTGTGGTGTCCACATACAGCTACAACCCCAGCATTGTAAGGGGTGGACATAGGAGGAACAATTTGACTTTCCACCTGCCAGTCTAGCTGCAGGCTCAGAGAGAAATCATGCCTCAAGGAAGAAGGTAGAGAGTGATAGAGTTAGATGCCCAGTATTCACCTCTGGCCTCCAAGCACATGCACACAAATGGATTTTCAAATAGGCTTATGTGTAATTCCTTATGTCTCCAAATAATAAAAAACCATCAGTATATTCCAAACACCTTACATGGCACTAAATATTCAAGGTAAAAAAGAAAATAACCAGGTGAACACAATGGCTGGTGTCTTCCCAGACGTCAGTACTTTAGGCTTATTTTCAAAACTCCATGGTGACTTTTTAGCCAAATGATTTCAACTCTGGTTTTAACACGCAAGTGAATGATAAAACACATCTTACTTTATAAATTCCGCAGTTGCTCTCAGTATTCGCTTTATTTTTCCTTATATCACCCACAGATTGTACAGAGATATTTTCTAGGCTGCGAATATGTTTCCACCAGCGTGTCTCCTTGAAATGGTGACCTTAGCTCAGGAACACAAAGAGAGAAGACTCCATCTTTGCCTTGAGTCTTCCATGCATTTTCCCACGTCTAGCAAGCTGTGCTTCGGGTGCCATATGCTTCCACAAGCCGCTCAGAAGGTTTAATTGAGACTTAAGCACTCGACAAATATTTGTGGAATTAAATTGAGTTTCAATGATTACTCTGTAATTCTTAAAGCATGGAGACATTAGAAGGTTTAAAAAAAAAAAAAAATAAGATGGTGTTTTCACTACAAAATCTGTCCAAACCCATCAAGGATGTCAGGTGATGGTGAGGGGCTGTTGTTGGTTATTTGGGTTTTGTTAAAGAGAAGCCTTTTGATTGTTCTCCAATCGATGTTTTTTAAAGCCCCAGATTTCTAGACTGTCTCAGTTGGAAATAAATTCACTTCCATAAGCCATCTGGTGGTTCCTACTTGTAACTACACCATCTACTCAGCAGACATGCCCAGTGAATATGAGCTCCTTTCTTTCCCGGCCATCTCTTACAGGGTGTGTTTTGATGAACTGGTACCCAAGGAATGCATAGGCATTAAAATTCCAAGAACAATCATAATGGTTCTAACCCCAAGAACACTTTAAAATAAAAACAACACCATAAAGACTGTTGGTAGTGGGAGGAGAGAAAGCCTATGAGTGTATTCTATTCATGAAATAAGGCAAACTATATTGAATGGTCTTTAACATACTAAAGTAGTGTGCCTAGATGCTGATGTTATAGAAACCAGCCTGAGGAGACCTGTGCTCTCAGGAAACACAGGACAAATGGCGAAAGCACTAGACGTGCCTCAGTAGAGATGGAAAACCCACCAGCTATATCTCTTTCACCCCATACTCAACTCCTACAGCTGGCTCCCCTCGGGAACATGCCACATACACTAAAATAGAATTTCTCTTTCAGAATCAGCACACAAGACAATGGAACTGCAAGTGTGGTGTACACATTGACATCCCAGCTTACACAAAGCCAATACTCACATTTTTTGTGTAATGCTTAAACCTCAAGGTCATGGTGATGCCCCAGAGCTGAGTCATGACTGGGATTAAGAACTAATATCGGTAAACAAGCTCCCAGATACAGCCCTAACTTAGCCAAAGGTTCCCTCCACCAAGCTCTTGGAGGAGAAAGGACAAGAAAGGTGACACAGAGCCTACTTACCAGGCCAGAGCCACTCAGTCTCTACCTTCATCCCTACAGAATGGAGTGTTACCTCACTACCACCTGAAGAAGGCAGAGAAGGCTCTGAGAGGCATGAAGCTTGAGGTCATTTCAGAAGAGCTGATAGACTTTCACAGCCTAGAACAGCGAGAGGCTAGTTTGTTTCACATAAAGGTAAATTAGTACAATGAAAGTAAGACCCACCTGGTAGGTTCAGGAAACTCAGCAGGAAAGAAGAAAGCAATAAAGTTATAACTGCCAAGTTCAACAGGAGCCAGAGAGATGGCACATCCCTGTAATCCCAGCACCTGGGATGCAAGAGGCAGGGGGATTGGCAGTTTATGCCAAACTGGGTTACATAATAAAGTTACAAACAACAACAAAAAGTAGGCAGGGGGTTGTATGTGACTGATACACCTTGAGTGTGCCCCACTAGTAGTGAATGGAGCCACTAAGTAATTTTAAAGTAGGACAATGATACAATGCCACAATTGTTTGTGTTTTCAGAAGCAACACAGGCATTGTGTAGAGAGGGTACATAAGAAGACATAGAAAGCCCACTGGGTTGTTAACACACTCCAGACCCAGACTTTATAAGGGATTCCAGGTGAAGAAGCAGATACGGGACTGCAGAGATAATTGAACAAAATAAGAGGCCTTTGTGACTTGGACATAAAGGACTTGACATAACACTAGGACTGTAGCTCAGTGGTAGAGTACTTGCCTAATATGCCCAAGTCCTATTCTAGAAAGAGAATATGGAAGCAATTTAGATGACTCCCAGATTTGTGGTCTATCGACCAAGAAGGACAACCTCAGAGATTCTCCAGGCACTTTGTTCTGAGAGAGACAACAGGCTGGGTAGACAAGCATGAAGAGCCACAGAGTTAATGAGTCTGGTTCTGGAAGCAGTCACATAAGTGTCCCTGTGGGGCAGTGCTAATTCACCACAGGTGGCAGGATGTGCAGGTCTGAGACACTGCAGGAGGTCAAGGCAAAGGTATAGACTTGAACAGATCAAAAGCAATTTTTATGGGAAAAGAAAGTGTCTGTTGGTGACCCAACCCCTGCCGTGCCCATACTGAGACGTGCACAGTAAAGAGTTGAAGGAAGAAAGGAGCACTGTCCTGTACATACAGTGCATTCAGACGACCCAGCAGAAAGTGAACAGCTGAGAATCTTCTGCAGAGTCTAGAAACGACTCTGGAGCGGGTACGTGGGAGGCTCAGGGAGGGGGCAGATCCGGAGTCACAAGGATGCTATGTAAAGTTCTAAAAATAAGAATTTCCATCAAGTGTGTCTGACTGCATGAACATCCCATAGCCAATCAGAGCAATTGTCATCCTCACCCTGAGCTGGCTGTCACTTCTCATCTTCACCCTTGACTAGAGCACTGAGCACTGGCTCCAGCCAGTGCTAGGGACGCAGATGAGAAGGGACTAGGGAGGCTGCAGGTGAGAAAATGTGCCTCTGTCTTTTTCTGACTCTCTCAAACCACAGGGAAATCCTACACAATGTCTCCCTGGGGAAATAATAGCATGATTCTTCAGCTGGACCTTTAAATTAAAAGGCTACCTGATTCTTTATGGGGTGAGAGGATTGTTTCTCTTTCATCAATAAGTCAATTTGTTCCCTCTCATCTTCCATCCTATTCCATTTTAAAAGAAATTCATTCCAGTTAATATGAAAATGAGAGACCAGAAATTATGAAGGATGCTTACGGAAGCCATTGTAGTGATTCACTGAATCTGTCTGTTACTTGAGGTTTCAATAATACACTTATTTTTCTGTCATTTAAATACTCTCGACATCCATCTGCTCATGGAACCAAGCACAACATCTTAACATTATACAGGATGTGCTAATGGCAAGAGACTGAGCCTTCTATTAATATTAAAAGCTCTTTGTCACTTTTAGAGAAATCAGTAGGGACTATCCTAAAGGGTGGGGTGATATCCATATAAGAATGGTATTGGCATGAATCTGATCCCTGGGAGGGAGCCCACCAGGTCAGTTATGGTTCATTTTTACACACCACACCACACACACACACACACACACATGCAGATACACAGGTTCTGCTCTAACCTTAGATGGAAGGATAATCAAAAAATAGAAACTTCCCAAATAAGATCAAATTTGTATCTGTTTTGTTTTATAAAACAGCATCTCAGGTAGCCCAGGCTGGCCATCAACTTGTTATATAGTCCAGACTGGCCTTAAACTCTGGTCCTCCTGAAAAAGCCAACCAAGTACTGTTGTGACCCATTGTGCCCAACTCCAGATAAGACCAATTTTTTTTCAATAAAACATTTGAGACTAAGGCCAGAGAGATTGCCTCACAGGTAAAAAGTGTTTACCCTCCCTAAGCCTGATGACCAGAGTTTGATTTCTAGAACCTACGTGGCAGAACAAGAGACATGATTGTTGCAAGTTGCCCTCTGACCTTTATGTGTATACTGTGGCATGCATGTTCACACACACAGTTAAATAACAAGAAACAAGTTTTTAAGTATTTGACAACTAACATTGTTTTTCAACATTATTTTGGTCGTCCTTCTCTATTCGGTTTTTCTTTTTCTTTTTTCTTCTCTATTCTTGATAGATTTGAAATGAACTTATCAATTTTTTTGAAACAGGATCTTATTATGCACCCCTGGATGACCTGAAACTCATCAAGTAGACCAGGCTGGCCTCAAACTCACAGAGAACCATCTGCCTCTATCTCTCCAGCATGCTGGAATTAAAGGTGTGTGTGTCAGCACACCTGGTTCAGATTTGTCAGTATTCCTAAAAGTCCTCTGATGAGTTGATTGGGATCATTTCCTACTTGTGTGTACACTGGCTTCCCACTTTTTTTCCTGCCTGGATGAATTTTAGCATATCTGTATGCTGCTCTACATTTGACTAACATTCATTCTTTGTTATTTCACATCATCTTGCTGCACTTAAAATATGTTCAAAAGAACAAGTTAGAGGGTTGTATTTATTAGAACACTTAAGAATTAGAATTATTTCTATTATGGCATTTTAAAATATCACAGGATGCAGTGGTCACCTTTTGTTGTGAAGAAATGGCTCCTGCCATAAATTGTATTTTGGTTGCTCTGTGGAAATACTCAGAAAATCTTAATGCAACCACAGCAAATGTAGCCTTTTGGAGAGCACAGCCTTCAGATCAATCTAATTTTCTTCTAGAGCAAGGTAGCTGGCTGCTAGACAAGGGCAAAGAATTTGGTGTGAAATAGCAGGATTTCAGGAAGCCTTTATTCTGATGGGTGTGGCCCTGTCACAGAGAACACTGCATGCTGTCTGAGGCTGGGGACATTGCTGTGGAAGACACAACTACAAGGAGAATATCTTCTTCAACTCTGTGCTTATTTTAACTTAATTAAGATAAAAAACTGTCTATAACAAATATGCACTTTATGGAACCAAGTAGTAGTTTTTTAAACTTTGTCATTAGTATGTGTGAACCTGCATGCCACAGTCCACATATGGAGGTCAGAGGACACCTTTGTAATCAGGTCTTTCCTTGCACACTTATGTGGGTTCCAGAGGTCAAACTCAGTCATTAGGTTTGTATGGCAAGCACCTTTTCATGAACCTGCCTCCACATGGGAACATGGGGTAACCTTGCTTCATGTTTTTTAAGTTTTTGTCATTCAATTTTGCCTCCAAAATAAACCACCTCTGATTCCCTTTGAGGTGAGAGCTGTGGTTTGTGAAGGGTTTTTGTTTGTTTGTTGTTGTTTTACATCAACACTATAGAACATGTGTGCTCAGAAGAAGATGTGAACATGAGGCCTCTTTTTAGAAATTATTAAGGATTTCAAGACACTAAATTAGTGCTGGGCCCTGTGTGGCTGCATACAATGCACACTCATGATGAAGTTGGTCTTGCATTTACCCAACAGAAATGAAGACCTGTTACTCTAAGATACATGAACAAATGTTCATATGACCTGAAGGTCTCTGTTCCCTAATCCTCATCCTTTGGAACCCTCCCCCTCCTGGCCCCAGGGATAGTGGTTTTAGAAAATGAGACCTTGGACATGTGACTAGGTCATAAGAAAGAACTCTAATGAACAGGTTAAGCATCCTTAGAGAGGAGAGGTCAGAGAACTGGCTACTTCCTTTCATAATTTCCCCAGTATTTTGGAAGTGAAGGGGGCTGCCTAATCTCCCAGCCTCATCACAGGTCAGAGTGCAAGACCTTCACAGATGGAGCGAATTTTCTCTTATTCTAAACCACCACTCTTTGTTATTCTGTTATAGCAGTGTGAAACAGTCCAGCTACTATCCCTCCTCAATTGTCTCCAGGCCTACCTCCCAACACACTGGAACCAAATGGAACTTCAGAAATTTAAGAGCACCAGTTCTCTTGAATGAAGAGAAAGGACATCCTGTTTGCTTGTGGATGCTTTAAGTTCCTTCAAGAAGAGTCACAGCATTTTACTTCCAAATGTCTAGGATGGATCATAAATTAACCAAATTCCTTCACCTTATAGAACATCAACAATTCTAAGTGATTCCTCCTATTTCTGGCTAGAGGAGGAAATCAGAAAAGAGTGATAAAAACATGCTTTTGCAGAGCACGCCAAGTCCTAGTTCAGCCATGAAGACAGCACTCACCAAAAATCTCAAAATATGAGCAAGACAAGGAGCCTCGGGGATCTTACTTCAGTGAGGTGGGATCACAGGCCTTTTCACCTCCCCATTCCAACCATGGCACAATGGCACCCAATAGCACAGGCTTAGAGAACTGCCCTCCCCCATGAAAGACAGAAATTTCCACCCAAGCTCCCTACTATTTCCCCACTGGCTTCACAGGCTATAGAATTTCATTTGTTGAGGTTGCTACACACTATTGGGTGACTCTCCAAACCCCTAGGAAAAGAAGTCTGATTCTCTGAGGAACACACAACCTATGTGCCCTGTCTTCCTCTAGCTGCCACACTCTGTGTTGTTCCCAAGACTGGCTGCCATACTCCACCTTTTGAAGAGAAAGAGGTGTGTAGGTGCTCTGGATATGGTTTGAGCTTGGGTGCTGCAAGTTTGGTCCTCAGAACAGTGATGATGGGAGGTGGGAGGGGCTTTAAGAGGTGGGGCTTAAGGCCAAGTAAGTAGACTATTGTCAGTGCTGCTCCCAGAAGAAAACACTGGGCTCAC
This sequence comes from Cricetiscus sungorus, assembly GCA_030556225.1. NCBI lineage: Eukaryota > Metazoa > Chordata > Mammalia > Rodentia > Cricetidae > Cricetiscus > Cricetiscus sungorus. The sequence goes on from JANBXA010000741.1 coordinate 10,840,993, forward strand.
AGGGGCCCCATGAGAAGGGTTGTTAAGAAAGAACTCCTCCGAGACTTCCTGTCTTATCCTGTGATCCCTCTTTCTTATGCTGCCATTGTTATTATTTCTTTCACCAGGAAGCCATCACCAGGGGAGATGAACAAATGCAGCCACCCAATCTGAAATTTTCAACCTCCAAACTGTGAGCTAAATAAATCTTTTTTGTTGTTGTTGTTTTGTTTTGGTGTTGGTTTTGGTTTTTTGTTTTTCGAGGCAGGATTACTCTGTATTGTTTTGGAACCTGTCCTGGAACTAGCTCTGTAGACCAGGCTGGCCTCAAACTCAAAGAGATCCACCTGCCTCTGCCTCCGAGTGCTGGGATTAAAGGCATTTGCCACTAACGCCCCACTTAATCCTTTTTCTTTATAGCATTATCCATACTCTGGTATTTTGTTACAGCAACAGAAAACAGAGTCACACAAGAAGTAATATAAGTTGAACACCTACTGTGTGCCAAAAAGGACCATACCTAAAATGCCTTCATTTCTCCCTCTTCATAACACTGTAGCATAGACATTGTTGTCTTTTTCACCAGCATGATGGATTCTTCCAAACACAGGATGTAAATACCCTGGCAAAGAACTTTTCACCCAATGACCCACCATGACTTGGCTTTTGTTTCCTGAAACAATATGTGGAAATCCTACCCTGAAGGATAACCTTTGGAAGTAGAGTTGTTGCAGATTCAATTGGTCATAATGGGGAACTGTATGGGCCTTGTGACTAATATACCTAATGGTGTCCTGGACTAATGATGTGAAAGAATTGGTCATATGAAGATGGAAGCATGTTGGGAGTTTTAGAACTCTAGGTCTGTGAGTGTCAAGGCCACCACTACCGCCTCAAGTGTGACAGAGATTCTATAGAAACCTGTGGAAGCCCTTAGCTTGATGTCACTGGGGTTGTACTGCAGTTGACAATTCCAATGTCAGGCCCTCTTTTCTGTTGGAACTGATCTTCAATGCTCCCATAGCAACCTTCTACAGTCTGCTTCTGTCATCTACAATCTAGTGAGAACAAAGACTCAGGCATGAATTTTGGGTGGTCTTTTTTAATCTTCATGCCTTATGGATTGTAGAATCCCTAATACACAGGATCTGTCAACCTACAAGATTCACATGTGAGGACTGAACAGAGCAGCCCCGGCTGTCTTCAAATTTAATGACAAGTTCAAGAACACCCCTAAATAACCCTCTCCATGCTCTTGTCAGCCAGAGTAACAACGTGGCCCAAAGATTTTGTGCATGGGTTCTGTGTTTTACAGTGCCAGCTCTAATGGAGAGGCTACAGAGCTTGCCCTGCTCGTTTCTTCACAGTTTATTATGCGGAAAAACATGAGCCTTCTGTTTTCCTGCATTGTTAACTTGGCACCTCATTTCACGTATGGGACTTGCATTAAAAGACACTACCCTCTGGGAGTTAATCAGCCATTTAGAGAGTAAAAGTACTTTACAATCTGAAGACTCTTGGAGCTCATCTTCTGTGACGAATGATGCTGTAGGCCAGGTGTGCAGAGACTTCTGAGCTCCGTGCCTGGTCCTTCAACCCTCTCTCAAACAATACAATGATATTGAAAAAGATCCCCTTCTAAGGTGTTGAGACGCTGAAACTCAAATGACACACTCAGGGTCATAGGGATGGTAAAGGATAGAACTCCATCTCTCTGACTCAAATTAGGATATTTTCCACCTAACTCATTCATACATTCTTTCATTTTAATTGACAATACTATACACACACACACACACACACACACACACACACACACACACACAGTACGGCATGATGTTTTGAAATATACAAACATTGTGGAATAGCTAAATCAAGTTACTTAGCATATATATTATCTCACATTTTAATTTTTTGTGACAAAAACATAGGAAAAAGCCAAGGGTTTTTAAGGAACTCTTCAGATTCTCCAAGCAATAGAATTTTAAGGAAAATAACATCTTCCCCTACAAAGTACTTAGAATTATTTATTGTTGTTTTTAACTCTTTGGAAATCTCACAAGTGTATACACTCTCAGCTCTGGGTGACGCTCTTCATAGACAGCCTAGGGAAAGCTACACAGTGACTGATGTACATCCATTTTGGGGATGCCTCTTTGAAGATGAAGGTCTTCAGAGCTGGACCAAGAAACCATCTCTTCATTACTGCCTCTACAGACGATCTTTGAAACAGGTGACCAAACTGAGCATTAATGTTTTGGTGTATCTTAGTCTCTTATCTATTGCCATGAAGACCACCATGACCTCGGCGAACTTATAAAGGAAAATATTTAGTTGAGGGCTGGCTTACTGTTTCAGAGGTTTAGTCCATTATCTTCATGGCGGAGAACATGGCAGCATGCACGGCACTGGAGCAGTAGCTGAGAATAATATATCCTGATCTACAGACTGGGGCTGGAGAGATGGCTCAGCAATTAAGAGCACTGGCTGCTCTTCCAGAGGACCTGGGTTCAATTCCCAGAAACCACATGGCAGCTCACAACTGTCTGTAACTCCAGTTCCAGGAGATCTGGCACCCTCACACAGTCATTTATGCAGGCAAAACACCAAAGCACATAAAGTAAAAAGAAATAAATTAAGAGACAGACAGAGAGAGAGAGAACACTGGGCTGGGTGTGGGCTTTTGAAAAACCTCAAAGTCCACCCGAGTGACCACTTATTCCAAGACCACACCTCCTAATCCTTCTAATCCTATCAAAGAGTTCCACTCCCTTTTGAGTAAGGGCCTTAGTTAGGGTTTCTATTGCTGTGATAAAACACCATGACCAGAAAGCAAGCTGGGGAGGACTGTTCATCATCAAAGGAAATCAGAACAGGAACTCAAACAAGGTGGGATCCTGGAGGCAGAGGCTGATGCAGAGTTCATGGAGGGGAGCTGCTTACTGACTTGCTTCCCGTCTTTCTTAGCCTACTTTTTTGTAGAGCCACAGGCCGCATCCACAGTGAGCTGGGCCCTCCCTCATCAATCATTAACGAAGAAAATGCCTTAAAGTCCTGCCTACAACCTGATGTTATGGAGACATTTTCTTAAGTGAGATTCTCTCCTCCCTGATGACTGTAGCTTGTGCCAAGTTGACATAAAACTATCCAGCACACTAAGCATTCAAATATTTGAGGCTAGGGAGTCCATTTTTATTCAAAGTACCACACAGCGCAATGGGCATAGTGCAATGAGCAGTGCCTACAAGGATATAGCTCTTCTGTATGAGTCGTCAGCAGATGGATCTGAAACCTGCTCCTCCCCTTGCCAGTTGACCTTGAGTGACCTTGCTAAGCCCATCTTCTGCTTTCTACAATGAGACCATTACCTATCTCATGGGGTGCTGTTGTAATTTGAATGTGTCCTGTTCCCCTAGAGGCTCAAATGTTTGAACACTTGGTCCGCAGAAGATGGTAATGTTTAAGGTTGTGAAATCTTCGGAGGCAAAACCTTGCTAGAGGAAGTGGGTCACTGAAGGAAGTGTGCTGCATTCTATTTCCTGTCTTTTTTTTTTTTTTTTCCTGCTTCTTGGTGTCACCATAGCCAAGACACAACCCTGCTGCCAAGCTTTCCTCGCCATGATGAACTGCACCTTCAAATCACAGGCCAGAATAAGCCCATACCTCCTTTCTTCTTGTCAGGTGTTTGGTCACAGACACAAGAAAAGTAAGTAATACAAATGCCTACCATGGATAAATACAAACCAGGGAAAACCAATAAGCTGATGGATGTTTATTCAGGGAGAAATCACTTACACCAGAGACAGATGACTGTCCCAAGGATGCCTCTGGATGCTCTCTGACTCCGCCCAAGCAGCAAGAGAGTGATCTGAGGCCCGGGACCCCAGACCTAGCCCCCTAGCTTGTGCCTGCACCAGTCCCCATGCCCCAATGGGCGTGGTCAGTGCAACAGGTGTGGGTGGGGTGGATATCTCACTACAAGTGCCTATAAGAATTAAACTTGGAGCCAGGTGTTGGTGGTGCATGCCTTTAATCCCAGCACTCAAGAGGCAGAGGCAGGTGGATCTCTGTGAGTTCGAAGCCAGCCTGGTCTATAGAGTTAGTTCCAGGATAGGCTCCAAAGCAATACAGAGAAACCCTGTCTCAAAAAACAAAAAACAAAGACAAAAAAATATTAAAAGTAAATTAACTTGGGTTCTATACATGGCATTTACATAAGGTCAGTGCATAACAAATCATGATCAGCATTTTCAATTAAAGCAGTCTGTGCCCAAAATGTTATGAATAGTAACACTAGCACCATTGATCATACAACTTCAAAATCACTCATTCCCCAGACCCCCAACCATTGTTCAATTGGTAGAGTGTTTGCTTAGCATTCATGAAACCCTATCAGGTTCCAAACCCCTGGTACCATATAAACTGAGTGTAGAGATGCACACTTGTCATACTAAGTACTCCAGAGGTGAAGGCAGAGAGATTAGAAGTCCAAGGACATCCTCAACTACATATCAAGTTTGAGGCCAGCCTAGACTCAGAAATCACATGCATCCAGATGTCGCACTCTGATATCTGTTAGATGAGCTCATGGCCTGAGTCAGGCTTCAGTGTTTTTTGCACTCTCCCAGGCTAACTGCATTCCAGATGTGTCCCAGTGGCACACAGCAAGGTCAGTCCTTACAATAGTTGCAGGAATGAAATAATGCCATACTGAAGTCTTGATCATTACTATTCTATTAATTATTGCTCCATAGAATAATTCTCCAGAAAGTGGGGTGGGGGCTTGTGTTAACAAATTGCAAGCATATCTTAAAGAAGAACCAGCCAGTAATCATTCTTTTCCCCTCTGCAGAGTTGACACTACCAGAAAGGAATTGCTTAGATATTTATTGCAGTTTTACACAGTCAACTGACTGACTAGGATTCATATCCTACGAAAATGTTTTCTTGTGATGTATATTTCTTTTTCATTATGCTAGCAATATCTGTTCCTTGTAGAAAAACTAGAAATTGCTGACAAGCAAAAATAAAACTTAAATACACGTAATTCAACCACCCAGAGATAAACACTGCTAATATTTTTGGTGAACATTCCTTTAAATTACATTGTGTATTTATCTATTTTTGAACAAACAGAATCACATTATACATGCAACATTACAACATAGTTTATTGACTGAGCAATACCAGTGACATCTCTCTGTGTGAATAAATGTTCTCACATAGGGCTTTTCCTCCAATGATGCATAACAGTCTTTTTTTTTTAATCATTCATATTTAAACAATCCTGAACTGTTGAACCCTCCAGTTGCTTCAAAATCATGTTTTGGGTACTATAAGGGCACCTGGGAAGTGTGTTTAGGAAGAAGGCTGGCAAGAACAAAATGACACAATAGGCTCTTGGGATGGAAGAGACCTTCAAGGACAAGAAAAGAACAACACAAATGCTAAAAGGAAAGGATGGTGGCCAGAATAAGGACAAGGAAGAAGAGGATGCTGCACAGAGGAAATAAAAGACAAAAAGACTGTAGAACAGTGTGTGACCTGGTACTTATTCTATACAATACTGTACTCTACTCTTGAAATTTTAAGAGGGTGTAGAGCTGGGGAGATGGCTCAGTCAGTAGAGGGCTTGATTCACAAGCATGATGACCAGAGTTCAAATCCCCAGAACCACATAAAAAGTCAGGTGGGTTGTGTATCTGCAATCCCAGGGCTAGGATGCAGAGTCAGGCAGATCCTCAGAGTTCCTTGGCCAGCAAGACCAGACACACAGACACAGACACAGACAGACAGACAGGCAGGCAGGCAGGCAGGCAGGCAGGCAGGCAGGCATGCACGCATGCACAAGAATTAAGAGGCTAGAAATGGTGGTGCACACCTTAATCTCATCACTTGGAAGGCAGAGGCAGGCAGAGCTCTAGATTTAAGGCTAGCCTAGTCTGCATACTAAGTACCAGGCCAGTACCAGGCCAGCCAGGGCTACATGTCTCAAAAATAAAAACAAGAAGAATTAACAGAAGTTGTTGGAGGAGAGCTCATCACAAAGGAAGGAGGGGCTTCTGACACCCAAAAGTACATACCATTTGCTAATGAATAATCATCCAGAGTCAACGGGATCTTCAAAATCTGTGAGTGCAACATCACAAAATTGTCTCAAAAGCTCTTAGGTTCCCACTGACACCCACACGAGTCACAACCACCACTGAGCCACTTTACCCAGCCCGTAAATTCCAGGCTATGTACACTTTTACAGAAACTATACACCCACAGTACAGCACCCCCACTCCCCCAGTTAAACCCGAAGCTACTTTCTGGAAGCCTGAACATAGCAGCCAAATACCACTAATCACAAGAGCCCATTTAGAAGAGAGCAAAAGAAGCAGGAGCCAAAGCCAGTCTCTGTGGGTCTAGTTTGGGCAACTGGGTGGACGGAAGTGCTTTCACTGTCTTCTTTTCCTTCATGTCCCACGTGGTCATTTGCTTTTGGTTTCAAGTCCTCGCAGCCCCTCCCTGTAACAGCTCAGAGTTCATTCTACCTACCTTGAACCTCAAACACATCAACAGCATTTTTTATTATTGTTGTTGTCATGATTTCTGCCCACTTGTCTTTCACAAACCCAAGAAAGGAGGAACTGCTGGGGAGGTGATTGCCTTCCAGGGTGGAAAAGCTATCGCCAGCCCATTTTCTGCACAGCTCTCTCTGCCTTCTGATGGCATGGTGGCCTCTGGTTCCAAGTGCAACTTGCAGCTCTCTGATGGTTGTGCCCTGACTTAGACTCCTCCCTCTCCACTCTTGCCCTCTTCCCTCACTGCAGCGAGAGTTGAAGCAGCCACCCACTGCCTTGTGGGCCTTAACTACTTACTGCCTCGTGCCTTCTTGCAGGTGTGGGTCTCTTATGCAGTCAATGGTAGGATGTTTGCTCGGTTCTCAGGTCATCTTCTAGCCCCTGGTAACATAAATACAAATGCTTGAGTCACCTGCTGGTGAAAACCCCCGGCTTATGGCAGGTCAAACTGCTCTTGGGTGTGACGGAGCCTGCAGGATTAACAAAAAGGAGTCACACATTGATGGATGCCTTATAAGAAATGTCTTGTGGAAATTAAACCACAAGAAAGCTTTCCACATGGCTTCCCAAGCGTGGCTTTGTATGAGTCCATCAGACCATCAAACAGGAGATCGTTCACCACGGTCACAGTCTGCACAGCATACTTTGGAACACCTTTTTTTTTTTTCTTTCTCCCTTTGTATGTGTGTATATGTGCATATGTGGTTCATGTATGTGTTTAGGTATGCTAGTCTATGTGTGCACACTCATGTGGAGGCCAGAGGTTGACACTGTTGTCTTCCTCAGATATTTCTCCTCTTTGTTTGTTTAGTGAAGCTGCCACTGAACTTGGAGCTCATCAATTCCACCAGGCTGACTGAGTGACAAGCCCTGAAGAGCCTCCTTTTGGGCTCCCCAGCACTGAGATTGCAGGCACACCCGAGTATTTATGTGGATGTTCTGGATCCAAACTCAAGCCCTAACACTCACATGGAAAACACTGACTGACTAAGCCATGTCCTCAGAACCCAACCACACCCTCTATTTTTGAGACAGGATCTGGTTAAGTAGCTCAAGTTGGCCTCATCCTCCTGCCTCTTCCTCCTGGGAGATAGATTTCCAGGCCTATCACAGCACTCTCAGTGTCTACTAACAGGTCTAATATGGTCAGAGGCTAGACACCATACCATAAAATCTGAAGCAGACCTCACAACAATGAATCTAAACATAAAAGACCCTGGGAAACAGTTTGGTGTTAACCCTTGGTGGGCAATAACAGGTAAAACTTTATATCAAAATGCAGCTGAGGGTCACCACATATTTGACAGCCTTTCATGACCGTCAAAGGTTTCTCCTAATGACTCAAAGTGCTGAAGTTCCATCTCAAAACTCTAAAGGAAAGAGCAAGCTCTAAAATCAAAGTAAGTCCTTAAGCTGCATCTGTGTGGAGCTATTAGACTCTCTGTAATGAGACCCAACGCTGCCATTCTCCTGTGTGCACATGCTCTAGAGACTGTAGCTTCTTATAAATATTTTACTAGAAAAAAAATGCAAAGCGAATGAAATGTGGAATGTCATGATGTGCTTCCAGATGAAACCAGAAACTGACATGCAATTCTGTCAGCAAAAGTACAATTCACGGGAAAGAGAGGCTGCGGAAAGCAAACAAAATATTTGTATCTTTAACAGGAGAGATGAGGGGCTGGAAATGTGGCTCAATGGTAATGTGTTGCCTATCGTACTAGAAGCCAGAAGGGAGAGGTACAGAGAGACACTTAGCTATGGTAGCTTGAACTCTAACTTGAAAATAATGTTGGATGCAACCTTAACAATTCCACCAAATCCAGCACAAAATGAAAGAACTTTCTCTGTATCCCAAATACCTGCCATGAAGCTACAATCTAAATGATTAGGCAGGGTAATGTATGTTGAGTTGCTCTAATAAGTCCATTTAAGCGTTGGAAAGATGGCTCTGCAGGTAAAGGTGCTTACCATCAAGCCTGACAACCTGAATTCAATCCCTGGGACATACATACTAAAAGGAGAGAACAAATTTTCACAAGTTGTCCTCAAACCTTCATATAAGCCCTGTGTTATGTGTACACACACACACACACACACACACACACACACACACACACACACAAATAGGCATAAAAAAATCTAAATGCCCATTTCATATTTCAGAATGGCAGCTTCTAATATCTGAGGATTTATGTTATATTCTACATTTTAAATGATTTTTTGACAAATGGTACTAATGGTTTGTTTTTCAGTATTTTTACTATTAAATATTTATGTTAATATTAAGTTATTAAAAAACAGGTATTTATTACATGCATGAATTATTTCCTATGTAAAAAAAAACGCCTTTGGAAAATCAAATCATCACAGCATATGCCAATTTATTATTTTTGTTTTGTTTTGTTTTTTTGAGACAGGGTTTCTCTGTGGCTTTGGAGGCTCTCCTGGAACTAGCTCTTGTAGACCAGGCTGGTCTCGAACTCAAAGAGATCTGCCTGCCTTTGCCTCCCAAGTGCTATTTTATACCCATTCATTGTGACCTTTAAATAAATAAGTATGTAGGATGCTATAAAGCCAGTAAAAGTATGACTTGAGAAATGTCTGAGGATTCCTGGAGATTTCTCTTCTTAATCTTTGAATATTCCTATCTACCTGGAGTTTGGAAGCAAGAATTTCCTGCCCCTCAAAACATCAGGAAGTTTGCACCAAGGACCAGCTTAGTAGTCAGGTGACTTTCATCACGTGTGGGTAAACAAGCAGGCCTGTCCTTTCAAAGAACGCATGGTGCGGGTGAAGAAGGGGGAAGCGAGAAAAATAAGGTAACAGAATAGATGTGACATAAAGACAAAGAGGGACCAGCTGGGGTAGGAAGAGGTCCATTGAGAAAAGGCGGGGAGGGTAATTGGGGGTGGTGGTGAAAACATAAACCTTGTGAGTACACCACAGTGAGACCCATGACTTTATATGCTAACTTTAAAAATCTGTGTTAAAAACCAGACTGTGGTGGTAGCACACACCTTTGATCTTGGACGCAGAGGCAGGCAGATCTGAGTTCAAGGTCAGCCTGGTCTACAAATCGACTTCCAAGACAGCCAGGGCTATACAGAGAAACCCTGTCTCGAAAAAGGAAAGACAAAATGATTTTTAAAATAGCATTTGCCCCTTTCTGCTGTGTAAATATATTGCCACTTCACCAAATTAGACCAAAATGTTCATAATGAATAAGACACCATCTTAGTCTGGATTCCCCCAGAAAATAGCCTGAGGAAGGATTGGGTCCTAGAACTTCACCAGGCAGATGAAGTCCTTGAGCTCTAGCAGTGATTCTCAATCTGTGGGTCGAGACGCCCTTGGGAGTCACATATCAGATACCCTGCATATCAGATATTTACATTATAATTCACAACAGTAGTAAAATTTCAGTTATGAAGCAGCTACAAGATAATTTTATGGTTGGGGATCACCACAGCATGAGGAACTGTATTAAAGGTGGAAGCATCAGGAAGGTTGAGTGCATTATTAGTGAGAGAAAAGGGAAGTAAAACCAGGAGGAGTGGAAAGCTGTGCTAGAAGCCACACCCTATAGGGCTGGCCCACTTCATAAACAAACTGAACTATCATACATCCCCAAGGGCTATCCATCTCCTATTTATTTATTGTTACTTCTTCAGTTTTATTTTCTTGTTGGAAACTCTGTTATCTGAACCTATAGCCTTTCTCTTCTAACTTTAAGGTCTCTCACTCACTCACTACTAATGTCTGGCTGTGAGTCTCTGTATTTGTTCCCATCTGCTGCAGGAGGAAGCTTCTCTGATGATGGCTGAACAAGGCACTGATCTATGAGTATAGCAGAGTGTCATTAGGAGTCATATTTATATTACATTTTTTTTCTTTTTTGGAGACCAGTATTATTTTGTTTTACCCTGGGTCTCTGGGCTATCTGGTCTCAGGTTCTTGAGGCTCCATCTCTATGTTTAGTTTCTGTGAACTGGCTTGGGACCAGCCATGGTATGGAACAAGGGGTAGAGTTTACCTAGCTGGCTCCTCCCCAGCTCCAAGGTTTTTGAACACAGCTTCAGCGACCTTCTCAAGACTCTGGAGTTTCATTTGGGGCCAGTTTTTGCTGCTGGTCTACACATTAGGTATGTAACACCCCATGGTATCCCATCCAAATTCTAAATGAAGGGAAAGGCCAGAAAGGCAAAGGCAAAAGACTGGCTTGTCAGTGATTGGTCATGGTGTCTTACGTTAGTTTAAAACACTAAAGGTTTTCATTTTTAAGGTTTAGTGTGTGTGTGTGTGTGTGTGTGTGTGTGTGTGTGTGTGTGTGTGTGTGTACGTACATGCACAAGCACATGTCTGTGGATGCCAGAAGAGGATTTTGGTTTCCCTCAAGCTTGGATTACAATGTAGGTGCTGAATCTGAACTTGGGTCCTCTATTAGAGGAGCAAGCATGCTTTTGAACCATCTTTCTAACCCTCTCAAATACCGTTTTGACAGGAGTCTGTGGGATGAACTTGCTCCCCTCTGTGGTGGCTTATCTTCATTGTTAAATTCACTGAATGTAGAATCACCTAGAAAACATGCTTCTGGACATATGTATGAGGATCTCTCTAAAAATGTTTAACTGCCGTGGGAAGAGCCACTCTGAATGTAGGCGGTACCATCCCATGAGCTGGCATCCCAGATTCAATCAATGACAAAAGTAAGCTAGGCATGAGTGTCTCTGTCTGCTTCCTGACTGTGGATGGAATGTGACCAGCTGCCTCATACACCTGTCACCACAGCTTCTCTGCCATGATGATGGGCTGTACTCTCCAACTGTGAGCCAAACTAGGCTGCTTTCAGCCGGCATTTTGTCACTCCAGTGAGAAAACTAACACATCCTCCAAATGCCTGTTGTGAAGTTCTAAGCCCCCAGCATTTGGTAGCTACTTGAAGGACAACCATTGAGAATAAACTTCATAATCAGCTCTGGACTCCATCTTCCCTGTCTCTGCTTACAAAGTGGTTTTAAGAAAGGGAAAATATCGCAATGGCTCCTCTTTAGAATTAAGCCCACCATGTGAAAGGATAGCTATAGACTAGACAAAAGGAGGAAGGTGAAGGTGGAGGTGGCAGGGTTTTTCTGAGACCCATCAAGGCCATTTCTCCCTGGTAAGCATGGCCAAACTTATGGATTTATTTGCTCTCTCTCTCTCTCTCTCTCTCTCTCTCTCTCTCTCTCTCTCTCTCTCTCTCTCTCTTTCTCTCTCTCTCTCTCCTTCTTTTTAATCTGTTCTGTCCAATTGTTTTTGGCCAAATAATGGGATCTGAGTTACATCTTTGCCCTAGGTGGAAACATGACTTCCCAACTTCCAGGGAGGCTCTCTAGGAAAGAAGGAAAATGGCAGTCTTCCTTCATCCAAATGGATCTGTCAACCATCTAAGCAGGAAAACACCCTCTGGGAAAACTATCTGTTTCAGAGGCTCTAGAAAATACTGTAGACTCACCTAACATGTAGGGTGGTCCAGTGGTCTTTCTGGCCATTGTCCACTGTCACCCTATGAGAATCGTTTCCTCCACAGTGGCCCCTTTGGGCTTTGGTCTTTGCCCACCCTCTCCCTTGAGAGTACCATCTGTTGTTTTGTAATAAGCTCCTCTTCTACAATGTGTTTTTGTCTGGATCAGTTTGATGGAGAGCACAAGGACTGAGGAGCTGAGGACAAGCTACAGTGAGACCCCAGTACCACTGCTACCTCAAATACAACTTCATCTGAGGACAATGCCTTTAAAGAAATAACTAAGGCATCATCTGACAAGATGGCTCAGTAGATAAAGATGCTTACTGCCAAGACTGATGACCTGAATCCCACATGGTTTTAGGAGAAAACCAATTCCCAAAAGTTATCCTCTGACCTCTATACACATACTATGACATGGGTATGCACATGTGTGTGTGGGCATGCACACACATGGACACACACACAATTAATTAATGTAAGATGTTTATACAATTAAAAACAAGGGTTAAAGTAAAATGTGAATAAATAAGTAGGTCCTCATATTAGTTATATTCTTATAGAAAAGGACATGGGGACACCGACTTGGAACAATCATATGAGGAATAGAAACAAGATGGCCACCAACATGCCAAGAAGTCAGACTAGCTGAGCCCTTGGTCTTGGATTGCCACTCCTCAGACCTAGAGGAAGCTAAATCCCTATTGTTTCACCCATTCCAGCTACAGCACAGAGAGAGAGAGCAGAGCTCTACCAAGCCAAATCCTACCCTGATGTATTTTCAAATCTGTCAATCATTTGCATTCCCTTTGAGATCAGTCCCTAAAGGAACCAAATTATTACCTCTCTGAGTCTATCCAAATGAATGGCCCTTCTTCATTTCTTTAATCAAAATGAGAGTCCCCAGTAAAGCATGTTTTTGCTGGTAGGCCGTAACATAATCAAATAGGCACTATATGTTTTAATGAATAATTTATATATTGTGCTGGTATTAGCTCAGCAATTATCTTCCTACCGCTTGCTGGGACCTAGCCACAATTATTAATATGTTAGTGTGCTGATTATTGAGATTTCAGAGCAACTTCAATCAAGCCAATAAAAGAAATGAAAAAATAAATTATAATATGTTCTATAAAAAATACAAGAATATTTGTAGGATCCACAGATCCTAATTAAAAAAAAAATTAAACAGCAAAGCAGAAAAGTGAAATTGGCTGGAATATCAAACATTCACATAGCTGTTGTGATGAGCATTGACTACATAATGATTGGTTTATTCAGTTCAGTTGCTGTTTTGGGGATTGTTGGGGGGGATCATGAACACTGAACAAAATACACTTAAAGTGATCAAAGATGAGAACCAGAAAACAGCAAACAGAGCCTGGTCTGTGTTAGCAGAGGACGAGCCCTGTCCTGTGAATGTGGCTTGATCAGATGCATGGATACTGCAGCACACTCCGTGTACTGTGCAGTGTGACCTACTGCTCCCCACCCCTCCATTCCGCTGTCCCCAAGCCTCTCTGTTTCATCCGGAAGCCTCAAACTATTTTTACATCCTGTTAATTACCTTCGCCGTTTCTCTGTTCCTATGTGGTGTTTTGAATCACATCCACATTCATTCAAGCGTCTTTGTTGGTGGACCCACATCCTCAATGCATTTATTGCCCATGCAGAATAAACACAGACTCAGAAGGTAGGGCCTTCTGAAATGCTTGTCTGCATTTCCTGCTGACAGTGAACAGAGACAAGATTTACCATGTAAAGTCACTTAGTCCATATTTGTAGGACCTTCTGCCCATGTTCCCTTCACATAGGGCAAACTTTCAGTAAGAAAATGGATAAATTGTGGTATGTTCAAATAGCATAAAACTACAAATGAATGTATGATATGGGTGAATATCACTCACATAATGTTGGATAAAAGAAGCTAGACATGAGCAGGTAACATATTGGATAATGTTCTGTAGATGTGCTGAGGCAGACAGAACTAAGCTGCAAGGCAGAAGCCATCAAAGTGGTGGTCAGTGGGAAAAAGAGCCAAGGGGCACACAGCTCCATGCTGCAGCCCACAGAGGTCTGCATTCTCTTCAGAGAGCTCCCTTCAGGTGAAGTAGGGACTGGTGACTGTCAAAAAGCACTCCAGGGCAAGTCAGCATGAGACAACAGGAGAGCTGGCCCGGTCCCTTGTTCATTGTTGCCAGGGGTGAACTAGCCAGGGCAATGCTGGAGAGCTCCCCCTGGTGGTGAGGACAGGGAAGAGCTGGAGGGCTGACCCATCCTGCAACTACCCAGGCCCAGAACCAGGCTTATGCGCTGGCCCACCCCCATCATGATCCATCATGATCAGCTGGAGCATGTGAAAGGGCTGGTCCTGCAGACCCATGACTGCAGGATCTCCATGACACAGGTTAACAATAGGATATCCAAGAGGAGTTCCAGTGAGGGACCAGCATTGATAGCATAGCAGAAACCAGAGGCCTAGAACCAGATCACTAACTCTTTGCAATGTACATTTACAAGTAAAGATATATGGACAAAGAAATTCATTACATGTTTTAAGATATTATCTCACAAGTGAAAAAGAAAAAAGAAAGAATTGTGTTACAAGGCTCCAGCAGTTAAGAGCATTTGTTGCTTTGGCAGCAGATCCTGTGCTGAGAATCAGACCACCATCCGTGTGTGGCTCACAAACATCTGTAACTCCAGTTCCAAAGGATCTGATGCCCTCTTCTGACTTCCACAGGCACCAGGCACACAAGTAGTGCGCACACACATGCTGGCAAAACATTCATACACACAAACTAAAATAAATACAATAGTAATAATGACAATTATTAGAACTTGTTTTAGAGCTGGTTGTGATGTGTACACCTTGAGTGCTGGGCACTCCAGAGGACAAGACAGGTGGATCTTTGAGGGTGAAAGATCAGCTTAGTCACCACTCCAATTATTTAAAACAATGTTAATGATAATTCCTCAGGTAGAAGAAAAATTGGTTAAGGCAAAACATTGAATCTACATACATAAGAGAAGGCTAATGGATAAGTAATAAATGAAGTTCAAATAAGAATCCTTTCTACTAAGCTTTTCTTTTCTAACAGACAAGTATTGAGATCGATAATAGTAACAATGTATTGCATTATTACATCATATTGGCAAAGGAAATGCAAAAGCTGCTTTTGTAAAGAAAGTGTCTTCAGGAGCTGGAGAGATGGCTCAGTGGTTAGGAGCACTGGTTGCTCTTCCAGAGGTCCTGAGTTCAATTCCCAGCAACCATATGGTGGTTCACAATCATCTATAATGAGATCTGGTACCCACTTCTGGCCTGCAGGCACACATGCAGACATAACATTGTACCTAATAAATAAATAAATACATAAATCTTTAAAAATAAGAAAGTGTCTTCATGGACAAAAGTGTTTACCTGATGGTGATTTTGGCAGATATATATCTATATCTATATCTATAAATTTGATTGTATGTTCAAAGAAAGAAAGAATGAAAAAACAAATGAATGAATGAAATCCTAGCCACTAGGGTAAAGGTTAACAACTGAACTGTCATTTCTGCCTCCTGGGAGAGGGGGAAATCAGCTTTCTCCAACAGAGTGGCATTAGATACATCAACCACTCCAGGGCAGGACTCATGTTCTGGAGCAGTTGACCAACGTATAACAGACTCCACAGTTTTTTGTTTGTTTTTTTTGTTTGTTCGTTTGTTTTTTGCGTGCTTTCATTTGGTTACAGTTTGATGGGGTTTTTTTTTTTAACATTGTTTTCTTGGTAGGAGGTTGTTGTATTGGGTTTTGAGGTTTTTTATTTCTAAATAAATAACTTAAAGAGTTGAGTGGGTAGGGGAGGGAAGAGGGTCTGGAATGACTTGGGGAGGGGAAGAATATAATCAAGTATATTTAAATTTAAAAATTGTTTTTAAAATATAATAATAATAAAACATAAGTTCAAGGCTAAAAATAAAAGATCAATTTAGTCTATATAGTGAGATCCAAGTCAACCAGGGTTATATAGTAAAAAGAAGGAGAGGGAGGGGAGGAAAGAAAAGGAGAGAGAGAATCTGTGTTTTATACAACTTTAATCACACCCTTGAGGGAGGGAGGGAGAGAGGGAGGGAAGAGAGGGAGGGAGGGAGGGAGAGAGGGAGGGAGGGAGGGAGGGAGGGAGGGAGGGAGGGAGGGAGGGAGGGAGGGAGAGAAAGAAGAAAGGAAGGAGCAGGAAACACACAAGACATGAGCGAGGGCTTCTTGAGAGGGAAGTCATTTTGTTTAAAGGGTTTTTAAAGAAACTTTTGGGATATATTGTTTTTTAGCGCTTTTTTTAGTAAATGTATTCATAAGATGTGGCCCTTGAGCTGAGCTGGGTATGGTAGCATATACCTTTTTTATTTAGTATGTGCATGCGTGCCTCTCTCTCTCTCTCTCTCTCTCTCTCTCTCTCTCTCTCTCTCTCTCTCTCTCTGTGTGTGTGTGTGTGTGTGTGTGTGTGTGTGTGTGTGTGTGTGTGTGTGTATACAGAACTCACATGCCACAGGCTGATAGAGAAATGACCATAAGTCAGGGGTTGAAGGAATTTTTCTAGACCAGATCACAAGGGAGTCAAGACATGGGTTGGGTTTGGTTTAGAGTCTGTGCTGTTCTTGCAGAGAACCCGAGTCCAGTTTGCAGCATCCAAGTGAGGCAGCTCACCTGTAACTTTAGACCCAGAAGATTCGCTCTCTAACGTCCTCCATGGGCACCGCACTCACATGCACAGACATACCACACTCCACATACTACATATGTACATGTAATTAAAAATAGAAATAAAAGACATGTTTTCCTTTATCCTCATTTGTTTCTACAGGCTCATAAGGTCTGAAGAAATTCTGGCTGCAATAGAAAAAAAATGAGTAATTATTACTGTAGAAAGAAGACCTACGTTTTGAGTGTGAGCAAGTTTTCTAGTCTTGGAGATTCTCAGGAAATTGTATGTTTAAAATTAGGAAAGAGTAAGGCCAAGCACTCGGGCCTCGGGCATGGCTTGCTGCTATTTTAACATTACTATTTGAAATAACTCCATAAAAAGATAGGCTGGGTGTGGTGACTCACACCTGTATCCCAGCACTTAGGAGGTGGAGCAAGAGGATCAGAAGTTGAAAGTTAGCATCCATTACATAGTGAATTTCAGATGAGCCTGGGATATTTGAGACCCTGCTTCCAAAGACAAAGAGAGGGAGGGAGAGGGGAGGAGGGAGGGAAGGAGAGAAGGAGGGAGGGGACTGTCTCTATGTAAATTGTCATTACAGAAAATTTTCATAATTGTACTGAAAACCTTTTTTTAAGATTTAGTTCTCTTTATTTCCCTTGTGTGTGTGTTTTGCCTGAATGCATGCAGGTGCATGGTGTGTATGGCTGGTGCCTTTGGAGAGCAGAAGAGGCTGTTGGATCCCCCTGGGAACTGGAGTGGGTGCTGGCATCTGCACCCAGGTCTTCTGGAAGAGCAGCCAGCTCTCTTAACCATTGAGCCATCTCTCCAGCCCCATGTGCAGAATTCCTGACTCTCCACTGACAAGGAACTTTAACCAGACTCAGCCTGAGTGAGGAGTGAAGAGCCCCTCCCACCCATGCTCTCATTATCTCTGTCTCATTATCCAGTAGGCAGGTGGATAGGAGCTGGTTGGATACGTGGAGTCCTGGGGTGCTGACCACATTCTCTTTCTTCAGCCACTGGCATAAATGGGTGTGTTTGCTGAGAGACTCCACTAAGCTGAGCTCCGGTGTAGGTCACATTTGGACAGTTTTGCTCAAATGCCATTGAGGTGTGGCCCACCAATTCAAAGCCCTTCCAGCATTGATGATGACTGAGTTCCCAGATTTCCTGGTTTCCACAAAACCAGGCAGAAGTAGTGACTCTCTGTGACCAGCACAAGGACAGGCATTGCATTGCTCCATGTGCTAACTATAGTCACTTGTGCTGTTTAGGCTGATTGTAGTCACTGGTTGGTTTTAACCTGCACTCACTGGAAGTGAAAAGTCACAGGAAGTTGGGTCAAATCAACAAAAACAGTGACACTGGTACTTAAATGCAGCAAAGGGTGTAGGGATAGTATGAAGTCCAAAGAGAACAACGGCTGACTGAATGTGTTTTGAAACTATATCCATGAGCTGATGAAGAAAAATGCTCTTCAAAATTTGCTCAGTCTAGGCTCAGAGGTGAAGAGCCTTTATTGCTCTTCCAGAGGTACCAGATTCAGTTCTCAGCACCCATGGTGGGCGGCCAACACCTGTAACTCCAGCTCCGAGGGATTCCTACCCTTCTGGACCCTGAGGGCACCTGCACTCACAGGCACATACCCACAAGCAGATACACACATATATAGGAAATATGTAATAATACAAGTAAATTATTTTTTAAAAAATTATTGAAGCAGACTGAAGAGATGTCGCAGTGATGGAGAGCCTGGGTTGCTTGTCTGCGTGACCCATATGGCGGCTTCCAAACATCTGTAACTCCAGTTCCTGGGGCTCCAACAACTCCTCTGGCCTCTGAGGCATTACACAAACATACATTTGGGCAAAACACCCATAAACGTAAAAGAAAAAAAGCAGTCATTCCATCTATCTTGGTACCCACAAAGCCAGAGACACCAAATGGATGTACCCCTAAGTGAGAAATAATGACTTTCAAATACAGAAAAAAGACACCTCATTTAACCATCTGCACCAAAGAAGCATATACAAGTCTACTGTACCGGATGAGTTTAAATAAATAAACAAAATTTTCAATATCCCCTTAAAGAACAGCACAAAGAGGAAATCAATTAAAATTTACAGAGTAGAATTCATTCAATAATTTAAGAGTCATAATTAATCGGTAGAATTGAAAGTCTTCACATTTACACATCAATCTAGATACATTGTATTTAAAAATAATTCTACAGGTCCAAGGTGTAAAGTCACAATTAACCAGGACGAAGATGGTGACCAAGTTCCATTCTATCGACCAAAACCAGGCCTCTCCTAACCTGATTAGAGCCACACTCAATCACGGCATGACAGACATGAAAGGAATCTATAGTCTACCCTTGATTTCAAACAAGGGCTTAGGAAAATGGTTCGGAATATAAAATTATGGAAAACATTACAGTACATCAAAGCAAAGAGAGTTCAATTAGGCTTAGTTTGATAATTGCCGAAAACAAAGAGCCCGCCTCACAGCATGGCTGGGATAAAATCCAGCAGTAAGTCCGGTTGATCCAAATTAAAACCGCCCTATCTACCATCCCACATGAATCCTTTTATCTGAAAGCTACAGAGAACAAAGAATTTCAATTCCACGCAGAATTACACAGGGCTGGTCTCTTTTCATCGGGGGTTCGGTTTGGCGAAAACCTGCTGATGTATGTTTCGAGTTGCTATTTTTAAAATACAGCACGTAAAGACTTTGAGATAAAAGCCCAACAGACTAACAGATACCAGCAAAAGTTAGTGTTCCTGCATCATTGACAGATTCACAGAATCCGTTTCTGCTTTCCCCCCACAGGAGTCATGCGAGAACAAATGTCACAGTCTTGCAGCCAAATTCTCTGAATCATTGATTCCGGAGAAGGGGAACATAGAAACTGGCCTGTTAGGAGAATCACAAAATAGCCCCAAATTTTTAAATAAGTTGGGGACATTGTATACGAATGGGGGAAGTGCTTTCCCTATGTTAATTTTCAAAGGGTAGGAAGGCAGAAGAAAGAGGTGCGAGCAGGGTACGCAGGTCTTGGTCCTGCCTTGGCCCATGCTCATCCATCACCAAAGTCTCTCCTGCACTTCCATCACATTCCCCACCGCACTAGCATTGCATACATATACATTTGCACACCTGTAAAATGTTAGCGCATCTACAAAATCCGACTGAGTTGTTTTTAAAAATTAGTACCTACGTGAAAATCACTCAATCCCACTAACAATAATAATAATAATAATAATAATAATAATAATAATAATAACAACTAAGACTTCCATTAAATGGAACTTCTGTTTACCAATTAATCACAATGTACAATGGGGAAAAAATAAGTTAGTAGTGGCAAGAAAGTTTTGAGAGAGCCCCTCTGGAAACATCTTCACTGGAAGCACCAAGTGAAAGTACTCTTTCAAAAACCAATAATATTATGTGTAGTTTGATATTACTTCTTTTTAAATTTGTGTTTATTCTTTGCATGTCTGTATGGATGATGTGTCTGAGTACAGGTGTACTCCAGCATACATAGGGAGGTCAGAGGACAGCATCCAAGAGTCAATGTGTGTGTGATGTATGTGTCTGTATGTGTGATGTGTGTCTGTATGTGTGATGTGTGTGAGTGTGGTGTTCTCCAGCATACATATGAGGTCAGGTTTCAGGAGCCTCTGTGTGTATGTGTGTGTGTGTGTGTGTGTGTGTGTGTGTGTGTGTGTGTGTGTGTGTGTGTAGTGTCTACATACATATGTCACTGTGAGGATATGGAGGTCACAGGACCGCTTTCAGGAGTCAGATCTTCCCTTCCACTGAGGGATCCAAGGATTGGACTCAGATCATCAAGCACTTTTGTCCACTAAACTATCTTACCTGCCCCACATTGACACTATTTCTAAGAATTATTAAAATCATAGCAATCAAAGCTATAAACAAACATTTATGTAGCAGGGCTATAGTATATTAAGTTAAAATGGCCACTCTTAGCAGAAGCCTTATAAAGATCCAGCATTAAGAAAATGTGGCAGCCGGGCATGGTAGTGCACACCTTTAACTCTGGCACTCTGAAGGCAGAGGCAGGGAGATGTGTGTGAGCTTCAGATCAGCTTGGTTTATATAGTAAGTTCCAGGACAGCCAGGACTGAGACCCTGTCTCAAATAAAAAAAAAAAAAAAACAAGGAAGAAAGGGAAGGAGGGAGGGAGGGAGCAAGGAAGGAAGGAAGGAAGGAAGGAGAAGGAAGGAAGGAAGGAAGGAAGGAAAAAGGAGGAAAGAAAGAAATTGTGACAAGCCTAGCTGTAATGGTGGTGGCCACAAGGGCAGCCAGAGCATGCTGAACTCTTTAGGCAGCCAGGGCTAGGGATATAGATAACTCAGTGGTAGGGCACTTGTACAGTATATAGGAGGCTCTAGGCTCCATACCCAGCACCAACCAAAGTTTTACAGGTAACTCAGACTTCAAACTTCACATATATTGATTGACAGGTCTCTAGAGGAAGATCAGACATTCCTAAACTAGCTGGTGACTAAATCCAAGGCTATGGGCACAGAGCACATGGGAAAAGGCAAGCTGCCTGTTCACAGTGCCCTGCAAAGTTGCTGGTGCTACATTTAGAAAATATATTGACTGTTTAATAATATATATGTAATAAGGAATTCAAGAAATATAGAAAATATAAAATAAAGTTAAAGTCTAGCCTGAACACCAATACATGAAATAAATTATTATTACTATTAAAGTACACACAGTTCCTGAAGTTCTCTCTGCACACATAGACTAGACAGAAAAGTACTTTTATAACAATAGGCTTATAATATAACTTCCATTTTATTAAAAAGCATTACATTTAATTTTATTTTAATGTAACAGGAGGAATAGAAAATAAAGAGAAACCAGAGGGATTGCTGATGTCTAGATAAATACTCACTCATCACTAGAGATAACTTTCCATAAAATAGCCCTCCAAGGTTAAGCAAAAAAGAGGTTGGAGTTGTTCAGTTTAAAATCTGTACAGGTATCAACTTTAGACACCATTAATATTATCTTCAATGAAAAAATAAAGAAACAAAATCTCTTCTAAAAATTTTAAAATATATTATTAGTGCATGGCAGGGAACACATGCAATAGCGTGTGTGTGGAGGCCAGAGGACAGCTTTGTGGAGTTAGTTCTCTCCTAGCTTTATGTGGGTCCTGGGGATCAGACTCAGGTCACCAAGCTTGTGAGGCAAGCATCTTTACCTGCTGAGCCATCTCATAACCTTGAACAAGCATACCCATCTTTTCTCCATTCTTCCTTTCTTCCTTTCTTTTATGTTTTAGAGACAGTCTCACTATGTAGCCTTGACTGACCTGGAATTTATTATACAGACAAAGCTGACCTCAAATTCCCAGAGATCAGCCTGTCCCTACCTCCCAAATACTGCATAGCCTATTATATTTTCTTTTGTTTTCTTCTTTTTTGTAAGCAATATTAGTCTCCCTGGATTGGGAGCATATAGAATGCCATTTATATTCAGTTTTATCATCCTAATTTTTTGATTGTTTGTCTTCACTTTATATTCAAGTTAAGTGTACATATATGACAAAACCTTCTAAGAGCCCGTGTCCTTGGTTTGAGATTTCAAGGTGATACAGCCAGAAGCACTGACATAGCATATACACTTACTTGAATATAAAATGAACACAAAACATCTCAGAGAGTTAGGAATTGCCAGTATATTTACTGTCAGTAAATACACACATTTACACAGCTGGAACCACAGCATATTCAAAAGTGGACACAATCACCATCTTCAAATTGCAGAAGAATGACTATCAACTTAAAACTATATACCTAGCAAAATGATTTTCTAGGGCTTGGGGTACTTCAAATAAATGATAGTGAGATACATTACAGCAGCAGTTCTTTACTAAAGAGACTCTGAGTGTGTGTGTGAGTGTGTGTGTGTCTGTGCATGCGTGTGTGCTTGTGTGAGTGAATGTGTGTGAGTGTGTGTGAGTGTGTGTCTGTGCGTGCGTGCATGCATGTGAGTGAGTGTGTGTGAGTGTGAGTGAGTGTGTGTGAGTGTATGTGAGTGAGTGAATTGTGAGTGAATGTGTGTGAGTGAATGTGTGTGAGTGTGTATGTGTGTGGGTGTGTGTGTGAGAGTGTGTATATGTGTGTGTGAGTGTGTGTATGAGTGTGTATGTGTGTATGAGTGAGTGTGTGAGTGTGTATAGGTGTGTGTGAGTATATGTGTGAGTGTGTGTGTGAGTGTGTGTGTGTGTGTGTGTGTGTGTGTGTGTGTGTGTGTGTGGTACATGTATCCATATGTATATCTGTGTGCATGCATGTGAAGGCCAGAGGACAGCACTGAGTATCTTCCTTTATGACTCCCACTTTAATTTTTGAAGTAGGATCTCTCGCTGAACCTGTAGCTTATTGATTCTGCAAGGCTAGCTGGCCAATAGGCCTCCAAGGACCCTTCCTCACATCCCAGCAACTGAGGTCACCAACACCATGTCTCAATTTTCATGGGTGTTTGAGACCCAGATTCAGGTCCTTATCCTTGCACAGTAGGCTCTTCATTGACTGATCCATCTTCCCTGCCTCAAAAGAAACTTCCAAAATGTTAATTTTAAGAAGGACACCCCCCTAGAAGCATGGTCTGCAATGCAGGAAATGAGAGAGGGAGGGTGTTACATGAGCTTTCTGGCTTGGCAAGTCTGGCCGCCCTTCTCAGCCCCAAAGAAACACATGGACACTATATTAGTTATAAAGCTGTTGGCTGTTGGCTTGGGTTTCTTATTGGCTAACTCTTTCTTAATTATTAACCCATTGCTATCAAATCTATGTATTTCCATGTAGTCTCATCTTACCGGGGAATGCCAGACCTGAAATTTCTTTGCCTGCTACATGATGATTGCTCAGCATCACCGCAGAGAAGAGAGCGATTTTCTGTTTGTCCCTGCTTATATCATCTTTCTGCCCATCTATGTCACTTCCTGTCTGGCCAATCAACCAATCAGTGGGAGGCCTGGTGACCAGGCTGGCACCATCAGTGATGACGGCAGCTTATAGTGAGGCTTCTTCACATCTTGATGGATTAGGAAGTGGGAAAACTAGACCAGAGGTAAGCCAGGGCTAAAGCTGTCAAAGGCCCTGGTGGTCCACATCTCCCAGTCAGTCCCTGTGTCCCAGAGTTTCCATCACCTTTCAAAATAGCATCATCAGCTGGATACCAAGTGTTCACACACACAAGCCTTAGGGGGGCATTTCACATGCAAACCACAGCATCAACTTATTATACAAAGGCTGACATAGCCTTGAGCCTTACATCAGATGAGGAAAATGGGGAGAGGGAGGCTGTTCTCTTAGAGTTTTATGAAAGGCTCCTTCCGTAAGGGATGGCAGCCCCATCCTGAAGTTACCTGGTGACTGACTATAAGTCACCATACAAAAAGATACTCAGTTATTTTGAGGATTCATGTATCAAAAGAAAGAAAGAAAGAAAGAAAGAAAGAAAGAAAGAAAGAAAGAAAGAGAAAGGAAGGAAGGAAGGAAGAAAGAAAGAGCATAGCACCCAAGAATTGAAATATTATAACCACAGAAGTGGACCCAGGCATGCAACCTAACCCTGGTTCTGTGTACCCCCTGCAGAAGGCAGAAATGTGCCCCAAACTGGAGGCAAACTATTTGAGGGGATGTCTTTTTGCTTTCTATTTCTGTGACCAGGAGACAAAGACAGAAAGAAAAGGAACACTTGGGGCCGGTTCTGCTGGTTCACTCATACAATGAAAAAACCAACACAATGCTAGAATGCCATCCCATGCTTAGTAATTGGTCCAGTCCACCATTAAACTGTGTGCCTCTATTTTCCAGGGTGACACTGCATCAGTTTGCAGGCTTCCATTGGATCACACCAGCTACCAAAAGCAAGAACAGCCTCACTGTCACAGGTGTCAATGTGGTATAACTGAGCTAAGAAACAACGCCAGTTCTCTCTCTGCCATCTTTTGAGACATTAGTGTAACTAACTGTAAGGCACACCTGCCCCGACCAGCAAGGAAGACGCGACTCCGGGAAGATCTTCTTCATGCAGTTTTAATCAGGATCCTTGAAACATGTTCTTCTGACCCGCGGGAGACTGGGGGACCCCTGCACAGGCTTAAATACCCTTGCGCTAACCAACCCCAGTGAGCTACGTGGACCCTGCAGATAGGCTACTCTAACGGGGAAGCAGACAGGCTGAACAGACTTAACCAAATAAGGGCTTGTTTACACCAGAGAGCTCTCATCCTCATCTTTAAGGTGTGGCACTTCCCAGCTCTCTACACATAACAATGCCTTTCCCTCCTTACATAACTGGCTTCCTCATTCTTTCATTCTCTTTACTAGCTACTTTTCTCAATGCTGTGACAAAACATTTGAGAATTGCAACTTAAGTAAGAAGGAACCATATTGTTGGCTCACGGTTTGAAGGCACAGTCTGTAGTGGTTCAGAAATCATCCAGGCATCTGGAGCATGGGGTGGTTGGTCACACTGCACCTACGGTCAAGAATAAGGAAGAGATGAATTCTGGTCCTCAGCTTGCTTTCTCCCTTTTATTTGACCTGGGACCCCAGTGCATGAAGCTGTACCATGGGTGGGTTAGGGTGGGTTCTCCCACCTCAAGTAACTTAATCTAAAAGCTCCCTCACATACATGTCCAGAGGTGTGTCTCCATGGTGATTCCAGAGCCTATCAGGTTGTCGATCAGTATTAACCATCACAGCCTTCTTCCCTTCATTTGCACAAAAACTTTTCCACATTTGGAAGAGACACTAGGCTTGCCCACTCTGATCATTCAGGTTGCAATTGTCAGTATGAGTCTAGCAGAGTCTCCTGCTGTAAATTATTATTTTAAGGTGTGTTACTTTTGTTTATGTTGCATCTGCTTAAGTCCATGAAGCTATGATTCTTTACCTGTCTAAAACACCTGATGGTCTAATAAAGAGCTGAATGGCCAATAGTGAGGCAGGAGAAAGGATAGGCAAGGCTGGCAGGAAGAGAGAATAGAAGGAGACATCTGGAAGAAAAAAAAAAAAAAAGGAAGAAGAAGAAAAAGCAGCAAGATCCACCCAGCCATGGAGAAAGAGTAAAAACAAGATACCCAGAAGTAAAAAAAGGAAGAAGCCCAGAGGCAAAATGTAGGTGGGATAATTTAAGAAATCTGGCTAGAAACATGACAAGCTAAGGCCCAACATTTATAAGTAATAATAAGCCTCTGTGTGTGATTTATTTGGGAGCTGGGTGGCAGGCCCCCAAAAGAGAAAAAGAGCTAAAAAGTAGAAAACAACTAGCAACATTTTGGTGCCCAATGTGGAGCTAGAGTAAAAGAAAAAAAACAACAGTCACCCCTTAGACAGTCATTTGAGACTGACAGGTAAGGTGACAGGAGCAAAGAACTTATGGGCTGTATCTAGCACCCAGGCAACAAGTACGTTCATCAGTAACCCAAATTTTGCCAGTCAGGGTGGAGGCACACTCCACTACCCCCAGGCCTTTAGGACTTGTGACATAAGGTTTAAAAACACCCAGCTTCTTGCTTAGGAATCATCTTACTTCCAACACTTATAATCCTGGTAGTTATAACCCTGGTCCTGTGACCACGCATCAGGTAGGGGAACAAAGAGGTGATAAGGGGGAAAAAGTCATTATACCAGTATGCCCGTCCTTGGCAAGAATGGCATAGTTATATCCGCATTCTTCCTATCCCACTTTCCCTAGAAGGTAGGCTAGGACTGTGACATACCTCCTGCCTTTCTCTCTCCCCATTTTAGATGACCAGTGTTTCATCGCCTACTTCATTCCATACAGAAATGACAGGGTGAAAGGTGGAACAGGAAGGATTCAATCCCTCTTTATACAAGAAACTCACTTTGGCCAGGCAGTGGTGGCACACACCTTTAATCCCAGCACTAGGGAGACAGAGGCAGGTGGATCTCAAAGTTCAAGGCCAGCCTGGTCCACAGAGTGAGTTCCAGGACAGCCAGGACTACACAGAGAAACCCTATAATGAGTATGTTTTCCCCCACCGCCGGTCTAATCCCACCATTGTGCCAGCCCCAAATAACACTGTATTTGATATAATGCTGTTGGCCAGTTACTAGTTTCTTACCAGTTAACTCTGTCATAATGATAAACCCATTTTTACTTATCTAAGTATTTTCATGTGGTCAACTTATCAGAGAGCAGGCCAGAGTGCTGCTCTCTTCAGGCTCTTCATGCTGACTCCTCCTTCCTCCTTCCTCTTTCCTCCTAGTCTCCTAGCCCCGCCTATCTTGCTTTCCTATTGGCCAACAGTGCTTTATTCATTAACCAGTATGAGAAACATATTTACAGAATAACATCTCCCATCAAAACCCTACCTTGAAAAACAAAAGGAAGGAAGGAAGGAAGGAAGGAAGGAAGGAAGGAAGGAAGGAAGGAAAAAAAAAGAAACCCACTTTGAAAATAATACTAATCTATTATTCATGAGGGGAGCCACACTTATCTATGGGTATAAGTATTCAGAATACATTATAAATATATTGGTGCAGAAAAATGGCAGTAGTAGGCTCTCCTCTAGGGTCCATGATCTCTTCAGTCATGGGTAGTTGGCTAGGTTTACAGTACCAGGCATAAATTCCTTCCCAGGCCTTAAGTACAATTAGACAATTTTATTTACCCTTGCTAATCAGATCATTTTAATGTCAATACTCTTCATTTGGGGAGGAAGTCTTCCCTCATCCTTCTGAGGAGAGCAATTCTGAAATCCAGCTTCACTCTGCCCTCTTACTTCTGTCTCTCCCAGTATTAGAGCTTGGATGCTTGGTCACACATCTCTAGCAATGCAGCATCTCTAACCCAAGACGCTCCATCAGAGACATCCAAGCACAGTTCTTCATGATACATTGTCAGAAGTGAGGCCAGACTGGAATGAGAGTCAAGAAAGTAGACCTAATTCAATCACTGAAGTCCCTCCTGAAGAACAACAGTGAAATGGACATCCAGGGCTAAAAATAAACCAACGTCATCATGGAGCTTTCCCAAGGAGCCCATACACTCCATTTGACAATGATGTTTATGGATCATTATTTAGAGTTCTCTGTGGGTCTGGCCTCCCTTTAAGAGCCCTCTAGCATAAGTATCTGGGGTTAGGAGCTCTTTCTCAGTTGGTGTTTATTGAGTACCTACTATGTGCCTGCTGCTGTGCCCAGAGCTGTGGGAGACTAATGAGTACTCAACATCTGCAGTCTTTCAGAACCTACCATTTGGGGGATAAGAGGTGTGCCCCAAGACCATGGCAGAATGACACAAAGCAGGAGATAAGCACTCTTCTCTGAGCTTACACTGTGTCTGAAGGTTGGATCAGCCTGATTAAACCTGCTGGGCAGCCCCTGAGAGGTCATTCTAAGCAACTCTTCACACCAAAGCCCTCCGCATAAACGCCTGTTTGTGAAGCAGCCACTGCCGGCAGTTAACTGTTAACTGCAACTGACACTATAAAAATGGGAAATTATTGAGCTTTTTGTTGTAAAAGGTTTTTGAACCACCTATTAGCCCAGCCAATTTTCTTGCTGAAGCATGTAAAATTGTCATTTTGAGTCACCCTGCATCAGCCCTGGGCTCACTAAAGCTACTTTAGTACAAGAGGGTAAAAGTGAGTTTCTAGCCAGCAGGAGGTGGGAGCACCCAACCCCACTACCATCCTAGGTCCCCTAAAACTTAATGTGTACCTGTCCCTCATAAATCACAGTCAGCATTTATAAACATAATTTCAGATTGGACAGACATCCAGTGTGAAAGAAATATGGAAACAACTTTGGGTTCAAAACCCATCCCTGCTGCTGTTAGCACTGTGACCCTGTTCCATGAATCTCTCATCTGAGGAATGGATGATAGAAAGCCTGCCTAGAAGGTTGTTTGAGGGTCAGTGTCAAGATATAAGGAAGGCATAGAGTGTTAAGCAGTGGTCAGCAGCTATGAATGTCCCTCCCTTCTAAATTCAGGAAGTTTTGTTCTTGTCTGGCCCTACCGCAACCCACAACTTCAATATTCTAGGATGTCATTCATTTGGTATTTAGAGAAGCTTTGATGGGTGTGCAGTGATGTTGAAATTTAGAAGGTAGAATATTGAGATCGACGGGGGCTTAAAGAAACATGCCCAAACACTGGGGTCACAAGGCTCATCATAGGAGAGGGGGCAGAAAAATTGTAAGAGCCAGAGCTAGTGGATGTCTACAGTGAAATGGCATTTACAGAACATGACAGCACCACTGTACGTGTGAGCTCACAGTGACTATGGCTACATACATGAGACCTGCATGTGATCCAGCCAGACAAAATCCCAGCATGAACAAGAAGTGAAGTCCCAACCCTATCTAAAGAGCTCTTGGCAACTGATGGCTGCTGAAAGAGGGAGAATCAGTTTCTTCAGGGATGCAGCTCCCCAGAGGCTGCCCTCAGCATGCTGCCGGCAAATGGTCTACAGCCAAGCACATACAGACAGCACTAAGTGCGACTCAGTGGGTTGAGAGAGAGCAGACAGGGGTAAAGGGCATGAAGTTGGGAGGAAAGTGGTGGGTGAGATAGGAGAGGAGAGGAATTGTAGGGGAGAAGTGGGTGTTTTTATCAAGATGCATTATATGTATGTATATATGAAATTGTCAAGCAATAAAAAAAAAAAAAAATAGAGCCAAAGCTTAGCAAGTGTTCAAGCTTTGGGTGGCTTGCAAGAAAAAAGGGAAGGACAAAGTGAAGGGGTGCCAGCAAAGTTGAAAGGTGGAAGTAGAAGCAACATCGTGTGGTTGAAGACTACAGCTTGATGCAGGTAAAAAAGAGAGCAAGGAGACCGGTTGGGAAGACCACACCATGAGCCGGTGTGGACACTGGTAGGCCAAACACAGCATTCAGTCCTCCCAAAAAGCCTATTAAGTGGGACTATTTATTCCATCCCACAATTATTTATGGATCATTGTGTTCCTTGCAAAGACCTAAAAGACAGTAAATGAGGGAAAGGCTGTGTAACCAACAAGTAGCAGAACTAGAATACACAACCACAA
This sequence comes from Cricetiscus sungorus, assembly GCA_030556225.1. Taxonomy (NCBI): domain Eukaryota; kingdom Metazoa; phylum Chordata; class Mammalia; order Rodentia; family Cricetidae; genus Cricetiscus; species Cricetiscus sungorus. The sequence goes on from JANBXA010000741.1 coordinate 10,870,829, forward strand.
CCTATGCAAAGCACCAAGCTTATGTTTCTCCAGCTACACATTGCTACCTCCACAGAGAGAGTGATAGCATGAGAGTGTGCAGCATTCAGGTAACCAATAGGTTAGTTATATAACATCAGAGAGTTGTAAGGCCTGTGCTCACATGATTATGGCAGCTGGGAAGTCCCCACAGCCTGCAGTCTGCAAGTTATAGTCCCAGAGAAATTGGTGGTACAGTTCAAACAGCTGACAGGCAAGGACCTAACACTTAGGATTTTAGTCTGAGTCCACAGGCCCAAGAAACTAGGCATACTGAAGGCAGGTAGGTATGCTTGTTCCAGCACAAAAGTCAGGCAGAACGCCATCTACCCTTATCCCCCCTTTTGTTCTATTCAGGCCTTCAACAGATAGGAAGAAACCACTCATACTGGAAAAAGCAGACTGTTTTACTCAAGCCACCGACCCTAGTTATGACACTTCATGGAAACATTTCATAGACACACAGAAATAAGGGTTAGCCAGATACCTGGGCATCTCATAGCCCAGGCAGGTTGACAGAGAAAATAAAGCATTACAGGGTAGATTGCAGAGGACTAGACAGCTGTTAGATGTATTTCAAAGGAAGCCATCGGAATGTCTAGATAAAGGGTAGTTGTTTACTCTATTTCCTTTATATTGGATTTTAAATACATGACTAACCATGTAAAGGGACATCATTTTAAATGACAATATAATACAATTTCTGATAATCCAGACTGAGAAGAATGTGTCAATCAGATGTAACACCCAAGCCTTCACTGGGTCTACTGAATGCAGAAAAAAGAAATGTTTTATAAGGACATTATGTTTTGATTAATAAAATTGGGGAAATGATGCTAGGACAGTAGATTAGCTAAAAATATTCTAGCCATGTTAAATTAGCTAAATTTGATGAATAAACTATACTAAAGAAAGAGAATATTCCTTTACTCCTAGGAAATAAAAACTTTAATATGAAAGGATAAGGACTGAGTTGTTTTGTCATCATGAACAGATAGGCATGTAGACACTGATACATACATACATACATACATATATATATATATATATGTATAGATGATAGAGACATAATATATAGGCAGGTAAGTAGATAGAAACATGTATAATTTATGGATGTATAGATTATATAGACAGATAAGAAGATAGATGCATAAACATTGATGATAGATTATAGATACAAACTACATATATTATAGATAGATTAGTATATACATACATATGTAGATGATATTTACAGATAGATACATGCATACACACATATATATAAATGTAGGTAGATAATAGAAAAATAGATGAGAGATTGGTGAATAGATAGGTGATAGGTTACAGGTTAAAAGAGATTAAACCTTGTCAGGTATTCTTGTGGAGTTCCTCAAACTCTACAATTTTTCAGTTGTTTCTCAATAAAATTTCAAAAAGAAATAATATAATATTTGTGGTCATTTCCATTTTTAAAAATTGAGAATTAATTCCTTGATCAAATATTTGAGGCCTAAAGATAAACTGATCTGTTTTAAATAAAAACCTAGCCTTATACTTTTTCTTTTAGAAAAATAAAATGTATTGAAGTCTAGGAAGAAAGTAGGACACTTAATGAGTATTTGATGTCGACTGTGCTTTTTACAGATTTTCACACTTAATCTCCAAAACAAGTCTACAGAATAGACTTATCTTCAGTTTCCAAATCCCAAAACTGGGCTTGAAGGACCCAGACAAAGCTCCTAAGGTAGGAAGCACAAACTAGGTTTGATTGGATCAATATTCAGAGTGGCATGCTGAATGTTCATCATTAAATGTTTATTTGGTGTGAAATATCACAATCATCTCATAATTTGTACATAAAATAAAGATGTATTCAATATAATATATTACCTTTGATACTAAACATTCTTTTTCTAGCTCATTCTAAAATTACATCTGTCACTGAATGCTAGTTTTATACATGTCTCCTTGGAAGATTTGATGGACAAGCTGAATCATGAAACCAAAGAAAAGGAATGCCAGCCAAAAGTCATGGCCACACAGTATGCAAATACATATGCACACACCATATGTACATACAGTACACACACACACACACACACACACACACACACACATATATATATATACTTCTACCTATATTTCACATACAATATTGGACCCTTGCTCTGTTGGTTAGTCAGACTTTCTAAAACCAGAAAACTTACACAGACATATAGGGAAAGGGTTTCAGCAAGGGATTGACTCACAGGGAAGCTCAAAAATTCCGTACTCTACTGTGTAGATGCTGGCCCAACAAAACCAGAGATGTGGTTTTGGAATGTCCTGAGCGGGATGTGGTGGCATGGACCAGTTTTGCCAGCACTGAGGAGATGGAAGCAGGAGTCTCAGGAGTTCAAGGCTATCCTTTAGCTATAAAGCAGTTTCAGGGCCAGCCTGGGTACATGGAAGCCTGTATCAAAAGGCCAATTTAGTAATAATAAATAGTATTCAGAGAGCCAGGAGGGCAGGTTGTGTAAGTTACAAAGACCTGGACTAATGAGATGACTCAGGGGGTAAAAGCACTTGATGCCAAAAAGCCTGGTAACTTGAGTTTGATCCCTGGAATCCACATTGTAAGAGGAGAGTACCAAATCCTACAAGCTATCCTCTGTCTTCAAACACACACACACACACACACACACACACACACACACACACACACACAAGCTACACAAAATAATAAATATTCAACTCACAATCCAGAGAATCAAGTGCGGGTGTTTGGGGACCAGAGACATCCAGGCTCCAGAAGAGAATGCAAAGCCATCCTTCCCCGGCATCTTTGTTTCATCAGGACCTCAACAAGCTGGATGATGCTCCCCTACATCAGTGCGTATGGACCCTTTTTACCCAATAAGCCCATCTCTTCCAGAAACATCTCCCAGCACACCCAGAAGCAACACCTTCCAGCTAATCTGGGCCCAGGAAAGCTGACACAAATTAGCCAACCAACTCCCTACTAGCCCAGAGCCTTATACTCTTCAGTTTATAACAGAGTCCTCCCAACCCTTCAGGTATTATCAGGGACAATAGGAGCTCAGGTCCCAGACAAATGGGGACCACCCAATGCCCCAGTTCCTCCCAACAGTGTGTTCCACTGGGTTGATTTCCCTTGTATGTTCACTATTGTTATTCCCAAAAGATTTGAATAATGTGAAACTGTGTGGTCTGGAGACCACAGAGGATAGCACTGAATGTGAAAAGAAGTGTCAGTTAAGGCAGACTTGACTTCATCTTTTCCCTGCTACGGTGGCATTTGGGAATTTTCCTATTACTCATTTAGATTCCAATCTCTGAGCCTTCCCTCTCCTGTCTTCCAGCTCCTAAAGTCAAACAGATTTTTCTCAGCAAAATAACCCTCAGTTACTACCAGGGACAGACTGGTATGTGGGCTACAGCAGATGTACCCGGCAAGTTCTACAGGCATTTTAAAGGGTTCGGTGTCAAGATAAAATTTGTCTAATGTAGCATTTCCTCTCAAGTGCAATTTATCTTCCCTTAGATGTCGAACTCCTTATAAATATTAGATATCTTTTTTTTTTTAAATCACAAACCTAGTTTGTTATTTTACCCTTGTTCAGGACAAGCTTCAGAATTAAATTGACTCACTTCCACTTGTCAATTCAGTTTTTCCCTCCCTTTGCATTGGAATTCAGTGTGTATCTGACATTTTGAAAAACAATGTGAATTGGAATTTAGCATTTCTGTGGAAGCCATTTGTCCCCAAATGCCTTTTAGCATACCTCTCGGTGGACTTATGTCCTAGGAAAACCAATACTGACTACAAAGCCTGCCTGTTTGTGCCCCAGATATAAATCTCTCCAGTCATTATGCTTTTGCTGGAACCCAGCAAAAAGGCCACCCAGCTTTTAACGTTTGTAAGCCCAATGGTTGTACAGTATTGGCACTCAGAAGCTGTCACCTGTGCCACACTGTATGATGTGGCAACCCAGGAGAAGGAGGGGCCAGAGCACAGGACCACAAACAGCTCATGTCACAGTGGGGTGTCCAATGAGACTGACAAAGCCAGGGCCTCCTGGTAGGATTTAGGAAGACCAGTGTGTAAACAATGACGTCAGGAGTCGGAAGCCTTGCCGGATCTGCAGATCAGAAACACATACTGACTGGGGATGGTGGCTGAGGCAGACGCTGTGACAAAAAGGGACAACGCCCTCTTTGGGTTCTGATCTTTTTTTTACAAGACTTTAAAAGGGGCAGAGGCCAAACCTGCCCGCCTATTTGTGCTAAAAAAAAAAAAAAAAAAAAAAAAAAAAAAAAATTAAAAAGCCAGCCCCACCAACAGGCGGCTTCCTGTGAAGCATTCCCCACCTTCCCAACTGAAATGAGTCACCCCTCCCAGTATTCCGCAGCACTAGTATGCCTTATTTACAACCCTTGAAATATCCGATGTGGAAGTGTTTTGTAAACTGAAAAGCATTACACAAATGTCAGGTGTTAGGGGCTTGGCAGGGGAGCAATAGATAATGCATCTCTCCCATTCCAGAGTCAGGAACCAATTTGAGAGACTCAGGAGCCAGACGGAGAGTGACAGTCAGACTTATTGCGGATAACAGCTGGCTTGGAATCGGGGCACCATGAACTCACTCGGGGCTTCTCCCCTGAGTGAGAATCATCCACTCAGTGAAGGAGATTGCGTTCATGGTGGAGACAGGCTGACTAAGAGCCTGTGCTCTCTAACTGTGCCTTTCTCCAGAAAAGGCCTTAGTGGGGAAACAGAGCCAGGAGTGTACAAACACAGAGAGAAAACAAGAGAAAACAGAAGGTATGCTAGGAAAGAGGCCTATGCTACTGTCCCTTTTGTATGCATAGTAGACTCTGGGCTACATACCTAGAACATACAAGGAGACCTCAGGGGACTTGCAATGTAGGAGAAACTACTATCAATCCAACTGTGATGGAGGCTCTAGCGGCAGCGGGGGCGGCTTGATTCTGCCTTGGTGGGTTGGAAAGGCTTCACAGAGCTGGTGATAATCGAGTTGGCTCTCTGAGTATGCGTAGAAGCTCAGCAGATGGAGAAGAGAAGAAAGGGAATTATTCCCACTAAAGGAGACAGCAGAGCAAAGCCAGGAAAGATCAACCCCTTTATGAGATGAAATGAGACACAAATAAATGAACACCAGCGGCCACCAGAGATAGGAAACTGGGTACTACCACCCTGCCTTACTTACACCAGGGCTGAAGGTCCAGCTTGATGGCGTAGCTTTTAATGTAACAAAAACAAGTAGTTTTCCTTTCTAATTCTCTATCACAGTTCCGGAAGGTTTACTGGGCTTGGTTTGAGGTTGCCGTTATTTTGTTTGGGTTTTTTAAGTTTTTGTTTTTTGACAAGGTCTCACTATGTAACCCTGGCTAGCCTGGAACTCACAGAGATCCACCTGCCTCTTTCTCCTGAGTGCTGAGATTAAAGTCATGCGCCACTATGCCCAGCCTCGTTTGGAGTCGTTTGCCTTGTCTTGTTTTGGGTTTTGTTGTTGTTTGGGACAGAGAACACAGTGTAGTCCAGGATGCCTCCATTCCTGTCGTGCTCTCAAGTACTGGGGTTCAAGACATAAACCACCTTACCTAACTCCTCCTTTTCATTTAACTTTTTTATTATTATTTGATGTGTTTTTCCAGTGTGTATATGTGTGCACTCTATATGTGCCTGATACCTGTAGAGCTCAGAAGAGGTGTTGGGTACCATGGAACTGGAGTTCCAGATGGCTGGGAAATGGTGTATAGGTGCTAGGAATCTAACCTTGGTCCTTTGCAAGAACACCATGTGCCCTCGACTGTGGAACCAACTCTCCAGGCCCCACTTTCATTCACACAAATAAATAAATCTTGAAAACTGTCTTGAAAAGGGCACCTGTGTGAAATCAGACACAGTCATAGGATTCTTTAAACAAAATGCACAGTTGTGGGGCTGGAGAGATAGCTCTACAGTTAAGAACACTCACTGCTCTTGCACAGGACCCTCTTCCCAGCACTCACGTGGGAAGACACAACTCCAGCTCCAGGGCATCTACCGCCCTCTTCTGGCCTCCATGAAGTCCTGCATACATGTCACATATACACATACACATATATTAAAATTTTTATTTTTTTTAAAAGTACAGTATCATAGACAATAGAAAATGAGAACAGATACAATTCTTTAATCCTGTTTTCTCACTCATTAAAGTGGACTGTGTCCTATATATCTTCAATCAATATGTAGGAAATGTATTAGTTGTTCCAGAGTAAAACCTACATCCTGTATATGCTGCTCCCTGTCTATTGAAAAGGAAGGTGTTTGACTGCTCCCTCCCAACTTACACCTTCAGGAGCCCTGTACATTGTGTGTCAGAGGGATGTTTCGAAGTAGCAGCCTTTGTTTTAGAGAGTTGTATTGAATCCATTTGTTACCTGAATTTTTTTCAAAAGAGCTTTCTAAAATCCTAGCACAGTCCTTGACTATGAAGTCCTAGATGTCAGAGTCACTCTCTCCCCTAAGCAGAACCTCAGGACATTTGCCTCACATGTGCATCCGTCCCCCCAATCCAGCCTTGTTCATGAGCTCAGGAATTATCTATGAAACCTCACAACTCAGCTGGGCTTTACACCAGCCCCTCACTAAACCAGCAGCAACTGGGACTCTTGACCAGAATATTTCTAAATGTCAGCCTGTCCTCACCTTCCACATGACTGCCACTTGTGTTCCCAGGAGCCTTTTGTTCTGGTTATGACTCAGAGTGCTGAAGTACACAGAAAGAAATCACACACACACACACACACACACACACACCTGTAACAAAATGGCAAGAGTTTAATACAGCAAAGAATTACACACACAAAAAAAAAAAAAACTAAGGCACTAAATTGGTAAGTGGATAAACCAACTGTTTGCTGAAATTAAATATTAGTGATTAACAAACAGGTGAAAGTTTTACCATCTCAAGTAATCAAAGCAATACAAAGTGAAAAAAATGGTAAATAAGATCCAAGAAAGATATTTGAAGCCGGGTGTTGGTGGCACATGCCTTTAGTCCCACTACTGGGGAGGCAGAGGCAGATGGATCTCTGTGAGTTCGAGGCCAGCCTGGTCTACGGAGCTAGTTCCAGGACAGGTTCCAAAGCAATACAGAGAAACCCTGTCTCAAAAAGAAAGGAAGCAAGGGAGGGAGGGAAGGAGGGAGGAAAAAGAAAGAAAGAAATTTGAAAGACAATCTCCATAGATGTCAAGATTTGGAAGGACAGATATTCTTGTACACTTCAGATAAATTGGTATGATCTTTGGTGAGAGCAACTTTAGAATAAATGCTTCCAACTATTAGATTCTAATGATAAAATTGGAATCAGAATGTATGCACAATGGCACATACCATGTTACTAAAATACAAGACAATAGCCGTAGCTTTAATGTTTCTTGTTTTTACCTGTTTGTTTGCTAGCACGGGGTCTTTGCCATGTAGCCCACTCATGCTCACCTCAAACCCTCTTGCCTCAGTCTCCCACTTAATGTCTATTTTTTTTACGTTGTTTTATCTTTTCTTTTCCTTTTCTCTCTTGGAGATTTAACCAGGGCCTCTTGCTTGTGAGGTAACCACCTACCACCAAACTACATACCCCAGCCTTCTTTTGTATTTTTCACTTTGAGACAAGGTCTCTCTAAGTTACCCAGTTTGACTTTGAACCCATTCTGTAGATCAGGCAGCCCTGAAACTGTGCTTCTCCTGATTCAGTCTTTCTAGTAGCTGGGATTATAGGCCTATCCCATCAGGCCCAGTTCAATGTTACCATTGTTGGGTTTTGTTTTGTTTTAACAAATGATTAAGTAAATTAATATTGACTATGCTGATAAAGATTTTAATGCACAACAAAATGTATACATATGTAGCATATTTATCCAAATAAAGTTATGCCTAGAGAAAGGACAGGAGGGGATAAGCAAAAATACCAGGGACAGTTGGTGCTGTTAACTTCATTTTTCTGTTATTCAAATTGCCTTTAGTAAGAATGTGTCATGTCTATGATAGGAATGAAAGTTTTAAAAGGCACTAGAATCTGGAATCAAGAATTCTGGCTTCTCATTTAAATCCTGCCACTAAAAGAATTATCGGGCTTCCAATAATGTATGTCATCTCTCTAAGTGTAATTTTTCTTTTCTGGAAGTCTCTGTAATGTGCCAGTGTGACCAGTCTAAGCTGGTTGTTATAATCCCTTTCCCTATAAGCTCGCAGATGGAGCATGTGCCCAGATGGAGAAGGCGGGGTCTCACGTTTATCAAGTTGCTTTAGGGGACCAGTACGTTCCCACTCATCATCCCTTACCTGCTGGTTCAGGTGCTATAATGGGACAGCCATCAGTTTGAGGCTATCCAGCCCTTCCTCAGATCCAGCTTCTCTAAATCCTGGACAAGATGGATGCTTAGCTCTGTGACAAAAGCATACTTGTCCCTCCTGTAGGAGATCTATACCACAAAGTCAAGTGTGTAAGAGCTGCCATAGATCTGGCCCATCCCCATGGATGCCAGCTCAGGCCTCTGGGTATCCTCTTGTCCTGACACTCCTAGACTTCATATTTATATACCTGCCTCAAGATCAACCACAAAGACATCTCCCAGAGCTTTATAAGGTCAAATATGCACAATAATGAAATACACACATATCTAGTGGCTTTGCTTCTCTAGCTGAACTATGACTGATACAAGTATGAGGTGAGGTTTATTAGTCAAAGTTCACATTTCCACCTAGAAGATTTGGGGATTTATTTGCTAGAGTTTAAGATTCCTTCCAGCCCTTGAGTAAAAGAATATAAAATAAACCCAAAGTCTCTGCATCCAGAATCAGTTGAAAATCTAGAGAATCGCCGTTTCTATGCAAAGCTTACACCTGTGTTATTGGATGGTTAAAGAAGTGACCAGCATACACGGCTATTTTACTCCCTTTTAGAATCTCATGAAAAGATTAAAAAAAAAAATGAATGTGAAAGATATAAACACAAAGGCCAAGAAATGAAAGAGGTGCCAAGAAAGGCTGGAAGACATAATATAAACAAGATAATGGTGTTAAAGTTTGAATAGTAAATGTCCTGACAGGTTTGTGTATTGAATTATAAGTCCCCAGCTGGTGGCACTTTTGGAGGAGGTTATGGAAAATTAAGCAAGGGTGAGGCAGAATTAGCAGAGATCCAATAGCTACCAATGTCAATGGGACTTGTCTGAAGCAAGTGGGTCACTGAGATGCTCCAAAGCCTGTACCTGGCCCCCAGTTTCTTCCTCACTCGCAGCTTGTGTTTGGTTCTCTCTGCTTCCTATCTGCCATTAGGAGAACAGCCTCTTTGTCCAATACCCTCACCAAGATACTTTGTATTACCGGGAAATCAATGGAAACAAGGACTACTTGTTGAATTCTCTGAAACTGTGAATCAAAATAACTCTTCCTTTTAAATTGTTCAGTTAGCCTTTAGTCACAATCAGGCGGAAGTAACTAACACAAGCAATGACTAATGAATGAAAACAAAGGAAAAGCAATCTAGAGTACAGGTGGAGGGGTCTGCAGGACCGGAAAGATTTCAGTCTTTGAGAACGCAGGAAACTCGATGCACAGCTGTGGGGAAAGCTGTGCATCTTTCCTAGCAACTGAGGAAGGGTTAACTACTTGTGCAATAAACACACAGACAACCCATTCCAGCTCCCCACTCCTACAGTGAGCAGACCAAAACCTTTTTCAATTTTTAGAAATTTGAGTAAAATATACTTAACTTAAACTGTTCCCATCCTGGGGTGCTGAGATAGTTCAATGGGTAAAGGAGACGGTTACCAAACCTGTTGATCTGAATTCAATCCCTGGTAGACTCATGGTACAAGGAGGAATCAACTAACTCAAGCTATTCTCTGTCCTTTACATAGTCATACATGTGTGCATGTCCCCACATGCATGTGTGTGCTTGCACACTCACAGACACACTAAATAAGTAAATAAATAAATGTAAAAAATACAACTTGGGGCTAGCAAGATGACTAAGCAGTTAAGAGCCCTAGTTCTAGCAGAGGATCCAGATTTGAATCCCAGCATTCACATGGCAGCTCACAGCCACCTATAACTCCAGTTTAGGTATCCAGCACCCTCTTCTGACCACCAAGAACACCAGGTAAGCATGTGGTGTGCATATGTACATGTAGACAAAATAATCACATGCATAAATTAAATAAATAAATATAAAAAATGTTTAAATATATCATCTTAACTATTTTTAAGCACATAGTTCAATGTCAACTGTTGTTACTGTCTTTGGCATTTTTCTTTTTATCTGATAAAGCCAAAACTCTACCCATTGAATAATAACTTCCAGTTCTCTTCCTAGCCCTTGGCAAACATTTTCTCCCTATCTGTCTCTGTCATTTCTGACTACTCCAAATATCTTGTGTAAGGGGGGCTGTACAGTTTACCTCTCTTGTGATTGGTTAGTTACGTTAGCACAGTGTCCCCAAGCTCTACCCTCCTGCGGCATATGACAGTGCCTCCTTCTCCATTGTACATACAAACAGCCCCTGACTTAGGATTTCATCCTAATAATGGCAGAAACAGTATTGAGATTTGGGGATTATTTTGGTTTGTTTCCTTTATTCCATGCTAGTGATTTGTGATCCAGTACTCTCTTTGCCATGCTGGGCAGTAGCCATGAGCAATATAATTCCTGGTCAGCCAGTCTACAGTACAGGTAAACGACCAACACTTCACAGAACACTCTGCTGCTAAGCTCTTTTGTTTATAGGCTGGGTATGATGGAATTCACTTTTGAGGTCTGATGGTCTCAATTTGCAGTGGATGTGTGGGGACATGGCCCCATTCTGACTCAAAGAACATCACAATATACCACATTTGGTTTAATCAGTAATCTGTTAATAAAACCTTGGATTGCTTCCATGTTTTACCTATTGTGACTAACTCTGTTATGAACATATGTGCACAAACATCTCTTCATGATACTAATTTAGACTGGGTATGTGCCTATGAGTAGACTTGAAATACATCCCAATTTTGTGTTCTTATTTTTTGAGGAATTGTCACACTAATTTACATAGCAGCTACTCATTTTACATTCTCATCTATGTATCAGGCTCATAATTGTTCTATAGTATTAACTACATTCACTATTTTCTGGGTAGGTTTTGGTTGTTTGGTTGTTTGTTTGTTTGTTTGTTAAAACAGGGTCTCACTGTGTTTGCTTGCCTAGAACTCACTCTGTAGACCAGGTTAGCCTCAAACTCAATGGAGTTCAATCTAAAGGCTGTGTCACCCACCACACCTAGCTCTGTTTTTTAAATAACAGCCATCCTAATGAAGGGCCCAGACACTCACAAAGCCCCCTGCTTTGGCAGCCATGACAGGCTGTAGAAAAGACCCAGCAAAATGTAGACCCCTGACTCAGCATGATGTGCTGAGCCCCCTGACCTTGCCCAACCTTGCCCTAATAACTGGGAAGAAACTGCCTGATACCCTCCATGTGGTAAGAGAACCAACAAGAAGTTAGATGATGACTTTGGATGTACCTTACTGATAATAGTGGAATGCAGTAGGTAGGAATGGCCCTTGGGTGGCCTCAAGGCATAGCAACCTTTCTGTAGTTGCAGCTGACCAATCAGCTCAGGACAGATTCACCCATTTCAGAATTGCACCGATCTTGAGACTGTTGCTATGCATCTACCAGGCCCCCAGACATCCCCTTTGCTCTACTCCCAATATATTCCCTGCCACACAGTGGCTCTGGGTCCCTCCTACTCCACTCACTGTGTCGGATGGACAGAGGACCCGAGTTAACTCTTATTAAAAAGACTGTTTCTTTTGCATTGAATATGGTCTCTTGGTGGTTTGGGGAGTTCAGAATCCAGGCACAACACTAATGAGTAAAGAATGTGTTTTTATAACTTCTCTATTTCTGTGAAAAATATCACGACCACAGGTAACTTAAGGGAAAGAAAGGGGTTGATTTTTACTTAGAATCCAGATGCATAACAGCAGTGAAGGCAAGACAGTAGGAACAGGAAGCAGAGGGATCACATTTCCTGTGCACACAGGAAGCAGAGAACAAGAACAGGAAGTAGGGCAAGGCTGTGAATCCGCAAAGCTGCCCTCAGTGATGTATTTCCTCCAAGTCTCTACTTCCTAAAAGTCCTTTAACCTCCCCAAAGAGCAGCACCGAAGTTCAAACACATGAACCTGTGGGGGAAACTTCTCATTCAAACCAGGCATGAGAATCCTGGAAAGACAGGAAGAATGGGGGAAAAGATGACAGGCTGCCCAGGAAGGGACAGAAATCCATCAACCTGACATCAGACAGAACAGCCAAATCAGAGATGAGACGTAAACTGCGGGAGGGGAACGCCATTTCCAGGCCAACACTATTCCCAGGTTGGAAGTGAACAGAGCACTTTTGAGTGGCCACAGCTCAAGGCCACTGATCACAATCCCTTTTGGGACACTCCCTGAAGACAGAATGTAGAAAATAGTGAAGGTACCAAACAAGAGTGGAGGCATGGGCTCAGAAGATGGACCAAATGCCACCAAAGTCTCACCCAAGAGAGCAGAGACACAAATGTTCTGGGAATTAACCCCGAGAGAAGTGTGGCTTTGAGTGTGCAAATGCCATGCCTGAGATACAAAGGATATGGAGAAAAGAATCTGAACAAATGGCGAGTCACCATCTCCAGGGAACAGCAAAGTGGTAACGACATTAGTGGGTCCATAGAGAATATACCCGAGGTCAGTAGTTTGCACACCAGTCAATGTGTTTTCATGTCACAATAAGGTGTGAGGCTTACCAGCTTGAAGCTTACAGAATCTACATATAGAGAAGTCGTGGGGAGATTTGATGTGGTTAATCAATGAAGTGTGGCCATCCTCAAAGGGGCAAAAGGAGGCTGAGGTGGAAGACAGGAATGAGGCTTCCTTTTACAAAACGAAGACTCAGTGAACCAAGTCAAGAGTTAAAAATTAAGAGTGTCTGGGCCAGTGCACCAAAACTGACCTTGAGTTTGATCCCTAGGACCCACGTGGTAGAAGGGAAAACTGGACTCTGTAGATGGTCCTCTGACCTCCTCTCAAGCACTGCGGCACACACCCAAGCATAAACAATAAAGAAAGAAATGTAATTTTAAAAACAAATGAAGTATTCCATGTATGGCAATACATGCCAGAAAACCCAGCAGTCAGGAAATAGAGGCAGTAAGCAGGTGGATCTCTGTAAGTTCGAGTCCAGCCTGGAACAAGAGCTAGTTCCAGGACAGCCTCCAGAGCCACAGAGAAATCCTGTCTCAAAAAACATAAAACAAAAAGTTCACAGTCATGCTCAGCCACAAAGTAAATTGGTTGGCAGCCTGAGCTATAGGAGACCCTGTCTCAAACAAGAAAGAAAAGAACAGGGAGAAAAGTGGGGGAGGGTATGGATCTTTAGTGTCAGAAGGAGCCTCAGAGACAGAACTGGAACCCGGGGAGAGGCAAATTGTTCCTAGCATTTGCTATTATGCAATCAAGGCCTAATTTTGGTATCCGTCTGTTTTCACATGCAAATCCGGGTGGCCTCGAGCAGTAAATCAGTAAGTATTTGTTAATTCACCTTGAGTTGAGCTGCAGGCCTTAAGAGGGTCACCACGGGCAGCCCTTTGCCCCTAGAGTTCATACCATTGCCTTGGAAAATTGAGAGGAATTAAAGTAAACCGACAGTGACTTAACCTGAGAAAGCAGGTTGTACCGCCATTTTCCTCCTTCTGTCTGTATTTTCCTTAGGCTTGGGGCTGGGGGTGGAAGCTGGGGGTGGGGGGGTGACTTCTCACAGTTCTAGTGACTGAAAAGTCCAAGATCAAGGAGCCAGCAGATTTGGTGTCTGGTGAAACAGGAGAGAGAAGAGGAGGGAAGTAGGGGGATGTGTGGGAGGAGCCACAACACACAGACCAAGCCTGCTTATCTTGTGTACACACTTAGCATACAGCAATAGGACTTAGCTAAGATACTGCTGGGTATAGAAGGAACTAGACTGTGTATATGTTCATTTGTACATGCATGTGTGCATGTGTGTGTACAGGCAGTATGTGAAGATGTGCCCATATAGGTGCAGAAACCAGAGGTAGATGTTAAGTGTCTTTCTCTATTGTTACTATGTTTTAGATTTATTTATTTTTGCTTTATGTGTACGGTGTTTTCCCTGCATATATATCTGTGTACCGCATGTGTGCAGGGCCTGCAGAGGCCAGAAGAGGGATCAGGTCGTCTGTAACTGCAGTCATAGACTATTAACTGGCATGTGAGTGTTGGAAACTGAACCTGGGTTCTCTGAAAGAGCGACAAGCGCTCTTAACTGCTGAGCTATCTCTCCAGGCCCTCCTCAATTGTGCTTTATCTTATTTTTAAGACAAGTCTCTCGGTAAACTTGAAATTCACAAAGTTTGGCTAGTGGCTGGACAGAGAGCCCTGGGGAATCTTCCATTTCCCCAGGCTGAAATTGTACATGCCCAACCTCAACCAGCAAGGAAGATGAGATTCCGGGAAGATCTTCATGCAATTTATTCAGGATCATTGAACAAGCTTCTTCTGCCGCCGGGGGCGGGGGGGGGGGTACACGACCTGCACAGGCTTAAATCCCCTTGTGCTGACCAACCCCAGTGAGCTACATGGAAGCTGCAGATAGGCGGAAGCAAACAGGCTGAACAGGCTTAACCAAATAAGGACTTGTTTACCTCAGAGAGCACTCACCATCTGGAAGGTGGAAGGCGGAAGCCAGCACCATCTTTAAGGCGCGGCAATTCGCAGCTCTCTACAGAAATCATAGACTCACTGCCATACCAGCTTTTCATATGGGTTCAGGAGAGCTGAACTTGGGTTCTCACGCCTGGGTGGCAAGCACTTTGCCACTGGAACCAGCTCCCCAGCCCTGAAGTTTCAGCATCTTCTTGGTCCAATCATCTCCCTTGGCCCTATTAATGGACTCCCAGGCCTAGAGGATGGATAGCTGCATTGTGTGACCTACAGGGAGCCTTTTTATCTATAAATGTACCCTCTGTAGTAATGGGAACACATTCTAGCTGGTAAGTGACAGACCCCAAGGTCGCCTCCAGACCATTTATCTGAATGACTTCTGGCAAGGCCCTTAAGTCCCTAACTCCATGTTGGCCAAGGCTGTGGGACCCAGCATGTCTGAGGCCTAGGGAATAGGGCCTTCCTTCTCCTGTCACCAGTGTTCAGCCCTTATTCAGGTCTACTTTATGGGGGAAACAGCAGCAATCTCACCAGGGAAAACAGGATCAATAAACTGGATCACTGTATGTATTTCAAGTTCAAACACCCCGACTTCCAGCTGAACTGATTCAAAGTCATCTCCAAAGAGGACTCCACAATGCTTTGCACAGTCTGAGTAAGTCCTCCCAATTCATGATCAGCCATTTCCTAACCCTTTCCCAATCAGGGATGTTTCTGGCCCAGCACAAACCCTAACAAGTCCCCGGGAGACTCCCTCTACACTCGAAAGCCCTCTCCTCTGCACAGACTATTTCATGGCCTCTTGTCTGCTTGTGCCAAGCCTAGTCACTTGTTTCTGGTTTTCCTATTTAGTGACAGAGCCTGAGCTTAAGGGTCCTTTTGTGATCAAGGAGGCCTCTTGATCTATCCGTGACATGGATATGCCAGCTATCTGTGACTGAGGACAGCTCCAGAGTCACAGACATCTTCAAGTCTAAGCATGCGATAAAGGAAGATGGAGGAGCTTTGCTGCCTCCTGTGAGCCTGGCAGTTCCAGAAGGCGGTACAGGTAAAGATTCTATTAGGTCCTTTTTCTCACTGCTGTGACCAAAGCAACTTAAGGGAGTGGAGGTTAATATTTGACTCACAACTTGAGGGCACAGTGCATCACAGCACCAGGAACGTAAGATGACCAGTCACATCATGTCCACAGTCAGGAAGCAGAGAGAGCCTGATGCTGGTGTTCAGCTTGCTTTCTCCTCCTTATTCTGTCTGGGAGCCCAGCCTATGAGATGGTGCCACCATTTTCCTGGTGAGAGTTCCCTCCTCTGAGTTAAACCTCTCCCTCTGCAGACAGGCCCAGACACAGTATGTCTCCTAGATGATTCTAAATGCAGCCACACTGACAATGAAGATGAGCCATCCCAAAGATGTCGACCCCAAGGAGGACAGAAGACTGAAAATCAACCAAAATTAACATTCAAGTCACTGGTTTAAGCTGGGTGTATTGGGTTATGCCTGTAATTCCAACATACTGGAAACTGAGGCAGGAGAATCACCATGAGTTCAAAGATAATATGGACCGCAGAATGAATTTAAAGCCAGTGCTGAGGGGCTCATCCAAACAAACACACATGAAAAAGAGAGAAGGTTTGGTAGAATATTATTTTAAGGTGTGTGACTTTTGTGTATGCTGCATTTGTTTAACTCTGTGAAGCTGTGATTCTTTGCCTGTCTAAAACACCTGATGGTCCTAATAAAGAGCTGAATGGTCAATAGCAAGGCAGGAGCAAGGGTAGGTGGGGCTGGCAGGCAGAGAGTATAGAGTATTGTGCAGACTCCTGGGGCACAGCAGGGTGGGCATCAGAATTACTTGTAGCCTTTCTTCAAATCTCACAGAGTCCTACCTGTCCATCCCCACCTCCCCACATTCTTATCTCACAAGAGATAGGGCTAAAGTCAGGGTCAATGCCTCATAATCTCCTTTTGAATAACAAAATTATCTGAGAATTATTCTCCTACATAATTCTGATTGTTTACCTATATGCCCTGTCTCTTCCAGGTTAGCATGAATTCCTTGTGCTAGGTTGACCTGAATTTTAGAGTCCCTCTGTGGCCTCTAGTCAAGGATATGGTTCTATTTTTAATTACTAGCTCCCAGCTGGTTACCATTAACAATGGTGAGCCTATGGCTGGGTGTTGCTTTTGCAAACCTTTAATCCCAGCACTCAGGGGGCAGAGTGTGTGTTCCAGGCCAGCCTGGTCTACAGAGTAAGTTCCAGGACAGCCGGTGCTACACAGAGAGACCCTTCCTATGAATGAATGAATGAATGAATGAATGAATGAATGAATGAATGAATGAAGCCAATGGTGAGTCCAGCACTAGGCACACGTGTAGACTAAAGTTTTAGAATCTGCCCTATATTCCTCGTCTCTTGGTACCACTTACTTGGCCCTTGTTGGATGATTGCTCAGGTCTTTGCTGGACTTCTGGAGCTGACCCTGACAAGCCTTCATCTGTGATGTCCACTGAGCCTTGTTTATACCAACGTGTGTCAGCAAATACCTGATTAAAGAGCCTAAGGTCAAATTCTTCTCATCCCTGGCCCTGGTCAAGCCTATGCACTGTCTCATTGGACCCAGTATGGCAGGTGAACATATCATGAGACTCCAGTGAGTCAGTCTTTGCAGAAGGAATCATGGGAGCTTCTTTTTTCCCCAAACAAAAGAATTATAATATATGCAGGCATTAAGAACATACCAAGCCATGGTAGGTAGTGATGGTACATGCCTTTAATCTTAGCACTCAGGAGGCAGAGGCAGATGGATCTCTGTGAACTGGAGAACAGCCTGGTCTACAGAGCAAGTTCCAGGACAACTAGGGCTACACAGAGAAACCCTGTCTCAAAGAACAAATACACACACACACACACACACACACACACACACACACACACACACATTGATAAACACAACCGGTGTCAACGTCTCAACTCCACACTCAAAAACACACATGCATGTATCCCACTCTCACATACATTTGAGATCAATAACTAAGGTACTGAGTACCTAGTGAACTACTTAGTATGCTCCAGGAAATCAAGGAATTTGTATTTAAGATGTATTCTAAGATTGATGTGGGTAGTATGCAATGAATGTCTGGAAGGGTTTATTAACTAAGGAGATGTGATTGCCAGAACATTCCACACAAAATGGCAAAAACAGAAAGGAAAACTGATCCGTCTGTGTAACTGAGGGTCCTACAATGGAGTAAGATTGACTCAATGTGTCCAGACCTCCCCTATGTACCACCTTGTTCAATACAAGCAAGAGGTTTTCTTTCCCAGGTCACTAGACTGTCTCAACCATCCCGAGGCAACCACGGAGACAAAAGGCCACCCACGAAAAGGCCTCTCAGCCAATCTCTGTGGCAAAGAAGGCAGAGTTACCTTGATTCTCTTTAACCAATCAGGATCTACCACTTGGGTAGAGTGTAATTTTGTCCCAACCTCAAAATAACATACTCAAGCTAAATCTGGTAGCACTGAGAGCAGCAGAGAAGGGAGAGATGGATGCTGGTATAGGGCTCTGCATGGACCACCCCCAGGCACCTTGAGCAAACCTGAAGCTGTTGGCTGAAACATCTTGCCCCCCCCCCAGTTGTTATTGGTACTCTTGCTGTTTTGCTAACACACATCTGCTGGGGAGGAGCTAAGCCTGAAAACCCTATTGTTTTCCACTGAGCTATGAGTCAGTATATAAGTCCACTCCTTACTCTCAATGCATTCCGCATTCCAACATTGCTGTGAATGAGCCTCTGTCTCTAGGCCTTCACCTGATTCATGGACCAGATTGTAGTGCCCGTGCTATATGCTGGGTTAGCTGCTCACTCTTATCCCTAACAGAGAATGAGGGAGCAAATCAGTGTGAGGGCCTCCACTTCTGATGACAGCACAGAAGTTAACACACAAATAGAATGTTTTTGGAGAAGGGCAGTG
Organism: Cricetiscus sungorus; assembly: GCA_030556225.1. Lineage (NCBI taxonomy): Eukaryota > Metazoa > Chordata > Mammalia > Rodentia > Cricetidae > Cricetiscus > Cricetiscus sungorus. The sequence continues at coordinate 10,889,583 of JANBXA010000741.1, forward strand.
TGAAGATGAGCACAGCAAACTCACTGTTGGGTTTGAAATGACAGGCCGTATGCATTGACGGTCGATGGTAAGTTTTGGATCTTTCCGGTAACCCATACACAAGCGAAACCACAACTAATTGGTCCCCTGGATTTTCACAACCCCATGCCACATCTCTTTAGAGCTCTGAAACACTGCATGGTTATTGATTAGCCATTAGTGATTCCCTCTGTCCCTGCATGTGTATTTCCTCTTCCTGTTTAGAGTAGCAGCCTCCGAATGACTGGAAATGGGGCTGAGCAGGTGCAGATCGGAAGATAAAACATTCTTCTTAATGTGAGAAATTAATTTGTGGCTCTAATTGCCTCAAACTCCAAATGAAAAAAAAAATTCCATTCTCCCAGCATTCAAAATATAACACAGGCTTTATTTGAATAAAACAACAACAACAAAATCTATCAGGGGGGAGAGAGAAAAGGACTTAGGTTGCTAAAATGTCAATCTTACCATGTTGTAAAGGAAAAGCAGGTTTAATTGCAACCAAATCTGCATAGAATCATTTCTGAGTGGGATGCACAGGAGCCTAAAGGCCTAAGATTGCAGGCTTGACAAGATACTTAAACAAAGACATTGAGAGAGAGAGAAGAGTGTAATGGGAAGGGGCAGGGAGACAGGCTGTGGCTTGTAGTTCCATCACATAGAACAGGCACTGCCAGAGTAGAAACTTGCTGAACTTGCCTCTTGAGTCTATGAAAATGTCACAGAAAATTGAGTCTAGACTCTTTTCCCAAAAGTACTACCCTCCAGAACACAGCTTCACTGGCTATTTGTACATCCACTTTCCAGAGCTGTGCCGAAAGACCCAGGGATCTCAACTTTAAAACAGGAAAGATTTGGACAGGGTGGGGTGGTGCATGCCTTTAATCCCAGCACTCAGGACACAGAGACAGGCTGAGCTGATCTCTCTCTCTCTCTCTCTCTCTCTCTCTCTCTCTCTCTCTCTCTCTCTCTCTCTCTCTCTCCTCTCCCTCCCTCCCTCCCCCCTCCCCCCTCCTCCCTCTCTCTGTGTGAGTGTGTGTGTGTGTGTGTGTGTGTGCAGACTGGGAATGTGGCTCCTTGGTTAAACTTCTGCCATGCAGGCTTGAGTGGTAGAGCCCAGAGCCCTATAAACCCATGTCTATGCCATGTAAGTGTGGTGGTCCATTTTTATTCTAGCCCTAAAACCATCTATCAGCGATCCCCAGAGCAAGCTAACAGACTGTCCATTTCATGTCAATGAGTAAGGTGGGAGAGCAATTGAGATTGATTCCTGGTGTCAACCTCCCTCTGTCCTCCACATGCTTGAGCATACACGTTCACACACACTTACTCATGGACGTGCCCAGACACATGCAAAAACATGTGTTATACATGCACGCACCCATACACAGGTGCACACACATACTCAAAACATGCATTCATGCCACACACACACACCATGCAAAAAAAAAAAAAAAGTAAAAATAAGGAAGAAAAGAAAACATCAAGTCTCTGCACACATGGAAGCCCGGCAGGCATACCAGCTTCCAGGAGCTATTGCAAGGGAGCATGTCTGTCACGAAGTGTCCCTGTCAAGGGCACATGTTAGCAGAGCAATTGCTCTGCCTGAGGGCCTATAAACAGATGTTGTGAGGAAAGAATGAGACAAGTCAGAAGACTAATCTATCTATGAACACAAAGGGATGCATCTCAAAGAGGACCCTGCCAGCCCACAGCAGGCCGCAGAAGTTCTCAGTCCCTGCTCCAGGCTGCTCTGCCTGAGCCTCACAAATGATTGCTACCTTGTTCAGAACAGTTGCCTGTGTTGACCTGCCTAACTTCCTTTACACTCGCATGCCTGACTTTTCTCTTCCTGTTCCCCTTTCTTTTTCTCTCCCTTCTATGCAAAGCAGACTGCTTGAGGGACTCAGTTCTTGCATAACTTCTCATTCTTGTGTTGAGTGTTCTGCAATCTTCCAGTTCATCAAGAAAGAGCCAGGGAATGGGGTAGGGGTGATGACTCCTGCAATAAAGTGCTTTTCATATGAGAATAAGAACCTGAGAGTGACCACCAGAATCCACAGTCAAAAGCTAGGCAGACATCACTAGAGAGGGGAGATGGGAGCATCCCTGAAGGTTGCTAGCCAGCCAGTCTGGACAAATTGATGAGCTCCAGTTTCAATGATTCAATGATTAGGCCTTGTCTCAAAATATAAGATAATGATTGAAGAAGAAACACATACACACACACACACACACACACACACACACACACACACACACACACACAAGGTAAATGTAACCTTAAAATGTAAAGAACTATGTATAGTGTAGTGTGGTTTCAGTTATTCATGATCAATTCTGATTCAAAAGTATTCGTTGAAAGAATGGATGATTCCAGAAGCAAGAATAATCCCAAAGGATTTGGAGGGATAGGTGTGTGTGGGGGGGAATAGATTGTTGTTTGCTTGTTGAAACAAGTCTCATACAGGCCAGGTTGGCATCAAACTTGCTGTGTAGCAGAGGATGGCTTTGAACTCCTCATCATCCAGTCTCCACTTCCCAAGGGCTAGAATTACAGGCATGAGTCACCACATCCGGTTCATGTAGTTCTGAGAATGGAACACAGGGTTTTGTGCATGCTAAGCAAGTGCTCTACCAACTAAGGCCACATCCCCCAGCCACAGTTCAAATCGTGCACCTTGTTTAGTTTTGTGATGAAACCCTACACCATTCCACTCTTGCCTGGGACATGAATTGACCTTTGTCTAGGGAATGTACCCTGTACACACTAGGCTCTCGTTGGTCACTTAGTCTTGGTAATCAGATCAATTGTCTAGTATCTCAGTACTTGTGTTTAAGTGACCCTCATCTTACCCAACAATTACTCCAAAATCGAGGAGTCACAATCCTGGCATTTGTTGCAGTGTATTGCTTCAATTACTCTATTTGAAACTTGATCATAAGTATGTCTGCTGAGGAAGAAAACATTATCTCTACTGCCTGTGGTACTAGCTATAGTTTCAATCATTCCCTGGGGTTCTTATATTTATTCCACCCAGAGAAGAGGGGATACTGTGTAGGGTTAACTTAAACAACAGGAAGCCCATGGCAGGGTTCTTAGAGTAACTTCCAATCTTTCTTCATTAAGGCATGGATGGAAACCCTTAATCAGATGTGACAAAGCACAGCCTTTGTCTGGTCCTGGATAGTTCATTTTCTCCTCTCTGCTAATCTCTGTGTGGTAGGCTGTGTTCTTGTTCTGTGCCGTTCTGTGCTGGAATGGTTGCTTCCTGGTGTCGCCGGGCTTAGTATTCATTTCAGAAAATATCTGTCCCTTTCTGTCGGCTTTTTAAATAGTCTTCACCTAGGACACTTAAAGGAGAGCAAGAGCCTGTTTTTGTGCTGGTCGTTCACTGTGAATCACTGGCCATTTTCCCCCACAATATTCACATTCATGAGTCCCCCCCTTTTCTCCCTCTCTCCCTGCCTCCCTCCACTTTGTAATACTGTGTTCTCCAGAGTACTAAAAGAGGACTGGGAACTTACACTTTTGCTGCTTTTGCCAGGAAGTGATTTTCAAATCCAAATAGAAATTGCTTTCCTCCCCACAAGGCAGAGACACTGCCAATCTGAAGCCTTTGACACGCCCCGCCTGCCAACAGCAGCCCTGAGACCCATGACTTGAGCAGTTCACATCCCCCATCATGTGTGGACAAACTTGTCAGATTTTCTTCTGCCCTTGATAAGCTCCCCTTGCACCCTGACCCTGATAAAACAGGGTAATTACATCAAAGACTAAATTAAGACCAGGAACATCTCAAGGACACATGATCTTAGATCACCAATCTTTTTTTTTTTTTTTCTGCCTCAAATGCCCCTTTGACTTTCTAGGGGTTGGTGGAAAAGCTCTGCCAACATAACATTCTCTCATGACTTTGTTTAAGTCTACATATGATACCTACATATGAACCACCTGACAAGCTCCCTATGTGGAATGTCTGGACCCTGGATCAAAAGAACAGGACAGTCCCACGTACAAATCTAAAACAGTTATCTGTGTGAGTCAACAAGCAGAATTTGTTCTTGGCTAAAACAGAGAGCTGCTGAATATTTTTTCCTTGGTGCTGTAATTCTAATTCCCTTCTCCTACCCATTTCCCACCGCTCTTCATTCTCTTCACCTAGAATAACTGATATGTGAACAGTGAACATTAAGGAGAGAGTTGGGTTGTAGGCAATGCTCTATTTTTTTAAGAAAAAAATTAAGGTTTCTTTTTTTTAATACTCATTAATATTTTTACATGGGAGATCACTTCTCAGCCTCAGAGAATTTGACAGATAGTGAGATCCATTGCCCACTGGCACCTTCATCTCATACACAGAGGACACTAACCTCCAAAGTCAGCATGCTGGAAACTCAATTCCCAGTGTTGGGACATGACGGTGCTAAGTGATGGTTAGGCTGTGAGGGCTCTGCCTTTATTAATGGATGACTACTGCTGTCACAGGAACATATTAATTGTCACATGAGTGGATCCCTTCCATCACTCTTACATGCACACTATATTGTCCTCTGCCTTCCACCATGGGATGGTATAGCAGGTCCTTAACCAGATGTAGGCTCTTTAATCTAGGATTTAATCTTTAGAACCATGATAAATAAATCTGTGTTCTTTATAAATTGCTTAGTCTCAAATATCCCTGTTATAGATACACAACGCAGATTAAAGCAGAGGGGTCTTGATCCTTAAAAACAAGAATCTTTGAGACAATGCCTCTCACCTTAGCCACTCACTATTATGGCCTGAATCCAAGATGTCACTCATAGACACCTATTTTGAATAGTTGATCCCCAGATTCTAGTGCTAGTTTGAAAGCTATGGAACCTTTAGGAGGTGGAATATGTGGGAGAGGTCTTTGAACATTCTAATCCCTGATTTTGGCTCGTGTTCTCTGCTCGCTGGTCCACACCATGTAAACTACCACAAACTGATAACCCCCACTGCCATGTCTTCCCCACTGTAATGGACTGAAACCATGAGGAAAATTAAACTTCTCCTCCCTTCCACTGCCTCTGTTAGGTATGACGTCACAGCACAAGACAAGTGACAGTTGATGCTGCCACTCCTGTGTCAGAAGTTACAATGAAAGCCATCTCAGTGAAAGCAGGGAGCCCAGAGTCAGCACCCTATGGAGAGCAGATTCGAACCCCAAAAGTACATCATCCTCACTTGTAGTGACATTTGTTAGTCGGGTAGTGTTCTAGTGAATGTCTTTCAACCAACTGTCCTGGGGGAATAGAATCCATCTCCCCAAGCATTTGTCAGTTTCTGTAACATAAATGGTTCCTTTGTTGCTGCTTTTAACATGAGAGTAAAGAACTGGGTTTGCAAAAGATGCTCATAGCTGGTTTGTTAGAACTAGGACAGCATCCATGCACCCTGTGTCTTTTGGGCTTGTAAGGACCTCCCCACTCCCTTCCATGACTTCATTCTCATTATCTCATTATTGAATTAAATTTTTGGAGTTCTGTTGCTGTGATAAAACACCATTACCAAAAGCAACTTATAGAAGAAAGAGTGAATTTTTGGCTTATGGCTCCAGAGGGTTAGATCATAATGGCAGTGAAGGCATGGCAACAAAAGCAAGAGACTGACTGATCACATTTCAACCTCAGGCAGGAATCAGAGAAAGGATGAAGTAGGGCATGACTATAAAACTTCAAGGCCCATCTGCCATGTTATGCTTCCTCAGTAAGGCCACAATTCCCAAAGATTCCTGCCACCTACTGGGGACCAAGTGCTTAAAGGCAGGCGCCTGTGGGAGATACTTCTCATGCAATCCACAGTTGAGTGTTGTTAGTTCTGACATTTCTCATTCAATCCACAACAGTTGAGTGTTATTAGTTCTGCCTTTCATTCTGAACCAGTTCAGACTTCTTCAAGAAAAGGCATGGTAAAGTTGCTTTCTTTAAATACAGCCTTGGACTGGTGAGATGGCTCAGTGGTAAAGGTACCTGCCACCAAGCCTTGATGACCACAGCTCCATCCTCAGGACCCACATGGTAGAAGGAAAGAAGTGAGTCCACAAAATTCCCTTCTAGTCTCCACATGCACACCAAGGGACATGCACACACACCCTATAAACACACATACAACTAAGTGAATAGATGTAATAATAAGAACATTAAAATACAGCCTCTCTGAGACCTGGAGTCCCAAGCTCTCAATCAGCAAAATAATAGTAATATTATTATTCTTGCCTCAGGTAACAATCCATGGTGGCTAAATGTTATGCCACAGTAGCAAGAACATGGGGTTTACCATCGAGCTGAGCTGTGGTAGATAGACCCCTATAGGCAGAATGCAGATAATGAACCTTAGATTGCCTTCCACACATGCTTGGCCATTTGTTCCCAGTAACCAGGCTCAGTGTTGGTCACATCCATGAAAACCAAAGATAGTAAAGCCTCCCAAACAGATATCACACCTTTCCCAGGCTCAAGATCCCTTTCCTGAAGAGTTGCAGTACCACCTCGGCCACACAGACACACCTAGCCCTGGTTTAAGGGGACCCTTCTCCACACCAGGGTCCAGACCGTGGGACCACAAGTCCTTTATTCTCAGGTCTACATTGAATGGGGCTCTTGTCACTTTGGGTTTTGTTTGTAAGTCACAAACGTCTCTAGACTTTGCTTCCCTCTGTGGACTTCCATGAAGCGTGTGCATCCATCAACAGTAGGAGGCAATGTTCTTCACTGGTATACAGCGGGTATATCAAGAGAGTCACCTGTTCAAGCTCAGCTTCAGCACAAACACTTCTAATGCCTATCTCTCTGGTGTCTTGATAACAAGCTTCCAAGGATCTAAGTGATCCTGGCCAAGTTTTCCCCTCACTCTCTTCTGTTCCTCACTCTTGACTTGGAAGACACCCAGGGTCCTAGGCCCTATTAGCCTTTGAGAACCAATAAAGTCACATTAGTATGAATAAACGTCCCACTCCTGACCTGCTAGGAGAGCCTTCAAGACTAGACTAAGCCTGCCCCTCACAGCCTCCTGGGTAGTCTCTTTCATTTGGGACAAGAACCTTACAAAGCTCTTAGCCACAGATGTCTGCTCTACACATTGCCAGTGACTTTTGCATTGCTATGATAGACTACCTGAGCAAAGCAAGTCATGGAGGAGAGGTTTGTTTGACCCTCCAATTTAGAAGCTACGGCTTCCGTGGGCAAAGCATCACAGCAGCAGTGAGTTGAAGAGTTCTCCAGTGAATTGCCAACAAGCAGTAGAAAAAAGGAATTTACATCACAAAGGACAGAAAACAATGGAGAAACACAGTAAGAGGACCAGGGCAAGACACAGCCCCAGGCATAAGCCCTTAAATAAACTCCAACTGAGCCACATCTCCTAAACTTTCTACCACCTTCCAAAACAGCACCTGTCATGGGAGGTGTGCAAAATACATTCAAAACACAAGCCTGCAGGGGTACTTTATAACCACAACACATTTCAAAGGTGGCTTTTTTTTTTACATGTTTATGGAGTGCAATATGACATTTCAGTATACAAACACAATGTGTAGAGGTGATCAGATCAAGGTTATTGGTATATCCCTTCATTTCAAGCACTTCTCACTTCTTTGTGTTGAAACACACTCCAAAGCCTCTCTACTAGTTACTTTGAAATATTCACTGATAGTTAACATAGTTGTCCTACTGTGCCTTAGACCGCCAGGAGTTATCCCCTTCTGCCCAATTGTACCTTCTTTCTCCCCACTAGCCAGTCTCCTTCCTAGCCCCTCATAGGCACTGTTCTACTCCTTCCTTCTGGTAAATCACCTCCATACAGATTCTATATATGAGAGCCTGTAGGATTTTTTTTTTTTTTTTTTTTTTTTGGCTTTCCGAGTCTGGCTTATTCCACTTAACACAATGCCCTCCAGAAATCTGAGCCACAGATTTCTTTAAAGAGAAATCTCACCCAAAAGTCCGAAAACAGATTTTAAAAATAGAGTTGTCCCTTGATGGTTTCTTTTTAAGTCTTTTTTTTGGTTCTCTAAAAAAAATATTTTAAATGAGAACTTAAAACTGGTTGGATTACAATGACAGTCCAAGAGCTCCATCCAGACTTGGTTTGATCCTTCACTGGTAGGTGAAGGCTTGACACTGGTCTGCAAAAGCCTAAGTCTTGGTGAGCAGAGTCTTAAAATGGCTGCTCATCAAAGGAATTGGAGAGTTAGGGGCAAGAAAAGCAATGAGGGTCTCCTGCAGCTACTCAGGTCAGACAAGAGAGAGGAAGACCTGAGCCAGCCTTACACGTGCTTTGAGACTCATATTCACTAGGACAGATTGGATGTGGGAGTCACAAGAGAGAACAAAGATACCTCTGATTTTCCAAGTTTATATGATGAAGAAAATTAAGTTGCCACCCATAGAAAGAGTTCTTGGGAAGAGAAGGAATGATCTACCCAGTTCAGGGCATTCTGTATATTTTGTTTGCTCTAGTTTAGCTAGTTTCTCCTTGAAGCATCCTAAAAGTGCATGTCTATCCTGGAGAGGGGAGGTCACTGACCAGAAGGAAAAGGACCAAACAATGGCCTTGTCATTCCTTATGAGTGCACAGCCAGGAGACCCAGATCACAAAAATACATGCCAGTTGCAAGAGAATAAGACCCTAGGCTGAGAGGTCTACTCACCCCATAGTCATTGGCAAATGGTAAAGTTCATTCTTCCAAATAAAAAGGATTTCTCTCTGCAGGCTGAGCACTTCTTGGGACATGCACCAACAGCAGTATTGGGATTGGGCTGAACACTGTCAGAGCACAGAATTGGTGGATGTTGACTGAAGACCTACTACATCGAGATAAGCCTAGAGAAGTGAAATCACTGGCTCCCCTTAGCAGGCACTGTGTGTTCTCCTGAGTGAGCCCATTTGTTTATCTCTGAGTGGCCCATGGGCAGTTACTTCAGGCAGCTATGACTGGAGACTCTGTGCTCCATGACCCAAGCTGGATACACTTGGCTGCCACAGTTCCAAAGCTGCTCCAGGAAGTTCTTCTGATGCCAATCTTCTTTCTCCCTCTGTTTGTCACTGGATCACCAGGGAAGGCAGATGGTGCCCTGCAAACATATCTATAAACCAGGCAAATGTGACTCATGTTGATAATAGAAAGCCAGCATCAGGCACAGCATCATCAGGGACCACTCAGTGGATGATAGTGGGAAGGAAAGCAAACTTCTGCTCAACCCAGAAGAAACCTCAGTGGCTGGATGGAGTCCACGGTTTCTGTACACCTAGGTCTGAAGCCCTCCTTTCCCCATCATCAGCTGTACCCCAGTTTACACATCTTTCAAAGGGGAATATGATGAATCAATCCCTCCTCAGCTTGAATACAAGCATGAAGAGAGAGGCACATGGGTATATCAATGCATGTCCAGTAAGTATTGACTGACTTTAGATCCCATTCCACCAAGGAGTAGGCTGCCCAGGATTAAGAGGTGCCCTATCACATGACTTTTCACTTAGAATTTCAGCACCTTGGTCAGTTACAATGGGGTTCCGTATAGGTTGGGAGGATATTTTCTGTTGTTGCTCTTGATTTGGTTTTGGTTTTGTGAGGCAGGGTCACCTTATGTAACCTTGGCTGACCTAGAACTCACTGTATAGACCAGGGTGGCCTCGAACTCACGGAGATGTACCTGCCTCTGCTTCCAGGTGCTGGGATTAAAGGTGTATGTCACCACACCCTGATGGAGGAGACTGTTTTGCACACTCTAAAGCCACTTTCATGGCTCAGCTGGAAGTAGAGAGTCTAGCATCTCCATCACTTACACTCTCTCTGCCAGCATTCATGGGGCACCTCTATATCTGAAATATCATTCTCCATGGTGAGAAATTCTAACCCACAGACAGTACATCCAATGTGGCCAGGCTCCCAGAGACCCTGGGAGGGGGACACTGAACAGGCTACATGCACTTTTGGACCCAGAGTTTCCTTTCTCTCTGACTCTGGGATTATCTAAGGAATTGGAAGATCTTTAAACCTCTCCAAGCTGCTTGACCAAGCATGACTCCAGACCTGCTCCAGAAAACACACCCTGCCAAGCAGGGTGCTGCTTACAAGATCTTTTTAATTTTTTTCTTTTCATTTCCACTCTATTTCCTAACCAAGAAATGAACAACCCCAAGAGAAAAATCAGCTCTCCTTTCTCCATCTCTCTCTGTCTGTCTCCACCCCTCCCATCTCCCTCAGATTCCTTCTTGCCCTCCCTTCTTTCTCCTCTCTCCCTACCACCTCGAGCTTTTATCATTTTAAGCTGCACGCATGCCATTCTTCAGGGGATTAAAGTCAAATTTAGTCTTCTGCAATTGTTATTACCTACCCCTTGGCTTATGAGATGCATTTGCCTGCATTTGTAATGCATCAATAACTTCCACTCTCCTCCACTGGAAAACAATGCATTATATTAAATAGCCTGTGTCTAGCCTTGTATTGAAACAGACGATAAATTAGGACTTCCAGCTCTTGGTTTTTTACTGATTCCTAAACCTGCCAGTTACATGCCTGTCCGCCCCGCTGAACATTCTCTCTGAAGCCGAGAATGCACAAAGCCCTTGTTCACCGGCCCTCCTGTCTCCATCACTGCTGCCGGCTGTCAGTTTCACACCACCAAGCAGATTGTAATTGGCAGGATGAGATGCAGGAATAGGCAATGGTATGAATATGCCGTTTTCAACACACACAATCCTCCCCAAAAACACACACACACACACACACACACACACACACACACACATAGAGTCTGTCTTAAAACATTTTACAGACGTGGGGACTTGGCATGGGAAGATGTGATCAGAATTACAAGGGCCCGCCTGAGTTCTCCAGCCCACAGGTTAGAAGCTGAGAAAGGAAACACAATACAATTAGCTGGCAATGTCAACCTGATCCACAGTAGGGCCTGCTTGGTCCTGGACAGATGATGTGGCTTCGGAAGTACACAGTGCTGGGAATAGGCCCTGAGACCTCAGATCTGCAAAGTGTCCCAAGGGTCAACATGTCCTATGGGCAATCCTAGAATGAACAGCAGAACCCTGGAAGGAGGAATCTAGCTCACAGAATCTTATCAGAGAAATGAAATTCCACCACCCATCTGGATGCCCGGTCATTTTACTTGTTTAGAGACCAAGTCATATACCTTCAGGCTATTCTCAAACTCACTGTGTAGCTGAGGAGGACCTTAAGCTTCTGACCCTCCTGAGTGCTGGGATTGCAAGCCTGGTTTCTGCAGAGCTAGGATCTAACCCAGGACTTTGAGCATGCTAGGCAAGCACTCTACCCCCTGAGCCACACCCTCAGCCCATCTCTGCCCAGTGACTGGGTCACTCAGCAGGGCTTCTCATCGTTGGTACTACTGGCCTTTTAACCAGGTATCTCTTTGCTGGGAAGGCATTCTGTACATTTGTAGGATAGTCCCCTGGCAGCCCTGGCCTCTGCTCACCAGATACCAGGAGCATCTCCCTCAAGTTGTGAGAATCAAAACTATCGCCAGGGTGCTGGAGAGATGGTGCCACAATTAAGAGCACTTTCTGTTGTTCCAGAAGACCCAAGTTCATTTCCCGTACCCACATCAGGAGGCTCACACCCATCTGTAACTCCAGCTCCCAGGGATCTGATGCTTCTGGCCTCCACGGGCCCTTGCACTCATGTTCATATATCCACACGCAGTCACATCTCTCCAGACACTGTGGAACAGCCCTTGCAGGGCACAGCTGCTCCACAACAGTAGAGACATGTCTAGTCTCTATCATCACACAGTCACAGCACTTCAGAACCAATAAGGACAGATTGTCCCCCTCGTCCAGAGACTAGAAATTAAGGATCAAGGCGGCGGCAGGTCTGGCTCTCTCTGAAACCTCTCCTGGTTTGCCGATGGCCGTCCTCTTGGTGCCTCTCTGTGTGGTCATTTCCCTCCCTCAGGCACACCATTGTGTCTCGCCCTCTCCTTGGAAGGATACCAGTCTCACTGGATTAATTCTCCCCCGATGGAATCATTTTAACTTACCCTCTATACGGGCTTGCCTGCAAACAATCACATTTGGACATATCAGAGGTTGGAAATTCAACTGACAAGTTGGGGCGGGGAGGGTGGTGGTACACAACTTAGCCCATCGTAAGAAGGGAAGGTAAAAAGACAGAAGGGGGGATTTTGTCATGGAGAGGGCACACGCCTCTCAGGCCCACAACACTGTGAAGAATCAGTAACTTGTGACAGAATCTGGCAGCTTGTCCCTTAGTTTGAGGGCTGGTGGCAGGCATATCCTAGGCAAGTTGAAAGTGACACATTTCTTCTTTCAGAAAGAAGGACTCTTGAGGCTTACTGGGAAACACACTTGTTAAACTGGGGTCACTTGACTGTTTTGGAATAAAATTCAAGCTGCCCCACAGTTGTTAGAATTAAAAACAGTAATTTTCACATCAGGCAGACAGGGCCTTTGACCCCTAGTCATGTATGAACATTAATAGTTTAAAAATAAATAGCAAAATGAGTAGACTTGTCCCGGAGTGAAGGAGTTCTGAGCTACAGTCTGATTTAAATCCTCATCTTCATGAAGTGTGGAGACGCTTGGGGCCCCCACAGAAATCCACATGGAAGACAGAACTGGCTGGGCTGAAATTGCACAAGGGATCTTGGACAAGTACTGGTTTTGACCCCCACAGTTCTGTTCACCTGACTCTCATACAGCTTGAATGGCAAAGCAGGCTTCTTCAACCAGTGCCTGGGGTGGTGGGGAGCCCACTCTTTGGCCTTGGGTTCTGGCAGTGACTCTAAAAATCTAGGATGTACAGTCAAGAGAAGGTCACCAGGCCATCCTTCCCAGATAAAGCGGGTCAAACCTGAAGCCTACACAGGAGACCGGGTTTCTGAAGATAGGTGAGTCCCCAGTGCTTGCTCAACACCCAGTCTAGTTACATAGTGAGCTACAGGCTGGTAGGAGATTCCATTTCAAAGAAAACAGGGTACCAGATGAGGAACAACACTCAAAGTCACCATCTTGTCTCCACCTATACTCTCTCTCTCTCTCTCTCTCTCTCTCTCTCTCTCTCTCTCTCTCTCTCTCTCTCTCTCTTCACACACACACACACACACACACACACACACACACACTTCAAAACTCCCTAGTCTATTCTCTTTTGGACTTCTAAGTCTGAACTTCTCCAATGGATGCTTGTCTTTGCAGCGAAGATTCCTTAACACAGGGAAAAGAGGATTTTTAAAAAGCAGACAGAAAACTGTGGTCTCTGTCAATCACTAGCTCTTGCAAGGAGCGTTTGCTTATTTTTAAATCCTTTCTATTTCTAGAATGTGCAAAATGCTAAGAGGAGAAACCACTTCCTGGGTGCTGCCCAGCCCAAGGCTGCAAAACTCTTCTTCTTGAGGAAGGAATGGGCCTCCAGCAGGACTCAAAACCCACTGCATAAACCTGGGTCAGAGCAGCTAGGGTGTGTCTCTGAGCTGGCGGCAGTCACAAGCTGTTGGCTCCTAGCCATGACAAGCAATCACAGAAACTGAATCACATGGGCTAGAAAGATGGCTCAGTGGTTAAGCACACATGTTCCAGAGGACACATGCTTAGTTCCCAACAACCACGTTAGGTGGTTCTCAGCCACTTGAGGGAGACCCAACAAGGGTACCAGATTTTGTGTGCAAAAGTACACACACACACATACACACACACACACACACACACACACACACACACACACACACAATTAAACAATAAATAATTAAAAAAAAAAGAAAGAAAGAAAGAAAGAAAGAAAGAAAGAAAGAAAGAAAGAAAGAAAGAAAGAAAGAAAGAAAACCGAATCACTTAAAACACAGATTACCATCTGGCCTGGTGTCCTTACTTTTGTTACCTCTGACAATAAAAATGTGAGGATTGAATCCTGTATGTCTAATTATTTAATGTTACAAACCTATGAGTCCACAATGGCCTGAAAATGTCATTTTATTTTTATAGCCTTTCTAGAGATATCTGAGAGGAACTGGTCTGCAGGGAGGGTAGGTATCAGTTTAATGTCAACAACAACAGTTACTATAATTGTGTTGTTTATGGGACACAAGTTCTGCTGTTAAGATAACATACACATTTATTTCTCATGGCAGCTATTGCTCTGATTTCACAGGAGAGGAAACTGAGGTACCAAGAAGATGAATTGATTTCCAGGTAATCTACAACTGACTGGCCACAGGGCTAGTCCTTGCTAGCAATCACCTCTGATATAGACTCTGCAATAAAATCTAAAACAAGTCAATTCCTGTGTAAGTGATAAAATGTTTGTAGGGACAAAAAGCATAAAATAATTAACATCAAACCTGAGAAAGTAAGTCTCTTGGTGGAGAGAAGGTTGGGAAGTATATGGTAATCACTCATGTCAGGTTTCCCAAGACTGAATATGCTGCATGCTCTAAAAATTTGTTTATTATGTACAGTATTCTGTCTGCATGTATCCCTGTAGGCCAGAAGAGGTTGTGAACCATCATATGGTTGCTGGGAATTGAACTCAGGTCCTCTGGAAGAGCAGCCAGTACACTTATCCTCTGAGCCATCTCTCCAGTACATGCTGCATGCTCTAAACTAGTGAATGATATAGGTGGGTGTGTAATTTGCAACTGGATGTATTACACAAATTTCTTCTTTTTAAAAAATAAAATATTATTTTCTGTATAGGGGTGTTTTGCCTGTGTGCTGTATGTGTGTTCGGTGCCTGCAGAATCTAGAGAAGGTGTCAGATCCCCTGGGGTTGGAACTACAGATGGTTGTGGGAAACCAAACCCAGGTCCTTTAGAAGAGCAGCCAGTGCTCTTAACCACTGAGCCATCTCTCCAGCCCCAAATAACTTTGTACACATGTACATGTACATATTATAAGAGTAGCTCAAGCTACCAAATAAGGACCAAACCAGGGTCATTGGAGAAGTTGAGTAAACAGGGACAGCCATCCTCCAGCTAGAACATGATGCAGGGGAAGGGAGGTTACAAAGACTTCAAGTCTCTTTCTGCAGTCCAGAGTCTAAGAGTCTACCTTAAGTCACCTTCTAGAATTCTCATGAAGGAAGAAGGCCATATAGCCTGAGATTTTTGAAGCAATACCTCTAAGAAAGCACTGAAAAATTAGCACTTAATTCACAGTGGTTGAAGGGATTATGTGACTTACTCTGAGAATTTTAACTGAATGTGGTTTGTGTCTTAATCCAGTGTGGTAACACAAGACCTACTCAAGGACACTAAAATGTTGAACTACAGTGGACAAAAGTGGTTTTTAACTACCAGTTGCCTAGAAATTGACCAGCCTATGTCCCATCCTTCTTAGCATGTATTTGATATCAGGAAGTGCAACAGCCTTGAGAAATATTCAACAGTGCTGTGGTCCACTGTGTGTGACTCTTCACATTCCCTCATGGGAAGTGGCTTCTGGGATCCTGTGGACGACTATCAGCCCAGTGAGGAGGGCGCTGGAAAGTTGCCCTGTCTCTTCTGAGGGAGGCAGATTTGGCTCTTGACAGCCAATGCCTTCCAAGAGGAAGCAGGCTCCTCCCAGTCTTCTGGGCCCTGTGTAGTAGGGTTGTATAAGGACTGTCATCAGTTCTCTGTTCCAAGGGGAAAATGTCATTAGGAACTTTATTGTAAGATGATTGTGAATTTAGAAGTCATGTCTAGGGCTCCTGAGGTTATGCAATGTTGCAAGGAAGTTATCCAGCAAGACTGACCCAGGGAGCTAAAAATATGCCCCAATGCCCTCATCTGAAATACCCCCTACATCTGTGCCTACAATAGAGTTAAATGGCAATACCTCTGGAGTCCATGGATAGCAACCTAGAGATGAGTTTTCCTCCATGTGGGAGCTATGTGCACAGGTTTTCTTTCAAAAGACCTCTTAGCGTGTCTGGAGAGATGGCTAGTGGTTAAGAGCATTAGCACACACATGGCAGCTAACAACCATCTTTAACTTCATTTCCAGGGAATCCAATGCCTTTCTCTGGCCTCCACAGCCACTGCACAAACATACAGGCAGGCATACCCATACACATAAACTAAAAATAATTCTTTAAAAAAAAAAGACCTCTTAGCAAAATGACAGTCTGTCTAGAAACATAGCTATAAGTGAGAGCCAGTGAATACCTTGGGGAAAGAAGAGTACTAATATTGAGAAGAAATCTAAATCAGGGTTTTGCATGGAGGAACAATAGTTGGATAATTGGGTAATCCACCATCTTCTAACTGGCCAAGAGTTACTAGGACAGCCCTATGATGGCTAGTTATGATGCCTAAGTTGGTATAGTGACTCTCAGTGAACCTCTGAATAGTCTTTTAAGATGTTCATGCTAGACCGTACCCAAGACCAATTACATGAGAATTTCTGTATCAGTATTTTTTAAAAGATCTCCAAGTGGTTCCTAGGGTGGCTTGGATTGAAAACTGCTGCCTGGGTTAACAGAACTTCATTATCTGAAGAGCTAAATACTGCTTTTAAAGTAATTTGATTTTTTTTTTTTACCACAAGCATCAGAAGAGTCCTGTTGATCTGGTAACATTTCCAAACAACAGCAACTGATGAACTGCTACTAATGTTCAGGGCCTGGAATTAGACACGACTCCTGTACATCAGATGCATCTCCCTAGACAGAGGCTTATATCATAGATTTCTGAGAATAAGGTCTGGGCAAACAAGAATCAGAGCTAGGTTGGCCTCAGCTGGGCATGCAATGCTGCAGGAGAGAAGAAAGACAAATGGACAGGTTCATTTCCACATCCATGCAAATGTTTACTAAGTATGTAGTAACTGTGCTAGGTGCTGGAGAGTCTGAAATTAAGAAAAGGTGATGGATGTCTCCATAGGAACCGGTAGTCTAGTGGAGTGAAGGAAAAGGAGATTATACTTTCCAGCCATCAAGGATGACAGGCAGCACAGAATGACAGGCAGGGACTCCTGGAGTCAGAGTTTCCAGGCCAATGGACAAGAATGAGAAAGAGCATGCCCAGTCTTGTGAAACCAAGTGACAGGTAACACTGAAAGAGTAGGCAAGAGGCTGATTATAAAGACCCTTGGGTGTCAGCTCAGGACATTGGCTGTAACCTTCAATGATGGGGGTTGCTGATGGGTTTCAAGGAGGGAACTGGCATGCTTAGACTTGCATTTAGAATCTCATGGAATCTCGTTCTAATGATGCATCTGGCTATTTGAAATGTAGTCTCCAGCACCACCAGCATGGTCCCAGAGCTTGTTCAAAACACAGATCCCAAACACACCAAACCAAAACCCATGTGTTTGTGTAGGCCATGGGTGGATGTCAAGTGACTTCCTCAATTTTAGTTTTTGAAATGAAGTCTCACTTAATCTGGATCCCAACAGGCTGGCCAATGAGCTACAAGAATCCACCTTCTCTGCCGTTACAGCCCCACCAGCATGGGAATTACAGAGATGCCCTGCCACTCCCTGCCTTTACGTAGGTCTTTATATTTGTGCACCAGGCACTTTATTATATTCCCAGCCCTGGAATATATACGTTAGACAAAGTGTCCAGATTCCATTGTACATGGAAATTAGAGACACATCAATAAAGAGGTAAGCTTCTCATTTGAAATATGTGATGCTTTCTGAAGATACTTACAAAACAATAATAAACTTTAAGCCTTCTCATCAAACAGCATCTTAGCAGCTGCCACTATCTCTACTTATAGACTAAATATACTTCTAAAAATATCCATGAAATAAGCTCCTGGAGTACAATGAAGTGAGGGAGGAGCAATAATATGAACAAGTGAGTCAAGAGCACGATGGGGAAATCCACAGAATCAGCTGATCTGAGCTAGTGAGAGATCACAGACTCAGGTCTGACAAATGGGGAACCTGAATAAGACCCAACTAGACTCCCTTAATATAGGTGGCAATGGTGAGTCTGAAACAATATATGAGGCCACTGGCAATGGGTCCAAGCTCTAACACTAATGCACAAACTGACTTAGTGGACCCCATTCTATATGGAGAGATACCTTGCCCAGCCTGGACATGGGGTGTGAGGGTGGAGTGGTGCCTTGGTCCTGCCTCAGTGAGATGATGGGACAGAATTAGTAGACTTCCTAGGGGAGGACTTACCCTCTCCAAGGAGCAGATGAACTGTGGAGTGGGGGAGAGTGGGGGGGAGCAGGAGGAAAGGAGGGAGAGGAAATTGGGGTTGGAATGTAAAAAATAAACTAATTAAAATATCCAGGCAATGAGTGAAAGATTGAAACAATTATTGTTGCAGACATAACTATGGTCTTATAACCACAGGCCATTGCATTAAAATATACAATGTTTTGCATATGTTCTGAGTGTGTCTCTCAAGGGTTCTTGTGTTGGATCCTTGGTCCCAGTGTGCCTTTTAAAGGTGAGTTCTAGTGAAGGTAATTAGGTCGCAGGGGACACTGCTCTAGAAAGAAATTAAGGTGGTTCTCTTGGGATGATGGTTAGTTCCCAGGAAGAAGGTTGTTATAAAAGAGCCATACTAGCATGGCTATGGTCTCTCCCTGGCTTCCTGCATGATACCTTTTCTCTCAAATATATATTCAAGCCATGATCCATTCCTCATAATGTGCTACACCCCAAGGCCCTCACCAGAATCAGTAACATGCCCTCTGAACATTCCTCCTCATAAACTGAGCTCTTTTTCACAAAGTCCAATTCATGTGTATTTTGTTATAGCAAGGATAAACAGACTAATACAATATCTATTGTGGAGGAAAGGTCCCTTGGTCTAATGTTTGGATAATGAGATGTGGACTTTCCCTCACTTACCTCAAAGCTCTTGAATAGGATGGGCACAGCCCTGGTGGGGGCACTCAGAAAACCAATTACAATCAAGTGTGGATGTTACAGTAGCTGGTATTGTGCACTGAGCAGTCTGAACTAGAAGTGGTTGTGTCTTGGTGCGGTCTCTACTGCAGAAAATCCCCTTGGATGACAAGGGGACTCAACTGGACAACACAGACTGAGACCTGGGGAACACTCTTTCATGTGGAAAATGCATGGCCTTCTCCCTAGAACAGAATCTGGAAGAATTTGAAAGAGGGGGTGTGGTCTACTAGGTAAGAAGTGGGGGGCTAAAAGGACAAACAAGCAATTAGTCTATAAATAAGCACAAGTGTACCTCATCTTTAACAATCAGTGTTATTGAATAGGGCTTACAAATTGGGCTTGGGTTAAATGAAAGCTATTTTAAGCCCATTTGGGGAATTTTCTATTTAAAGGAATCCTTTGTGGAGTGGATAATCACCCACTAATGAAGCTTTTGTTAAATCTAGAATTCTACAAGGCTGAAGTTCCCAAACTGACTGTGCCAGGAACATCGCCACCAAGATGCTTGCCTGTGCCTGGAAACAGTGTCTAGGGGTAGAGGAACCCACTCTAAAAAGCAATCAGACATACCCTTGGGGAAATGGGTAAGCTGACAGGAAAAGAAAAAAGTCATAGCAAGTAAGAGTGGCAGGTGCTGGTAGAAAAGAGACAGGTGTCTTGATGGACAGCATAGGAGGTGGGCCAAGAAGAAGCTGAGTATCTTAGGGTTTCTGTTGTTGCTATGATACGCCATGACCAGAGAGCAAGCTGAGGAGAAAAGGCTTTTTTTGGCTTATACTTCAACATTGCTGTTCATCACTGAAGAGAGTCAGGACAGGACTTCAAACAGTGCAGGGTCCTGAAGGCAGGAGCTGATGCAGAAGCTGTAGAGGGGTACTACTTACTGGCGTGCTTCTCAGCTTACTTTCTTATAGGACCCAGGACCAGCATCCCAGGAATGGCACCACCCACCCTGGGCTGGGCCTTCCCACATTGATCACTAATTGAGAAAATGCCTTGCAGCTGGAGATCATGGAGGCATTTCCTCAACTGAGGTTCCTTCCTCTCTGATGACTCTAGTTTGTGTCAAGTTGACACACAAAACCAGCCAGCACACTGAGTAACTAGAGCCAGAAAGATGCTCAGACATTAAAGGTGCTTGCTGCCAAGCCTGAGGATCTGAGTTTGATTCCCAGGACCCATATGGTAAGAGAGAACTGACTCCCAGAAGTTGTCCTCTGACCTCCATGAGTACATCATGGCATGCATGCATATACACACACATTTATACATACACATATACACATACAAATACACATATGTGTGTATATATGCATAAATGTAAAAAACAATTAGCTCCAAAGGGTGAGTGGCCAAAAGAATGGGGAGATATTGCTTGAATCATGATTAATCCTTCTCTTGTCTACTTCAAGACCTCTAGTGCTAAGATGCATCATGGATGGGAAGGGGGCTCATAGGGCCCAATCCCTCCCTGAGGGACTGTAGGTAGTTAATGGCTGCTTGTACAATGGATGGTGGAGTTTCTTCAGTGGTGTAGCCTCTGATAAATCGACAGTATTCCAGTAAATAACTCCCCACCCATGCTCATGAAAACAACCCTAATTAAACTCAATGGCTCCCAAGGTGGTGGGGGCAGGGGGATGCACAGGAGGAGGGAGACCTATTGGAAGAACAATTTTGGTAGAAGAAGGAATGCAGTGAAATAGGTTCATAGGTGACAAAGACCAAAATTTAGGGATAGCAAGATGTCTCGGACTTAAATTCAATCCCCAGGATTTACAGAAAAAAAAAGTCAGATGTGATGGCAGGCATCAGTAATCCCAACGCTCCTACTTCAAGATGGAAAGCAGAGACAGGAGAACTGCCCAGAAGCTCATGAGCCAACTAGCCTAGAGTATACAGCACCACACAAACAAGATGGACCCTGCCTCAAAAGGGTGGGAGGCAAGAACCGACTCCTCAAAGTTGTCCTCTGATCCCCACATACACAATGATAATAATAATAATAATAAATATGCATTAAAGAACAAAAAGCCGTTATATGAATGTATAGGATTGTCAAAGGATTTTTTTTTAATCCCGAGTGCTGATAGCTGCAGTGTTTTTGAAATGCTAGTAATTCAATTACCTGTGGGGCATCTGTGAGTTCTTAACTAGCTAGAGAAGTATTCTAGTGGGAAGCAATGGGAGACACGAGTAATTTAGTGTTAATTGAATAATCCTGCATATCTTGACTCTCACTGCCAAAAGCAGACAGCCTCTGTGCTGTGTTTCCTGGAATGCATTCCCAGAAAAGATGGAGTCCAGATGGGAAATTGAAAGATGGGGAAAGCTAGGTAATTTGGAAAGGGAGGTAGGAAAAGGCAATCAGAGCTGAATCCAGAGGCATAACTACTTAGACTGTCTTTAAGTAATCGAGTGTAAGTCATGGACTCCAAAATAGAATAGCTATCAAGTGAACCTGGTGTAGAATCTCTAAGAAAGTATACAGGATGAGTAGATGGAGAATGAGAAGGCTCTGGTTCCCAAGAGTCATTTAGGATTATCATACTTGGCCACAAAATAGAGTATACCTTCTTTATAGCCCAAGTCTGAATACCAAAGAAATTGTCCATTCCTTTAAACAAAGGCTGAGTCTCCAGTACTATTTGGGGTGGGGGTTGAGAATTTCTCCTTTGCCTTCATAAAGAGTTTACATGGGTGGCTAGGTGGCTAACTTAGTCAATAGAGTACTTGTAAGCACCTGAGTTCAATCCCAGGAATATATGTAAAAATGCATGGCATGGAGCTGGAGAGATGGTTCAATGGTTAGGAATACTTGCTGCTTTTCCAGAGAACTGGGTTCATTTCTTAGCACCTACATGGCAGCTCACAACCACCTGTGACTCTAGGCCCAGAGGATCTCTTCTGACCTCTGCAGGCACCAAGTATGCATGAGATGCACAGACACACATTTTTTTTTAAAGTCCAGGTGTGGTGGCACATGTTTACAATCCCACAATTATGGAGACACAGTCAGCAGGGTTCCCAGTACTCAGTGGCCAGCTAGTCTAACCCAATTGGTGAATGTCAAGATAATGAAAGCCCCTGCTTCAAAGGGAATTGTTTACTTTCCTAAAGGTAAGACCCAGTTGTCTCTGGCCTCTTTGTGTGCACACAAACATTTGTGTGTGCCCACATACACATGTACATAACCATAAAAATTAAAGGGTTTGCATGACATAAGAAGATGGGGGAGAAAGTCAGAGTGGTGGCAGTTGCCTAAGAGCCTACCATCCAAAAGGCAGCCAGGGCAGTCACGAGTTTGGGCCCATCCTGAGCCTTATAGCAACACCCTGTCTCAAATTTTAAAAGATTAAGTAGATGTAGAGAAATGATATAGTTTGATAAATCAATTATAAATATGCAAATCAAGTCTCAATTAATAAGTTGGGATTAAAAAAATACTATGTGATCTCAGGGACATTATTTGATACTGCCATGACACCCATAGGTGATGGACACAGAGGTCTTTTCAAAAGGGACATTCTAGGTGGTGTAGGACTTGGGGGATAGGGTAAACAGGAGTTTCCACATGTAAGAGGTAAACTCCTCCTTTGTACTTCCAGTCTTTTCCCCTATCAGATCCCTGGGAAGGTCTTAGAAAAGTGGAAGATGCAAATGCATCAGGCCAGTGAATCAGCAAAAAAATCAGAGGATGAATGAGAAGCCAATAGTCGAGCTTATGGAAGGGTCAGAAAGGGGTTAAGTGGAATTGGGAGAGGTTCTATTTAGATTGCAACCAAGATCAGCACCAGCTATTTCACCAAAGCTTTTAAGAGTCCATGTAACTTAGCAACTGACCTATGTTTGGGTTTTGTTTTCCTTTTTTTCCCATGTCAATTTCTCAGTAGTAACTATCAGGGGTAAAAATGCTTAGGGTTGTGTGTTAACTAAGTGATGGCAAGCAAAGAATTGAAATATGCCCTGTGCAGAATGTCACAGTGGTAACAAGACAGGGTTGGAAATAAAAGATAACAAAAAAGTTCAATTCTTGGGATCCTCAGAAAAACAAAATGAGGTTCCACACTGTTAAAAAAATGGCCTTAGGAACATGTCGCAGACCAAGATCCCCAGAGGGACCTTTGGAAATCAGCAACAAACCAGATAGCCTGGGCTTCAGAAACTCTGCATCTGTATCCCACATTTCCTGGACCAGTGTCTCCCCAGGATGGAAGGGGATAGGAAAGAATTTATGCTTTTTTACCTGTCCCCAGGCCCCATAAGAACACCAGCCTCCCTCCCCAGCATATTCGTTCTTTCTTAGGGAACGTTTTGTTAGACCAAAGGTGGAGGGTTCTCTCGGTTAAAGATGAGGCCCTGGAATGACAGTCATATCATATTTTGAGAAACACACCCACGCAAACACGTGTCCTGGACCACTCCTGCCTGGGAGGTGAGCAGCAGGCATTCACTCTGGCAGTAGCAGGGACAGCTCCCAGGTTTCTCAGTCCTCACTGGAAAGAAGGAAAAGGCATATCAGCACCACGCTGGTGGACAGCTCATAGCGGGCTTTTCTCCGCTGTCTGCCCAGACAGACACTGCTTTCACAGGCCATGGGACCAGGACGGAGTACTGCTCACACTTTGCCCACACCCTCTCAGGACATCCACATAACTTCATTTTAGAGATGTGGGTGCCTGAGCAAGTGTGGCAGTCTGTGCCGCTTTAGACCTCCGTGAGGCCACCAGAAAATTCAAGCCTGTTGTGTTGTTAAATAATGGTCTCATGGATGGCTCCCTCTGCTCCAGGAATCACATCCACATTCAAGAAAAACAAAGCAGAAGTAACTTCATAACATTGTCGATTCTATTAGGAACACAGGCCTTTCTTGAAAATCCCAGTAAGATCTCACCAGCTAGGGCTGTCAGATGACTACTTTTAGCTATAAAGGAGGTTGGAAGTGTATCTAGATTTCCCAGCCTTTGTCAAAAGATGAACAGAAGGAAGGCTGGAGAGATTGACTCAGTGGTTAAGAGTACCTGTTGATCTTTCAGAGGATGTGGGTTCCATCCCCGGGCACCCACTTGGTAGTTCACAACCCTTTGTAACACTGGTTTCCAGGGAATCTGATGCCCTCTTCTGACCTCTGTGGCCACCAAGCACACATGCAGTACATACATAGAAATGCAGCCAAAGCATTCACACATAAAACAAGGTAAATGAAACTAACTTAAAGATTTTAATTTATTTTTAAGACACTAGGAGAGTAACACAGTGGGTCCTTTATAAGCAAAATCCTCTGGCCTCCACATCATGAGTGTACTCTCTCTCTCCCCCCAACCCCCTCGCTCCATCACTCCAGCTTGTTTCCTGAACTTCCTCCTTGCTGCCTGGGGCCTCTGGGCCTGTCTTGAGTCTCAGCCTATAAAGTGATTCTGGGAAAGAGAAATAATTGGTGGGACTCCTGCTAAGCTGTGAGCCCCTAGAGTGGTGTGGATCCAATGTGTTGGCCCAGATGGAGCCATCCAGGAAAAATCATGAGGAAGGGCAGTCCCCTGAGGATAGAAAACGGATGCATTAAGGAATGGGGCATCCTTCAGGAAGTGATCCATCACCCATGACATTAAAATGGAGCTGTGAAGAGCTAAAGGACAAGGACATACAGAAGGAGCTCCCTGGACAGTACCCAGAAAATGAAACCGGATGAGCTTCTTCTGTCCTATCTGGATCCCCTGCTTCTATCCACAGCCTCAGAGACCCTTCCCGGATCACAGGCTTGCCTAAGGCTGGAGCTCCAAGCCTTCAGCCTGATTAGATTCTCTCTTCGCTGCCTGCCCTCATAAGGAGCAACCATACAACCCACACTGCCTTGTCTGTTGAGTAAGAATATTCAGCCTGTCATTTAAGTCATTTACCTTGTCATCTTTGTTCCAAATCTTTGGATCCCTTTATAAGGATGTTTTTATTGGACTGATTAAAGTAACCAGATGTTTCGCCCTTCGTTTTGGCATGGGCTCCAGTCTATGTCTGGTTATAGTACCAGAGCCTTAGGCCAGGGATGAATGGGAAATAAAAAGCTCCAGGGCTGGAGAGATGGCTCAGTGGCTAAAAGCACTTGCTACTCTTCCAGAGGACCCAAGTTCAGTTCCTAGTACCTATGTCAGGTAGCTCTCAACCACCTGTCACTCCAGCTCCAGGAGATCTGATGCCCTCTTCTAGCCTCTGAGGGTACCCTTACACATGTGACACACACACACACATGCACGCACACACACTGCACATGCACACTTCACACAGATACACATACTTAAAAAGAGAAATAAATCATAAGTATAAATACATAAAAATAGACCAGAGTTCTCGCCTGCACATGGCTCTCGAAAGCCCATGGGGTTTCCTCCAGGGACAACCCTTCTTTAGCCACAGAGTTCTACATAGTTTGCAGGCCAAATCCCTATTGATTATTTCATTGAAACCCAACAAGATACACAATGGGGAACCAATTTTCCCTCCCTCTTGAGAATTAGTCCCCTCTACTACCACCTAAGTGAAACCAATTCACTTGGCGCGGGGGAGGGGGGTAGCTCAATGGCAGGGTGCCTACCTGGCTTGTGTGAGGTCCTGGGATCTATCCTCAGCACCAGAAAACTACAAAACAATACTCATCATTCTAGTATCTTCCATATGTCTCAGCTCTTGAGACCTTAAGTTTTTAGACAATTTGTGCCCACAAGAAAATAAATCCAACTCCAAAAAGGACCAAGAAGCCATTCACATCCCGGGAAACACAGCCAATGAAGACCATGGTGTCCTCTGCTCCAACACAAAGCAATAGCAGATAGCACGCCAAGTAAACTCCTAACTTAAAAACACATAAGCACACAGAGCTTAACATGGAAAGCATATGAGGCTCCCTCAAATCCACTGTTGGCTAGGATGTAGGACTCCCAGGTCTCCAGCCTAGAAAAAGGTGTCTGAGGCCTGGGGGGATGACTCAGTTGGTGAGGACCCAAGCTTCATCCCTGAGGACCCAGGTGAGAAAGTTGGGTGTGATGTTGCCAATCTGTAGTCCTGGCTCTGGAGAGATGGTGGCAGAGATGGAGAAGCCAGCCTAGCTCAGCCACCTCTCCAGTCCCTAATTTATTTTTTAATAAAATAATAAGGTAGCTGGTATCTCCAAAACATATCCAAGGTTTCCCTTTGAGCCTCAATCTGCAAATGGATACCCCAACACACAGGAGTGTGTACTCACACTCGTGTACACACACACACACACAGAGAGAGAGAGAGAGAGAGAGAGAGAGAGAGAGAGAGAGAGAGAGAGCCTCTTGTTTGTAAGTCATTTAATGCGTGTTATTTTGTTAACTGTCAGCTGTCAGAACTGGCTATGGGAGTTCACACATTGCCTCTATACTTTAGGCATCTCAGAGAGGCTGAGAGGGAACAAACAGAGCCAGCATTTTGCTGGATCCTCCATGCCTTCTCTCTCACACATCACAGATCCCTCCATGGGACACAATAACCCTCTGCACATCCAGACTGTGCTGTGCAGCTCCTCTAGGCGGCCCTGGAAGGACCAAGCCCTGTGCTTGGGACATTTGCAGGTCACCCACAGACACTGGAGCTGTTGTGGCTGCCACCGCAGCAGACGTCCTGGTGGCCTTGCCAAAGTCTAGCCCTCAGTAGGGGAGGTGAGACAGATGGTGGCATTAGGAGATGGTGGCAGAGGAGCAGCTGGGGTCCTTCAATGAACAGCCAGCCAGCACGAGCGGATGGGTGAGGCTGGACAAGTGGGAGGGGCCTGAGCTGCATCTGGAACCCTGACCTACTCACCCCAGGGCAGTTTTTATGTTTGAATTGCAAACGCACCTCACAGTGGTGCACACATTGACTTGAACTTTATTCCTTGTTCCTAAAGTCCAGGACTGAGACACCTTGTACAGGAGACTCCGAAGAGTAGGTTTGTCTCATGGAGGCACTCGTTGCTCAGGTGAATTCCACCTTCCTGGAAATGTAATCTAGTCACTGTCTGGTTTTGTGCTATGATGTCACCAAGAATGAAATAAGGAGGGGGCAGGTTCAGGATATGAAGGCAGCTGAGACTGAACCCTGGCTTTCTGGGACTGGTATGGCCCTTCAAAATTGTTCCAAAGTGACACAAGGACACCTGGCTTGGTGTTCTTTTATAAGCCCATCACCGGATGCCACACCAAGAGAGGGAAGAAAGGAAGGAATGGAATTTTAGAAGAGGGACTTCCTTATTGCCAAGAACAAATCCCAGCCAGAAGTGCTAGCCCATGCACAACCAAGAGTCCTAGTTAAAGGTAAGTCTGGGTAGCATTTACCAGAGAGCTGGCTAATCTTATGTCAACTTGACACAAGCTGGAGTCACCTGAAAGTCACACCTCAGTTGAGAAAAGTGCTTCCATTAGATCCACCTGTAAGGCATTTTCTTAATTTGTGATTGATGGGGAAGAGCCCATCAATGTGGTGTTTCTACCCCTGGGCTGGTGGTCCTGGGGTCTATAAGGAAGCAGGCTGAGGAAGCCATGGGAAGCAAGCCAGTAAGCAGCTCCCTCCACGGCCTCTACATTGGCTCCTTCCTCCAGGTTCCTGCCCAGTTTGAGTAAGTCAAATAGACCCTTTCCTTCCCAGCTTTCTTTTTGGCCATGATGTATTGTCACAGCAATAGAAACCCTAACTAAGATACTCAGTATCTACTTCTGCTGTTCAACATCTTAACTAAACTTTTGTTAAGAATTGTAGTCAGGTGGTGGAGCATGCCTTTAATGCCAGCACTTGGGAGACAGGGGCAGACAGAACTCTGAGTTAGAGGCCAGGCTGGTCTACAGGTCAAGTTCCAGAACAGGCAAGGATACATAGAGAAACCCTGTCTTGAAACACAAAAACAAAACAAACAAACAACAACAACCAAAAAAAAAGTGGCAGCTTGTACAAGACTTGGGAAACCTCAAGCCAAACAAAATCTCCTCATGGAGTGGGAAGGTATGCAGAGTCCCACCTCTGCTATTGGTAGGTAATTAACTTTACATTCTAACTTAAAACTTATTTTTAAGCCGGACAATGGTGGCACATGCCTTTAATCCTAACACTTGGGAGGCAGAGGCAGGTGGATTTCTGTGAGTTCCAGGCCAGCCTGATATACAGAGTGACAGCCAGGGCTGTTACACAAAGAAACCCTGTCTTGAAAAATAAAAATAAATACAACTTATTTTTTAAAAAGAAAAAAGAGTGAGCACATCACTACATATTACTTAAAAGATTTTTTAAAGGGAGCTGCAAAGATAGCTCAATGGTTAGAAAGCATTTACTGCTCTTGCAAAAGACTCAGGTTCAGTTCCCAGCACCTGAATCTGGCACCTTACAACTACCTGTAATACCAGTTCCAGGGGATGCAATACCCTCTGGTTTGTGGTTCCTGCATGCCATCATGTACACAAACTCACACAGGATCACACACATGAATAAAATCAAATAACCAGGTATGGTGGCTGACACACACCATTAATC
Source organism: Cricetiscus sungorus (assembly GCA_030556225.1). Lineage (NCBI taxonomy): Eukaryota > Metazoa > Chordata > Mammalia > Rodentia > Cricetidae > Cricetiscus > Cricetiscus sungorus. The sequence goes on from JANBXA010000741.1 coordinate 10,917,994, forward strand.
CCAACACTTGGGAGGCAGAGGCAGGTAGACCTATTTGAGTTTAAGGCCAGCCTGGTCTATATAATGATTTCCAAGCCAGTCATGGCTACATAATGAGATCCTGTCTCTAAATAAATAAACAAACAAACATGTTTATTTCTTTTAACTTCTAATTATTTTAAAGGGCTTAAAGGGTTGGGGTCCCACCCTCCAAGCAGAGAAGGAGATTCTTTGGGAACCAGGTCACAAAGAAGCGGCTTCAATGATGCCATCTTTCCTTGGCCTTTGGCCTGGGGGCAGGCAGTCCTCAGTTCTGCTTCCTTCCCTTTTCCCTCCCGCTCTAATTTCAGGACCCCACAAATGTTCCTCGATGGCTTTTGCTGCTTGCTCTTTTGCTTCAAACTTCACAAAGGCAAATCCCTTAGGATCCCCAGGAGACCACATTGCCACACTTCCCAAATGCTCTTTCAATCCTGCTATGAGCAACATTTTTTGGAAGTAACTACTGGATAAATCAAAAGTGGCATGAGCACAGTTTAAGCATTTTAAAATTGTACCTTTTATCAACAAATGGAAACTAGAATTAAAAAAAAAAATGGTGGATGTAGCTCAGTTGGGAAAGTGCTTATTTACCACACAGGACACTCAGGGTTTGATTCCCAGCAGCACATAAGACGGGATGTGGTGGCTCATTGTCATCTTACCAATTGGGAGGTAGAGGCAGGAGAATCAGGACTTCGTGGTCATCCTTGGTTACATAGCAAGTTTAAGGCCAGTCAGAGAGACCCTTTCTCAGAAAAGCGCATAGCCAAATAAATAAATACATTAAAACAGAACTAAACTGAAAACAGGGGGCGAAGCTGCATCTCTCCCCAGTTTAGAAAATCAAGGAACTGTGTGGCCTTCCTCATCCCACTCCCAGCATCCTGCTGTGACAGCCACAATTCAGAACTGTGTTAAACACCTCTGAGACACACAACAACGCAGTTCTGCATGGGTTCAATTCTTGACTCTGCTTGTTTGGTTAACCATTTCAGCCATTTTTAATTGTAGCATTAAGTACATTCCAATTATTGTGCAATGGGCACCACTGCTAATTTCCAGTACCCGATGCTGCATCTTACTCTCTCTGTACTCTTAGTCTGATTTACCCCTTCCATTCTCAAGACCACAGAGCTGGGACAGCAGTCCCTGTATAGAGGGCCAGCCCTGCCACTCAGCCCACAGAAAGCACCTGAGAAATGTTCCCAGCTATGTTCTGTTTCTCAGCAGTTGCTTTCTCAAGCACCTCTGTTATCCCCACGAGAGACAGAGACCTGGGGATGCTTGCTATCTGACAGAGGGGAAACAGAATGAGCAAAAAAAGAGTTGGGACTGGAGAGATGATGCCACCATGAAGAATGCACACTGCTCTTGCAGAGGACTTGAGTTCCATTCCCAGCATCCACATCAGGTGACTCACAACCACCTAAACTCCAGACCCAGGAGCTCCAACGCCCTCTTCTGGCCTCCACAGGTACCCGCACTCATGTGCTCATACCCACAGATAGACACACAGGTATACACAATTTAAAGTCTTAAAACAAAATAACTAAGTCAAGGAAGGACATCAAGGGTCACAAAGGGCTGCACATAAGCAGCTGTCATGCAAAGAGTGGACTCTAGAAGTGCATGATGTAGGCATTCCAGCTGATAAGTCACAAAGCTAAGATACAGAGAGGTGAGAAAGTTCACCATGGCTCACATGCAGCGATAGCCTCTGAAGACCAGTTTGTCCTGTGGTACTGTCTGTACCCTTTGCATTCACACACAAACCATATTATCTGACACATGCTATACTTCAAGTTAGTGTGTATGACAGAGCATGCAATGACCTCCACCAAAATGCCAGCATTCCTCAGTGCTGACTTCACCAAGCCCAATACATTCCCACTGCATGTGCTAAGCAGTCACTAATTTAATTACTTAATTAGACAGCCGATTTATAATGCATTAATAAGCCAGTTACACTTAATTATTCCTATTAATAGCAGCATAATAAGAATAGCATGAGGCAGGAAATAGCCCCACTGTGAAGTCCTCTCCCTGGCTCCTAGAACACTGCCTGATCAGGAACATGCATTCAGCAAGTACCTCCTGATTACATTTATGTCATTTAAATGTCCTTGGTGTGCTTATTGGTTTTTTTGTTTGTTTGTTTGTTTGTTTTTTGTTTTTCTTTTTAATGATGCATTCATTTTTATCTTATGTGCATTGGTGTTTTGCTTGCATACATGTCTGTGTGAAGGTGTGAGATTCCCCTGAAGGTAGGGTTACAGGCAGTTGTAGGCTGCCATGTGGATGCTGAGAACTGAACCCCGATCTTCTTGAAGAACAGCCAGTGCTCTTAACTGCTGAACCATCTCTCCATACCCTTACTTTGCTTTTCAATACAGGCTTTCTTTGTATAGCCTCAGCTGTCCTAGATCTAGCTCTGTAGACCAGGCTGGCCTGGACCTCAAAGAGATCCATCTGCCTGTCTCCTGAGTATTGAGATTAAAGGTGTGTGCCACCACTGCTCAGCTGTCCTTATAATTAGTGTTGTATTTTGTATATCTCCAGGTGTCTGGCCTCACAATGAATTACCAGCCTCCAACAGTGACAGGATGTAAGTTCTTTCCTAACACTGGCATCAATTAAAGAAAACAAAGAATCACAAGAAAAGTTTATATGTTGTGCAACTTTACCAACATGGGCAGAAGTGTGGTGTAAGATGATGGGCTCAGCAGCCTAATTAATAAAAGTGGACCAGCAACTGGAGATGGAAGAACTTGTTAAAAGAGAAGTTAAAACAAGTCTAAAACAAGTGAGCCACTTAGGATCTCTAGTCACTGATGCAGCTATAATGCAGCCTGTGTTCCTTCCAGCTGGAACACACTAGAAGAAAGTGTGCTAATACTTCTTTTCCTGAAACACAGCCCGGCTTCCTCTATCTTGCAAGGAAGGACCTAGTCTTTTTTGTAACAGTCAGTCCTGGTAATAAACAATGGAATATAAGCCAGGTCACCAAGGACAGATACAAAGAGGCAATTCATAAAGCCATCAGCAAGATTAGAAAAAAACAGTGAAGGATGATGTGGTGCCCAGGGCTGCCATCACTGGGGACTCATTACCACCCCTGGATCCAAAGGGTCATGGGAAGACACTGATAGCTAGAACAAAAAGAAACAGCTATTTGAAGGTGGTAGAGTGTTTTCTAACAGGAAGAGCTGTGGCCTCTGGTCCTTTGGCCCTTTGGTCCAGGCTGCTGCAGCTGGCAGGAAAATAAAGACCCTGTCACTCCCCCTGGTGGTGCCTCCTGTTGGTCAAATTTAAGCCAGAGGGTGAGGATGATCCTGAAGTACAAGCAGGATAGAGGACAGAGGGCAGATGAAGGGAGTAAACATGCCCATACATTGGTGAACGCAGCAGGCCTGTCTACTTGCCTGAACCATATGGAGGTTTCCCCCAGTCGATGGCTTTCATCTGGGGTTAACCAGTGGCAATGGTGAGAACAGAGTTGAGGCATTTGAGAAGTTATCTCCAGCTGGCTGTGCTCCTCAGTTTAGGCAGGCTGAGCATTTAACTACATGCTCATCCCCCAACCACTGTCTCCCCTCAGTCCAGTCCTGTTAACACACAACGATATATAAAGGAGACTATGTTTAGTCTTGGATGCTGTATCTATCTTCCCATGCTAACACAGTCTCAATTTTTAGTGGAAATTATTGTGAAGCAAGAGTTTCATTTGTTTATTTATTTCTGCAGCAGTGGGGATTGAACCTAAGACCTTGCACTTGCTGAACAAGTGTTCTACCACAAGGCTAGATCCCCAGACATCCTTTTGCTTTTTATTTTGAGATAGACTTCTCTCTAAGTGGCCCAGGCTGGTCCTGGACTTGAGATCCTCCTGCCTCAGCCTCTCCTGGGTGGCTAGTACTAAAGGCCTATGCCACCAGGCCTAACTCAAAGCTAGAGGTTATTCATAAAATCTGTTTTTGCATTTTCCAAAGGTTGTTGGAATGCAGACATTCCCTGTGTGAGTGACACTGCTCATATTACGGTGAAAAAAATGTGAATCAAAGAACTTCTGTTTTCCAAAACTCCAGGACTCTACCCCTCATCAACTCTTAGTGCCAAGCTTAAGAGAATGCTTCCTAAGGTAAGGTTGAAAGCAAACTGCTCATTAAGTAAATACACACAGAGGGAATGTCAGTGTGAACACTGCTCATCCTGTGTGTACTGAGGGACATCAGTGTGAACATTAGTCATCCAATATGAACTGAAGGACTGTCAGTATGAAGGACTGAAAATTTTACCATGTCCTCTGCACCTTTATAAAGAATTGTCATGGCTCCTCACGCAAAAATTCTAGGTTCTCTGAGATACATCTCCAGTCAGCTCTGTCTTTCCTCATTCTCTCCAAATGAACACCCTGTCTTCCACTGTCCCTGGTCCATGTCCTGACCCTTCCTTCTCTGTGGCCCTGTATATTTCTATCTAAAAGATGCTTTTATTTTTTTTTTCAAATTCTCCTTGACAGACAAAGACTTCACAGAATGTGTATTTTTTTAATATTCACAAACTGGAGACAACCCAAATGCCCATCACTGGGGAAATGACTAACTAAATGGTGACAAATCCATACTCAGCAACAAAGAATATGCACAATGGAATCAAGGAACAATATAGATAAAAATCCAAAATCTTACATTGAATAAAGAAGTCATACTTTAAAGAGGGGTACATTCTGCATAGCATTATTCAGGAAAAGTTATAAAATATAAGCTGAGGTAAGGTATCAGAAAGGAGACCATAGGGTGCAATAAAGAGGGTCATGTGTTCTTTGGAGGCTGTGAATATGTTAGTTGATTGTGATGTTTTCATTGGTACATATATTCGTAAACCCAGAGAAATGAATGACTTAACTACAGGCAGTTTATTGTGTACCAACTATACCTCAAAAAATTTAGATATACATAGATATCACAAAAGCTCAAATCAGCCATGATCTGTAAAAATTATTTCAGCAATTCAATAAAAGTTATGATGTATGTGAGATACTAAGTTCCCCAAGAAACCAACAAAAAGCACAAATAAGCCAGTGGAAAATGGGTACAGAGCACAGAGAGGTAACATTTGATACAAATGATAAGCATGACTGAATTTTTCTGCCTCAACAGAATGTAAAAATGTACTCTAATCGCTGAGGAGCCACAACATCTTTAGTTATCATCCACCAAAAATCATCCTCCCGACAGAGGATGCTCTCATGAACATAATAACCACACCCCAGCATCCTAGCTACAACCCAGCATCCAATCACACCTTAGCATCCTTGCTGCACTCCAGCTCTTCCACCCTCATCCCTCTGACTTCAGCATCCCAGGTGCTACCTGGTATGTCAGGGCACCAGATGCTGTGGGTGCAACTGAAACCCCGTTCCACAATACACGTCCTTGAACTGCATCCTCTCTCCTCAGTTGTTAACTGGAATATTTGCATATCTCATCCATTACATTTAAATTACTCTAGCCCTGGAAAAAAGGAGGTTTGCTCTAACTCCTGGGCCAGCACAGAGCTCTGATGGGACTGATGGCTCTGCGGTCCTTTACATGAGCAGCATACCTATCCTTCTCCCACAATTCATATTCCTGAAGGCCTGCAGGCTATTTGTGCCTGCCACCTCAGCCCAACCATGATTGCCCACCCTGCACCCAGAATCATATTCCACTATAGTCCTGCAAAACACTTCCAAATACATTCTTACTCCCTTCTAACAAGCATCCTAAGCTGCAGTGAGACTCTAAAACATAAGACGCTGTCACCATCTGTACATTGATGACCCCTGTCGTGAATGTACAGAAGCTAAACCTGGCAGTGGGATCCCTGGCCTGGAGGTTGAGTTCATCAAAAAGGCAACAGAAGCCTTCTGCCTATGCCCTCCCCTGCACACACACAGACCACCAACTCTGACACTCAGAGCTGCAGTCCAACTCACTGAACTCCCTGGGGGATTTCCTGTCCTAGGCTTCCACTTGGCTGATGTTCGCCCATAGCAGACCAAAGCACTCAGTCTCCAGCTCTCAGGGAGAGTAGAGCCGAGCCGGGGGGGCCTAGAGATAGGGAGGACAAGCTGAGGGAGGGTCCAACCTGTGAAGAAAACCACGGGGGGGGGTTGAGGAAGAGAAGCAGGAGCAGCCACAGGAAAGGCAGAACAAAGAGAAAAACTGGGAAACCCCAGGACACACAAAACATGCACTTCATATACTCATATATTCATATAATAAGCAAGTACCTGCTGGATGAGAAATAAAGGTTTCTCCAGAAAGCAAACAATGCCACACATGAAAAGAAAGCAGTCCTGTCAACCTATCTTCACCTATGCCCATGAATCCCATCCAACCAGCCCCCTCTTCACTCAGAGCCTGCAAAAGGACCCCCGAATAGAGCCATGAGCCATGAGTGACCATCTCTCCAAACAGACTCTGAAAAGGCCCAAGGGCAGAAGTTCCACTTTGCTCAGCCCTGAAGCTCTGAAGTCACACAGACCTGTAACTGAGGCTTCTGTGTCAAAAAGTACCAACACTCCTGTTTTATAAATGTAGCCATTGGAGGCCCCAGAAGACATGGTAGCTTGCTATAAATTCAATATAAAAGGTCCCGACAGGTTCGTGCTTTAAATACGTAGTCCCCATTTAGAAGCACTATTTAGGAAGGCAATGGCCATTTTAAGAGATGAGGCCTAGTGGAGGAAGTTGGTCATGGAAGGCAGATGCTTGGACGTATATTATCCCAGGCCACTTCCTGGCTTGCTCTCTACTTCTCAAATGTGGGTGAAGTGATTAGCTCTCTCACACCATCGGTTCCTGCCAGGATGATGTTCTGCCTGAGCATATGGTACGGAGTGATGAACTCATGGCCGTGTGCATGCTAGGTCAGTTCTCTACATCTTAGGAAGAAATATCTCCTGACTTTCCCAAAATCTTCCCTACCTAAGACGACTTAAGGTTCAGGTGTTTGTCCTGAATCTTACACTCATACAGACGGATGAACTCACAAGCAGAAGCTGTTAGGGGACAACCGAGAGTTCTTGCTTCAATAAGTGACCACATGCATAGAGAACTCTCATCCAATGGTATAAATAACATACCTACAATATGGACTCAATAAAGGTAAGTGGCTTGCCAAGTATCATGCAGCCAGTGAGTATCAGAGACATTCTTCGTGCCAGGGACCACACAACCCCAGAGCCTCCAGTTTTGGTCCTGTACATCCTGGCTTTAGTGAGCAAAGTCAGGATTGGAGGAAGAGCCTCTGGGGGATGACTGGACCTGCCACAAAGGCTGCAAACTCCAGCCCACATTTCAGGGTTAAGTTCTCCACAGATCCCGTTGCCATGGCAATAGGGGCTCTTGTCACCATCTGAAAACCCAGAAGAGGAAAATAAGAGGGTTCAGCTCTTTGACTCAAGAGCTGACCAGTTCTGCAAGATAAACTTAGCCTGGCTCTTGAATCAGGATTAGAAATTGGAGACAGATAATGGCACTCGCAGGCCCTGGGATCATTAGCTTTCGCTCCAAGAAGTTCAGCTCACTCTGCAGACATTATCTCATGCTCCTCCATGGGCCATTCGTGAGAGACCAGAGAAGAGATGGAGATGGTCCCCACAGAATTAGCCCCACCCAAATGTCTGAATACCCCTTCAACTCCTGCCTGGCCTAGAAAGCAAATAGCAATTTAACTGAGGATCTTGGTTTGATTCTTCAAATTTACGAGATGGAGAAACAAACACAAAGCAAGTATAGAGCATTCGAGCTCAGGGGGCATTTCTGCTTCAAGACCCATTCCCAACACAGCCCATGCAATCTGGAGGAGCAAATGAGCCCAAGAGATTAAGTAAACCCAAGAGACAGACTCAACACCCTCATTTAAAGTCACCTGTAGGTATCATGGCTACCCTCCCTGCTACCGGTGAGGAATAGTTTCCACGCACCCATACAATGTTCAAAGTGGCCTTTGTTTAGTGCTTTGGTATGATGTCTTTGGAAAATGGCTCAGTCGTGAGGGTGCTAATCAATGGGATTAGCACTCTCCTGTAAGAAAGAGACCCCCTAGGCCAGGGTAGTGAGGTAAGCCCACAGGCACTTGAGAGGCTAAAGTAGGAGAGTCACAAGTTCCAAGACAGCCTGGGCTACGTAGTAAGACCCTATCTAGAAAGAAGGAAAGAAAGAAAGAAAGAAAGAAAGAAAGAAAGAAAGAAAGAAAGAAAGAAAGAAAGAAAGGAAAGAAGGAAGAAAAGTATGGTAACACATACCTAATAATCACAGCACTTAGAAGGTAGAGGAAGAATAATAGGATCAATGCCATCTTTGGTTAATTCAAGAATAGCTTAACAGGGCTACATAAGACCCTGTCTCACAAATAAGTCACTAGGGGGCTGGAAAGTGTCTCAGTGGTTAAGAGCACTTGCTGCTCTTACAGATGACCCAGGTTCAATTCCCGACATTCACATGGCAACTCACAACCATTCAGAACTCCAGTTCCAGGGGATCTGATGCATTTTTTTTAGACAGGGTTTCCTCTGTATTGCTTTGGAGCCTGTCCTAGAACTCGCACTGTAGACCAGGCTGACCTTGAACTGACAGAGTTCCGCCTGCCTCTGCCTCCCAAGTTCTGGGATTAAAGGCGTGTACCACCAACACCTTCTCTGACCTTGGCTGGGCACCAGATATGCACATGGTACCCAGACATAATACACATAAAATAATAAATCTTTTGAAATGTCATATAAAATAAATAGATATACAAGTAAGAGGCTCCATAAAGCTCATCTGCCCACTTTGCCATGTGAGGAGCAAGTAAGAAGCCATCATATGAGTCAGTGAGCCCTCACCAGACAGGGAATCTGCAGGCATTTCTCATCCTCCACATCCATGACAAATAAAAGGCCATTGCTATAAGCTATCTGCTTTGCAGTGTTCCATTACACTAGCCCAAATGGATAGGCACTTGGTGACTCCACCACAGATGTAGTGAAAAGAAAAATGCCCATTTGAATCAAGTTGATCTGGGCTCAAAGTTCAGTTCTTTCTCCACTGAATAGCTGTGTGCTTTTGGGCAAGTTAAGTAATACTCCCCTCCTTGTGGCGTTTATACAATCTAGGGGAACACCCTTCCTTTAAACTTTAATAAACCATCTGTGCTTTCATTATGAACATTCGTAACACTTGGTTCTACATTCCTCAACTCCTGTTCACCAGGACTTGGAGTTAGGAACATGACGTAAGTCTTATTGACAGAGAAGCCTGTAGCACATTCCCTAACAGGACCACATCTCAATGTCCATTGTGACTACCCCTGCCACCATGAAAGTAAATCACAGAGCCCTCATTTTGGCAGTGTGCTGTTTAGTAGCCAGTCTCCCAGTCTAGAGATGGGGCCAAGAAGTGCAGTGTTGTTTGATCATCTGTGGGTCAGCACTCTCAGCCCAAACTGTACAGGAAATTTAATTTGAAATTCTCAATGAGGTCAGCCTCAGGCAGCCTAGAAACAGTCTGAGATTGCAATTCTAGAGATTATTAGCCTGATTGGGGGGGGGGTGTGAGAATGGGTTGAAGAGATGGCTCAGTGGGTAAATCAATTCCCACACAAGCCTGAAGAACTGAAGAACTGAATTCAGATCCCCAGAACCCATGGAAAGCCAGACATGTTAGCATGTGTCTGTAAAACCCAGTTCCCTATGACAATCTTAGGTGATGGTAGAGGCAGGAAGATCTCTAGGAATTTGCCGGCCAGCCATAGCTAGCTCATACGGTGACAGACAAGATGGAAGGCAAACACTAGAAGTTGTCTTCTGACCTTCACATGCACACCACAGCACACGCAAACCTCCATACACACACACACAAATTGCACACATGAAAATAAATAAAATGCTTGAACGCAGTAGACACCATCTAATGAGGGTTCAACCAAGAACTATCAAGAACTATACATATCAAAAATAAACTATATACCTGCTTTGTAAGAATCCATCCCAAAGTCAGTAGCTATCAAGGAGCTGACTAATAGTCTAATTTCTGAAGCTGTGGTCATTCACACTTAACAAATCCTTCAGTGCCCAATAGGCACTTGGAGCCAGCACTTGGGAGGCAGAGGCAGATGAATCTCTGTGAGTTTGAGGCTAGTCTGCTCTAGAGTGAGTTCCAGGACGCCAAGGATGCCCATAGAAATACTGTCTTGAAAAAAAAAAATCAAAACAAAAAGATCCCTAAGTGGTGTTTTTTTTGGGGGAAGGAGGGATATGGATAAGGCTAATAGATTTAGGATAGGGAAGATGTCCAGAGAACATCTATCCTGTCCTGCTAAGGTCCCTATGACATGACAGAGTATGATTCCACCAAAGTTTCCCCCGAAGACTTGGGCTGACTTATAGAGCAAAAGTGACCTCAGAGCATCAACACGGGAAAGTTTTCACCCAGCAAGGCAGAGAGAGAGCCCCTTTGACTTACCTTCTCAACCTACATACTCGCCTGCACCTCCCCTAGGCCCAGAGTCAGTTGCAGCAGAATTGAATACAAATGGCTCAGAGGAATGGCTGGACTCTCGAGAGACGGGCCTATGGCCCTCCACACCCCTGCTTCTGTGAGGGAATGTCAATGGTCCACAAGGCCCTCCGTGACAGTCTTTTACAAGCAGGGGCCTCTGACCTGATGAAGATGGCAGCTTTTTTTTTTTTTTTTTTTTTTAAGTTTTATCATTTTGCTCAGAGTGTCTCCTTCTACAGCCCTGTAACTGACTGTGGTTAGTGGTGTGGTTTCGTCCACCTCAGTGACTAGCGGGAAACCTTGGAAGGAAAGGGTGAATTGCATGCCCTTAACTTACACTCTCATTAAGACTGTTACAGAACTCCTAGGCTATTTAGTTCTGTCTCATTATTCCAAATGGGGTAACACCTTGCAATGCTTCTGTGACCACAAAATGACAACAGCTCTGGGAGATGATCATCTAACAGAATTATTACTGGGCCAGAGAGATGGCTCGCTGGTTAAAGTGCCTGCTACACAACCCTGAGGAACTGAGTTAGATCCCTGAGAATCCACATAGGGTAGAAGGAGAGATCCAATTCTACAAAGTTCTCTCCACATGGGCACTGTGGTACACACACACACACACACACACACACACACACACACACACACACACACACCAGATACATAACAAAAAAATAATTCTTTAAATTATGTTACTGCTAGGGTAACTTTTATAATACTGCCAATGACAGAGATAGATAGGCATACATTTTTGCCCCCAAATTTCCTTTCTTTTCTAGGTCTAATTTATGATTCTGAAAAACTAATTTCCTAATATGACAGATCTTCTCTTGTCCAAAGAATTGTTAGCACCTTCTGTGAGCTGGTTTCATAGCTAAAGGTGGCTTTTTGCTTTCCTGTGGACTTCCCCCGACCTAAGGACAGGCAAAGTGTTTCTGGACTTGCATTGGGGATGTGCTCAATATGGTGTGTGTGTGTGTGTGTGTGTGTGTGTGTGTGTGTGTGTGTGTGTGTTCCAGCATGTGTTCGTTGGTTCATGAACAGAGGATCACCTTGAGATCCATCTATCTGTTGTTGTTGTTGTTGTTGAAACAGGACCTCTCACTGGCCTGAAACTTACCAAGTAGGGTTGGCTGGCTGGCCAGTGAGCCCCATGGAGCATCCTGCCTTTGCCTTCCAGAGCTAAGGTATAAGCATGTGCCTGCTTTCTTCACATGGGTTCTAGGGATTGGCAGATTCTCACGCTTGGAAAGCACTTCACAAACAGAACCACATCTTCCCTCAATATGATTCTTTTTAAACAAGTGTGGGGGGTGTGGGTGTGTAGGTGGATGTGCATTTGACAAATCGTGTGAGTGGAGGTCTTGAGGGAATCAGCTCTCTCAATACATCACACAGGTTCCCAGGGGTCAAACCCAGCTTTTTGGGTTTGCCAGTAGGCACCTTTACCCACTGAACCATCTCCCCAGCTTCAGTGTGATCTATTGGGTTTTATCACCAGGTCTCTTAAGAATGTGAAGGTGTCTCCCTGTAGCTTCTCTTGCTCTTCAGGCCCTATATCTGTCTTTCCCCCTAATTTCTACCCGATATTGTATCAGTTGTAGAAGACTATGAAGAATCAAGCAGCTTCTAAACATGGCTTCATACACTTTCTACCACCCTTGGGAGACAGGCAATACTCCAGAGTCAAAAAGAGGAAGGCATTGCCCCAGCTAACAGAGCATCAGTCAGAATGCCTTGCAGAGAAGGCTGGACATGCTATCCTCTCTATGTGCCCCTAGGGGACAATTAATAACTGTAGTCCCAAGGAAACCTTGGGTACGTATAATCTCAGGCCCTGAGGCCTTCTCTTTAGGGAGCTTGGTTCTAGAAAACTGAAAGATGCCTTTCCTTCCAAAACAAACAAAATCACAGTTAGCAGAAAGTTCCCATTTGCAACTGTTAGTGACACAGAGAAGAAATGCCACAAAATATGGTTAAGATGAGTCTGAGCAGTGCACAGTGGTGTGGGACTGGAATCTAGCACTTGAGAGATGGAGGCAGGAGGATCAGGAGTTCAAGGTTATCCCCAGATAATAATGAGTTCAAGACTATACTGGGATACATATATTTTTAAGGCCCTGTCTTAAAAATAACAAAAATGAATGAAGCTATGGGCTGGAGAAATGGCTTAGTGGTTAAGGGCTCATATTGGTCTTGCAGAGAACCTCATGTCACTTCTTAGCACCCATATCTGGCAGTTCCACCCACCTGGAACTCTAGCTCCAGGGGATCCATTGTCCTCTCAGGAACCTCCATTCACATCCACAGCCATATCTAATGTATAAAGTCTCAAGCCAGCAGATTTTGCCTTCCAACTATTACCATAATTTAATGTGATCTCACACATGTGGCCTAGATGTCAGGAATGGCAGATGAACTACTGGGAGCAGAGGCTTCATAGATTATTTGGGGCACTGCACAAGTGGTTATGTAACAATTCAGGCTTGCACTGTATCTTTGACAAATGATTCATACCCATCTCCTGAGTGGCACGGAGTTTACTAGGATGTATTCTGCTAAAAGGAATAGCAAACACTCTCAGGGCTGGAGAGATGGCTGGCTCGGTGGTCAAAAGCATTTGCTGCTCCAGCAGAAGACTGAGTTCAGATTCCAGCACCTATGAGGAAGCTTACAACCATCTGTAATTCCAGTTCCAGGGAATTTGATGCTCTTCTATCCTTCTTGAGTATCAGATGCACAGATAAACATTCAGGCAAAACACTCATACACATTAATCCACCTGTAAAGAACTGTATTATCTAACAGACCAGGAAAGCCAGAAGAAATCCACATTTTAAAACATGCTCATACTGTGGCTTGACAGGGTCACAGAGGACCCAGGCTCCTGCCATCTCCCTGCCTTGTATCTTTGCTGTTGGCTCATCTTGGGCTAGCACCAGGAATTCCGTTCTCTCATTCAGATCCTTCCCCATCACTCTGTCCTTGCTAGAGACCTCTCAGCACTGACTCCAGTCAGGGAGAAAGGCTGTACCACTCTGGAATGAAGGCAAAGTCAGGCTCCAGAGGCATGCAGCCATGTGGAAATGGGAGATACATGAACAAAACGGAGGTCCCATCAGAAAAGGATGGGAAATAGAGTGACCATTACACAACTGACTAGGACACAATAAGATTCCTGTCACAGGGTAGCCTGCCTGTATGGACATTGTCTGTACCTTGGCGACTAAATACAACCATCTCTCCTGAGAGCTCTGAAGGAGGATCCCTCCATCCAGCAGATGTGGTGACAATGCATGAAAGGGATGTAAAGGTAGCTGGAGGGTGGGTGGGGATTCTTCATACAACTCTACAGGCTTTTGTACCTTTCTTTTTTATTTAAAATTTTTAAATAAAAAACAATTTTATTTTACATACCAATCCCAGTTCCCTGTCCCTCCCAACCTCCTACTCCCTGCACCATCTCTCCATCCTACCCACCCCCCATCCACTCCTCAGAGAGGGTGAGGCCTCCCATGGGAAATCATCAAAGTCTGTCCCATCATTTGGGGCAGGACTGAGGCCCTCTCTCTGTATCTAGGCTGAGCAAGGTATCCCTCCATAGGGTATGGTAGTTTCTGAGATGCCCAGCTAGGGCAGAAGGGTGGGAGGGTGAGCTACTAGCTGTTTCCCACAGCACTGTGGCTATCTGATAAGCCAAGAATGTCACTATGAATAGTCCTAGCATGTTAAACTAATGGAAGAAGAAAAGAGGTTTTCCACATGCAAAAAGGACCAAAATCACATTCATGGACAACCATCGGCCTGACGCCTCTATCTGCAGCAGCAGCAGCAGCAGGTCAGTCTTGACGAGACACAGTGATGAGGAATCAGAAATGCTAATTCCTTTCCATCAGAGACTTCATAGGAGCTTCCTTTAATTATCGTGTCCTACTCTACTTAGGATAATTTCCTGTAAGAGTGTCCATTTGTATGTAACATACACTCCCCTGAGACTTAATAAGTGAAGATGACCCAGTTGGTGAAGAATTAGAACTATGCCCACGATGGCCTTTCTTAGATGTGCACAGTCAATTTGTCTTTACTGTATAATCTGGGTCAACTCTGAGTGTCTGGGGAGTCTTAGGGATCTCTTCCACCTTGACTTAATTGTTCTTGAATTCCTACTCAGTGGGTGGTAACAGCCCACTGAGTCGAGACATCATGTCAACAAAATTCCTGGCCAATGGTCCATGCTCTCTCATGAATCTAACTCTCTGCCAACAATACTTTAGTGTTCATCTATGTTTTCCTTGGGATCCAATGCTTCTTAGCCAGTCTTTGTGTGGAAAGCAGAGATCATGTATTCCATAAAGAGAAAAAGCATGCCTAGACCTAGAGAAATATGCTAGGTGTGGGGAAAGGGCAGAAAGGCTGCAAAATTCCGCCTTTGTGTTTTAAAATAGGGCAGAAAAGGCTGGAGAAAGCAAATACTTATTCCAAGCCCCAGGGGAAAACCCAAAAGAGTCTGGGTGAGACCCCTGGTGCTGAGCCTTCCTTAACACTGGTGTTCAGGACTCCCCAGCGTAAACAGCGACAGGCAGCCTCCAGGGTGCTGTCTTCGGTGCTGAAGTGAAACAGCTTGGCGCCTGGAACAGGCAGTCGCAGCTAGGACATTCCCAAGCTACTCCATGCCCCACTTCCAATTTAGCTTTGGAGTCGGTGCAATCCTCCTCCTTGGAACTTGGATGCTATTTTTCAAAATTGGGACAAAATTTCTTAAATCCCCTCTCGTTCCTCTACTACCACCATCTAACTCAGCTCTCAAAGGCACAGAAAGGAGATTTTTGAAGCTTCAAGGACTGTGTCAGGACCAGTGATGTGGCTCAGTGGGTAATGGCATCTGCTTTCAAACCTGACACCCTGAGTTTTATTTCCAGAAACGAAATTGTGGAAGAAGAGAACCAAATTCCCCAAGTTGTCCCCTGACTGCTACTACACACCCACATGAACACCCAAATTTAAAAGTCTACCAAAAAGTTAAGAATTGTATCATCCAAATTACCAGGCCAGACTGGCCATTCACATCCCAAAGATTCACTACCTATGTCTTCTTTTCCCTGCTGGTGGCTCCTTGGACCCCTTGCCTCCAGTGTAACTCTCCCATACCAAGCTCACTTTCCAGGACCACTCTTAGAAGAAAGTCTAGGAAGGCAGACCTTCAGAGAATTGAAGGGGATTCTGCCAATTGAGACAACAAACGGGAAAAAGTTTCTCAAGGTTTATAACATCACACCTGTGGGCAGCTTCCTATTGTCCCACACATGACAGGGCTGGTTGCTATCATCATTGGGCAATGTTATGTGAATTATAAAAAGGGAAATATACTTCATTTATTAGAAGCCAAAATTAAATGATCTTAATTAAAATGAAAAACAAAATGTTTGTCTGAAAAATATAGAAAATCCATAGACCCTAGTCTGAAACTATCTCAAATCCAGTTTGGTTGATGGGTAGTGCTTTGCAAACTAGCCGTCTACATGCCAAGACTCCAGCTAGATTCCCTGAGAGCCTAGAGATTGTCTGTAGGACCTACGAGTGGATCTTGAAAAGTTTTTCAGGCTAACAAAAGGGAAATATAAAAGTTCGGATCATTTCTGTGCATTTTTTTCCTTTTGTTTTGAGGTTCTGCAGCTTGATCCACAGAGCATGTAGGGGGTTCATGATCTACAGCCCCAGCCAACAGCAGAGGTTTTGAGGTTAGAAGACAATGCTCCCAGTCCTTCTCTGACTCTATTTTATGTCACTGTCATCTGCATGAGAAATGGCTCCCACAGGTTCATGTGTTTGAACACTTGATTCCCTCAGCCGGTGGACCTTTGTAGGACAGGATTTTTAAGACTGTGGCACAGGTGTCAGAAGTCGATTGTGGGGGACAGGCCTTGTAGCAGAGAGCCACTTCTGGGTCTGGTCTGGCTCTCTGCTTCCTGAGCTGCCAAGACAGTAGTTCTCAACCTGTGGGGTTGCAGTCCCTTTGGAGTCACATATCAGATAGTTAAATTATGATTCATAACAGTAGCCAAATTACAATTATGGAGTGGCACTGAAATAATTTTATGGTTGGGGGTAACCACAGAATGAAGAGCTGTATTAAAGGGTCACAGCATTAGGAAAATTGGGAACCACTTCACCAAGACAAGAGCTGGCCCCCACTGCTATGCCCCTAGCCACCAAGGTAGCCCTGCCATGATGGAGTACATCACCTTAAACCAAACAAACCCCTTTTTCCATGATTGGAAGTTGCTTCTACCAAATACTCTAGTACAGAGAGAAAAAAGAAATGAATACAATGTGTTCCTAGAATAATCACATTCAACTTCATTTCCCTTGTAATGAGAATAATAAGTATATCAACCTTAGTTACTTGGCAGATATATTGAGGAGACATAAAAATACACTCTACCAATGCAAATTACAGTTAAATGATGTGTTTTCTGACTGTCTAGTTGAAATGCCTACACACACTAGGATGTAAGAGTGGTGAGGGCAGGCTGGGTCCTCTTGGCAGACAACCAATGCCAAGCTCAGGATCATGTCCGGGGAGGCGGGTACGCAGGGCATTTAGATTCCAAAAGAGATCTGCCTTAGGGGAGAAAAAAAATATACCAAGTTTGACCTCGGGGGCCAGATCTATTCAAGCCATCCCTGGGGTTCAGGGCTGAGAGTACAAAGGGAAAAGATGGCTTTCACAGGAGGAGTTGGCCCAGCACACTGGCTCCAGATGGGATTTCAGCTGGAGGCATACAGAAGCAGCTGAGCCCAAAGAACACTGAGGTTTTCTGGACCTGCTCTCTGGCTGGCGGATGAACCGCATCAAGGAGAAATGGAGGACAGGTGGTGTGGACAGAAGGGAAGGGAGACGGGATTAGGAGAAGCAAGGAAGAGGTCACAATGGAGGGTCACATCCCAAATCTTTCACTTGGGTGGAAATTTTCAACAAAAACATCGCCGGATGCCACTGGATCTTCATGAACAGAACAATTTTCAGAACAAGCACCATGATAGTTTGTTGAGTTGGGTGAGAACTTTTTAAGTGTCCCGATCCCCCATTTTCATTTTACAGATAAAAGGATGGCCAAGAGAAATGAAGTTCAATCGGTAAATGAGTCCCTTGAAGAAACAGAACTGGGATTCAGGTCACCTGATTCTCAGGTCAGCGTGTTCCTTACTGTCAATAATTGAGTAGAGAGGCCTGGGAGAAATAGTACCAACAGCAAAAGTTTTTTTTGTCACTTGTCTTACAAGTGGGAGAACCCGAAGTTAATTGCCAGAACCCATGTTTTATTTAACTGTTGTTTGTTTGGTTGGTTTTTAAAGACGGCTCAGAGAGATGGCTCAGTGATTGAGGGCACAACAGTTCTATCAGAAGACCCAGGTTCAGTTCCCAGTACCTACATGGCAGTACCTCTGTAACCCCAGTTCAGAGGACCCATGCCCTCTTCTGACCTCTGCGGGCACTGCACACAAGTAGCACACTTTCACACATACAGGCACTCACTGGCATAAAATACAAATAATAAATAAAAATGTTTTAAAAGGGTGTGGATCATAGCACACTATTGTAATCCAAGATCTGGCAAGCCAGAGACAGATGGGTTCCTGGGGATCAATGGCTGTTGTGTAAAAGAACTTTTCTTGGGAAAACAAACACACACACACACACACACACACACACACACACACACACACACACCTACTCACCCCAGATAAGGAGCTCATGACAGACCAAAGTATAGATGCCACCAAAGTCCAACCTGGTACACTAGTGAGTTTTATTGGGGTTACTTACAGAAGTATGGGTAAGGGGTTTCTTACAGGAACAGAAATGACACAAAGACACAAAGACAGTTCATCTCCAAACCCTACCCTAACAGCGGTTGCGGTTCACAAAAACTAGGAACCTGGAGCATACTGCACAGTCTATAGGTAGCTCAACACGTTGAGGAGTGTCCTTTCTAAGTGACTCTGGTCTAAGCCTCCTCCAGGCACTCAGCTAGTTTCTTCACAGCTTGGCTTGACTGAGAGTGACTCTCACCCATTTCATTGCTTACTCTGACAGGGTGGGGCCCAGTGAATTCGATCCATTCCAGGAACTTTCTGAAGCTATTTTGAGTTGTGTATCTTACTGTTTAAGGATCTTCACTGCAGAATGGAATATTTCAATCTCACAGGAATCTGTTACATAACACTGGCCAGTCAGCCTTGCCTACCTGAGTAATTCCAGGCCCATGAGAGACTTCATTAAAAAAAAAAAAAAAAAAAAAAAAAAACTGAAGAAGAAAAGCTTGTTGTCCTACTGTCTCCACATACATATGTACATGGAGTACACATACATGTACACACACAAAACAATAACAACTGAAAGGAAAGAATAATGAAGCTACTGTAACAGCTAAGCACAACACTATAGAAACTTTAACAATAAAAAGGTTTTGTTTTCTTATTTCCATTCATGTACGTCACAATATGAACATGCCACGGCTTGGGTTCTCTGGAACGCAGCCTGATGGGGATATTTGCACACTGGAAGGTTGTAGGTGAATACATCTGGGCAGAGGGGTTGCCATAGTCACAGTGGAATCCTTAGATAAGCTGCCATTATACATGGCTGTAATTCTAGCTCTTGGGAGGCTAAGACAAGAAGATCATGAACTCAAGCTGTAAAGAAACTATGTAAAGGACTATGCAAATAGATTTTATCTGGGGTTGAGGGCCCAGTGCTATGGATGGGGCGAGGATGAGGAAGAGAAAATATTTTAGCCATAAGGGACTCTAGCATCCATTTAGAGATGCCCAGCTCTTTTACCTAGCACTGACATCATTTAATGTGAAGTGGAACTTTAGGTGAGGCATCTCTATCTAGACAAGAGCAATTCCTAAAGTATCCAGAGGCTGGGCCTCAACAGCCACGAGCCAGAAGCTCGAAGGATAGAAGCTTTGGAACCGAAGGAGACCTCAGCAAGCCACAGCAGCGTCCCCCTTGGTTTGGGATGGGAGGGGCCGCAGCTTTTGCCATCTAATCATTCAGGAAGTTATCCACCTTTGTTTCAACCAGGTCTTACCTCTGGTTCTAAAGTTTTTCTGAACCCAGAAAATTCTTCAGAGGACAGTGATATAGTGCCCCAATCCTCTGTGTGTGTGTGTGTGTGTGTGTGTGTGTGTGATATGGAGTGAGCAGCAGAGAACCATTTTAGGAGACATATCTTGTGTTTGTGTTTTGCTTTGTTTTCGTTTGCTTGTTTGTTTGTTCATCTGTGTCTTAGTTGGGTTTATTTTGTTAAGAGGGGGTCTCTCTGTGTCATTCAGGCTATCCAGGAATCCCATACATATTTCGGGCTGGCCTCAAATTCATGTCCTTCTACCTCAGCCTCCCCAGTGCTAGGATGGCAGGCATGTCCCACCTCACCTAGACTTAGAGTCACCATTTGTGACTGTTCTGTCCCTCCCAAATCAGCCTATTCCTCACAGCCACAAAAGAAAAAATAGAACTCTGAGTGTTCGGTTCTAGATGCTAGATCTATTCAAATAACTTCGGCTCTCTACAAGTCAGCTCAATACAGAAAGGTTTTGTATTCTTCCAAGGGATGACCTTTGGCTTTCTGTTGAACAGAGGGACCATTCCTGATCACCTCTGACTGTTTCCTCAGCTCTTCTCAGAGCAACTGAGAAAGACCCCTATCCAGAGCATCACCGGGGCAGATCTGGCTGAGCCACTGTTTTGAAAGAGGTGATTCTTTCTGGAGTGAGCTTGGCTTTAGGGAAAGTATCATGTAGAGGAGACTTGAAGAGCACATATCGCCCAGCCTGCTGAAAGCTCTTCCTTTTGGACCTTCAATCCATGGAATGAGGAGATGTCACCATGTTCAAGATGCTCCTAACAGTCATGCAGTGGTCTCACTGCAGTGAGTGAAGCCACGTAATCTACCCACTCAGCCCTTGGCTCCAGCAATAAACTAGGGATAACCCATTTGTTATTCTTGTGAGTGCTCATGAGACTGAGTCATTCTTTCTAGTGTCCATTATTACACAAGATTCTGGATTTTATTTGATCATATTCAGACACATGCCCATGACTCTCTTTAAAAAGTTTCTATTTTATTTTTAATTACATGCATATTTATTTGTGTAGAAAAGCTGAAAAGCCTTGTGTAGCACAGGCTTGTAATCCTAATGCTTGAGAAGGTAGAGACAGGAGAATCCTTAGGGTTCCAGCTAGCTTATCCAAATCAGTGAGTCCCAGGCCAGTGAAAGGCCTTGTCTCAAAAACTAAGGTGGTTGGCCCTAAAGAATGACAGCCAAAATTGTATTCTGACCTCCACAATCACATACACCCATTGCTCACACACCTAAACACATGGACACACAAATACACATACAAAAAGAAACTTACTTTAACTGTATGATTTTAAATTATTTTTAGATTTATAAGGTGTGTGAGTGTTTTGCCTGCATGTATGTATGTGCACCATGCGTGTGCCCTGGCAGTCAGAAGAAGGTATGTGATCCCCTAGAATTGCAGTTATGGGCTGTGAGTCACAATGTGGTGCTGGGAGTTGAACTTGGATCCTCTGAAAGAACAAGTACTCTAAACCCCTACGCTATCTCCCCAGCCCCTTGACTAGAGATATTAGGTGATAATCTAAGTGCATTATATAATTTATATAAATGCATGTACATTGGGGACACACACTCACATTTTTACTGATGTAGAACCTGGTCAAAAAGATAAGCAGTGGGGCTGTGAAGATGGCTTAGTGATTTGTTTGCCATACAAATGTGAGAACCACAGTTTGGGTCCCCAGACCCACTTAAAACCTGGACAGGAATGGCAGCCTCCTGTAATTGCAACAACAGTGGATCCCTGGGACAAGATCACTGGTTAAACTAGCTGGAACTGACAAACTCTGACTTCAGGGAGAGATCCTGTCTCAATAGATAAAGTAGAGAGCAATCAAGGAGCCACCTGACAACAATTTCAGGCCTACACACACACACACACACACACACACACACACACACACGTTGGAGGAAGACAAGCTATTGTCATAAATCCCATAAATGAATCTTCATGATCACCCTGTGGTACTGTTTTTTAGGAAAGAAAACGGAAACTCAGGAAGGCAAAGATGCCAAAAAGACCATAAGCTACAGATGTCTAGAAAAAATGAGGACCAGCCAGTTATGAAACTTGCGTGAGCAATTCAGGAAGCTACCTGGAAACTAAAAGGCAAATTCCAGACTGATCGCCACTGAGTCAGTCATGAGCTCTGTCCCCATTCAATTCCCAGAAGATTATGTCAGGAAAGCCTGCCCCAAAGCAGCACTTACCCCACCAGGCTAAAAGATGTTGCCTGGATCCTTAGAGCACAAACATCACCCCTGATGAGAAAATCCAGGCATTCTAAAGATGTTGTCACCATCAGCACCAACAAAAACACATATCACCTTCATGTGTAGGTCTGAAATGGGAAGCAAGCCCCCAATCCCAGTTTAACTATGGCAACACAAAGGGCGTCTGATCCCCACAAAAGCTAAGGCATTTCAAATCCATGACTTTGTAGGCTGCAGTGTTTAAAAAAAAAGTGTACCCCCGCCCTGTGTGTATGTCACATACACACACACACAACTACTACTACTACATAATGGGGAGAACTAGTCATTGGAAGAATGGAAACCTATTTCGCTCTGCAGCGATCCAGTCTGCCTCCCCCAGCTCAGAAATGTGCTGTGCTCAGCGTTTCTGCACGGATGCTGCATCCCTGGTTAGAAAAAGGCAGGGGCGGCTGCAGCAGCAGTAGCAGCCACAGCACAGGCTCCAGGGGGTGGGGATCAGATTGCACCATTTCTACCTCTTTGGCGACAGAAGCACCAAGTTACAAGGAGGGTGAGAATGTAGTCCAGAAGCTGCTGGGCTATGCCACTCTGAAGGTGGTAAGTAATATGCTATTTGCTGGGGCATCAATCGAGTAAAATTGTGTGTGTGTGTGTGTGTGTGTGTGTGTGTGTGAGAGAGAGAGAGAGAGAGAGAGAGAGAGAGAGAGAGAGAGAGAGAGAGACTTACATTTTCATGGCACAGAAATACATATGTATCTGTGAATGCAGAAAATAAATAGGACACAGTGTTTTTTGAGCAAGAGAGTCAGGGTAGCCGTGTGTTCTGGGGTTTAGAGAGATGAAACCCTAAGATTCCACAGCTACTAAGCGGCAGATCTAGAACCTAGGGTCCTGATCCCCAGCACAAGATTCTTCCATGGGGATATGATAGCTGTCCTTGGGCCAAGTAACCATAATCCTGGGCATGAAACTAAAGACTGCAGCCACAATGTGAATGTCACTGGGACACATCTCCCTGCTTGCAGTGAACATAAAAACTATTTTAGACTAACTGCAACTTGGGGCACAATAGCAAAACCACAGCAGCGTTGGCTTTAAATTGCCAAGCCCTCATGGCCACCTCGTCCCTTCAGGTTATTCTCTGGATCACAATACAACACACTTCCAGTCCCTGGGAATCTTCTCAGCAAGTAAGCCATAGCGGGGGCTCAAGAGCTTGCCATATCCATAGCTTCCCCCACTCAGCCCATAGACTGCATGTTTGCCAAACGCCAACCATATACCAGGCATGATGCAAGTCACCTTCCAGTTTCTGCTTTATTTATCTTATGGTTATATCAGGGATTTCTCCCATGCTGACTGCGATACACTCAACAACCCCAGTCGCTAGCTCAAGGCTCAGCACAGCATCCCGAGGCCCTACTACCCTGTTATCTAAACCTGACAAATTAGCAAGACTGAGGCTGGGAAAGGTTTAAAAGTATGAGCTGTTTAAGCCTTTTCCAAATTCCTATTTTCCATAAGAACCATAGTTTTTTTTTTAAGATATTTTCTCCGATTCCCTTAACCAGTATGATCTTTGTCTCTAAAATGGAAGAGAATATTCTCTTCCTTAATAAAAAGCAATCATCTCCAGCATTGTAGTTCAAACGTGCAAACAGCAGAACACTCAAAACTTGGACTCTCAATTAGGCATGGACTATGCTATGGCAGGAGGTCCTCCAGTCTGTCTCACATTTTTCTGGGTTGTTTCAAGTTAACATGATGAAATATATTTCAGAAACTTGACCGCGTCTAGGTCTATAGCTGTGGGAGCTAGATAAGTTACTTTCCTTTCTGGTGCCTCCATCTTTTCTCATTGATAAACTGACGACTAAGACTAAGTGATTTTTTTCTCCTCCCTCTGAGCACTGAAATCACATTCACTCCTTTCTCTTTAATCAAGCATATCTCGTGTTCCTGGGGCTCGGCAGATGCACTGTTGATGCTGGAAGGGCGTTTCTCCAAACCTGGAGGAGATGTTATTTGCCTACAGTTCTGTCAAGCCCCCTCCGTGCTACCAGGTGTCTTTCGTCATTGCTTCCTAACACATAGAGCTGTCCCCACACTAAGAGGTCTGCGTCCTCTCTTGCTCTATTCTATAGCAGCACTGAGTGTGTGTACTCAATAAGCCACAGTGCCAAGCAGCTTTCATGCATGACGTCATTTAACTCCAACAGTAATCCTATTCAGTAGATAATATGATTAGCCCGACTTACCGATGAAGAAACTAGCAACTTATCCAAAATGGCATAGTTGAAAAATAATGGGGACGGTTCCTGTTTGGGATGATGGAAATGTCTGGGAATGGATAAAGGTGGTAGTTGGATGACATTCGGGAATGTGTTTAAAGTTACAATTTTCAAATGGTGTAGGGTATGATGGCTCATGCAGGAACCTGAGGTAAGAAGGCTGGCACAAGTTCAAAGCCAGACTAGGCTACACAGTGGTGTAGGCCAGCCTGGACTACAGAATGAGACCCTGTCTCAAAATAAAAGGCTAAAATGTTAAATTCATGTTACACATATTTTTTACCACAATAAAAGGGAAAAAAGTAGGATCAGCAATAGAACTCAGTTGGTAAAATATTTGTCTAGCACTTGGGAAGCCCTGGGTTCAATCCCAGCACCACATAAAACTAGGCATGGAGGCACATGTCTGAAATCTCAGCACTCAAGAGGCAAAGGCAGGAGAATCAGAAGTCCAAGGTAACCCTTGGCTATATATTGAGGCCAGCCTAGGCTACATGAGATTTGCCTCAAAGAAAGGAAAGAGGGAAAGAAGGGAGAGAGGACAGGAAGGAGAAGAAATGAAAGGGAGGAAGAGAAAAAGAGAGAGCATTAGTCACCTAGACAGGGGTGGGGAAGGGAGGGAGGAAGGAAGGAAGGAAGGAAGGAAGGAAGGAAGGAAGGAAGGAAGGAAGGAAGGAAGGAAGGAAGGAAGAAAGGCTAGCCAAAAGTAAGCACCATGACTCATCTATTGCTACAAATAGAACTCAGGAACTGTGCTGCTGAGTCTGACTAAATTATCTGTTGTCAAATAACTAGATGTGTATAACATTGTATCTTGATATCTGTCTGAGACTCTTTTTAGCTAGAACATAATCAATGTTTTATAGCAAACATCCCAGGTATGGATAAGAGGGTTTCTAACCCTGTGTGTTAAAGTAAGATGTGTGTGTGTGTGTGTGTGTGTGTGTGTGTGTGTGTGTGTGTGTGTGTGTGTGTGTTTGAGAGACAGACAGGCAGACAGGCAAACAAAGAGATACAGGGTCTCATGTAGTACAGTCTGGCCTCAAACTTGCATATAACCAAAGATGGCATTAAATAGATCCTGCCTCTACTTTCCCAGTGATGGAATTACATATGTGCACCACCACACCCAGTATATGGGGTGCTGGATATTGGACCTGGGAGCTCATGTGTGTTACACAAGGACTATACAACATCCCCAGCCCTTAAAATGAGGTTGTTGCATTGTTACATTGTTCCAAGATTGCATAGCCTTTCTAAGTTATTGACTTTCTAAATCAATGACCAAGAAAAGAAAATTCAAAATCTCTGTATTGTATTCCTGTTTTCATTGTGTTTTCCCCCACTGAGATACTTCTCTTTGTTGATGTTGTTTCTTTGGCTTTTGTAATTTGGGGGGCTGGGTTGTTTTTCTGATTTTGGTTTTTTGCTTTTATATTTTGGAGCTCCGTTTCTAAGAGCATACAAGTTAAGAATTATTCTTCCACTCTGTTATTTTCCCTCTGTTGGTCAGAATGCACAACCCATCTTCATCAATACTTTTAGTCTTCCAGGCTGCTTTATTCTGACATTAACAGTAATCACTGGTTTTTGTTTGCTTAAAATTTAGCTCCTTGCAAGGTATGGTGGTGCACACCTTAAATCCCAGCACTTGAGGTGGGGGGGGGGAGACAGAGGCAGGTGGATCTCTGTGAGTTCAAGGCCAGCTTGGTCTACAAATCCAGTTCCATGACAGCCAGGGCTGTACAGAGAAACCCTGTCTCAAAACAACAAGCAAGCAAGGAAATTTAGCTCCAGTTATTCTCTCACCCTTTGCATTTTTTATGTTTTCATCTGTTTCTTACAAACAACACACAGGCAGATTGTATTAAACCCCAGCTAGATGTATCTCCTCTGAGCTCGGCAATATGATACAACAAAAAAGACACTTTTTGTTTGTTTGTTTTGTTTTTCTAGACAAAGTTTCTCTGTGTAACAGCTTGGCTGTCCTGGAACTTGCTTTGTTGACCATGAGAGTTTGAGGCTGCCTATCTCTGTCTCCTAGAAAGAACATTCTTAAAGCCTGCCCATAGGTTTTAGGGATTCATTTTCAGGAGATTTTCTGGTTTTCTCATTGAAGGACCTTCCGGAGCATGGTCTTCACACACCCCTTACAGCATGTTAAAAACCAGGTCTCTCCCTCAGTCTGTGTCACCCCATCGCATCGGGTAAGCTTTGAGTGTCATCTTGTCTCTCACAGACATCCTCCCAAAACTCACAACCACAGCCAGCGTCTTTAGTTTCTAAAGCCCTTGTGCTAGCCATACTAACCTATTGTGCCGGTGGTGAGTTGTGCACAGCAGTATTTCCTTGAAAACAGACCTAGACTTGAAGCTTGAGTTCTCACAAGAAAGAATATTTTAGATCCTTGAAGATGTTGCTACAGTTATCTTCCCTTGCTACCAGTCACCCTCAAAATGTGAGGGAAACTAGCCTCCATCCTAGACAAAGCCAAGGATACCCTGGCGGTGTTTGCTAGCAACTTCCTTCTATAGAATTCCTTTCTTCCTCCCATGGCACTGAACCAGGGTCATCAAGCATGGTAGTCAGACATTTTGCCACTGAACTATATTCCCATTCTTTGGGTTCTTTTTTTTCCCCTTCCTAGGTATAAATGTCTTCCTTCATTGAGCATTTATTGAGCACTTGCTCTAACATATTTTATCTTAACAACTCTACCATAAGGGTATAAGTATTATTTCCCCCTAAAAGGGGCCTCTGAAAATTTGAGGTTCTAACAAAGCCAGACTTGGATTAATAAAAAAGAAAGGGAGCAAGAATCTCCAATGCATAATGAACTAAATTTAAAAGGGGGAGAGGGTACTAGAGAGATGGCTCAGTGGTTAAAAGCACTGGCTATTTTTGCAGAGGACCCAGGTTTGATTCCCAGCACCCACATGGTAACTCACAACCATCTGTAACTCCAGTTCCAGAGAATTCAGTGTTCTATTCTGGCCTGAAGGGCACTGCATGTGCAAGGTACACTTACATACATGCAGGCAAAATACGCATACACACAAAATAATAGAATAGAAATTTAAATAAAAAAATAATATCCAATTGCCTCTTTCCTCAGCTGGCCCTGTCTCTGGCTTAGAGGGCACTGCATGCACAGGGTACACTTACACACATGCAGGCAAAATGTGCATATATACAAAATAATAAAATAAAAATCATTTTTTAAAATAGTATATCATACCTCCCCGTTCCCACAGTGAACCCCTTTCTATGGCTTCCCACAGTCAGCCCTCTTGACTTTGGTTTCCAGTCACCCAACAAACAACTGTAGTGAGGAAGGTACTTCCATCATCAGAGCCTCAATCTCGTCATCTCACAGCTGCAAAACTCTCCGTAGCCCCTGAACACCATGCATATGGCAGTTCAAGGCCATGCACAGTGGAGAAGGCACTCTCAGCTCTCCAAATTCCAGATCTGCAAGGGCTCTGAAAGCCTCAAGAGTGTCAACTCCTGTTCCCCAAACTGCAGGGCATTGACTGCTACGGGGCTCCGTCTCCCTGTGTACTGTGTGGTGTTTCTGCTGTCTCTGGGGCTCCTAAGAGGAGCTCCATGAAGTGCTCTTTCTTCTGACTCTACCTCTGCAGGGAAGCCCAGAGGCAGGGACCACATAGTGTGGCCTGGGGACAAAGTTCATTTGCTGGCTCTCTTGGAAGAGAACTGTGACAGGAGCTGTGGTCCTCTGCAAACATCTTTGTTCGTTTTTTAAATTTTATTTTATTCTTATTTTATTTCTCTCTCTCTCTCTCTCTCTCTCTCTTCGTGTGTGTGTGTGTGTGTGTGTGTGTGTGTGTGTGTGTGTGTGTGTACTTGCACTTGCACGTATGCACTAAGTCATAAGGGTTCAGCCAGGTTCCAGGTTGCTGTGCTTGGCCTCAGTGCCTCTAGCCACTGGTGAAGCACTCACTGGTTATTACTCAGTAAACTACCTAGTCCAGCCTTTATACCCATGCTTCACATAGAAAACCGGGTGGAACTAGAACGTCTCACTCAGCTCCAAGGCCGGTGACTGTTCTATAAGGCCACCAGCCATGGGGGAAGAAGACCAGGGCCAGACCAAGCCAGCACCTTTCCAGCCCTGCATCCCCTCCCTCCTCCCAGCATCTATCACCTGCCTGCCGAGGAGTCCCCAAGTTGTTCACTGATATTGAGGCCTTTAACAGTTCCTTGAAGAGAACAGAAGGTTGCCAATTATGAGCTGAGACCTTGAACTGAAAGCAGTTTTGATGAGGAATCAGGAGAGCCTTACAGAGAAGAAGAGAGAAGCAGAGAAGAAAACGAGAAGTTGAGAGTGCCAGGAGAGTGGAAGGCTGAAGAGCCACTAGCCTCTATTTACCTATGAGAGAAAATGGGTGACCCAAAATCACAACCAAACCTAGAACTTGAACCCAGGTCCTACCTCCCTGTCCAGAAGTCTCACACCACCAGGCTGCATGAAGGTATGCAAGCTTCTTTATTAGACAGGAATGGTAAAATGGTGACTGCTGCTTTACTGTGGCAAAGAATTTAATTAACTGCCACAGCTCTTGTCCCGGGCAGTGAATAATTTAGATCTTAATTCTGAGGTGGAGAGTGGAGCCCAGTGATAGAGTGCATGTTTAGCATGGGGACCTAAGTTCAGCCTCCAGCACCAAAACAACAGAGAAACAGATCACATCAAAACAAAAATCTCCACTTTGTATTTATTAGTTGTGTCTGGGTGAGAGAGAAATAGGGCAAGGCGTGCCACAGTGCATACGTGGAGGTCAGAGGACAACTCTCAGGAGTCTGCACTCTCTCTACCATGGTTCTGGGATCAAACTGTTAGACTTGTGCAGTCTCCCTCCATCTCCCGTCCTATACACTTTTTTCTTCATTCCCCTGACCATTTTTTTTTTTTAAGCAATCTGTTCTTTCATCTTGTATTGCTATTTTATGGTATTATAAGATATCATGCACGGTATATGTTATCTTACTTGCTATATGGTATCATAAGCTCATGTATCTGACCAGGCACCAAAACACAAGGGATGTGTCTGCCAAAGAGGAGGCTTTGCTTTACCAGGCCTGTCTTAGGGTCGCCAGCCACAAGAGCTTACCCAGAAGGAAGTATGCACCTTGATTGACAGCCCACCACCCCCAGAATTTCCCCAGGGAAACTCAACCCTGGAAAAGATTGCTAAATTCTCTGACACCCCTCCCCTTCCCCACCCCAGGTGGTGAAACACTGTCATTGCCCTTTAGATGCTGTTTAAATGCACAGCGTTATTGTCACTATAGATCATTGGGATCGGCTTTCTGGGTCATAGGGGAGATGACAGAATGATGCACACCAATGTTTTTATTATTTAGGATACAGTATATGTGGTTTATGTTGATTTCCCTGAGTATCATCTCTGAAGCATAACTAACATCAAAGGGCTGGTAACAGTCTACCTCTGCAATACTATTTGCATAGTGTACAGCACAGTTTAACAGAGGAAAAATGGTCTTAAGTGACATGTCTCATCTGCTGTGGCCTCACTCTGCTTGCATGCAGCAGGATAAATGCTGTTTTGTTTTGGGTTTTGCTTTGTTTTGCTCTCTCTCTCTCTCTCTCTCTCTCTCTCTCTCTCTCTCTCTCTCTCTCTTGTGTGTGTGTGTGTGTGTGTGTGTGTGTGTGTGTGTGTGTGTGTGTTTATGCCAGCTTCAAATTACATAACAGCGTTCATGTTTGCTCTAGAAGGCTGTACAATGGTGTTACGATGGAGAAAGCAGAAATTTTGGGGCTGGCAGACTTGTACCCCAAAGTCATTTAAAGCATTGCAATGTCTCCTCTTTATAAAACGGGGTTCTCATGGCTGTGAGGCTGTCAATCATGTAAGGAAAAGCCCCCAAATAGCACTGTGCCTGCCTGAGAATTGCTATGCATGATCCCCTTTGTTTTACATAGTATTTGGAAATGCCTATTCACTGCACTTTGCAATTCAAGATTGAGAGCAAGCCCACCACCTTCCCACCTTCCCTACCCTGTACTTTTCTCAACAATCCTTTGGCCTCTCCGGCAATGTTATATATGCAGATGATCTGTTTGAAGCTGCCAAACACAGAGGGGACACTGATTTTATTTTATGAACAATGGTTAAGTGTCTCCTGAGTGCTGGCTATTGGGAAATAAATATTCTAGAGTTCATCTATTCATTCATTCATTCATTCCAAACAACCTATCCTCCAAACGACCCCCTCCGCCTCTCTTCCCTTCCCTGTTCCCTTTTTAATTTCTCTCTCTCCCTCCCTCCCTCCCTCCCTCTCTCTCAATCCCAGGGGCCTAGCAGTCTTTTTTTGCCCAATTGGATGTTATTTTTCATTTTCTTCTTGTCACTACCTAATGTCCAAATTTATTTAAATCATCCTCAGACACAATCCTACAAGATATGAATCACATCTGAGGCAGACTTTTTTTCTTTCAAACTTGTCAGCCGTCTCACTTATGATTGACAAGATTTCCATTCCTGTCATTTCTACTAATTCTGCTTCAAATCTGTATATTTAATGAACACACCAATTGGTCCCTCGTTATCAGTCAGAGCCATTTTTTCATGGATAATGCACTGGTTTTATAATTTATCGTGCATGGTGGCTGCCTCTAAATGAAATTCAGTGAAGGGCTTGTCCGGTTCCTATTAAAACAATATCTGGCACATGAATACGATCATGAGATTCCCTCCACCCATCTCCCCTTTTATGCATATGAAGAATTTCATGTTCCTGTTAGACTCCTAAACACAGCAAGGGTTTTCTCACCCAAATGTATGTTGAATTTTACAACTTCACAAAGACAAAAAGAAAAACAAGAGATTGCTTACCAAAAAAAGAAAAAAAAATCTTCCATGCGAACACAATCTGACACATGTTAAAAATTGCCAGAAGCACTGGTGAGTTATAGTTTCTCTCCTGAGGCAGATAATTCATTAGGAAATAGCCTCATGCCCTAAGAAGCAATTGAACAAAAATATTTATTTGTGGTACTATCAGATGATAAGAGGAACAGAGTTTCTTTGGGAGAGAGGGGGAGGGGAAGCCTGCAGTAGCTGCCCACCATAAGCATTGCAAATGAATCCTTAGCCTTCATCCTGCAATCTAGGTCAGTGTGGAGCGGTGGGACGATGGGATGGCTTTTAAATCGGCTGCAGGCTCTCGTCAATCTGCTTAGAAGGCACAGAAGGCCCAGTTACACTGGACTGGAGCATCCTAAGGGGAATAGAAAGATACTGTCACGTATATAGAAATAGGACTATTACCTGACCCACAGAGTCATCAAAATCAAAGAGGGCTACACCATCAGGTGAATTGCATTTAAACACATGCAGACTTTAAGTTTTCCTTGTTCTGCTTTTTAAAACCTGAACAGGATTTGCCAGACAGATTTTTAAAAGAGACACTACCTTCCAGCCTCTAGAATATATGGCTTCCTCTTTTAAAATACAACAGGCTCCTACCTACACCCTGGGTGTGGACAGGGACTTTGCAAATCACCTCCCATATTGCAGAAGAAGATAGGAAAACAAGTGTCCTCCAACAAACCATGGTTTATTTTTCTTTTGGCTTTCTTTAAAAATTAGGGGGGTTTACATACTATGAATAATTCAACAAATAAAGCAGAAACAAAATTAATTGACTGGTGACTGCCCCCCCCATAAACTAAACATGTACCAAAGACCCTTGTCAAGGGCCTTATTCTTCCTTCCAAATGAATATAGAAGGATGCTATTTCCAAGAGCTCAAGCTTAGTGGGTCCTTCCTCAAAACTGCTTGTGCCAGCTTTAATATGATTACTTCCTAGACATGTTGTAGACTTAGTTCACTAGGTCAAAGTCTCTGACACTTTCCCCAGGCTCTCACCCCACAACACACATAAGCTGGCTCTGTGTGTTTTTCTAAACCTGTCCCAAAATACCACTAAACCTAGAGAAATTAAGTAGAGACATCTGAATGTTGAAATTCAGTCTAAGCAAAACACTAAACAAACCAGACACAACAGGTTATTTCTTCAAGCTTTTATTTATTAATTTTAATTGTCACACCATACCTGTGTCTGTTTATGGGACAGCTGTAGTAATTCAGTATGCACTCACAATGTATGACTATCAATTCAAACTAATTAGTAATTCCAGCTCCTCAAAGTTTACCATTTCTATATGTTGGAAAACCTTCAAAATCTTCTTTTCCAATCTATTGTTACCCTAAGCTTTATTTGACAAAAATCATAAGAAAAAAATTTAAAGTACAATATGATGTAGGAGAAAATATGTAACAAAAATAAGAAGAGACCCGGGTTTTGTTCTACTACGAATCAACCTTATGGGAAATTTTTTCATCACTCTGGGCCTTAATTTCTTCTTTTATATTCATCAAAGGAGTCACCCAGCACTTGGGTTCTGTGGTTAGCTATTCTGTCCAAGTACCACCTCTAAATTTGTTTTTTTTTTTTTTTGTTGTTGTTGTTGTTTTTTGCTGTGTTTTGTTTTTGAAAGAGAGGTAACTGCAGCCATTTTTCAAAGCTGTGAACTGGTGTTCACAGGGAACAGAAACCCTTCCAAATCTGCTGAAATTGATAGAAAGCTTGCAAATGAGGGAACTCACTGTAGAAACCATCTTTCTAAACAATGTTGGATGACTCTAGATGGCCAGTTTATAGCCCCCCTCCCCTGTCACCCCCAACATTACTGGAAAGGCCTGAAGAAAACAAGGGGTGTCAGATAGATAAGTAAGAACAAACTTGGCTTCTTATTTGTCTGAATATTTCACTAGGGATGGAGTTTTGTATTCCAAAACTAGTAGGTGATAGAATATTCTATTTCAGGACATTTTTTTTAAGCCATTTAAAAGTACTGCAGAATGTTATTTTGATTTCTGCCACAGGATAAAGGGCTCCTCCTGAATGCAAACAACAAGCAAAGAATGCGCTAGAGGCTCTGCCATCATATTAAAAATTAAATCCGGCTGCATTTCATAATGGGCTCTCTTCCCTCCCTCCCTCTCTCTTCCTGTCTCTCTGTCTGTCTCTGTCTGTTCTGTCTGTCTGTCTCTCTCTCTCTCTCTCTCTCTCTCTCTCTCTCTCTCTCTCTCTCTCTCTCTCTCTCTCTCTCTCTCTCTCTGTCAGCACAGCTTCTATCTTCTCACCGTGGAAATTGCACTCGGATGGCTGTTCATGGTTAACACTGGGGCATCAGCTGAAATCAGAACCCTGTTTCTCTGAACGGGGAACCACAAATGTCATTGACACATGCCACGGCTTGGCAAATAATATATTTCTTTCCAGTCTCTTGTCCCTTCCGTTTACCCATGCCTCATGCATGTGCTAAGCTGAAGGGCACCTCTCAGTCTTTCTCCCTTCCTTCCTTTGGTGGGACCAGCAGGAGGCATGACATTCACAATGAATTCAAAAGTGCTCCTCTTTTGATTTCTGTTGTCTTTATTTTAACCTCAAGAAGAGAGAGAGATTGAACTCAGTCTTCACCCGGGGCTACGCTAATACTTAGGTCATGTCTGAGCTCTCTGGGGAAGCCCTGCTTTATCCCATCCGAGGGGCAATGGTGTCTTTTCAGTGGAGCGGCACAGCTGTCCAGCCATATGGGCCCCAAACAGCCCAGTCAATCCGATTTGGGGGGTGGGGGTTTACAATGTAATTTCTTAACGTGTTAGTATTTGGGGTGAGTTTGATCAAGCGCATAGACAGCGCTTAAGCCCGAGGGTTTAGGTTTTAAGAAGCCATTACAAATGGCCCAGTATCAGTTCAGACTGGTTAAAAACAGATATGAAATTTGTGACTGGGGGAGGGGCAAGGAGTCCTGACCCCCTGGTTGGAGAAAGTCCCAGGGGTATGCTCTAACTATTAATTCAGCATCAGCTGCCATATCTCCCCCGCCCCCCTCCCTTTCTTTTTTAACCATGGGCTCATCATTTAAGGCGTTCCCACTCAGGCCTGCGGAGCCTGTTACAAAACCACGGCTCGGCTCCCCCACCCCACCCCATCCCACCCTCCCCCCCCCCCGCGCGCCCCACTCCGCAAGATGAGAGAGCCAGCATCCCGCAATGTCGCAGCAGCGCGGTCGAACTGCATTGAAACCGACCTCAAGCTAGACAAAACCAGGCCTTGCGGAGAATCTAGCAAAGGACAGCAGTTTCCATGTCCCGTTGGTCTTCCGTCAAATGCAACTGGACCTTCAAGTCACAGCCCCATTCTTCTCTGGTGCAGGGGCTCGAAATTGTCCACCAAAGGCATTCTCAATAGACAGAACATATAGTAATCCTAAATCTAAAAACCTTTATCAAAATGGTGGAAAGTATGGCCAAGTTACCAGTAATCTTGTCCACCAGAGAATCGCAGTTTGTTCGAGACTGTTAAGTAGTGTGGTCAGTGTTCCCAGAAAGATAGTCTAGTGGTGGCCTTTGGCAACCAGCTACATTTTCTTTTTATTTAAATCTGTCGCAAGGATGCTTTCTAATTCTCATAAACCCCTCCCAAGATTCTCAATTCTAGAAATTTACCAAAAAAAAAAAAAAAAAAAAAAAAAAGAAGAAGAAGAAAAAGAAAGAAAAGAAAGAAAGAAAAAAAAACCCTGCTTATTTTCTAAGCCTCTAGCGGCACATTGAAGCAAAAAGCAAGTAGGGGATTTGTGACAGCCATTCTTCTGTTGGGGCCCACACCTAACAACTGACAGAAGCAAAAATGGCCTTGAATAGAAGGAGACAGCCCTGTAGATCCATCCTGGCTAGGTAGGTGCTTTGGCCACAACCCTTTGCACTGGCCATTGGTGGCTGCCACATTTAGACCGTTTTTAGCTGCCAGAGCTTGTTCTCCCCATGTCTAGGTGTCCTGGATCCAACATAGCCCAAGAAACACTTCGTTCTTGTTTTTGTTTCTTGTTTTCTTTTAAGTCATCAAAGAAAAGCAGGCGTAGGGAAAGCAGATGGGCCAGCGTGTGCGGGTCGGGGCTGCCTCGCGGCTGCCGCAATGGCCCTTTGGGAAGACAGATTTCTCATCGCAGGCGCGGGGGCTCGGGTGGGGGAAGGTCTTTTTGGTTTGGTCTTATGGGAACGTTCATTCTGGGTCCTTCTTTAAGGCCACAGCTAACTCAGTGCTCTTGGAAAAGCAGTCACACAGCCACACAACTACAACAAAAGGCACCTCCCCGAAGTGGCTCTCCAAGTCCTCAGGACGGGTGGCCGGACGTGTAGACGCACTTTTGTGCCTCTGTAATCTCGGACATCCATCTGGCCCCGGCGGGCGAGGGCGGGCGGGAGGGCGCAGGCAGGGGAGGGGCGCGCGCACGCAACTAGAGGCGCGAGCACGCGCGCCGCTCTCCTTCACTTTCACCTTGACTGCCGGGGGAGGGTGCGGGGGGGGACAAGAGACTATGGTCCTCCATCCTCCCCACCCTCCGCCATTCGTCTTCCCACCCCCATCACTGTCCTGCCCAGACGCCAGCCTAGGGCGGGGTAAGGAGGAGGCTGCACTGGCGCTCCGGTCGCCGCACCGCCCCAAAGCCGCGCGCACTCCGCAGTGACGGCGACCGCAACCGCAGCAGCACCCAGCTCCATCCTCACCCGCCTGGCCCACGCCGCAGCTGGCGGGAACCGGGCAATTCGGGCAGAGGACGACGAGCGTAAGGCGCGTAGGTGTCCCAGCCCCCCCCCCACGCCATTGGCCGAAGCGCAAGAAACAGCGAGTGGGCTAGACGCGGTCTTGCACCGAGGGGGCGAAGAAGGGAACAAGAGCGCGTGGAGAGATGCGGGCAGGTGTAGGACTGAACACCTGAGTCCACCCAGTGGACTTTGGCAGGGCCAGGGGCGACAAGGGCGGCTTCAAGGGACCGGAGGGCTCGGACCACTGCAGAAAGGCGCGTGTGGGCGCGGCAAAAGCGCCCCCTTCTCCCGGGATCTAAACGGATAAACGGAAGCGCATGTAAGTGTGGGGGTGCGAATCGCCACCTCCGGCCTTGGCTTTCCCGCTCTTGCGTGCACCCCCACTTCTCACTTTCCCCAAATCCGCATTTTCTTTGGCACAGCCCTCCCGAACACCGAGGAGAGGGAGGTGCCCGGGGGCAGTGAGAGTGACGTGTGCTGGTGCAGAGGGGGTGGGGGGCTGCGGGCCGGGCTCTGTGGTCCGTCTCCTAATCCTCTTGTTTTCGGAACCGTCAGCAGATGTGGCTTCTCTTAGCTGAATAATCCGTTAAGGGAATAATATTTTTAAAAGGACCACGGCCTCGCCCAGCCAGAACAGTGAAGATCAGAGCTTGGTGAGGCTAAAAGAAAAGGCTCTAGATTCTCTGCGTCCCTCTTTCTGCCTTCCTCTCTACCCCCCTCACCCCTCCCCCTCTCTCCTCCCCCTTCTCCCCCATCCCCTGCAATCCGCACTCGACGCGAGTTCACGCGCAGGGCTGGATTTCCAAGCTGCACTGCAACTTCTCAGCGCGTTATTATTATTCATCTGAGGGTGCAGCCTCTGCACCCTTCGCCTCCTGCGCTAGCATCCTTCCGCCTGGCCGTGGCCACCAGCAGTGCAGTCTGCTCTGCACGCAGGCTCTGGTTCACAACAGGAGGATTATGGTTTTGGGTTTTTTGTTTTGTTTTTGTTTTTTAAATTCTCTTCAAGATCATTACCACGATGCCCGGTTTTATCATTAGCTTTTTCTCCGGCCAGGTTACGAGACCACCAGAGCCTGCTCACAGCTCTTCCTTTCCCCCAGACAAGGAAACGAATGGGGCTTGGCCAGGGAGGCCGCTCCCTGCTTGCGGAGCTGTCTTTAGTCTCCGCAACTCTCCCATATATATATATATATATATATATATATATGTGTATATATATATATACACATATATATATATGTATGTATATATATCTCCTCTGTCCTTTTTTTATTCCAGTAGATCTGCCTTTGGTTTGGACTGGCTGAAGCACTGCGGACTGCAACCAATGTCTTTTAAAGGAGAACAAAAAGATGAGGATCTTGTGCAGACTCCGGGACAAAGCGTCTTGGGCTCGGTGACAAGGGACGCGCGGAACTCTGGCTTTTCGATTGGAGAGACCATCGCAGCCCAAGGGCACCCCGCAGGGCCTGCGGACCTTTGAGGGTATTCGGACTCGATTTTATTGATCTTTGTAGCATGCTCTAAGAGGGTCTGTGCTAGATAGGGACTGTGTCCCCCACGCTGTGGGGTTGGTGGGAAGCTGAATGTAGATCCAATCCAGTCGGGTCCAACTTGTCCTACATGCCTCTCTATCTCGATTTTTTTGTTGTTGTTGTTGTTTTTTTGTTTTTTTTAGAAGGGGGAATGGGAAAGAAGCAAGAAGCAGTGAGTGGAAGGCTAAGTCAGTGGGATGGCCAGGTGAAGGAGGGCTGTGGGTTAAGAGGCATCTTCCCCACTCTGGTGCCCTGGGTGATTTGTATAGGGCATGACAACGTGGCTGTTGAAAACAGTCTTGAGAATTTGGCATGTACAAGCATAAGGTGATTGGACTTGTGTGTAAACAGAGTGGTGGAGGGCAGAGAGGGTGGGGGCTTAAAATAATGTTTTATTGTCCCCATGGGTTTGGGGATCTCTTCCCCACCCCAACCAGCTACATTATATAGGAGTGACCTTTTAAATCAACGCCTACTCTTTACCCCTGAAAAGCCCGTTGACAGGGGTGGAATGGGGTGGGGAGTGTGTAGGGGTGCTGTTTCTCTCTCTCCCCTCCCCCTTCCCAGTCTCCCTCCTCCCTCCGTCTCCCCCTCCCTCTCCCTTCACTCCTCCCTCCCTCGTTCTCCCTTCACTCCCCCCTCGCTCCCTCCCTGCTGCATTTTGCATGAGCTATCTAGGTCATTAGCATTTTAGCGTATGCAAGACTTGACAAGGCTGATGAGGGGCCAGATGGGCCTCGCTCTTATTTATTTATTATTTTTTTTTTTCTTTTCCTTTTTCCTCTCCACCACTTGGGACCTAAGCGAGAGGACCGCAGCAGGAGAGTTCCGGAAGGCTGATTCCCACAGATCCTGGTGAGGGGCCTCTGCAGCTCAGCTCTGCGGCACGCCCGGCCAGGATGCACCAAGACTACACTCGAGGTAAAGGCGGCGGCCACACGCCCTGCTCAGGCAGCGGTTGCTGGGCCCCTGCTTCCCATCCCTTTCC
Organism: Cricetiscus sungorus; assembly: GCA_030556225.1. NCBI lineage: Eukaryota > Metazoa > Chordata > Mammalia > Rodentia > Cricetidae > Cricetiscus > Cricetiscus sungorus. The sequence goes on from JANBXA010000741.1 coordinate 10,956,398, forward strand.
TCGCCATCATCTCCCTCCTCCTGGCCCCCCTCAGTTTCCTAGGCGAAGCTGAGAGCGAACTGGGTGGGAAGGACTCGCTGCGGTGGGGCGAGGTGGGGTTGATGTTTTTTCATTGTCTGGTGCTGCAGGGGAGGCGAGGATCGCTGAGAGGGGTGAGGGAGTCGGGGTAATTAACCCGAGGGAGGCACCCCTCCGTCTCCCACTTACACCCACACCCCGAACCCTCCACCCCCTCCCCTTTGCAGGAAAAAGCTTGGAAACGAAAGGATGCAGGAGAACAAAGAGCCTTCGGAGGACGTGGCTGTTATCTCATTGTCTATGACTGGGGGAGCTGCGGTAGGAAGGATGCGGTGGTCCTTAGCTCATCACGTTCCCCCCACCCCACACCCTCCTCGCTGTCAGTGCGCACGCACACGCGCCGCCAGCTTTTTCTTTTTCATTCCTCGTTTTCTCATTCCATCTTCTCCCATCCTTTCCCTTTCTTTCACTTTTTCTTCCTCCCTCCCTTCCGTACCCCCTCCCTTCCTCCTATTTTTCATCCTCCTCCCCTCCCTCATTCCTTCCTTTCTCCCTCCCTCCCTTCCTTCCTCCCTCCCTCCCTCCCTTCCTTCCTTCCTCAGGAGAAAGGCCTCTCTCTCCGTGTTCACAGCGGACCTTGATTTAAATGTCCATACAATTAAGGCACGCGGTGAATGCCAAGAATGGGGCTGTCTGAGCACCTTGGGTCCTCAAAGGCCCGCCACGGAAGGATCGACCCAGCCCAACGCTCTGGGCAGATCTCAGCGCTGCAGCTGCAGGCGCCACAGGAGGGGCAGCGGGCTGCTGAATGCCTTGTACCGCAGCGTTTAGGGTGGGGATGTGTGCGGCTACCGACAAAGAGGGGCTTGTGTAGATGCAAACAGAATCTAGGAAAGAAACAACCCATTCTGTGACAGAAACACGAATCTATGCAAGTGGGTAGTGGTGGGAGTGGGAGATGGTCTGGGGGCTGTTCGAGAGTGAATTGTGTGCGTTAGCATCTGGGACCCTGCCCATTGTACAAGGTCGACACCTTCCTTCGTATCTGTTTTTGTCCTGGGCTTTCAATTTGCCCTTAAACAAATACTAATAATCCGGTACCCATGCGACTGGCAGACTGCCCCAGAGCCTGGACTGCAGCTACATTGTGTTCTGCTTGGGGTTGGTCGGCTAGTCTTTGGGGGAAGCTGCTTGTCACACTTTGGTGGAGAGCTGTGGGCATTTGACAAGCTCAAGCAGATCTTGGGATGAAGGCAACCAGCAAATTTGCTTGTGAACAACGCACAGACTCCATCAAAGCTGACAGCTAGCCCGTGGCTCCAAGGTTGGCCTCTCAGCCTTCTTAGGGCTCTGACTGAAGTTTCAGGCAGAGATCCAGAGTTGCAGGAGGGGCGAAATACCCCCAAAGGGAGGGCTGTTCTAAAACCGGGACAGAAGGAAAAACAGCATGTGTACAGGTGGGGGTCTGAGCAAAGTCTGTTTTGAAGCAGGCTGTCCAGGAGCAGAAAGGGTTAAGCCTCCCTCATCCTGAAGCACCTGCTTCCCAAATCAGCCCCCAAGCGGCAGCTGGTCCTAGAGACCCCCGACCCAGTTCCATTCCATCTCCAGCTCAGTGTTCACCGCCAACCTGCAGCGGATGGTTGGTGGCCTGGTGACGGACCTAAACTCATTAATTTCCAGGTGGAGAAAATGGAGGAGGGACACTTCCCAGCAGCAGAGGGCAGGAAAGGAGGCCAAGAGCTGGCCTTCCCCACCCAGGAAGCAGGCTGTAGCCCTTCCCCCTGCTGTCATGCCAGAGGCCTGCCTTTGCAAGGCCAAGCCCATAAAGGATGTTTAGGAGTTTAATCTGATTCCTGACACAGTAATCAGGGTGTAAAGGAGCATCCATGGGAGTTAATGGAGGACTCTTCTCCACAGCCTCTGCCTCCTCTAGTCTAGTAAGTTAGTATTTGAGGGTGTCATGGATCAGTACCTCTCTGACCTAGTTAACTCACAAGTATTTATTATTTCTTCGGTATCTACTATGAGTCTGTCTTTGTGATTATCGCATCTTAACTGCTTGATTTCATCCAGAAGGGAGCATTAGAGCTAGCTGGGCTGAGGTTGTAGGCTTTCCCAGAACCTTCTCTGCTCTGCAGAAATGAGCCACAGCCTGCTCACTCTTGCATGAGGAAAGCCACAGGGCACACATCATGGGGACTACAGGGTTTTGCTGCTTGAGTCCTGTAGAGCAAGTTAGGCTGCAAGGAAGAAAGGGAAAGCCTTAGCTATGGCTGTCCTAAGAGATGCCATAGTCATTGTCTTCCAAATCTACCTCCCTTGAAATAAGAACTGACCTTGTCCTGGTACACTCCCACCCTTTATGAACATGTTAGACAAGAGGCGCCACTGTACTGTACCGTTTTGGGGGTGTACCCATTGCCCCCACCCTCCATGCCTGATGTTATTTTGCCTTCAAGCAATGGCCTAAGCTGCTGATGGCCCAACCCCCTGTACCTCAAATGTCCCTATTAGCAATCTTCTGCCCAGTAATTGCTTCCCCATGATTCCTTCAAATGTCCTCTTGTCCTTCACTGATACTTCATCTTATATAACCTCCAGATGCCTCCCCGAGTAAGGTCCTTTTAGGTAGAAACCCAATATACTTCTTCTCTGAAAGCTCCAACCACAGGCACCTTCCATAAGGCCTGCCTGGGATCTGCTACATGGGATCTGTGCTGGGAGGGATGCACTTTTATTTTATTGCTGATGGAAACTCTTGTTACAGAATGTATTAGTGTGTGGGAGTGTTCTGGGCTGGCCAGTCTTTGCAAACCAGAGTCCGTATGTGTCCACCATTTCTCCTTCATGGAAGGGGTTTGGACAGGAGATTCTAAAGACCTTCTCAGCCCAGGTATAATTGCAAGCCTCCTTTTGTTTTCACCAAATGAAGAATCAGAGCCAAGGTCAGCCTGAGCTGCCACCTTCCTCTGTTTTCTGTCCTTTTATGCCCATCAATAATTATGCAGACAACTGGAAACTCTGCTCTCTCAAGACATCTCTTGAATTCTCAAGATCATCTCCCTGGCCTATTTGAGCCTTCTAATTACAATTAAGGGAGAAATTCATGATCTAACAGTAGGATGAGGCTGACATAGCTTAATGACTCAATACACTTTCCTAGTCCCTTGGGTTTGTTCGCATCCACTATGGTCTTAGTCCCCATGGGACACAAGCTCTTGGGTTTCTTAAAAGATCCCGTACTTGGAATAGACTTAGGTATGTATCAAAAGACTAATGATTAATATATTTCTTTCCCCTGCCAGAGACAGCCCAGATCTGTCTCATTGGAAAAGAATTGATTCTTTAACAGATGCAGTGGTAAATTCTATAAATTTCTTCCCTGTGTACGTGGGGGGTGGGTACACAAGAAACTATCATCAGATAATTAATGTGTGGGGAGGGGCATGTCTGAAGCTAATGCATCTCCATGCACACCTATTAAGCCATAGGATTTTCTCACACAACCATATCCATTGCTAATGTGGAAGGCACTTGGCCACAAAAGAAAGTACACCCATCCATACCACCTCTATAAGGAAATTTTTTCTCCCACTATTGAACTTACATAATACCCTCCCCCATTCCAACCTTAGAGTGCTGCCTGGGGGCAGCTGCAAAAATCCTGCCTGGGACAGATGGAGCCTCCCCTTCCTCAGCTACTCTGTGGGTGGTTTTTGAGCCCATGAGTCAACATGGGCAGACTGCAGTGTGTGCTGGTGCTGTGTGTGTATTTGAGGCTTGGCGGGCTGATTCACATTGATGAGGATATTAACAGCAATGCTGAGAATTATGGTACCTAATAAAGTTTTTTTTCTTCCAAGACCCATCTATAATTCTTTCATTGGGTATTTTTGCCAAGTCTTAGCCAAATTGATTCAGGTTTTTAATATTTAATTGCATTGAACAAGCAAACATGGTAAAAAAAAAAAAAAAAAAAAAAAAAAAGACCTGAAATTTGTTGGAAGCAGTCTTTGTGCCTAGAGATTCTGAAGTACCAAATTTAGATGGAGACAGGATAACAGGAAAGTTCCAGGTTGGAGAGTAAGTATTAGCAACTGTCTCTAGCTGGGTTCATCATCTTTCCACTGTCTCTTTTGTCATAAAGAGGGTCTGCCAGGAGTCATAGCTACAGAAGTCCCCAAATAAATTCTAGGGTCACTAGGAGATTTCACTGGGGCTAGGGTTATTTCAAGTTCAAATCAAAACTATTTGCTGCTTAAAACATATGACAAAATTGCCAGACCTGGGACCAGAAAGATGAGATGACTGCATTTTGAGGCACTGTGCCGAGTTTTCAAGGTGGCCTGCTTCAAAAGCAGCCAATATGCCATTCTGTGGTAGCCACGTGCAGAGTGGATGCTGCAGCCCAGGCCATCAGACTTCTCTCAAACAGCAGATTTACTTCCTTCTCTTGTGCTCCGGGTGCATTGACACATGAGCTTGAACCAGCACTGATTTCATCTTTTTTTGTGCTCCCAACTTTACTATGGGCCTCTTCCCAATCATGCAGATTTGGGATATGGGAGATTTGTTCCTGATTTGTTTGTTTGTTTGTTTTAAACATCGAATGGATTTGATATGAGGTTCACACAGAAGTGGGTTTATTTCATTCCAGCTCCGAGATGCACCCCAAACCAAAATCCTAAATTCCACTCAGATCAATCAACTGCAGACAGTCCCTGAGCCCCCACATCTTCCCAGCTTCAACTAACCTCTATCCCACTCCAAGCCAGCCCACACTGAGGGTGCACCCTGAGGGTGGTTACAAGCTTCAGCAGAGGAGTAGGGAACTGGTCCAGCTGAGCAGAGTGGGATACATCTTCATAGACAGACCATGGCAAGCCCAATGCCTCAGCTAAGTGGATATTGTCTCCTTTGCTGCTCCAGACCTCACAGCCTTGCCCAAGACCTGCCTGACCTTTCCTCTGGGCCCCTCTCGGAGACCTGTGGACAGTGGGTGCTGTCCTGCAACCCAGAAAAGGCTCTGAGAGTGCAGGATTGGCTAGCACTCTCAGAGCAGTTATTCCTGGGGTGGGTGTGGCCAGGGGGAGGAAGGGGAGGACCCTACCAGGGAAAGTCAGTCTGTGGTCAGTTGCTTGCCAGCAGGGCGCTCCAGACTGCCCTTTTCAGAACGCCATCCCTGATCCTACTCTATCGTTGGTACACAAGATGATGGAACCAAGATTGAGGCATCTTCCCCCACATCCTCATACCCTTTTACACATTCCACCAAATGCTCTGAATAAGGTAGAACAACAAAAGTCCTGTATCCAGAAGAGCACACTCTCTAGGTGGTGCTGATCCCAGATCCCAGATCAGCCAATGGGATGGAGCCACTGAATTGAGTCAGCCGGGGGAGGGGTGGGGGGTGGCGGGGAGAGAGAGCCTCCTGGCCCAGTCTTCCCAAACATCGATACCCTGTGCAGCCATTGCAGGGACAGAACAAGGTCTCTGTATATACAAAGAATGAAATCCCTAATGTTCCTCATTTGTTGGACCTATCTGGGCTCAGTTAATGAGGTAAGCAACTCTCCTGGGGCCAACAAGCCAAATAACTGAAATAACCTTCAGACCTTGGTTTCAAGGTCATACATAAACTACTTGGCCTGCCAATGTCGTATGTCAGGCCTAGAAGGCGACAGACACGGGCTAGGCCTGCAAAAGCTTTCCCATAGGCAGTCCCCTCCCACAAGTACATAGATTCATGTGGTAATATTTATTCCCATTTAATTGAGACACTATTTTAATTTCAGATTGCTTGGGTTTTAAGGCCCAGTGGGCTTTTCTGCAGCTCTTTTCCCTAGTGCTTCTATGGAAACTAATTGCTGTTAATATCCAATTTTAGCATTATTATTCGTTAACCAATTATAGATCCCATAGCTTAGGCTTTACTGCTCCCTGCCTGTACAGGAGCCTGTGGCTCTAACCAGCTGTGTCTTCCATTGTAGCTCTCTCCTGCCCACATAAGCACAGACATTCTGTCTGTCTGTTCCAGCCTGGCTGTCAGAGTGGGGTTTGGGTGGTGTACTTCATGGCTTTTACCCCATTGAGGGAAATTTCTGCTCTTGAAGTACGTGGTTTTCTTTTCTTTTCTTTTTTCTTTCTTTCTTTTTTTTTTTTCCTTTCTTTTTTTTTCAGTTTTGGTTATTGTTTGTTTAAGACAGGGTTTCTCTGTGCAGCCCTGGCTGTCCTGGAACCCCTCTGCAGACCAGGCTGGCCTCAAACTCAAGGGTCTATCTGCCCCTCCCTCTGCTGTGATTAAAGATGTACACCACCACTGCCTGATTATGATTTTTGTTTTTTTTAAGAAATAAGAAATAAGCTAAATGTGGTGGTACACACCTTAATTCTAGCACTCAAGAGACAGAGGCAGGCAAATTTTTGAGTTCAGGGTTATCCTGACCTACTCCAGGCCAGCCAGGAATACACAGTGAGACGTGTGTGTGTGTGTGTGTGTGTGTGTGTGTGTGTGTGTGTGTGTGTGTATAGAGAGAGAGAGAGAAAGAGAGACTCTCTATCATATAGCTCTGCCTGTCCTAGGAACCTGCTATGTAGACCAGGCTGACCTTGAACTCCCACAGATCCATCCACCTCTGCCTCCTGAGTGCTGTGATTAACGAAGTGCACCACCATCCCTGACTAAAACTTAAAAGGAAATTTAGAACCAGGTATAATAGTATTTGCCTGAAATCCCAGAATTTAGAAGGTGAGAGAGGAAGAGATCAGAGATCCAAGGCTAGCCTCAAGTACATATCAAGTTCAAGACCAGCCTGAGCTGGTCTCAAAGGAGAAAAATAAATTTTTAAGTTTTCTCCACTTTCACTACGTAGCCCAAGCTGAACTTAAACTCTAGACCCTCCTGCCTCAGCCTCCCAAATGCTGGGATTGTGGGCATGGGCTACCATCCTTGGCCCAGAAGCCATTTTTGAAGTAGTTTTTTTTTTTTTTTTGTTTTTTTTTTTTTTTAATACCAAATGAAGGGAAGGTGTAGCTCGACATGGTAGCACATGTTTGTGAAGCCAGCACTCGAGAGGCTGAGGCAGAAGGATTGTGAAATCAAGGCTGGCCTCCTGAGCTACACATGTAGACGCTGCTGCTGTCTCAAGAAGGAGTGGGGGAATACCTCTAGGCTCAGGCTTCCTCCCTCCCAACTTCTCTCACTTTCCTAGCATCCCTGGCTACCTCTGCCTGGTCCAAAGCCACTGCAGACATTATAATACCACAGATTCAGGATGCTCCAAGAACATCATTGGACATCCAGAGAGGGAAATAGAGAAGGCAGTACGTTCATAGATGAGGAGGACAGCCTCCCTCCCTACCTCAGCAGAGTCCCCACTGATACCCGGAAAACCCTGTCTGACTTTCATCGCAGGATCCTGCTTTGGGAAGCCGAAGTATGTAAAGGGCACCAGCAGTAGAAACCAAAAGTGTGCTTCTGCTTTGTTGTCTCTGAGAGAAGCAAGCTCATAGGCTCAAGGGAGGAAACAGGCACTTCCCAGCATCCTCTGGAGACAGGAAAGGGAAAGTAGGATCCCTGAGGTCAGCAGATTTCTTCTTTGTCTGCCTCCCTCCATCTCCCATTTGGAAACAACACTCCCCTTGCCAGCATGTACCCTTCCACATCTCCCTTGGAGTTGAAGCCTCCCTCCCAGGCCACCTGGAGGACACAGCTTTTCTGAGGCAGCTGGCTGGAAGCTTCCACTGCCTGGGAATCCTATGATCAGATTTTTCATAGTGGGGGGAGTGGGTGGTAAGTGTGTGGAGGGGGAGCTGGGACATTGTGAAGAAGGTCCCTTACACATAAGGCTCAATAAATACCACCCAAATTGGATGTGATTAAACTAGCAGCAGCTGTTCGCCTTTTCCTGCAGAAAGGCTACAATTATGCACAGGGCCTCTTAGGCAGAGTGTACATAGAATGGTCTCTTAGGGCAAAAAAGACTTCAAAACATTTCTGGGGCCAGGCACATAGCTCAGCAGGTAAAGCCCTCATATGCCCCCCTGCCGGCCCCCTCCCAAGCCTGAGTTCTATTTTTAGGCCCCACGTGGTGAAGGGAGAAAAAGAAACCACACACACATTTTTAATATGGATTGTTTTCTTCTTTTACTTTTTGGTTTTTGGTTTTTTGAGACAGGGTTTCTCTGTGTAGCCATGACTGTCCTGGAGCTTGCTTTGTAGTCCAGGCTGGACCTCTAACTCAGAGATCCATCTGCCTCTGCCTCCAGAGTGCTGGGATTAAAGACAAGCACCACCACTGCCCCCCCCAATTCCCCAATTTTTTCTTTTTTAATTTCTGGTTCATCCTTGTCCTCAGCCTGCCTCAGCTTGGCCAGGTGTGTGGAGTTACATTGTCAAACACTCTTTACACAGTAAGGAGATTACATGCTATCTTCCCTGTGTTCCAGAAGGCATTGCTGGGAGGAAAATCTTCTTTCCCAACCTTTCATCTTCCCTAAGAGCAATGTTCCTTCAGTTCAAATCACACGGGTTCATATCTCACGAAAGGCCTTACTCATCGAAGTTTGCCCTCTAAAAGTAAATATCCACAACAATAAATTTCTGAGCTCTATTCCCCACCCCACCCCCCCACCCCCTTCTAAACATGTACGTCCTTTGTGTCCAAGAAAGTGAGTGCTGGACAGGACTGCCTAGCCAGGCAGTGGTGTCGCACACCTTCAACCCCTACACTTGAGAGGCAGAGGCAAACAGATCTCTGTGAGTTCTAGTCCAACCTGGTTTACAGAGCTAGGTCCAGGACAGTCAGAGCTGTTACACAGAGAACCCTGTTTTGAAGAAAAAAACAACAACAAAGAGCTCCAACTGTTCTCCCAGAGGACCCCAGTTTGACTCCTATGGTGTCTTGTATAACTCCAGTTCCAGAGGATCCAATGCCCTCTTCTGGCCTCTGCGGACACAGGTGCACATCTAGTACACAGATAAACATCCAGCATTTATAAGAAGTGTTAGGGCGGAAGACTCCAGGGTATACTATTCACACTGCCATGTGAGTAGCTGGGAGTCCTCTTAACTTACTCTGTGACCTTTTTTCCCCCCAGCTTAAAAGAGGCTCTCCTTTTCATTTTAATGTATTTTTTTTGAATGATTTATTTGTATTGCTTGTGCATTGGTGTTTTGACTGCATGTATATCTGTGTGAGGGTGTTAAATCCCCTGGAGCTGGAATTACAGACAGTTGTGAGCAGACCTATGGGTGCTGGGAATTATACCCCAACCCCTCAAATGTAATTTTTAAAGTCACCGGGAGCCTAGGAGTTAAGAGCACTAGCTGCCCTTTGCAGAGGACCTGGGTTCAATTCCCATCACCCACACAGCAACTAACAACCAGCTGTAATCCCTGTTCCTGGGATCCAATTCTCTGGCCTCCTAGAGCACTTTGTATATATGAGGCATATATATGCATGGGGGCAAAACACTCATATACATAAAACAAAAATAAATAACCTTAAAAAGTTACTGCACAAAGTGATGCTTTCTTTATGGCATCTTAGTCCAAACAAGTGACTATAATTTGTTCCTAATCACCTTCCTCTTCCACTGCCGTCCCCCATACTAGGTGTTCACATCCTCTCATAGTCTTTGACAGGCAGTTAGGAGCCCCCAAGCCTTCAACAGAAACTCCCATGATTTTGACTCCATAGCTGGTGGATTCTCCTCTAGACTAAGGATGCCATGACTTCTAAGGAGTAAGGTTAGCCCTTTCCTGTTATTTTGCATAACTATGAATGCTGTTTGTATTGCCTCCATGAAGCATACATGATTAGTTGACAAATAGTCTACCTCACCCTAGGGCAGGCCATGAGTGGTGGGGGAGAATTCAACTCTGTACTTGGCACTGTTGGCTTGGTTCCCTCTCCTCTCTTCAGCTAGCACCTGTGCTGAACCTGAGGCCCTTTGTCTGCCTGACTGCCCAAGCAGAACACAGCAAGGCCAGACCCAGGAACAATTCTTTGTTTGTTTTGAGACAGGGTTTCTCTGTGTAACAACCCTGGCTATTGTGGAACTAACTCTGTAGACCAGGCTGGCCTCAAACTCAGGGATCTGCCTGCCTCTGCCTCCCCAGTGCTGGGACTAAAGGCGGGCGCCACCACCACCCAGCCTCTGGGAGCAATTCTTTAGAGCAAGAAGTGGAGCTTACTGAGACTTTGTAGTGAGTGTGAGAGGCTAACAGAGTGACCGTTATCCCGGCTCCCCACTGGCCTCTTAGAATAATTGGACCTGGGAAGAATCACTTGCCTCTCTCCCTTCCCATCTTCCCCTCTAGCAGGGGTCCCTGGAGTGGAATGTCCACCAATGGCAATAGGCCAGCATGGGAGGTGGCAGTTAGGTCTGCAGCCAGCCCCTCCTGAACACCCTCCCCACCCCTCCCACCCCCACCCTGCCTGTCAGGCCTGTGGGATCCAATTTCTGAGTCACTCTTCACACTGTTGACTAAGAGCCTTCCAAGGCAGCATTCAGGCACAGCTAGGAAAATTACTTAATGTGATCCTAGGGTCTCTCAGAAACCTATTAGGAATGGCCTTCCTTCATTTTTGTTTTGTTTTGTTTTGTTGTTTAAGTTCCTGGTTTATTAAGAAGCAAAGTCCTGCCAAACACTGTAAAATCCTTTGCTACACCACATCTCCTGGAAGTTCTAAGTGCCTAGACTTCGTGGAGAGCACCTTCCAAGCATGTTATTTTTTTAGATGATTTTATGTAGACCAGGCTGGCCTCAAACTCACAGAGATCCACAGTCTCTGCCTCCTGAGTGCTGGTACTAAAGGTGTGCACTACCACACCCTGCCAAAGAGACTCCAATGCTGTTTCCATCTGGTTTCAAACCGTTCACTTGTGGGGCCAATTTAACCACTAATACACTCAATACACTACGAAACTTCCTCCTTTCCTGTTTTGTTTTGTTTGTTTGTTTAAACCGGATCTAACTAAATTTGCCAGGCTGGCCTTGAAACTCACTCACTCTACAGCCAAGGCTGTCTTTAAACTTGTGATCCTCCTGCATCTCAGCCTCCTGAGTAACTAAAATTACAGGCCTACACCTCTAGGCCCTGAGGAGTCCCATGGTTCGAAATGTTCTGTCTTCTGATCCTGAATTCAAGTCCTTGTATGTTTCAGCATCCAAAATTAGCTTATGATAAAAGATGTAGTGGTGTGGGTGTTTTTGTGTGTGTGTGCAGGTATGCATATATATCTGTATGAATCTGTATATGTTCATGTACACGTGTTCATGTATGCTTATGTGTGCATGTATGCATGTGTATCTGTGTGTGTGTGTGTGTGTGTGTGTGTGTGTGTGTGTGTGTGTGTGAATGTGTCTGTGTCTGTGTTAGCAACTACATAGCATGGTCAGACACCACACTGTACTGCTTTTAACCCTAACCAGCCACCAGAATTTCTTCTTTATAAAAGAAGAAACAAAATTTTAAAAGAGCAGCAGGTATCACCAGTCTCTTCTCTCCCAGGGACTCCTTGTCAGTGAATAATCAGGGACCTGAAGGAAGTTTCCATGGGGAACCCTTGCTCCCATGTGTCACTAATCCTGGCTTGAACCCCCCCCACACACACACACATACCAGGTATCAAACTAATGACCCTCCCATACCTTCTGTTTCCCATCTTGGCTAATAAAGGTTCCAGGTCTGAAAATCTCTGAGACCCTAACCCTAATCCAATTAAACCCTGCTAAAGCAACTAGACTAGGAAAAGAGGTGGAGAGGTTAATAGCAGACAAAGCCTCCTCTGACAAGCTAAGTTAGCCTTGCTCACCTTGAGAGAAACGTTAAAAGTAGATTGCTGAGGCTACTGCAGATTGACATTTGCTCAAAATTCTAAGTAGCTGCACCCCCCACCCGAATGTTAAATGTTAACCTGTAGAAGAAGAGCAGTAGCTACAGGGAGAGGAGTATGGGGATGGGAATGTCAGAAGTGACTGTCTGCCTTTGCTCTTTTCCCATGTAGGGACGGGTGGGGCTGTTCAACAGAGGAGCTGGATTCCAGGGTGAGAAAGGAAGAAAAAAATGAAAACTGCCACACTTGACCTTGGGAGATCAAAACAGTTCAGAGGGCAGGGGAAGCAGCCTAGACAGGGGGATCAAACCAGGGAGCTACCTAGACAAAGAGACCAAAATGGGGAGCTGCCTAGAGACCTTCTGGTTTTATGTTTTCTGTGACTAAATCAAAGAATGAGTGTGCCCCAATGCTTCAGTAACTGACACTGGGAAAGCACTATCTCCACCCGACAGCTTTGAGTGCTTTGACATGATGGGAGGCTTGGGATCTTCCTCAACAACTTTGCTGAGTACTTGTTTACCATGAGCAAAAGCAGAAGACATATTATAACACTAGGCTGGGGATAGATAATGCTTATCTAGCATGCACAAGACCTGGATTTCACCCCCAGCACCAGCGGAAACCAGTATGTAGATAACTTCTCAAAAAGTTAAACACAGAATTATCACGTGATCTAGCAATCCTAGTTCTGCATATATATCCAAAAGGGAAGCAGAACTCCAGCAATATTCTCAAATAGAATGCAGAAGTAGCCAAGTACCCATCATTAGATAAGTAGATGAAGGACCTGATGGCTCAGAGGTTAAGAGCACTTGCTGTTCTTCAAAGGACCTTGGTTCAGTTCCCAGCACCCACGTCAGGCTGCTCACAACTGACTGTAACCCCAGCTTCTGGGATCTGATGCCCTCTTCTGGTCTCTATGGCACCTGCACATTTATTTTTGCATGAACTCACACACACACACACACACACACACACACACACACACACACGAGAGAGAGAGAGAAAGAGAGAGAGAGATAAGTAAATGAAACAAATCTTATATAAATATGTAAAAAAATGTGATAAATACAGCCTTCAGAAAGAAAGGATTTATTTTTATTTATTTTCCTTTTGAGACCTGGTCTCTCTGTGTAGCCCTGACTGTCTTGGAACTCACTCTGTAGACCAGGCTGGCCTCAAACTCATTGATCCACCTGCCTCTGCCTCTGGAGTGCTGGGACTAAAGGTGTGCACCACCACCACCAAGCCTTTAATTCTATTTTAAGAGGTTTTTTTTTTTTTGGTATTATTTTTAATTATGTGTTTATGTGTGGATATGTGCACTTGAGTGCAAGTGCCCATGGAAGACAGTAGATAGACGGAGTTTGATCCCCTGGAACTGGAGTTACAGGAGGTTATGAACCACCACCCAGCATGAGCCATGGAAACTGAACTCCCTTTTTCTGCAAAAGCAGTAGTCACTTTTAATTGATGAGACATCTCTCCAGCCCAGAGATAGAAATCCTAACCCTAATATGTGCTGGGAACACAGATGGTTTTTGAGAAGATTGTGCTGGGTGAAATATGCCAAAAGAGAAAAAGACTGCATCGCTCTAGTTATGTGAGAGATCTAGAGAATTCTAGTGCAGAGGCAGAAAATAGTGTTTCTCGGTCATTGTTCTATGACTGGGAAGGGACACCATGACCAAGGCAACTCTTATTAAGGAAAGTGTATAATTGGACTTGCCTACGTTTCAGAGGTTTAGTCCACTGTCATCATGGTGGGGAGCATGGTGGCACCCCGGCAGGCATGGTGCTGGAGAAGTAGCTACATTCAGATCCAAAGGCAGCAGGAAGTGAGAGTGAACCCCAGGGCCTGGTTTGGGCTTTTGAAACTTCAAAGCCCACCCCCAGTGACATACTTCCTCCAAAAGGGCCACACCTCCTAACTCTTCCAAACAGCACCAGTCCTTAAGCATTTAAAAGCATGAACCTGTGGGGGCCATTCTTATTCAAACCACCACACTGGGGTTATGGTAAGGCAATGTACAAAGTTGGTGCTTAACCGAATGAGAACATTCTAGAAGTGGTAGAGACAATTGCCTGGAAATATGAATGCACTAAATGCCACTGAGCTACATGGTTAAAAGTGGTCAAGATGCGACCTCTCCTGTAAAGTGTAGCTTGTCACATTTTCTTAAACCCTTACAGAAGAGAAACACTAAGCTGGGCCTGAAAGGATCAATGATTTTCAATGTGGCAAGAAGGCAGACATTAGAGCTGGAGGAGGCTGGGGGAAAGGAAGTCAAAAGTTGAGAAGCCTCCATGAGTTGGCCCACTGTGTGGTTTGTTTCCTCCAACATAAGGTTCAGCAAATGGTTGGGTATGGTGGCATACACCTTTCATACCAGTGTTTGGGAACCAGGCAGGTAGATCTCTGCGTCTGAGGCCAGCCTGATCTACATAGAATGTTCCAGGCTATCCAGGGCTACACAGTGAGACTCTGTCTCAAAGGTTTTCAGGGAGATAAAGCCAGATAGCTGTCAAACCTAGGCAATGGTGGACCTTGAAAGAGGGACTAAGGAGTTTAGCTCTCATTCTCTCAGCTGGATACGCAGCATTTTCAGTGTCCCACAGAACACTAGCTATCTTAGGGTTTCTGTTGCCATGAAGAGACACCATGACCACAGCAACTCTTACAAAAGAAAACATTTAATTCGGGTGGCTTACAGTTTCAGAGGTTCAGTCCATTATCATCATGGTGCTACATTGTTGATGACAAGTAGACATTCTGCTGGAGAAGGAGATGAGAGTTCTACATCTTGATCCTCAGGCAACAGGAAGTGAACTCTAACCCTGGACATAGCTTGAGCATAAGAGTCCTCAAAGGCTGCCCCCATGGTGATGCACTTCCTCCAACAAGACCATACTTCCTAACAGTGTCATTCCCTTGGAGGGCCATTTTCTTTCAAATCACCACACAGTTCTAAGAGATATTCTGCAAATATGAAGAGGGGACCATACAGAATAAGTCTGATAAAGGCAAACTAGCCCTCACTGAGGGTTATTTACAGTAAACATTTGCTCATCACAGATAATCCCAGGCATGAAGAAACTGGCCTTCTTTTGCTTAAACTAATACTGCCCTAATTTTTACAATACCTATTAGTACCCTCCATTGTAACAAACACTTTTCTAGGGAAAGGAGACTGTTGGATAGGTTTTGTTTTGTTGTTAAAGTTTTATGTGTATGAGTGTTTGTATGTATGTACGTTTGCCATGTACACGATGAACCCACTGAAGCCACGAGAGGATGCTGGATCCCCTGGGACTAAAGTTATAGATTGTTATGAGCAGACACAAGGATGCTAGGAACAGAACCCTGGTCCTCTGAAAGAACAGCTAGTCTTCTTAACTGCTGACCCATCTCTCCAGCCTCTAGATATGTTTTTTTTTTTAATATAGCATTTTTATGGCACCATGGTAAGTTCCATAATGACTGATAATTTATTGTGTCTGTGTGTAAAGCATTGAGCACATATTTGTTTGAGAATGCCCATACTCTGAGTGAGTGTGAAGATCAAAGGGTAACTTGAGTATGCATGAAGTCCTGGGTACAAGGACACAAAACAAGACATCCTTGGACACCTTTTATGTCAATATCACAGGGAAGAGGTTTGCTTAGCTTGGCTTTCTGGAGGTTGGAGAACATGAAGCTGGCATCAGCCCAGATCTGGTGATGGCCTCAGGGCAAATGGCACCACAGTGATGGTCAAGAAGAATGGCTTAAGGCCAGACTTACCCTTTACAACCCATTTTGTCAGAACTAATCCATCCCCAGGAGAGCTGGCTGACCCTTATGAGACAACATGAATCCATTCATGGGGGTTCAGGGGAGGACTGTGGCCTAATTACATTCTTTGTACAGTTTTTGTCTTGATTTGGTTTCAGATTTTCATGACAGGTTCTCAGTATGTAGCCCTGGCTGTCCTAGAAATACAGCAATTCACCTGCCTCTATTTCCCAAGTGCTAGAATTACAAGCATGAGCCACCATGCTCCCACCTAGACTTCATATCTTGAAGGTCCCAGAACCTCAACATAACTATCCTGGAGACCACACTTCTAGTATAGAAACCTTCAAAGGATATACCACATCCAAATCATGGCACCATCCTACAGAAATCAAACACTGACAGTCAATCTCAAATTTTGACTCATTTACCCTGAAGCACAGCACAGTCTTCCACAGATCTACTCACCTGTGTTGATCTCCATTCGCTCAGCCCCCCAGAGGCAGATGAAGTTGTATATTGGAATGGCTTATACCAGATCCTGAGATCTGTTTAAGAATTTTGCAAGAGCTATGAGTAGAAGTCCTATGACTTGACTATTCCAGGGAAACAAATGTATTTGTTTTTGGAAGTTCAGTTTACCTACACACAGCTGAGAAAGTGTCTACACAGAATTAAATGTGAAAAGATTGTGTTAAGGAAATCCTTACATTGATGAGAGGGGAAAAATGCAAGGGAAACAGGCTGGGTGACTGTCAGACATCAAAACAGGGAAGGGAAATCACAGAAAGAAAGGTTACATAGAAGTGCCTTTGACTCAGGGTTGAGGATGGAACTCAGTTGACAGAGAGTTTGCCCAGCATGCCCAAGGACCTGTGTTTAGTCCCCAGCACCAGACAGGATAAAAAGAATGTGCTAGCTGGTTTTAATTGCTACGATAAAGACCATGATCAAAAATAACTTGGAAAGGGAAGGCTTTATCTTACTTTACAACTTCCAGGTCACAATCTGTCACTAAGGGAAGTCAGTGCATAATTTCAAGGCAGGAACCGAAACAGAGGCCATGGAGGAGTGCTGCTTACTGGCTTGCTCCCCATGGCTTTCTCAGCCTGTTTTCTTATTCCACCCAGGACCACCTGCCCAGGAAATGAACTGGGCCCTCTCACATCAATCATTACTCAAAAAATTACCCTTAGACTTGCCTACAGACCATTCTGATGGAGGCATTTTCTCAATTGTGCTTCCTCTTCCAAGATAACCCTAGGTTGTATCAAGTAGACAAAACAACCGGTGTGTGGGTACACACCTGTAACCCCAACATCTGGGAGGTGGAAGCAGGAGAATCAGAAACTCAGTGTTATCCTTGGCAACATACAAGAGTCCAAGACCCAACTGGATTACATGAAATCCTATTTCAATGAAATTAAATTTAGATCTGGAGTCATCAGGCTTGGTGGCAAGCACCCTCACCTCCTGAGCCATCTTGTCAACCCTCCTTTCTTAAAAAAGAAAAATGGTGGTGCACACCTTTAATCCCAGCTCTCAGTAGGCAGAAGGTGGGTCACTTTGAGTTCTAGGCTAACCTGGTCTTTACATACAAAATTCCAGGTCAGCCAAGCTACATAGACAGACCCTGTCTCAAAATAAACAAGTAAACAAAAGCTATTCATTCATTATTGCATGTACATATGTGTGGGCATGTGTAGTAGAGAACAGCCTGTGTAGTAGTCCTTCCTCTCCATGGTGTGGCATTCACTTTTATTTACCTTCAGAACTGCCTTACCAATCCCTTTTTCCTTTTATTTTATTATTCTATCCTAGCTCCCCTGACCCTAGACAAAATCATTTTCCAATGGCAGAGCCCCATAAGCTCCTTTTGGCCCAAACTCATATGCTTTAAGAGCAAGAAATCCATTCAGATGGTAGGAAGTTTCAGCTTTTCCTTGTTGAAGTCTAGCTACCTGCAAAGCAGCAGATATCCCTGGGTTGCAGAGAACCAGGAGCCAGCTCTCTTTACCAACAGTTCCCATCAGCCTTTTCACAGTTCACTCCTGCTGCTTTGCAGTGCTGGGGTCTAAATTATTCACAGAGGATAAAACATCTATTTTGGGGTAATTCCTATCACATTTCATGGTGACTGCTTCCATTTTTAAAATAGCCTCAAGTGTGACTATTAATCAGGATATCATTAAAAATAATGTGTCAGGATGACATTCATTTCTGCCCCTCAAATGATGTCACCAGCATTGAATTCCTGAACAATGGGACATTCACCAGCTACAACAGGACTCCAGGTAAGGGGCTTCCAGAAGGCAGGGCATGCTCTTCAGCTTTCCAACTCTGAGCTGTGGGGATGGTGAGTGACATGAAGGGAGTCAGTGAATGTTTGCATAATTGGCTTTAAAAGTCATGCACTCCCAAACCTGGAACCCTGTTGCATAAGAATGTGGCTCTCTGTGACACCAAACACCAAGTTAGGGGTTTGGGAGATGGCTCAATGGTTAAAACTGTTGTGATGCAGGCATGGTGGCTCCTGCCTTTAATCCCAGCAATCCAGAGGCAGAGGCAGGCAAATCTGTAAATTTGAAACCAGGGCCATGCAAAGAAACCTTGTCTTAGGAAAAAACATTAAAAAAAAAAAAAAAAAAAAAACCCAAAAACAAAAACCTTGCATTCTGTGAGCACAAGAGGACCCAAGTACCCAATTAAAGGTGTGTATGGGCACATAAGCTTGTAAACCTAATATTTTGGGGAATAGATAGCAAAATCCCAGAGACGTGGTGGCCAGCCAGCAGAGCTGAAATGTAAAGAACTCTGTACCAAGAATTGAGATGAAGGACCATAGAGGAAGACCCAACACCCTCCTCCTACCTTTGCATGCACAGGTGTACCTGTGATCGGGCACACCCACCACACGCAGAAGAGACGCTTCCTAGTGTCTTAAGTGTGTCTTTACGAATCCATTTTTGTTTGTTTGCATTGTTTTCTGAGACAGGGTTTCCCTGTGTAGTCTTAGCTGCTCTAGAACTTGCTCTGTACTTGCCTTGAACTCACAGAGAACTGCCTGCCTCTGCCTCCTAAGTGGTGGGATTAAAGGCATGCGCCACCTCAGCCTGATGAAAAATACTCATTTTTTAAAAAACTTTTAGTTTATGTGTGTGCATATTCTGTCTGCAAGTATGCATGTGCTCCATATGCATGCTTGGTGCCTGTGGAGTCAGAGGAAGTCATCAGATGCCCTGGATCTGGAGTTACAGATGATTGTGAGCCACCATGTGAGTGCTGGGAACCAAACCCCATCCTCTGCAAGAGCAACAAATGCTCTTCACTGAGCCATCTCTCTAGCCCCTCCATCCTGGCACTTGATCTGTAGACCAGGCTGGTCTTAAATTCACAGAGAGCTGCCTGCCTCTGCCTCCAGAGTGCTAGGATTAAAGGCATGTGCCACCACCACCAGGCCCATTATTGCATTTTAAGACTGCATATTTGTAGTATTACCTCCTTGCAGCTCTCAGAGTCATCAATTTCAGTCATTCATTACTCAAGGCATAAGAAGATGCCTCACTTTCATTGGTTTTAAGCCTGCTTCTGTTACAGCTGGAGTTGCCCCCTTTCAGAAGTGGTACAAGTCACTGTCAGTGTTGCTTGTCCATTTAGACTTTTCTCAGACACTAAAATGCTTGTTTGTTTGTTTGTTTGTTTCCTCCTTTTGGATTGTATTTTAAAGGTTTTCATGCAGTTTTAAAAAATAAGGCAGAGTATATCCAGTAATTAATATCTCCAATCCCATCCCGTGTGTGTGTGTGTGTGTGTGTGTGTGTGTGTGTGTGTGTGTATTTGTCTGTTGTTTATCTGTGATATGTGTCTGTGTACTAACACATGGAGACCAGAGGTCATAGTCTCTTCCTCTATTCTTTGAGGAATTCTGTCCATCTTATTCTTTGAGATAGGTATCTCACTGAACTTGGTAGTCAGACTGGTCATTGAGTTACAGAAGCTTCCTCTCCCTACTCTCCCCACCAGGGCTAGAGTTTTTGCATGCCCACATTGAGATTTTACACGGATACTGGGACTCCAAACTCAGGTCCTCATGCTTGAGCAATGAGCACTTGACCTACTGAGCCATCTCCCCAGGCTTCCAAGACAATACTTCTGTATTGTGTCATCGTGGATGTCTGTAAGCATGCCCACTAACTGTTCAAGGGCTTCAAAATAGACTTGAAAAATCTCTAAGTCATAAAAGTAAGAGGCATCACAGCATGGAACAAGGTCCTAAGCTTTGGACTTGGAAAATTTTGATTTAGCCCCTCTTTCTGATAACTGTGATTGTATCTGAGTTGTTTCTCTTATTGACTAAACTCCAAAGATAATTGCAATGTTTCAAGGTTGCTATGGGTTAAGTGCCATAATATATAATATATAATATAAGGGGAGGGTCAATAATTAGTATTCAATAACTAAGGTTTTTTTAAGGGTGGTTAAACATGTGTATGTGTGTGTGGTATATGTGTCTGTGATGTGTTTATGGGTGTGTGTGTAGTATGTATGTGTGTGAGTACGGTATGGGTAGTGTGTGTGGTATATATAAGGGGGTGTGTGTGTTATTGTTGTTGTGTAGAAAGATTTCCCCTGAAAATGATTTTTCTATGGAACAGACACACACACACAAAAAGATGGAATTATTTTCTTTCCTAATGATGCCAGACCAACAATGTACATTGGCCTAAACTTGGAGTATTACAGACATTACTTTTGAATATCAATAAGCCATCAAATATTACATGCTATCTAAAGTATATCTTCAAACTAAGATTTCTGTGAGATATCCACAGTGTGCAAAGAGACTGGCAGCTCATGTTTGAGGCTGCAGTTGCCAGAGCTTGGGGACAAAGAGTGTCTCAGAACACCAGCTGACTCCCCAGATCGCCTACCTCCTGTGCTGGTGTGAGCCCCGGCAGCTTTTGTAATCTCCAGGTTGGAAACAGCACCCTTGGGTCTGCTCTTCCGCATGGACCATAGTAACTTTAAATACAAGACAGCACTTCACAATCAAACAACCCCAGATGGACAGCTCGCCCCAAGCCAGCTCTACACCCAGGACACAGATTTCTAAAGGAAAAGTCAGCCAAGATAGCTACAAAAACGAAAACAACCAGGGAACAAAGAGTTCCGGACTAGAAAACCGTGGATTGTTCTGCTACCCACTAACACCACATATGTGGTAGGACAGCAGACATGAGTTGGGGAGGGACAGTGGCCTGAAGGCCAAAGACTGGGAGATGTTCCAGGTGAGTCAACAGAAGGTAGTCCACCATGGAAAGGACTATGTTCCCTCACAGTCTTTGTCACCTTCCCTCTGTCCTGTCAAACACATCCAAGGCTCCAAAATGTCCCCTTTACTTAGCAGGCAGGACACATGCAGGCTTGGGCATGAGCTACCTGAGATGTCCCACCTCCTGTCAGTCTGACCCACTTGGTTAAGTAGGGCTTTCTACCTACCAGAACTGCAGAGGGTTCGCTGTCTATTGACCAAACTTTTTTATTAGTTGGTTTTGAGACTGATCTTGAATTTACTATAGCCAAAGATAGCCTTGAACTTCTAATCCTTTTGCCTCTACCTCCTGAGTGCTGGGATTATAGTTGTAGGATATCATACCTGGTTTATTTTGTTCTAGGGTCTTTGTTCATGCTAAACAGGCTACATTCCCATGTGTGTTGTTTTGGTTTTTACTGGAGGAAGGATTTACTTAGGTTTATGGTTTGAAGGGATATAGTCCTTATGGCAGAGAAGGCATAGACACAGAATGTGGATTGACTGGTTACACTGTACCTGCACCAATGCCTTATTTATCTATTCATTTTAAGCATTTCTATTTATTTATGTGTGTGTGTGTGTTTGTATGACTGCATATTCATGTGTGTTTGAGTACTCTCATAGGCCACGAAAGGGTGTGAAATACTCTGGAGCTAGAGCTAATAGGTGGTTGTAAGCCAACAGATGTGGGTGCTGGGAACTGAACTGAACTCTGCAAGAGTAGCAAGTGCCATCCCTTCTGCCCCTCCACCAGCGTTTTAAAAGGAGCATTCACTCTCCTTCAGCTGCCGTTTTGGTGACACTCCTCACTCCAAGCCTTTCTATACCTGTCCTCCACCAGCCCACCTGGTTCTTCTTTGGTGTCTCCAAGGCATCAGTTCCCAGAAGCCAGTATTGGCATCAGTGCTTTGGCACACTTCAGTCTCTAGGCTATGGGTAAATGCTGTGTGGATGGTGGTCAGTGTTTACACTGTGCTGCTTGGTGAGTGATCACACTGAAAACTATGCATGCTCAGGACTGATCTGACAGAGTGTGGAATGTAATCAGCAAATCCATGCATCCCCCTCCTGGCATCTAGTGGTCTCTGCCACCAGTGACAGACACTGGAACACACACACAGGACATTCCAGCAGCGCTACTGGATCCCACCAGCTTGGACAAGCCATCCATTCCATTGTTTATACTTTTAACTTTTGACTAGAGGTAGGTATGGTGATGCACACCCACAACTCTAACACTTAAAAGGCTGAGACAGGAGGATCACAGCAATCTCGAGGCCAGCTTAGACTACCATAGTAAGATAGACTCTGTCTCAGTATTATAGAAGAGGAGAGGGAAGGAGGGGAGAGGAGAGGGAAGGAGGGGAAAGGAGAGAAAGGAGGTTGGAAGAATGACTTCGTCATTAAAGTGCTTGCTGCTGGCTGGGTGGGTGTTGGTGATGAGGCAGAGGCAGGGGATCTCTGTGAGTTCAAGGCCAGCCTGGTCTACAGAGCTAGTTCCAGGACAGGCTCCAAAGCAATAAAGAGAAACCCTGTCTCAAAAAACAAACAAACAAACAAACGTGCTTGCTGTACAAGCAGGACCTGAGTTGAGGTCAATCTCCAGCAACTATGGGAAGGGCAAGCCAGGTGTCATTGTTTAAATAAGAATGGCCCCATAGGCTCATATATTTGAATGCTTGGTCGTTAGGACTGGCAGTACTTGAGAGGGATTAGGAGGTGTGGCCTTTTTAGTGGGTATGGCCTTGTTGGCGGAAGTGTATCACAAGGGGTGGGCTTTTTGGGGTTTCAAAAGCTCAAGCCAGGAACAGTGTCTCCTGCTGCCTGCAGATTGGTTGTAGAACTCTCAGCTACTACTTCTCCCACACCATGTCTGCCTGCATACTACTTTGCTTCCTGCTGTGTATGATAATGGACTAAACCTCTGAACTGTAGCCCCAATTAAATGCTTTTCTTTATAAGAGCTGCTGTGGTCATGGTGCCTCTTCATGGCAAGAGAACACTGACTAAGACACCAGGCATAATGTCATGTCTATAGTCCCTATAATCCCAGCATGGGGGTGGCAAAGATAATAGGACACCTCGGGCCCACTGACCAGCCATCCTAGCAAAATCAGTGAGCCCCGGGTTCAGTGAGAGATCCTGACTCAAAATTTAAGGTGTATAGCAATTCACACACAACACACACACACACACACACACACACACACACACACACACACAGAGAGAGAGAGAGAGAGAGAGAGAGAGAGAGAGAGAGAGATACAAAAAAAAGAAAGAAAAAAAAACTTACTTTAAAATACACCACTGTGTTACGAGCAGGTTTTCCCGCTGGCCTGGTCCCACAGCCGCGCCAGTCCCAAATAATACACAGAGACGCTGTATTAGATATAAAACTCTTGGCCTGTTACTAGCATTTCTTATTGGCTAGCGCTGTCTTAAATATTAACCCATTTCTATCAATCTAAATATTTCCACATGGTCTTATCTTACTGGAGAGAGGGCCCCGAGTTTTGCTCTCTCGGTCCTACATGTTGAATCTCCTCCTCCCTCTTCCCGAAACCTTCTTATCTCCTAGTCCCGCCTATCTTGCTTTGCTATTGGCCAACAGTGCTTTATTCATGAACCAATAGGGAAACATATTTACAGAATGACATCTCCCATCACCACTCAGAGAAAACCATTTATTCTTACCACATCTCTGTCTACCCTGCCATGTTTAAAATTATTTTCTCTGTACAAATAAAAGCAATCATACTGTAAAATTGTTCTTTTATATTTTGAACATCTTCTCTAATGACTTAATTTTTTTGTTCGGGGGTGTTGTTTGCTTGCTTGTCTATTGTTTTGAGTCAGGGTCTCATGTAGCCCAGGCTAGCCTCAAACTCACTCTAAACCAAGGATGGAATGAGGCACCAGCCCAGCCACAAACCCTTCAACCTATAATCTAGCCTACCTGCCAGATGTACTGGAGCAAGGGAGGTACAGAACTTGTGGGAGTAGCCAGCCAATGACTGGTCTAATTTGAGGTCCACGCAATGAGAGGGAGCCCATGCCAGACACTGCCTGGATGACCAGGAACCGGAGGCTGGATAGCCCAGAGACCTATGATAGAAAAGAAATCAATAACATGATTCCTAATGGATTTTTTTTTAAATAGCTAAGAGATGGGAGCAACTCAGTATGATGGCAGACACCTTTGTTTGTTGTTGTTTTTTCAGGCAGGGTCTCTCTACCTAGCCTTGACTCACTACATAGTCCTGAAACTCTCTACATAGACCTCAGGAGTCTAGAACTCACAGAGACCTACCTGTGTCTGCCTCTAAGTGCTGGGATTAAAGGTGTGCACTGCCAAACTAAAACCCAGTGGTCTAGGCCTTTAATCCTATGGGAGGCAGAGACTGATGGATCTCTGAGTTCGAGACCAGCCTGTTCTACATACCAGTTCTGGGGCTGTATAGCAACACCCCCTAGGTGACAGAGGCATTCATTCAGTGGTGTTCCTTAACACATTTTTTTGACACAGGGGAGAGACAAATGTTGCAGCAAAATAACATGTGTTAGTGAAATGGAAATACCAGCTTAGACCAACAGCAGGGGAAGTTAATGTTATTTTTCCCATTGACCAGATTGTACGACTTTCTGCAGGGTGGGACCCTGTCATGCAACCCATGAATCCCATGACTGCCCGTTTCTTAAATAATTCCAGACTTAATTGAAGTCCCTGATCCAACCATGCGGAACTAACCTTCTCTCCCTCGTCCCCTCGTCCACACCCTGCTCATTACAGGACTTGGGTCAGTGTTATGATAAAACAAGGGTCCCACCCAGTGTCCTTTCCAGAATCCTCGCCAGCTCCTGGTCATCCCTACTACAACACTCCCATCCCTTCCTAAGAGAATTCTAGAGGAGTCTTTCAAGACTTCCCGAACCTTCCAGGATCCATCAGTGGCTCCTCTTGGCAGGGTATATTCAACTGTACAGTCACTATCTGTAGATCCCTTTGGTCTCCAGTGATTCTCAGTTCTGCCCTTGAAGGTATGGTGTTTTCTCCTGCTTTCATCCCTCTGTCTAGACAGGTCCAGCACACAACAAATGTCAGGAAGTGTATGTTAAATTAACCATCTCTTAAGGACCCTTATTGAAAACATTTTTAGCTGAGTGGTGGTGACAAATGCCTTTAATCCCAGCACTCAGAGGAGAGAGGCAGGTGGATCTCTGTGAGTTCGAGGCCAGCCTGGTTTACAGAGTGAGTTTGAGGACAGCCAGGGCTACACAGAGAAACCCTGTCTCGAGAAATCAAAAACAAAATTTTAAATGTGTGCTTAAAGAAGGAAGGGAGGGAAGGAAGGAAGGAAGGAACTCTGGAGTTTGAGGCTGCCAGCCTGGTCTACAAAGTGAGTTCCAGAACAACCAAAAGAGACCCTGTTTCACCCTCCACCACCAACCCCCACTATCCCCCAAAACAGAAAAGAAATCCGTGGTCTATGGAAATGTTTCAGTGGGTAAGAACAAGTGTTTCACAAGCTTGAGGACCCCTAATGTGAGCGGCTGCTTCAAGTCTCTGCCACCTTGGCCTCCTGTAATGACAGAGTATACCCTGGAATGGTGAGCCAAATTAACCCTCTCTCAAATTGCTTTTGTCAGGGTGTTTACACCACAGCAACAAAAAAGGAAACAAAAGTAGATATTCGGGTAAGATAGATATATGAGTTGTTTTCACTTCTGTGTTATAAAATGCGTTGAATTTATCTTGAAGTCTCTTTTTGACTTCTTGTTTTCAATAAATAACATACTCACATGACGCAGAGTTTTAATGTATGGGCTGGAGAGATGGCTCAGTAGTAGTGACTGAAAGCACTTGCTGCTCTCCCAGAGGGCCTGAGTTGGACTCCCAGCAGCCACAGCTCAACCATTCATAACTCTAGGTCTCGGTGGTCAGGCACTCTCTTCTGACCTCTACGGCACCAGGCACACACATGGTGCAAATACATATAAACAAAACACTCATATACGGAAAATAAATAAATCTGAAATATTGTCTTCAAAATGTAAGTGTAAGCCAGGCAGTGGTGCACATGTCTTTAATCCTAGCACTTGGGAGGCAGTGGCAGGTGGGTCTCAGTGAATTCTAGGACAGCCAGGACTGTTGCACAGAGAAACCCTGTCTCCAAAAACCAATTAATTAATTAATATAAATAAAAGCATTCCCCTTACATTTGTGTACTCCTCACCCCAGCCCTCCTGTGCTTGTCTCCAAGCACCCACGGGGCAAATAAAATCCCTGATTTCTTTCTTACCTCTACATTATCAGTATAATTCTTTAATATCACTATGACCTATCTTATGGCTAAATTTCTAAGTTAACTCAAATTGTTGCATCAAAATTATAGTTTTGAGAGTGAAGAGATGGCTCAGCCATTGAGAGCACTGGCTGCTCTTCCAGAGGTCTTACGTTCAATTCCCAGCACCCACATGGCAGCTCACAATCTGATGCCCTCTTCTGGTCTGCAGGTACACATCAGACAAAGCACCTGTATCCATAAAAAATAGGTCTTTAAGAATATATATACGGTTTATAAAACATTTATTTTGTGTGTGTTAGTGTCTTGCCTTTATGTATGCATGTGCTCCATGTGTGCCTCATGAGCTGAGAAAAGGGCTTTGGCTCCCCTAAAACTGGAGGTACAGATGGTTGTGGCTGTCCACACGGGTGCTGGGAACCGAACTCAAGTCCTCTACAAGAGCAACAAGCAATCTCTAACTGCTAAGCCATTATCCAGCCCCTTATTTTAATTATCTTTATTTTTGACACAGAGTCTCACTCTGTAGCTCTAACCAGCCTGAGCTCTCTATGTAGACCAGGTTAGCCTCAAACTCACAACCATCTGACTGCCTCTGACTCCAGAGTGCTGGCATTAACAATGTACACTGCATTTTTTTTTTTTTTTAATGAACATTGTCAAATTATCCCTCAAAAGGGTGTTAGATCTGGCCTGGTGGTACATACCCTTCATCCCAGAATTCAGAAGGCAGAGGCAGGGACATTCCTATTCCAGGCCTGCTAGGGACTACAACAGGGAGTCTCTGTCTGATTGAAAAATAAAAATAATTAGGAGCTGGAGAGATGGCTCAGGGGTTAAGTGCACTGGCTGCTCTCCCTGAGGTCCTGAATTCAGTTCCCAGCAACCACATGGTGGCTCACAACCAGCTAGAATGAGAGCTGATGCTCTCTTCTGGCATACACATAGGCAGAACACTGTATACATAATAAATTAACAAATCTTTAAAAAATTTAAAGGTTGTGCTGATGTAATTATAATTAGGAATTGACAGCTGGCCAGGCAGTGGTAGTGCATGCCTTTAATCCCAGCACTCGGGAGGCAGAGACAGGCAGATCTCTGTGAGTTTGAGGTCAGCCTCCTCTACAAAATGAGTTCCGGGACAGCCAAGGCTACACAGAGAAACCCTGTCTCGAAAAACAAAACACCAAAACAACAACAACAACAAAAAATGACAGCTGATTCTTTACATTCCTACCAGAAGCAACTATGTCTATTCATTTCTCCACACCAGCATCAGCACAAGCTATTTTCAAAACAACCCTTTAGGTAAGGCGCAATGTAGTGTTCCTTGCTGTAATCCAGCTTGTGATTTTGAGTGAAGCTGCTGTTTGAATTTGATAGTCTGTGGTCTCGGGTCCTGTGTCTATTTGTTCTGTAGAATCCTGTATCTTTTTCTAGCAGAACATTGGCAAAGCTTTCCCCTGCTAATACATTGGTGATGAAAGTCATTTAAATTTTAAATCTTCTGGTCCCAGGAGTCACTTTTGTCTTTCCAGTCTTATGACAGATATCTTGAAGACAGAGCCCACCTTCTGTGAGAACGCCTGACCCTCCCAGTCCTCTGGGGAAGGATTTCTGTTCTGTAGGTACAACAGGAAATGAGATTTGCTGTTCTGGGTCAGACCCTCCATGGATCCAGGCCAGCTTCCCATCTGATAGACAAAACAGAAAACATGCTGTAGAGA
This sequence comes from Cricetiscus sungorus, assembly GCA_030556225.1. Lineage (NCBI taxonomy): Eukaryota > Metazoa > Chordata > Mammalia > Rodentia > Cricetidae > Cricetiscus > Cricetiscus sungorus. Next base: position 10,984,382 of record JANBXA010000741.1, read on the forward strand.
ATCCCATTGCCTTCTTTGCCATAAGCCTACAAGGGTCTGTCCCTGCAGACCCCCACCTGAGATCTAGCCTCCCCAATTCACTGTGGGGCACAGCCCCAGCCCCAGTACTGGAGTGATGAGTGCTTTGATGTAAGAGGCAGAGCTTCTAGAGCAGGAAGGCAAGATGAGGCGTGGACACACAGAATCCATCCTTTCCAGTTCCTTCTGACATTACACATTAAGTATCAGTTATTATTAATTTTAGACATGGTCTAAAAATAGTAGCACAATGCTCCCTTTTTAGTTCCAAAACTTCCTTGTTTTTTGTTGTTGTTTACTTTTGTGTGTATGCAGTCTTGGGAACACAGAAGCCAGAGGACAGACTGCAGAAGTTCATTCTCTCTCCACCATGTGGATCCCAGGGATGGAACTCAGGTTGTCAGGCTTGGTGGTAAGTTAGGTGCTTTTCCATGCGGAGCGGTCTGTAGTTGTTTTTTGTTTGTGTGTTTGTTTGTTTGTTTGTTTTCTAGTTGGACTGGGGGACTGGATCTAGGGCTTCACACACACAAGGAAAATGCTCTACCTCTTGTGAGCTACAGCCCGAACCCCATTTTAATTTGAGACAGGGTTTCACTATGTAACTAAAGCCACCTTCAAATTCACAGTAATCCTCCAGCCTCAGCCTCTCAAGTACTGCAAGTACTGGAATTACAGGCATAAACCACAACCCTGAACTGACAAAATTTACAGACTTTCCTTTGAGCTTTGTTTCCTTCTTTTTTTTTTTTTCTTTTTCTTTTTTTTTTTTTAATGCGTATGATTACAGTTAAAAAAGAAAAAAAAAAAAAGAAAAAAAGTCAAGTATGGTGACAGATGTCTGGCATCTCATCATTCAGAACACTAAAGCAGGAGAGTGATCTTAAATTCAAGCCTAGCCTGTGCTACATAGCAAGACCCAGTCTCAAAATACACAAAAGAAGCAAACAAAACCTACTATCTACAGTTTGGTGACCCTTTCAAAGGGGGCAGCTACTCCCCTTCACACATGGTCACAGGAGGCCACAGAGGATTCCTAAGCCCACTGCAGCCCTTCCCCCGCCCCCGACAGGGAGTACAAACCATCCTGACCAAACTCGGGTTGTTTTGGTCTGGGCTTTCTTGTTTTTTGTTTGTTTTTGTTTTGATTCAGAGTCTTGTTATATAACCCAGTCTTGCCTCAAACTCATAGCCCTCCTACCCCAGCCTCTTGAAGTTATATTTAAAAATAAAAATGGGATATGATGGGACATGACATGTCATGATGGTTGGGAGAAAGGAGCTGACTTGAGTTACTCAGTGACACTTCTGAAAAACTTCATTAGGAAAGTGACAGCATCATGGCCACAGAGAGCAGCAATGTGGCCCTAAAGGGTGACAGGCTTCATTGGAAGAGAACAAATAATGGGGACCCTGGAGGGAGAGAGATACCCTGGAAACTAGGATTGACATTAATTAACATTAACTAATATTAATGTTACATAATAACACAGCATGGCAGGTAAGCCTTCAGATCTGAATGGGCACTCATTAGGAGAGACAGCCATCACAGATCTGGGGGCGATGGCGCTGAAGGAAAAGGACCTTCAACTCAAGGGACAATGGGAATTTCATGAGTTTACAGGTTTCTGGGGTAAGGAGGCAGGGGAGTCCCACACCATATAGACCTAGCCTACAGGCCAGGAGTCACAAAGCAGGGAGGAGCTGGGTGGTGAAGTTAGAATTCTAGCTTGCCTTGGACCTGGGAGGTGGAGCTGGGGTTCCGGTGTGGCGGAGGGCGGGTGCAGACCTGCATATCAACTCTGTTCGGAGAGAGCTGCAGCAGGGCATGGCCTGACTTCAGGGAGAGAAGGCACAGCCAATGGGGTCTTCAGCAGTAGTTCTCAACCTTCCTGTTGCTGTGGAGACTCCCAGTCATAAAATTATTTTTGTTCCTACTTCATAATTGTAACTTTGCTATTGTTATGAATCATAATGTAAATATTTTTGGAGAGGGGCTGGAGAGATGGCTCAGCGGTTAAGAGCAGTGGTTGCTCTTCCAAAGATCCTGAGTTCAATTCCCAGTAACCACATGGTGCTCACAACCATTCTTAATGGGACCTGGTGCCCTCTTATGGCCTGCAGGCATACATGCAGGCAGAACACTGTATACGTAATAAATAAACTTTAAGAAATATAGTTTTGAAGATAGAGGTTTGACAAAAGAGCCACAGTCCACAGACTGAGAACCAATGGTCTGTAGCCTAACACTGGGTATTGAGATTATAGACACAGGCCACCAGGTCCAGCTTTATCCTGTTCCTTTATCTACTTATATACTCTCTTTAAATTATTTTTGCATCCTATGTATTTTAATTGTGACCAGTTTTGAACTTTATCAAAAAGGTTTAACACTGTGTTAACAGTGTCTAGTTTGTGTCAAGTTTCTTGACCTTACACACAGAGTTTCTCTTTGTTGTTGTTTGTTTGTTTGTTTGTTTTCCAGAAACTTGAGATATAGACCAGGTAGCGTCGAACTCACAGAGATCCTCCTGCCTCTGCCTCCCAAGTGCTGGGATTAAAGATGTGCACTACTACTGCCCAGCAAACACAAAATTTCTAGATTAATTCACCTTCCCTGAGACTTGGCCTACTTCATCCACCTGTTCTCACAGTGATTTTCCCCGACATGCCTAAGCAGCAGCTTAATTACACCTTCTGCTGATCACAGACATCTGGATTGCTTCTGCCCTGCATTACCGCCTGCCTTGTAACTACACCCTCGCTCCCATGTGTGTAGGTTTCCCCAGGGAGGAAATCCAGGATAGAAACTGCTTCGCCTGTGACACATTGCCAACATCTCTCCAAGGTGGTTGGTTATGCTAACTTGTACTGCCATCAGTCTTTTGCATTCCCTGGCCTTGGCAATGCGGGGTGGATTCCTGCTTTTTAAAGGCAGCCTTGTTGAGAAATGTTACTGATGATGATTGAAGATAGAAAGAGCAGCCAGCTTAGGGATGAGGACCTTGATTTTGTGTCCTGGGCCAGAAGCTGAAAATGCCCTTGGTCCTGTCCTGGCTAGAGGCCAGAAATGCCAGAAGGTGGTTGGGGGCTCTGGTCCCTAGTCTGGTTCCTTAATGGCTTAAGGGTCTCAACTTTTAAAGGGATTGTGTTATAGGGATTTATAGCCTTGACAGCCCTTGAGAGTGGGCCCCCTCCTTTATGATGGCCTTTGGATCCCACCTTCTGTTTCCCTGGTAACCACCCCTCCTTAGGTTTTCAATTACCATATAAATGATAAAAGATGCAACCTTTAATCCCAGCAGAGGCAGGTCTATCTCTGTGAGTTCGTAGCCAGTCAGGATGAGCCTTCTTCTTCATGCCAGAGGTCAGAGTGGGAGCTGGGTGGAATTGTGGGGGGGGTGTTTTTCATAAGGGGGATCTTAGCAGCCCACAGCATTTGGGTCAATCATAAGTGTATTTATTTCCCCTTCTTGCTTTGTGCTCCCTGCTATTTATGGTGGAAAAAGTACAACCTTGGTGTTCTTTGCAAAAGTACCAGGGACAGGCCAGACTGGCGATGTCAGGAGAATGAAGAAAAGACAGACACAAAGACACAGAAAAGCTGGGATCAGGCAGGTGAACTGGGCTTTCTGATGGGCAAGCCAAAAGGCCTTAGAAGTTCAGCATGTCTAGTATATAGAGCTGAAAAGCGGTGGGGTTATTGCCTACAGCTGAATAACGAGGCAGGGTTATTACACACAGATAAACAAAAAGGCAGGATTACTGTATACAGCTGGATCAAATGGACAGGTTTAGCTAATCTCTGTGAGGGCAGTCTCTGTATCGGAGCAGTCTTCAGGCTGTAAATATGGGTGGGGGTGGGGGTGGGAAGAAACCTATGGTGAACATTTCTTGCACACACTATCAGCACCCACACTCAGCACCCCCTCTTGGTCATGGCTGTTCTCTACAGGACACATTCTCTCAGTACTTCACAGGCTCAGGGCTTCCTCTGTTCTCCACAAAAGCACTTTGCATAAATGCCTGTATATGTTATTTTTAACAACAAATAACTTGCTGGGCGTTTGAGAGGAATGTCTTTGATCCCAGCACCCAGGAGACAGAGGCAGATAGATCTCTATGAATTTGAGGCCAGCCTGCTCTACAAGCTAGTTCCAGGACAGGCTCCAAAGCAATACAGAGAAACCCTGTCAAAAAAAAAAAAAAAAAAAAAAAAAGGGCAAGGATACATTGTCCTTGCAAGTCACAATAAAGAACAGTTGCTAGAGGATACGCTAAGGATGCAGCTCTGTTGGTAGAAAGAACATTTGCCTCGAGTACACAAGGCCTTGGGATCTAGCCCCAGCAGGACAGAACAAACTGGTAAATTAAGTGAGCTGCAGGAAGCCTGGATAATGGGTGGTCTGGACACTTCCTGAAAAACAGTTAGAGGATCAAATGTCATATGTAGCTAGGAATGAGCTTCAGAGGAAGTCTTCTCAGAACACTTGAGAGAGTATGAACTCCTGGAGTGTGAAAGGTGGATGAGAAGCTGCAGGAGAAAAATCTTATCATCCTGAGGAATCTTAAAAAGGAAAAAACAGGCCATGCGGTGGTGGCACATGCCTTTGATCCCAGCACTTGGGAGGCAGAGGCAGAGGCAGAGGCAGAGAGGCAGAGGCAGAGAGGCAGAGGCAGAGAGGCAGAGGCAGAGAGGCAGAGGCAGAGGCAGAGGCAGAGGCAGAGGCAGAGGCAGAGGCAGAGGCAGATGGATCTCGGGTCTATCTATAAGAGCTAGTTCCAAGACAGCTTCCAAAGGCCACAGAGAATCCTTGTCTCAAAAAAAAAAAAAAAAAAAAAAAAAAAGGAGAAAAGGGGACAGTGAGATGGCTCAGCAGGTAAAAAAAACTGGCTTGCCACCAAGCTCAGTGACCTGAGTACAATCCCTGGGACTTCCATGATGGAGGGACACAGCTGACTCTACAGATTCTCATCTAGCCAAAGGCACTCACATATACATACACACAGCAAATAAATAAATAAATGTAAGTAAAAAATAAGAAAACAGACCCCTGTAAAAGAAAGCCTTCAAGCCAGGCATTGGTGGCGCACACCTCTAGCCCCAGCACTCGGGAGGCAGAGGCAGGTGGATCTCTGTGAGTTTGAAGTCAGCCTTGTCTACAGAGCGAGTTCCAGGACAGCTTCCAAAATAATACGAAGAAATCCTGTCTCGGACAAAAAAGGAAAAACGAAAGCATTCAATAGCTCCGAGAGGCTTCTTTATAGGCTGTAGTACCTCAAATGCTCATTAGAGGGCAGTGCTTACTCTACCCAAAACTGGCTCCTGTCTTTTCTTCTAAAGGCCCACTAGGATACAGTTGGACTGCTGAAAGATCTGAATTTTTAAAGAAACAACCAAATCAGGCTTTCAGCTCCTGTTATTCAGTACACAGATGATAAACACATTAAGTTTCTGAACACTCAAATCCATGGTCCCCTTTTCTTTGTGTGTGTGTGTGTGTGTGTGTGTGTGTGTGTGTGTGTGTGTGTGTATCATAAATGCATCAGTACAACCTGATGAGTCCATTTAGTGTTACTTGTATACATATGACTTCAGGGATGCCCTTTGGTATTGGGTAACCAACCAAGGGGCTTATTCCAGGGAGAGGATATTTCTCCTTCTTTCAGCAGTCATTAGTTGCCTGTAGTTCTTTGTCTAGGAATGGGGCCCCATGAGAATTCTCCCTTCCCTGTTTGCGTGTCTATTGGTTTTGTCAAAGTTCGGGTCTTATTTAGGCAGCCACTAGATAGGAGTGCCAAGATTGCACCTTTAGGAATGCCTTGCCATGCTGGTCATTGTTGTGGTTCAAAGGTATCACAGCTGGGTAGGGTAGGATTACTGGTTGCTTTTCTGCTTTGGAAGCTTGCATAGAACTTTCTAATGTTATGAAAGTTAATGGGCTCCCTGGTTTTTAAAATGTAGACTTCTCATAGAAAAATATCTGTAGGAGTTTTAAAATGTTGAAAGTTTACAAAGCAAGCAAGAAGAAGAAAATGTGAAAATTCATATTGGCCTAGACATGCATTTTTTTAAACATGTGATACATATTTGTCAAGATTAACAACCAACAAAGTTCAGAAGGTTTGGAAGTCAATACTGTGAGCCCTATTAATGAAGGGCCACGGCTAAGACACAGCCTGGTAAGAAAACATATTAGCCACAAGGTGGCGATGTTGCTTTAGTGTTGTTTTTTCCCCCTCCTTCTTGGAAGCAAGACAGACTAGCTGCAATCCCAATTTATCAGCCAATAAATAAATAAGAACAAAGTAAAAATACACAAAAACAGTCCCTGAATTTAATTAATTAATCTGATAAATACAAGGGTGGTGGTTCACTCCTGGGGAGGTGGCTAAGACCTGAATTCAAGGACCCCTAAGCTACAGAGTAAGACCTTGTCTATAAATAAATGAATAAACAAATGAATAAATAAATAAGTATACCTGGACCTTAAACATATAATCAGAAAAATAAAATCACAGCCGTGTAGTCCAAAATGGCCTCAAACTTGCCAGATAACCACGGATGACCTTGAACTCCTGGATCTCCTCCCTCTACATCTCCAGGAGGTTACAGACAGGTGACACAGTATTTGGATGCTGGGGATCAAGACCATGGTTGCACATATGCTAGGCAAGCACTCTGAACAAAATTACAGATACTGGGATGCCAGTCATGAACTACCTTGACTGTGGACCATTTTCACAAAATCTAGCTAACATGTATCAAAAATACTTCCATTTTTCTTATTCTATGACTGTCTTGCAAGAAGTAAGGACTTCTTCCTATTCCTCAGGCCAGCCTGTCTTCACAGGCTATATCTGTATTAACAGCAAAATACCCTTCACAGGACTATAATTGCTTCTGGCAGAAAATCCTACCGAGAATGCAGTTAAAGTAACTGGGCATCTGCCTGACATTTGTTTCCAAGTTCTGTTGAGTCAGCCACTGTGGGGGACCAGTATAAATGTTCCATCTGTGGTGACATTTCATAGCTCCTGAGACCTTGACACATTCAGGGAAGAAATCCTCACTCTTTGTTCAAAGTTAATAATAGTCTATTCTACTCTGTAATGTCAGGAATGCCTCCAGGTTCATCTTTGTCAAATCAATGACAAAAACTAAAATATATCCAAGTACATAGGTTCCTGTCAGCCATTATTTAGCAGGAAGTAATTCAGGGTCAAGATTCTATGTAAGAGGTTGGGTGATGGTGGCACATGCCTTTAATCCAGCACTAGGGAGGCAGATGCAGGCGGCAGATCTCTGTGAGTTCAAGGCCAGCCTGGTCTACAGATCGAGTTGCAGGGTGGCCTCCAAAGCTACAGAGAAACCCTGTCTCAAAAAATAAAAAAAAAAAAAAAAAAAAGATTCTATGTAAGTATGTAAGGCCTCAAGGGGACACTCATAGTCTACAAAGCAGAGAAAAGTCTACCCTGCCCTTCCCTGCCTTTGCAACCTACCTCCAAGCTGCTGAACACCCAGGAGAACTGCACCTTGGGAGACCTTGAACCTGAAGGATGTTGTGCTAAATTAATTAAACCAGTCACAAGGGCAAATTCTGTATGACTTTTCTTATTGTGATGTCCCCCAGGCAGTGAAATTCGTAGAGAAAAAGAGTAGTAGGGAGCTTGAAAAGGGAGAACTAGGAGTTGCAGTTTATGGGTTTTTTGTTTTGTTTTGTTTTGTTTTTTTGGGGGTTTTTTTGCCGTGATTTTTGGGTTTCTTTGGTTGGTTGCTTGGTTGGAGGGTTTTTGTTTGTTTTGTTTTTTGAGACAGGATGAAGCCCTGGCTGTCCTGGAACTCACTATGTAGACCATATCAGCCTTTACCTCCTGAGTACTGGGAGCATTCGGCATGTGACTGTGCTGAGCACTGGGTGAAGACGGTAGGCGTCTCCTTTATCCTAGGCCCAGCATAAAATCCTAGCTCTCCATTCACAATAGCGCCTGAGGGTCCATCACCCCATTGCACATTATGGTGCTAGGCATGGCTGCCCTGCCACTCTGCCCTCTCCTCCCACCAGGTACAACAGAATGCCCGTCCTTCCCAGCACCTGTCCTCTCCTGATAGAACACCTCACATGCCCTACTGTTGTGTTTGTGCCACGGTGCACATATGGGTGTTAAAGACAACTTATTAGCATCACGTCTATGCTCCCACCTTGTGAGTCCTGGGGATCGAACTCAAGTCCTCAGGCTTGGCCACGGCACCTTTATTCACGCTGTCATCTCTCCGGCCTCCTTACAAGGTTTCATTTGTTGTTCCTGAGGTTTGGGGAATTTGTTCTGGTGGTTTTGTATTTAAGACTGAGTCTCAGGTAGTTCAGGCTGTGGACCCAAGGATGACCTTGAATTTCTGATCCTCCTGCCTCTACTGAGCCCAGGTTATGCACCAGTTCTGGGAATCAGATCCAGGGTTTCAGGCATGCTAGGCAAATGCCTTACCAATTGAGCCTATCGCAAGTCTCCCCATTCCCCCAGGATCCTACAGTGGCCTCTAACTTGAGGCAATCTTCCTGCCTCAGCCTCCTGAGAGCTAAGATTACAGGCCCGAGCCTTCATACCCAGCCTCACTGTGCTTAGATTTGGACACAACTGTGCATCTCTTAAAGGCAAGCACTGTGACCATACATCTTTGCGTCTCTCTGGGTCATCCGAGCCCAGTCATTCGGTAGAAGCCAGTCCTGTCAGCAGAGCACTTCTAAAGTGCAGTTTGCGTCAGAGAGCCCAGAGTCACATCTGACATCCTGTGCTCACCTATGACCTTGGGAAGCCATTTCACCTTCTGCCCCTTAGACTCGGCACCTGCAAAGCCAGGCTGACAACTGCTGGTCTCACAGGGCCTTTGACAGTGTTGAATAAGACAGTGTTCACTGAGGTGGATCCCGACTGCAAGTGTTAGTAAATGTGTGCTGAGGGAGACTGACCTGTTTGTCAGGGGCCAGTCACTTCTCACACTGTGGCCTGGAAAGCCTCTAATCAAACCCTCCAGGACTAGGCTGGGGTGTCGCTCAGTTGTGAGAGTGCTTGCCTGGTATGTACAAAGTCCTAGGTCCCATCCCCGGTACCACATAACCAAACAGAAGGGTGCACCCTTGTAATCCCGACACTTGGAGAAGGCTGAGAAGGCAGGACCTCTGTGAGTTGAGGCCAGCTTGGACTAGCCTGTACTGCATAGTGAGTTCCAGACCAGCCAGAGCTACACAGTGAGGCCATGTCTCAAAATAAATAAATACATAAATGAAACCTCCCACATATTTACAATGGATGGCCTAAATGTTGCTTTTTTCTTTTCTTTCCTTTTCCTTTTTGAGTTTTGTTTTTGTTGTTTTGTTGGGTTTTTTGTTTTGTTTTTTTTTGTTTTTTTTTTTTGAGACAGGTTTCTCTGTAGCTTTGGAGGCTGTCCTGGAACTCGATCTGTAGACCCAGCTGGCCTCAAACTCAGAGGTCTGCCTGTTTCTGCCTCTGGAGTGCTGGGATTAAAGGCATGGGTCACCACCGCCCAGTCAAGCCAAAGTGTTTCTTTAGACATTATTTTTTATCAAGTTTGTTTTGTAATTACCTGCTGCTCACAAGAAAATAAGTTCACTTGATTCCTACTTGCATCTCTCTGGGAGGCAATCTGAGAACACACCAGGTTCTCTGGCTGAACATTTAAATCACCTAGGAAACATGAACAACTGACTGAGCCCAACCCCCAGACATTCTGATATAATTGGCCTGGGGTGTGGTGGATCGCTGGGATTGTTTAAAAGCTCACTGCAGTGAGTCGGTGAGTGGCGTCTAGCCCAGTTACCCGGTTCATTGGCCAGCACCTCCTCAGATTCAGTCCAGATTCACTGACAGCCACGAAGTTCTTAGCATTTGCTCCCCAGAGGCTCTCTGGGTGCCTGGGTTAGCCTATGACCCCAGTTCCTGCCCTGAAGGATTCAGAAAGGCAAACAAGCCTGTCTTCAAATCAGGTCACAAACACACCTTGACTCACCCTCCCGGCTTCCTAGGCTCCTAATCTGGTTTATGGTTTACAGATAACATCCCGGAAGGAGAACCAGTTTTGGACTCACTGTGACCTCCTGGCCCCTCAGCTGTCGCAGTTTCTTGTTTTCTGGTTTCCTGTGCTGACTGTTCTAGCTAGCCAGCCATCATTAGTCTTTGGCTATCAGCACTTAGCCTCCAGGCTGTCCACAGGATGGATTCCAGCCTGAACCATCCACCTGGCCACCCTAGCCCCATCCCTGCCCCAACCTTTATTATCAGTTCCTTTTATGGGTTGTTATCAGTTTATGTTCTAATAAGGAAGTTGAGAACACTGGCAACAGGGAAGGGAGAAAATTGGAATGAATTAATTCAAGAAAATGCAAGGTGGTCAGGCGGTCTTGCAGTAGTCCATACATGGTAAACATAAGCTCACAACTCTCACTGTTTCAGTATTTGGTTTCTGCCCTTTATTTTCTCCTCCTGGTGTGTGTGTGTGTGTGTGTGTGAGAGAGAGAGAGAGAGAGAGAGAGAGAGAGAGAGAGAGAGAGAGAGAGAGAGAGAGAGGATAAGTTTGTGCAGTTAGCTCTCTCCTTTTGTCCTATAATTTCTGGAATTGAACCCAGGTTTTGAACTCAGGTTGGCCAGGTCTTTGAACCTGCTGAGCCATTCCTTTGGCTTCCTCATTGTTTCTTTAAGCCAGGTCTCTGAGAAGTGGGATTACTGGATTGAAAGTATAAATTTCCTCTTGAAATTCACATTCAGGGTTCTCTCTAAAAGAGCCACAGCAGCATACTCTTCTACCAGGATGCTCTGAAGGTGTCCCTTCTCATAGGAAGTATATCACAGGGCTTAGTGCCCAATGTTCCATATTTCAGGGGTCCCCACCATACTGGGGAGCCCCCATTTATATCAAGGAATGTGGAAAACTGTGTGACAATACAAACCCCACACAGTGACCGAAATACAAGACTGAAAGCAACCCTGCCTCTAGTGTCTCAGAGAGAGTGACTCGATGGCTCTTTGTCCATGTTCACAGCCATGGATGTTGGCTTTCTGGTTCTTCTTTCCTCACTAACAGATTGCCCATTGTCACTGTGACTGAACAGGCAATGACCTAATGATACAACCAAAATGTCCATCCAACTGCAAGTGTTAGCTGTCTGTCTTTGACTTTGCCTGTGGACTCACTTGCTGTCTTTGTTTGTGCTTAGGTAGCATTTGTTTAATTTTTAACACTGTGAATATTCTCACTGTGGCTTTAAAGGGTTCAGATTATATACCAACATTAGCATGATTCAGTTGTCACTAAAAAGGAAGGCTATGCGACTGTGCCATCTTAATGACAGTTAGAAGGACACAGGTACCCAATTAGGAAGACCAACAACCAAAGCAGAGTATAGTACTTGAACCATAATTTTGGCTTAGGCTTGGTGGAGAAGGAGGTTAAGACTACATAGGGAGGCCGGCTCTCACAACCCCTAGACAGCCAAGTGTTTCTCAATCAACAGGGACATTGTTTCTCTAAAGAAACCTCTAATCCCAGCTCTGGTTTGAGGGGAGGGGGTGGGACACAGGGCAGAAGCAGATGGATCAAGCGTTCAAGACTAGTCTCCAGCACAGAGCAAGTGTGAGTCCAATTGAAGTCTGTGAGACCATGGTTTTTTGTTTTAAAACAGTTTGTGATGGCGCACACTTGAAATCCCAGTGTTTGAAAGAATCACTGTGAGTTTGAGGGCAGCTTGGGCCTCATAGTGAGTTTATTTCTCAATTCAGAGGCTATAACCAAAGTGTCCTGTGAGAAAACTATTTAAGACATTTTGCAACAATAACAAAACAAACAAAAAGCCAGGCAATGGTGGTGCATGCCTTTAATTCCAACATTCAGGAGACAGAAACAGGAGGATCTCTAAGTTTGAGGCCAGATTGTGCTACAAAGTTAGTTCTAGGACAGCCAGGGCTACACAGAGAAACACTGTCTTGAAAAGCAAAACAAACAAACAAACAAACAAACAACAACAAAAAAGACATTTTGCTAACACATGTTCTAGACCCTTAGCAGCAAAGCTGATTGTGTCAGATCTTACAAAGACACCAAATGATGGGTTAAGTCACAGCAACAGCAATCACAATGAGAGGCCTAGAGTATGCCACCCCAAAAGATGTCATTTTTGCATATTGGCTATTTTGAGCAAAAGACAATTGAGAAATGGCAGGTGCAGGAGAAGCTCTGTGTTCTCCATACCCAAGAACAGGGTGCTTATCTTCCCTTGAGAAAGGGACCACTTTTCTAATAGTCTAATGACCTATGGGAAGTTTGGACATACACATACTAAACTCTGCTGGAGCCAGTATACTGTATTTATTTATTTTGTTTTTTAAAGACGGTTTCTCTATATAGCCTTGCCTGTCTTAGGACTCCCTCTGTAGACCAGGATGGCCCTGAACTCACAGAGAACTGATTGTCTGCCTCCAGAGTGCTTGGATTAAAGGCATGCACCACCACCACCCAGCCTCTTTTTTATTTTAACTTTTTTTTTTTTTTTTTTTTTTTGGTTTTTTGAGACAAGGTTTCTCTGTGGCTTTGGAGCCTATCCTGGAACTAGCTCTGTAGACCAGGCTGGTCTCCAACTCACAGAGATCTGCCTGCTTCTGCTTCCCGAGTGCTGGGGCTAAAGGCGTGCACCACCAGCGCCCACCTTTATTTTAACTTTTAAGACAGAGTTTCTCATTATATAGTTCTGGCTGGTCTGGAACTTAGTATATAGACCAAGCTATTTTGAACTCATAGAAATCTGCTTACATTTTTGGGATTAAAGGTGTGCCACAACCAGCTAAAGACTTATTATTATTATTATTGTTGTTCATTAATATATATATATATATATATATATTTGTGTGCCTGAATGAGTTTATTTCCACCAAATGCATGCAGATGCCTGCCAAAACCAGAGGCCATTGGATGCCCTAGAAATAAGAGAGCCATGTTCTCCCATGTGGGTGTTGGAAACTGAACCCATGTCCTCTTCAAGAACTGTTAATGGCTGAGCCATCCCTCCAGGACCCCAGGACACACTTTGCTGCTGGCATTGACCGTGAGCATCTGACTCCAGATTCTCTAATCTCTGAATATTGACTTGCTCCAACAGCTCTCTAGGGGCATTGAGCTGTGACTAAGCCTGAATCACAGGTCCTTGGATAAGTGGTGTTGGTTTCTGGTTTCACCATGGTACAATCGGCTATTGTGGGACTATTTAGAGTCTCATCCTGTAAGCCATCTAATAAATCCCCTCATAATTTTGTGTATTCTGCTGGAGAACCCTGATTAATGCAAAGAGCTAGGAAATATATGGTGGAACAAATGTAAATGAAGGTTATTTTAGTAAAGTCTGTTTTTGCAAACACTTCCAAGTCTCAGATCTCTTCCGTGGTGACATAAATGACCTTTTTCTTCCTGGTGCAAGAAGAGAGTAAAAACAACCCACAATATCATGGGACAGAACAGAACATGTTGTTTTTATTAAATGTTAAATTAAATATTTATTAGTCCTATCATATTTATGCTATCCTTTGAAAGCGTATTACTGTCCTGTATCTCAAAAATATATAATGGGCTGGAGAGACAGCTAAGTACTCCTGCAAATGACCTGGGTTAATTTTCAACATCCATTTGGTAGTTCTCAGCCACCTATGGGTGTGGCTCAACATAACCCAGGGGATCTGGGGCCTCCTTCTGACCTCTGAGGGCACCAGGTATGTGTGTGGTACACAGACATACATGTAGCCGAAATATTCATCCACATAAGATAAAACAAATAAATATAAAAATAATTTAAAATAATATAACCCATAGGCTAAAGAATTTAAGTTTCTAATCAAGTTTTTTTTTTTTTTTTTTTGATTGGCAGTATCAGGGCTGGAGAGAAGGCCTAGCGTTGAGTACTGATCTAGAAAAAGACTCATCAAATTCAGATCCCAGCAACCACTTTGGCAACTCACAACTACCTCTGACTTCAGCTCCATGAGATCTGACGCCCTCTTTTAAACTCCTCAGGCATCTGAACTCATATATATATATATATATATATATATATATGTGTGTGTGTGTGTGTGTGTGTGTGTGTGTGTGTGTGTGTGTATATATATATATGTGTGTGTGTGTGTGTATATATATATATATATATACACATAATTAAAAAATTAAAAATGTATCTTTTTAAATAAAGGTTGTGCTGGCATTAAAGGCATTGTACTGCCATAACCAGTCTATGTTTTGTTTTCTTAAGACAAAGTTTCTCTATATAATTCAGGCTGGCCTAGAACTCATTATATAGTGTAGGTTGGCTTGAACTTGTAACCCTCTTACCTTTATACCCGTCCCCCAATTGCTGTGACATGGCAGATGACATCGAGCTCTACATGCTATTTTAAAATTACTTTCCTTATTCATTACCACTAAGTGCCTCTGTCAACTAGATGTAAGCGCCTTTGCTTAAACAGTAGTATGTATGTAACAGAAGAGTAAACAACAGAATAAAGCTATAAAGCAACTGTATTTTTCATATTTTTTATATTTGGTAGCAATATGTATAATTGTTATAGATTATATGTATTGTATTTGTCTAGTACAATTGAGTCCCCGGTTAACCCTCAAAAAACCTAAAAAACAGTCACTTTATTCAAACTAAAACCAAGGCATTACATTTTTATTTTATTTGTTTATTTATTCATTGGATTTTCAAGACAGGGTTTCTCTGTGGCTTTGGAGGCTGTCCTGGAACTAGCTCTTGTATACCAGGCTGGTCTCGAACTCACAGAGATCCACCTGCCTCTGCCTCCCCAGTGCTAGAGCTAAAGACGTGCACCACCAACACCCAGCTACATTTTAAATAATTGCCAGCTTGGCTGTGAGATTGCCTTCAGGCCAGACTACCTGAGTTTGATCCCCTAAGCCTGTATGTTGGAAAGATAGAACTGACTTGCACAAGTTGTCTCTGACCTTCACACCCGCAACCCCTCCCCCCAATTAATGAATGTAAAATAACCTTTACAGTTTGCCAAGTTGTTAGATGAAAAAAAATGACATGTCAATGTGTGTTTAAACAATGGCTTGATAAGGCATGTTGAATATGATTTGAAGAGGCTGTTGCTGATTGGGCCTTTCTTGGGGAGACTGATCATTTTCCCAAGGTTAGTGGCCAACACAGTGCTTCCTTTGGAAACAGTCTACGAGCAACCTCTGCCAAAAGTCCTTTTGACCTCTTTGTTGAAACTCCTTTAGGACTTTAACCCTGAGTTAACTGCAAACATGTTCCAATTTGTGGCTTATAGTGGTATATGGACACTTTGAAGTGTTTTTGTTTTTGTTTTTTCTTGTCTTTCTTTTCACACAACACAGGCTGGTCTTGAACATAGCATCCAGCTATAGCTGGCCTTAAACTGTTTTTCCTGCCTCTACCTCTATAGTAAGAGTTCCAGGACAACAGACACACAACATCAATGCTCAGCTAAAGGGCTATGTTTTCTGAAAGAACAGTTACTAATTTGTTCTGCAGGAGTCAGTTTTGCAGAGTTAAAGAGAAAAGAAGAGGCTGGTCAGGCGATTCAGTGGGGGGAAGAAAAGTGTCATTTTAGCCTGGCAATGGTGGCTCACGCCTTTAATCCCAACACTCGGGAGGCAAAGGCAGGTGGATTTCTGTGAGTTCAAGACTAGCCTGGTCTACTGTTCCAGGACAGGCTCCAACTCCAACGCAATACAGAAAAACCCTGTCTCAAAAAACTAAAAAAAAAAAAAAAAAAAAAAAAAAAAAAAATAGTGTTGTGGTTTGGAAACAGGGTTTTACAATATTGGCCTCAAAGTAAAAAAGATCCACCTGTCTCTGCCTCCTCAGTACTGGGATTAAAGAAGTGAGAGCCACTGTGCCTGGCTCAAATAAATGAATGGATTGAAAAACAAAATAAAATTTAAAGTTTGGCCTCTGTCTGTCCCCGGGTTGAGTCCTCAATCCTTCAACACAGACTTTGGGTGAGTTTCTCAAAACTTCCATCCATGGGGACGTCTTTGCTTTCGGTCAGCTGAAGATTCACTTGTATTTTTCTCTAGTTTTCCGCACAAGCCTTGTGTCTGCCTGTAGTCTGTACTGTTGATTGCTGGCTTACTCTGTCTCTCCTTCCAAGTAAGCCTTGTTCCTTCCGTGAAACAGAGAACATTCCTTCCATGCAGGGCACGGGAGTTGCAGGGTGTGAAGAGGTGACATACAGCTGCCTCCCTGTTCTGGGCCTGCCTCAGCTGCCTGGGAATGAGTCATGCGTGGCACAGGGAGAGGAGATTCCCCTGCTTCTGGCTTTCTGGTAGGGAGAACACGGCTTGCAGACAGGGGCCCAGCTGAAACCAGTCTCCCTTCATGGCACAGACAAATGAACCCTGTGATACTTCCTGTGTGTGGCTATTACACAGTCCCACTGGCCTTGTCTGTCTTGGGTTTTTCTTTAACTATTTCATGTCCCATGACTAGAAAACTGTAGTCTCTGTTCTGGCCTGGGCCTTCCTTTCCTTCTATACCAAGGTTCTGGGAACCTATCTTCCCCTCCATGCTTCCAGACAGTGACACCTGTCCCATCAGGGTGACTCAGAATGGATCTTCTTCTCCCTCCTAAGTTCAGGCCTCACCCCCACCCACCTGCCACCATCGGTGACACAGCTCCTGGGAAAACAGGCTCTTAATTACTGGCCCAGTATCATCTACAAGTTTCCCTTTAGAGACATAATTATCTTGAAACAACAATAGCACATTATTTTCTATATTTTGAGACAGGATCTTGCTATGTAGCCCAGGCTGGACTTAAACTTCTGTTCTCACCCCCCCACACACACACACAAAGAAAAGAAAGAAAGAAGGAGAAGGAGGAAGCAGATTGACTGCGAGAGAAGGGCTGCCTGCTCTTGCTTCAGGTCTCTACCACCACCAATGGCTGCCCTCACCGAATGGGAAGTTGCCCTTGAGTGAGCTGCAGATCTACGCCTGGATGGATGCAACCTTGAAAGAACTGACTAATTTAGTAAAGGAAGTCCATCCAGAAGCCAGAAAGAAGGGCGTGCACTTCAATTTTGCAATTGTTTTTATGGATCTTAAACAACCTGGATATGGAGTTAAGGAGATTGGCAGCGCCATGTCCAGCAGGAAAGGCACTGATGACTCCATGGCCCTGCAGTCACAGAAGTTCCAAATAGGGGATTATCTGGACATAGCCATCACTCCTCCAAGTTGAGCACCTCCTTCACGATGCACAAGACCGTAGTAAATCCTATTGACTTTCTTGAAGTTATTTTTCAGCCAGTTTGTGAAGTAAACTTAATCTTAAAAAAGAGAGAGAGAAATAAAATCTCATGAAGAATTACAAAAGGATTAAGTAAACTATTTAAGGCAAACCAATAGAAAAGACCAAACTGGACCACAAAGGAGCAGTGGCCACAAGAAGGTACTCCAGGACCCTATTCAGGGTTTCCATTTATGGAGTTCAAAAGAAGGAAGAGCTTGATTGCTAAGGGACAGAGTGAGGGTGGTTCTCTGTTTTGACTGATTGGTTGGAATATAATCTTCTATCTGCCCTGCATGTCTTTTCCCACAATGCTGGATTTTAATGATATGCACACCCAATTATAAAAAGGCATTTGCATAGGCTGGATCATATCCTTCTCTCACATGTGTCTGAATAGAAACTATCCAAGTATGGTGGCCACTAAGAGGAGAAATATATCCCATTGTTCAGAGAGGGGTGTGTGCAAAGCTCAGTGCAGGTTGGGGTTCAAAGTCGATACGTGCATTGTTCAAAGAACAAAGTGCATACTTTGGTGGGTAAAGGATGCAGGTTGCTAAAAGCATTGTTTGAAGAGGGGTGTGTGCATAATTCAAACCCATACAGTCCCAAGTTACTAAACTGTTCCTCAGGCTTGTTGGCTTCAGCTTGAGCCAGTATTTCTAGGCAAGCATTCTACCACTGAGCGACATCCCTACCCCTTATTTATCCAGCATCTCTCTAAATTTCTGTCCTTGGGGAACAACGCCCATTGCTTCTCATTAGGGTGTGTGCCCTCGTTCCATAATTCACTCCCATCTTACCTCACCCTTTTTGCCTGAGGTTTCAATAAATCCCTGTAAATCCTAAATAAGATTTGCAGATGAGCTACAAAAACCTCTGAGCTTTAGGGGGTTCTGTGCAACCACAGGCCCTTCTAATCAAATCCCTGGCTGTAGTGGGAGGGGGGTGTCCCCAGGGCTGTCAATGCATTTGTGCCACAACCCATGAATACTTTATGGATGTCCCTTTGTGCTTGCTAATGGGGCCTGAAACGTACAATCTGCCTTGAGTAACAGGGAAAGGATGCCCTCTCCCGACCTCAGCCTTAGTCCCTGAATGATTTATAGAGGCCGAACAGACCCACTGCAGACTCATTAGTGATGTTTTTCATTGAGGTGTCTTTCCAAGGGAAGGAAGTTGATGTTCATGTAGATGGTGGGCTCTTTTGTGTGTGTGTGTGTGTGTGTGTGTGGGTGGGTGGGGGTGGAGGGGTGGGGTTGTGTTGCCTGTACATTTTTGGAAGGAAGGATTTTTAAAGTTCTGACCACAGGAATAATCTGGTTCTTCAGAGGTCAGAAGGGACTAAAGATCTCTCAATAAAGAGGACCAGTTGGTTGTGGTGGCACACACTGGTAAGATATGATGAAGAAGAAGCAAGAGCATCACCAAGTTCAAGGCAGGCCTGGACTACACATTTTGGCAGTGTGTGACAGTGCATCCCTTTAACACCAGCACTAGGAAAGCAGAGGCAGGTGGATCTCTGTGAGTTCAAGGCCTGCCTGGTTCACATTGAGAGTTCCAAGCCAGCTAGGACTATTATAGAGAGACATTATCTTGAAAGAAAGGAAGAAAGGAAGGAAGGAAGGAGAAAGATAGTTGAAGAAAGAAAGAAAGAAAGGAAGGAAGGAAGGAAGGAAGGAAGGAAGGGAAGGAAGGAAGGAAGGAAGGAAGGAAGCAAGCCAGGCAGTGGTCGCGCTGGCCTTTAATCCTAGCACTCAGAAGGTGGAGACAGGCAGATCTCTGTGAATTTGAGGCCAGACTGGTCTACAGAGTGAGTTCCAGGACAGGCTCCAAAGCTACATTATAGATGATGAGGTAAAATAGTTAACTCAAAGCCCTTTCTTTCTCTCTTTGTTGTGAACTGTTTTTGTTTGTTTTGCTTGGAGATAGTGCCTTCAGTATCCTAGGCTATCCTCCAAGCTTCTGTGTAACCAGGGGCCACTTTGAACTTCTGATCCTCCTACCTCCACCTCAACACAACAGGCTTGTGCCTCAACACCTGGTTTCTCTGTGTTTGTTATTGTTGCTAATGATATTTATTTGAGTGTGTGTATGTGTGTGCGCGCGCGCGTGGCTCGCGATATGTGTTCCAGTGCCCCATCGAGGCAATGGTGTTAGATCTGTTGAAACCTAACATGGTTTCTAGGAATAGGGCTAAAGTCCTCTAGATGAGCAGCAAGCACTCTTAACTGTCAGAGCACAACTAGATTCAGATCATCAGGCTTACAGGAAAAACACTTTTATCTCCCGAGTTATCACACTGGCCCTCTCTGGGCTGTTTTAATTGGATCACCACAATTCATTCACTCAGTGTTTATCAGGAGGACTGGATGCTCTTTTTGAAGCGATACTGAAGAAGAGAAAACCCCATTCCTGCTGTCCTGAGTCTAACAGGAGACAATAAGACCTCTATATATTATTTAAATGAGCTGGTAACCAAATGCTACTATATACCAAGTTAGAAGTTTCCAGAAGAAGTGATGGATGATTTTACAAGGAAGATGCATCTTGAATAGTTAGACTTTAATTGGCAGAGGAAAGGCTCCCTAGGGAGGGTGGAACGTGAGTCCAAGCAGCCAAAGCCAGCATGTGAAATAACATACAGTACCAAATGAGAAGAGAGGATAAATGTGCTTGGGAGACTCCAGGAAATGTCACTATCCATAACTTGAGTGGAACCAGAGCCACAGGGCCAGGACAGAGGGAGATTTTGCCGAGGTCTGACACATTTTTATCTCTTCTGATTTGATGCAGGTTGTGGTCCCTCTCCATGCCATGCCCCACCTCCCACCATACCCCCTTGAGCCTTCTCCATTCTGGCTCAAAGGTTGGATTTCTTCCCTTTTTTTCCTTTCCTTTCTTTCTTTTTTCTTTCTTTCTTTATTTCTCTCTCTCTCTCTCTCTCTCTCTCTCTCTCTCTCTCTCTCTCTCTCTTCTCTCTCCCTCTCCCTCTCCCTCTCCGTCTCCCTCTCCCTCTCTCTCTCTCTCTCTCTCTCTCTCTCTCTCTCTCTCTCTCTCGGGTTTCTCTGTGGCTTTGGAGGCTGTCTTGGAACTAGCTCTTGTTGACCAGGCTGGCCTCGAACTCACAGAGATCCACCTGCCTCTGCCACCCGAGTGCTGGGGCTAAAAGCATGCACCACCAACACCCAGCTACATTTTAAATAATTGCCAGCTTGGCAACATCTTCTCTTTTCGACATTTGTCCCCACTGTAGACAAAAGTTCCTTCTTTGTTTTTTCCTTAGCATAGGTAAAATAAACACAAATGTAAGAAAAGTTTGGTGGGCAGTGGTGGTACACACCTTTAATCCCAGCACTCGGGAGGCAGAGACAGGCGAATCTCTGTGAGTTGGAGACCAGCCTGATCTACAGAGAGAGTTTCAGGACAGCCAAGGCTACACAGAGAGACTATATCTTGAAAAAAAAGTTAGCAGTTATGGTAGCTCATGCCTGTCATTCCAGCACTTGGGAGGCAGAGGCAGGAAGATTGCTTAG
Organism: Cricetiscus sungorus; assembly: GCA_030556225.1. Taxonomy (NCBI): domain Eukaryota; kingdom Metazoa; phylum Chordata; class Mammalia; order Rodentia; family Cricetidae; genus Cricetiscus; species Cricetiscus sungorus. Next base: position 11,005,267 of record JANBXA010000741.1, read on the forward strand.
AGTTCTACTTATGTGTGCGTGTGTATAGCAGGCCAGTGTGTGTGGTGGCTAACACTCTTGTAATGCCAGCACTCAGGAGACTTAGGTAGGAGGATATCATAGGATTTAACCTGGCTTGGTTACAGAATGAAGCTGTCTCAAGCATTAAGGACAACAACCAAGGAATGGAAAAAAAAAAAAAAACCCACCAAAAGAAATGTTTACAAATCATAGAGAGGTGCATCACCAAAGTAGTTTACAAGGCATACCTTCTTCAGGGCTTATAAACCCTGTCCCATTCGAACTGAGATCCCAGGAAAAGAGATCGTTGCTGGGGTCCACTCTGCCTAACCCATCTCAGGAGACACCTTAACCTCCAACAATCACGAGGATCCTTTGAACACTTAATCCTCCCAAATAGTAGTCAGTTCCACTCAGCTGCCTGAACCCACAGTGTGGCGGCTGGATACTCATCAAGGGACACCCATGCACAGCAAGGGGTGAAGCTTTCAGCTTTTCTGTTACTGTGGGAGCAATTATATGGGGGCTTTAAAGCAAATACCAAAGGCTTAGAGAAGGTGGGTGGTGGGGCTGAGCCTCTCAAGGAGCTTGCCTTGCTTGCTTCCCAAGGACCTTGGTTTTGACCTCTTCGAACTCAGAACTGTTTCCTGACACAGATGGCCTTTCTTTCTCTTCACTGCTTGGTGCTCTTGTCTTCCATGAGATCGAGTGGAGGAACTTCTGCTTTCTTTGCCTCCTGTGTTGTTCCCAATGCCAGGCCCACCTGCACCTCCAGTTGGAGGGCAGTGGGTTTTTTTTTTGTTTGTTTGTTTGTTTGTGTTTGTCTGGTTTTTTGAGACAGGGTTTCTCTGTGTAGTCCTGGAACTCATTATATAGACTAGGCTGGCCTTGAACTCAGAGACCTATCTGCCTCTGCCTCCTGAGTGCTGGGTCTAAAGATGTGCACCACCATGTCTGGCTTGAGGGCAGTGTTCTTTAAAAGGGATGCTCCACACAGTACTGAGAGAATAAAGATGCCAAACAATAATTGCAAGATGTTACCAAATTCCCAGAAATTGGTTCAAATCTTCTAGTGCTTGGAGATGTGGCAATGGTCTTTTCTCTTTTTCTTGAGATGGGGTCTGCAGCAGAGGCTGCCCTTGAACTTGCCTTGCAACTGAAGATAATTTTAGACTTTTAAAAGTGTGTGTGTGTGCATGCAAGTCACACATGCTTGTGTAGGCATGTGCACATGTGTGCATCCATGTGGGTGCTCATAGAAGATCCCTTGAAGCTAGAGTTCCAGATGGTTGTGAGCTGCCTAACTTGGGTGCTGAGAACTGAACTTGGGTCCTCTGGAAGAGCAGGAAGCATCTAAATAGCTAAGTAATCGCTGTAGCCCCAAAGAGGTTTGGAACTTTAAATTTTTTTTATTTTATTTTTAGATAGACAGAATCTCACAATGTCACCTTGGCTGTCCTGGAACTCTTTATGTAGACCAGGCTGACTTCCAACTCATAGAGAGGCATCTGTCTCTGCCTCCTAGCACTGGGACTGAAGTTATGCACCACCCTGAATGCCCAAGTTTGGGAACTTCTTATTTTTTTAATTAAGTAATTAATTTTAAATATTTGTTATTGTAATTTTTTTTGTTGTTTTTTTGAGATAGGGTTTCTCTGTAGACCAGGCTGGACTGGAACTCACAGAGATCTTCCTGCCTCTGCCTCCCGAGTGCTGGGATTAAAGGGGTGCACCTCCAATGCCCAGCTTTTTGTTATTGTATTTTATGTTCATGTTTTGTCTACATGTATGTCTATGCACCACATGTGTGCTTGGTATCTATGCAGGCCAGAAGAGGGCATTATATCCCCCAGAATTGTATTTACAGATGATTGTGTACTACCATGTGGGTGCTGGGAATTGAGCCTAGGTCCTCTAGAAGAACAGCAAGTCGTCCTAACCACTGAGCCATCTCTTTAGCCCCTTGTTTAAGAATTAAAAGTAAAGAAATAAGTGAATAAGTTTTTTTGAGGGTTGGAGCAATGGCTCAGTGGTTAATAGCACTGCTTGCTCTTCCAGAGGTCCTGAGTTCAATTCCCAGCAACCACATGGTGACTCATGGTCATCTATAATGAGATCTGGTGCCCTCTTCTGGCATGCAGGTATACACTCTGTAAATAATAAATCTTTAAAAATGTTTTTGAACTAGTGTCTCATGTAACCCAGACTTGGCTTGAGCCTCATATGTAGCTGAGGGTAACCTTAAACTTCTGATCTCCTTGCTTTTACCACTTCCTTAATTCTAGAGTTATAGATGTGTTATTATGCTTAGTTTATGGAGTGCTGGTGATTGAACCAAGGGCTTTGTGCATGGTAGGTAAACATTCCGACAACTGAGCCACATCCCAGCCTTCCAATCTTTGTGGAGTTGTTGTTGTTATTGTTTGGTTTTGGTTTTTGGTTTTTCAAGACAGGGTTTCTCTGTGTAACAGCTCTGGCTGTCCTGGAACTAGCTCTATAGACTAGGCTGGCCTCGAACTCACAGAGTTCTGTCTGCCTTTGTCTCCCGAGTGTTGGGACTACACGGGTGCACCACCACTGTCCAGCCTAGCCTTCCAATCTTGAACTTTAGAACCTCCAGCCACCATTTCAAAAATGCTGGGATTACAGGTAATGTGCCACTACAATAGTTTATGTACACTGGGAGGCTCAAACCCAGGACCCCACCAATGCTAGGTAAGCAGTCTACCAACTGAGTTTCATCCCCAGCCACCTTCTCCCATTTTAAAATTTGTATTCTAGATACCCAGTGTAAGATAAACATAGGCTAGGGATGTTTGTTGACTAGACTAATAAGGCAATTAAGACGAGGAGGACAGAGAGAGTGATGTCACAGAAACCAAGGAAACCCAGAGCTTCCAGAAGGGAATGGTCAACACCAGATATGACAGACAAGTCAAGAAAATTAAGGCAGTGGTGGTGGATGCCTTTACTCCTAGCACTAGGGAGACAGACGCAGGTGACTCTCTGGGAGTTCAAGGCCAGCCTGGTCTACAGAGCAAGTTCCAGGACAGTGAAGGCTACACAGAGAGACCCCATCTCAAAAAACAAAACAAACAAACAAACAAAATGCACCAAAGCCTACCTTATTAGATTTGTAATGAGAAGGTCAACTGTACATGTTACCATGATGGTTTGATTGGAGGGTTGAAGACAGGTGAAAGCATGACTAAATTATTAGTTGGTTGACTAATGACAGGTGAGGAAGGGAAGATGCTAAAGACTATTATTTGGGTGGCTTGGTTGTTCAGGAGGTAGGGAGACGGGTAACCAGATGTGGATTCCAGGTTAAGGAAATGACCTTTTGATTTTCAGTCAAGAATAATTCTTTGGTCACAGGACTTGGAGAAATCAAATTGGTACTGACTGGAAGCCTCCTCTCTGATAGCTAGCTTTCAAAATGTTGAAAGATGCTATAAGGTGCCACATGTAAGGGAAAGTTTTCAAAGGTCCTACTCAGATGTAAGTCTTGCAAATTGCAACAATCGGCTGGGCAATGGTGGCACTAATACCTTGAGGGTAACCAAGAGCTGTAAGATTGGACTTAAGGCCCACTCAGTAGGAGAGAACTCAGATCTGGGTATTGTAACATTAGCCAAGAATCCGTGACTGGAGAGGCCATAGACCCTAGAGGAGAGCATATGACTACCATTTTGCTAAACTGATTATAAATATAAACTGTCTTCTAAATATTTATCCTTATACTCATAGGTAAGTGCAGGTCTTGCCACTCACCAAAGAAGTTTTCTTTTTTTCCCCAGCAGATGGAATCTATTCTAGAGAGCCACAACTTGTCAGAGTGTAGAAAATAAGTGGCCACAAGGTACTCATCCACAAATGGGACATTTTAAACACAACATCTACACCCAAGGGTTTCAGAAAATACTATAAGATCCAGAGGACCAGGATTTATGTGAGCTAGTCTTCTGGACACGAACTCTCAACAGTACTGTTACCTGCATGTGACCACATCTGGAGCAGGAGGCTAGCTAGTTGCTCATATCTTGAGCTTCAAGCTTGAAGCAGAGAGAACAGACTGGGAAATGTCATGAGTCTTAAAACCTGCCTCCAGTGACACACTTCCTCCAACAAAGCCACATCTCTGAAACCTCCCAAAACACATTACCAACTGGGGAACAAGTATTCAAATACATGGGCCTACAGGAGCCATACGCATTTGAAACGTCACCTTTATCCAAGTGGTCAACCCCACACACAGATATATCCAGGCAACACTACAAAATACACACACACACACACACACACACACACACACACACACACACACACACACACACGCGCACACACACACACAACGCGCGCGCACACTAAGAGTGAGATTAAATGCTGGCAGCATGGCTTCACCCTGAGAGTGTGTGTGTGTGTGTGTGTGTGTGTGTGTGTGTGTGTGTGTGTGTTGTGGTTTGGCACAGGAAGAGGGGTAAGGGAGGGGTGGGTATGATATAAATACATTGTAGTTATATATGAACTTCTAAACAAAAACAGGAGATTAATTTGTTATTGTTTGTTCTTGCTTTTCCTCCTGGGATCTGAAGCAGCCAGGAAGGTTCTCGAGATGGAGGAGCTCTTGAATGATTGCACTGGGGCCAGCAAGCAGAACCTCACTGCTCCAGAATGGGGTGAGAGAAAGTGAGCATCTGAAGACTCATATCTAACGGTGCCACTGGAGAGCCGTGATAGATACAGACAAGTAATACTGCGGGCACAACTGTTGTCCAGAATTTTCATGGCAGAGCTGTGATTTTTTTTCACCGGTCTTACTATGTAGACCAGGCAGGCCTTGATCTGATTCTTTGTTTTTGCTGTTGTTGTTTTGTTTTTTGAGACAAGGTTTCTCTGTCGCTTTGGAGGCTGTCCTGGAACTAGCTCTGTAGAGCAGTCTGGCCTCGAACTCCACCTGCCTCTGCCTTCCAAGTGCTGCCTTCCAAGTTAAAGGTGTGTGCCATCAATACCTAGCGAGCTCTGATTCTTGAAAGAATGCAGGAACAGGTGATTTGGGACAGTGGCTCTGCAGGTTGAATCTTGAATTTAAAGAGTAAGTGGAATGCAGACCAGGAACTGTTTGGAATTTCTGGGGACTGAACAATTAGTAAGCAGACGTTTTGGTTGCATAGTAGAGAGGGTGGATGCTGGCAGCGTAACTTCACCCTGAGTAAGTTACTCTGTTTTATATCCTCTGTGTAGAGATAATAACATTAACTGCTCTATCCAGTCTGTGTGAGGATTAAATAGGCTCAGAGATGTCAAGGGCTTATTAGGGTGGTGTCTAGAATGAAGTAGGCTTTTCATTTGGTACCATTGTCAGGTCAAAGATGACCAAATCAGGGAGCCAGGGATAGTGGCACATGCTTTAATCCCATCACTTGGGAGGCAGAGGCAGGCAGATCTCTGTGAATTTAAGGGCAGCATGGTGTACACAGTGAGTTCCAGGATAGCCAGCACTACATAATAAGATCCTGTTTAGAAAACAAATAGAAACAAACAAACAAACAAACAAAACAACAGATGGACCAAGGAAGTTTCCTTAGTATCAGGAAGTACTAAATCAATGGAATAAAAAGAAAACAAGAAATCAGTTTCAGAATGGATAGGTTTGCAAAACACCAGTGAGGAAAGTGAGGCTTTTCTAGACCTAGTTAACCCATAATATCTCAGAGACAGTTTTGAATACTATCCAGGGTTGTCAATTTACAAAACAAAGACACAGAAGAGAGTGATTTTCTTCTTCTTCTTCTTCTTCTTCTTCTTCTTCTTCTTCTTCTTCTTCTTCTTCTTCTTCTTCTTTTTTCTTCTTCTTCTTCTTCTTCTTCTTCTTCTTCTTCTTTCTTTCTTTCTTTCTTTCTTTCTTTCTTTCTTTCTTTCTTTCTGTTTTTAATGGAGAAAGTTTATTGGGGGAAGGGAGTACAAGTAGGGAAGGGAGAGAGGAGAGAGAGAGGAAAGAGGCAGAGATCTTTCTCCTCAGAAAAATGGCAGAAAGAGAGCGAGAGTAATTTTCTTTCTTGCTCTTTTCCCATTCCTGTCACAGGTGACAAGACAGAAACCAGGACTTCCCCTCTTCTTGCAACCCACTGTACCCCAGAGCAGGCTGACTTGACCAGCTCCGGTTTCGGCTTAGCTGGCTGTGGAAGCCCTGGGGCTCTCCAGGCTGCAGGTTAAAACCTGTTTCTTCTCTCACCTGTCACTGGATGACTTCCAGGCCTCTAAGAATCCTTTTCTACATCGTAACTAAGAAGTCAAAGAAGACCTAGAGTCCAAAGAGACACTGTCTGTCCACAGTTCCTCTGTGGTCTTGTCCAGAATTCCCACGTAAATATAATTTTCTATTGAAACTGCATAACCGTCTTTTTTCTTAGCTCACTGCCCCTGTTTAAGAAGCTAGATTGAGAGTCTGGTGGTGGTGGTGATCGCCTTTAACCCCAGCACTCGGGAGGCAGAAGCAGGTGGATCTCTAAGTTTGAGGTTGGCCTGGTCTACAGAATGGGATCCAGGGCCAAAGCTACACAGAGAAACTCTGTCTCAAAATACAAAACAAAACAAACAAAAAACAAAGCAAAACAAAAAGGCTATATTGGAGTTGGCCATTGTAGCTCACACCTATAATCCTAGTTGCCTAGGGAGTCTGAGGCAGGAACAAGTAGTCTAGACTCATGTTAAAGCTATGTTGTTTTCCTTCTTTGGCTTTCTGAATGCTGGGATCACAGCATGTCTAGTGCTACTCACTTCTGACCTAGCATTCCTGACATGCAGTAAGGTCATTGACACATTCCCAAATCTGATTTTTGTGTTGGCTAAATAGAACATATTTGCAGGATAGACATGCCTCACAAACCACCAATTAGCAGTCTCTGCTAGGCTGACAAACAATATTTTCACTTTGGTTTCATTGACACATAATAAATGTACCTGGGGTCTTTACTGCAGGTTAGATGACATAGCTTTTTGAAATTTGCCTAATTATTGTCTCCATTTTACACCTAAGAAGATAAAATTGAGCCACCAAATAACTTGACCATGGCCACAGGTTGGGAAATGAGTGAGATTTGAGTTTAGTTTGCTTCTATAACACAAGGTTATGACATAAAGAACTCAAAGGCAGTGGTAAAGGTTGAATGCATCCACTTATCTTGAAGGGTGAGTCAGCAAACTGAGAGGGGCAAGTTAGTCAAAGAAAATCATTAGAACCAAGGTTCAAACTCTGATTTTTAAAAATGAGCTGAAGAGGTTTTCAGATGAAGTGTCAGCTCTCAGACAGCTTGGTCTCAAAACAAAATTTGAGAGTTAGAGTAGTACAGAAGCTAGGTGTGGTGAGGTGTAGGCCTTTAGCCTCAGTGCTCGGAAGTCAGAGGCAGGTGGATCTATGGCTAGGTACAGAGGCAGGCCAGGGAACTCAGGCTTGTGATTCCAAGTACTTGATAAGTTAAGACAGGAAGACTGAAAGTTGGAGATCAATTTGAGAAACTGTGTGGAACGGTGTCAAAACCCCAAGCGTGGGTCTAGAGATGGCTCATTGGTTAACCACACTGGTTGTTCTTCCAAAGGACCTGGGTTTGATTCTCAGTACCTACATAGTAGCTCATAACTGTCTTTAATTCCAGCTCCAGGGGATCTGATACCTTCTTGAGGGCTCAGCTGGCACTGTTTGCAGTTGGGTCACAGACATACTTTCAGGCAAACACTCGTACATATAAAATAAAACACCAAAATAAACAATATTACCCCCCCCCCTTCAAAGGCGTGCGCCAGGGCTGCCTTTCTCTTTCTTAGTAAACAAACTATCTCTATTATCTAGACAAATAATAAAGGAAGGCTGGGGATATAATTCTGAGGTAGAGCGCTTGCCTAACATGCATAGAACCCTAATTTCAATCTCCAGAACTCCCCCACCCCCTCAAAAAAAAGGAAGAAAGAAAGAAGGTAAGAAGTAAAAAAGAGAGAAGGGAGAGGGAGGTGTAGAAACTGCGGTATATTTGCAAACTTACGACAGCTGACTACAAGTTCCAGAGAGCGATGCGCGAATTTTCCCGCCAGCGCCTCGGCCCGCCTCTCGGGAACTACAAATCCCGGCATGCCCTGGGATGCACCGGTCCTCGCCCCTCGCCGGTTCCGCCCCCTTTCCCCACAGCCCCCGCCCGCCGGGTTGGTCTCGGAGAGTTTGTTCGGTGGCCGTGGCAGACGAAGGTGCAACGAGAACTCCAGCAGCCGCGCGATGGGCGACTCCAAAGTGAAAGTGGCGGTGCGGGTCCGGCCAATGAATCGACGAGGTGAGCGCTCGTCCCGGGTCGGGGGCGACAGGTGCCTGTGGTGCTAGAGCTTCGGCGACCCGGGGGGTCCTGGCGGGCACCCCTCACTGCGCGTGCGCCCTCGACGGCGCGGCCGGGCCCTCAGCCCTCCGCCCCGCCAGCTGTCACCGCGTTCGCCAGGCCTCGGGCCGCTCTGGCCTCGCAGCCCGCCTGTGCACGCAGCTCTCAGAGCCGACAGCCCCACTGTTCGATTTTCCACTTTCCATCACTTGATCCTGCACCTTGTGGCTGTTTGCAGAAAGGAAGGACGTGCCTTCTTAGTTTCTTCTGGTTTGTGATTGTCGAGAGTTTCTTTCTTCTTCTTCTTTTTTTTTTCCCCTTTTGCTTGAAGTGATAGTCATCAACTCAACAATAAATAGTCTCGGTGCCAAGATTCTTGGGAAATTGTATCTTTCAGACATGCTCCGAAGCCCGTAGGGAGGGTAGAGAAAGTAGATAAACCCCAGGACACGTAAATCATCTTTCCAAGTTGGAAGGACTGAAGCCCAAAACAAGTCCCCAGAGTTGCTGGATTTTGCCTTTGCGGTTTCACCAGAGGCTGTCTGGCAGGGTGCTTTAAATGAGGGATGTGTTTGAAAACACTTTATATACAAGTCTTGTTATTGAGGTTGCTGCTTCATTTTCAGGAGATGGAATTGCAGTTAATTGATTAGACTACAGACTAGCTAGAATCGTTTTTTAAGTGCAGGAATCACTTTTTAAAGTTTCTTGTTTGTTTTATTGTGCTCAAAATAAAATGTGTGGGAAATACGGTTTTTCTGTCTTCTTGCCTTTTTATATGTATATTGAAGTAAACAGGTGGAACAGTTGACTGATTTTCCTGGTTAGTGGTTAGTTGGCTTTCTGTTTCTTGGCGTTGGCTTGCCCACCTGAACCTGCTTAATTCTATGAGGCAAGTTTTCTCCTGGAGACTTAACTTTTAAAGCTCAGCTAATTGTCTCCTTTCGTTCAGGCTCTCACAAAACAAAGTAACTTAGAAATCTAAAAGTTTTCAAAAGCTTCCATTTTTTGAGTATCCAGACATCTTTATTTTAAGTTCACTTTAAGTTTATTGTGATCATCACCATGATTTAAAACAAACAAAAATCTACCACCAACAAACAAGCCAGATGAAACCTGACTTATCGGGGAATGATTCAGAAAGGATGGGTTCAGCACATTCTTAAAATTTCCTTTTTGCAAAATACTTGGAAATGTCAGTTGAGAGGAGGCCGCTAACAGGCCACCTCAGCAGGTCTTGAGTAGCTAGTTAAAGCCTGACTTCTCTTCCTTGTTTTCTCCTACAGGGAGGAAGCAACTCTCTCTACTAAATTTGCCATGGTTGTAACCCTGACATCAGTTGTTAATAATGCTCAGAGTCTGGAGATAGGAATGGGATGATTTTAGCTGTGGAGTGAATGTTAGCTGTTTTTTGGATTGAACATTCTCTTCCTCCTCTCTCTCTCCTTCCTTCCCTTTTTCTAGAGACTGGGTCTTTCTACATAGCCCTGGCTGTCCTGGAACTCGCTAAGTAGATGAGACTGGCCTAGAACCCACAGAAATCTGCCTACCTCTACCTCCTAAGTGCTGGGATTAAAGGCATGGGCCTGGCCCTTCCTTTTTTTTTTTAAATGTAGGTCCTAAGGATCTGAACCCTGGTCCTCACTTGTGCAGCTCATGCTTTATCCACTGACCCATTTTTCTAGACTCCCTATCCTTTTTTCCATTTATCTACATACCTATTTATCTACCTACCTACCTACGAACCAACATTCTCCTTATGTAGGCCTGGTTGGGCTGGAACTTGTGGAGATTCTCCTGCCTCAAGCCTTTTGAGTCCTGGGATTGTAGGGATGCACCAACCCCTCCTGGTTGAACTCACTTTAAAATGAGTATTTACAGTTTGTCTCCATTGTCCGATGACACACTGCCTCCTAGTCTTTTCAATTACTCTGTCTTTTGTCTTCTGTTTTCTAGTATGCACTTGGGCTTGCCTTTCCAGTGATCATCATGGATAATTTCTTCATCAGCATTATTATGCAATATAGCAGAGAGGAATGTTAAAGCCTGTGATTTCTAAGTAGGCATCTTGACTTCCTATGAAAAAGCAGTAACAAAATTGAGCTCCTTTTTGCTGAGTTTGAAAAGAATCCTATTACTTCAAACATTACCTCTTCTGGGAAAATTAATGTTTCAAGTGATAGCGTATGGCTGTCAAGTAGTTGGGTCTGGTCCTGGGTGCTCGTGACTTAGAGTGTATGTGCAGGAAGCGTCTTAAAGATTGACATGGCTGAGAATGGGTCCCTGGAATGTTCTCAAGACTCTTGTTTGAAATGACAGTGCCTTTTGAGGGAAGTCTGCAGATGTCCACAACCCTTTGGTGTAGGGTTCGGTTCTTTGTGTGACTCAGTGGCTGGTTGTGGTTAGGGGCTTCAGCCTTTCTGCTTGACTATCCCTGGGTTTGGCAAACTTGGTTGAACATCAAGCAGTGGACCCTAATTTAATAATAACTAGAGTTGTAATGGCTAATTAAAGAAAGGAGGTGTGTGTGTCAGTGTGTGTCTGTGTGTCTGTGTGTGTCTGTCTCTCTGTGTCTGTATGTCTGTAATCTTAGCACTTGGAAGGTGGAGGCAGAAGGATCTTAGCTTGAGGTGAGTCTTGGCAGTATACATAGTGAAATTGCTTTGTTAAAAAGTAAAACATTTACTATATTCTTCTCTGCTGGCTAACTAACCTTCTTCCTCCTGGCCTCTATGTTTTCATCGTTTTTTTCTTTGGTGATACGGGGGATTTAACCAGAGCCATGCATGTACTAATATTTCCATTCTATTGTTATGCTTACATGTATGTTACATTGTCTTAACATTATAGCTTTTAGTCCACTGAAATAGGAAGCTAAAATGATAAAGGAAAGGGGTAAATTAATTTCTTAAAAGATATTGAAGTTGTGTTTACAGATGATATCTTTTTTTGGTGGGGGGAAGAGGGGGTATTGTTTTGAGATTGGGTCTCAAGTAGCTCACTTAGGCCAGCTGTGTAGCTGAGGCTATCCTTGAACTCCTGATTCTTCTACTTCTAAGTACTGGATTACAGACTTGCTCTATCATGCTCAGCTTTGGTCTGTTCTTTTAGACTGTACAACTCAGCAGGTAAGTTTGCATCCTTTCACATACTGTACAGAAGACATTTTCATAGATTATTAATCAATTTAATCATTAAATAATCTGAGAGGCATTTATTTATTCTTTTGTCCTTTGAGACAAGGTTTCTCTATGTAGTCTTTGGTTGTCCTGGAACTTGCTCTGTAGACCAGGCTGGCCTTGAACTCACAGAGATTCACATGCCTCTACTTCCTAAGTGTTAGGATTAAAGGTATGCACCACCACTTCTAGTCCAGCTATTTTTTTTTTATTTTATGTGTTTCCCCTGAATATATGTATACACACCACATGGGGTAGAGTATCCAAAGAGGCCATAGGAAGGTGTTGGATTCTCTGGAACTGGAATTACAGGCATTGTGAATTTTCATGTGGGTTCTGGGAACTGAACCTGGGTCCTCGGCTAAAGTAACTAGTGCTTGTAAACTCTGAACCATCTCTTCAGTTTCTCTGAATGTTTTCTAAGCATAATTTCCATGATTATATCAGGTATACTCTCCTTTTCAGGAATTTGACATTTTATATAGTTGGGTAGTTTAAAAAAATTAATAGTAAATGACTGTTGACTACTTGCCAGGTTTCTAGCTCCTACTAGATTGCCTGGGAGCTTCAATCAAGGAACTGCCAATTTAAAAATATGTGGAAGATTATCCAGGAAAAGAAAGACACTGTGAAGTGTTTGGAAAATATCTTTGCCTAAGGGAATGGAACAGAGAATTATGTTAGAAGTTGAGCCAGAAGGGATTATCTCAGGTATTCTTGAGCATAGGTGATAAATCTGTTTCAGAGGACATTTCCAGTGAGCTTAAAGTTTGCATTCTGCGGTGCTTAATGCAGGGGAAAACAAAAAAGTAAGACATGATGGCCAGAAAAAGCAGCACTTTCATAAATCAGGGTCTTAGTGACCAGGTGGAGGGATGATGGCGTGGCCATGAAAAGTGATATCAGCCAAGCAGACATGCTATGGGAAGAACGGAACTTTAAACTCTGTGTGTGACTAAGAAGGTATCTGTTAGTGTAGCTATTGCTGAATAGGAGCCACGTAGTGTAGGGGCCAGAACTAGAAGAATCTGGGAAAGGAATGGACTGCTCTCATGGAGAGGATTTGCCAAAGACCTTGTTTGTGTTGTCCCCCAGCTTTGTCCGGTGTATTCAAGTGTGCTCTGTGGTTTCTGTTTGAGGAAATGACTGTCATGTGAGTAGATCAGATGAAAAGATACACAGGTATAGCCAACTACTACTTATTAAGTGCCAGGTGAGTGACAGGGACACGGAGGAATTTAGAGGAGTGAAAGACCTCTGCGTGCCTGGTGATTAGGGAAGTCTTTACTGTGGAGGGCAGATCTCGGTTACAAAACATTCCCAGCAGCAGGCCTATGATTTCCAGGGTGGGAAAGGAAGGCCTTGGTTCTCCGAGGAGGAAGTATGGCCTGGGAGCCAAGCACAAAGGACGGGAATGAGCAAGACCTGTTTAGGCAGCAGAGAAAGGCTTGGCCTGTCCCAAAGGAGGATTCCACAGATTAACTGGAGGAGGGGATAGGGAGGGCTGGGCATAGCATGGGACCCCTGCTTACAGCTAGGCCAGAAGTCAGTTTAGGTGGCTGGTCTCTTTAGACTTTTAGAACTTCATGTGGCCACAGTCATGAAGAAGAAAGATTGCTGGGTTGCAAGGCAAGTTCAGAAGACTAGATAGATGACTGTAAAAACCACTTGATAGAAATGTAACCCGATGAACAAGAAGTCAGAAGAGGCTGGCTTTACTCAAGTAGCCTCCATTCAGAAGACATGGGGAAAGTGGAAATGGGAAACTTAGAAGACCTTGCCCACCAAGAAAGAGAAAGGAGGATGTCCTTAGGGAGCAAGGGGACAAACAATGTGGTTTTGACCCTGAAGCTGGCCACAGGGAGGCTTTGGATAATCCAGAAGATGCCTGGCAAATGTGGAGCCATGGGTGGCTGAGGCTGGAAATTTCTTGACAGTGTTTGCTGAAACAGAAGGTACTTGTTTGCTGGCATCTGCTTTTGCCAGTGTCCAATGAGACACCCCAACCATTACAACATTGTTCCTGCCAGCAGTCCAGGGACAGAAGCTTGGAAGCTTGGGTTTGTACACAGGATCAGAGAGAAAGCCCTTTGCTGAAGGTAACACACAACTTTGTTACAACTGGTGTTACTGTTTCTCCCTCACCTCTATAAAACCATGACTAATCCCCCACTTTTCCACTTCTACAGTTCTGAATGTGGGAGAAACCACTGACAAAGCTATTACTTAAGGAGATGAATTGAGGCATTTATTGAGTGGAAACGGATTTATTGATTTCTGCTCACTGATGGCAGGACATGTTCTTTGCAGAAACTTGGCAGAGATGGGTAGTGCCTTCTGGGGAAGTGTATGAAGTTGGCTTATGAGACAAAGACCTGTGACTGAATGGTGTTAGGCTCTCATGTAAGCTGTGGGCAGCTTTAGAAAGTGGTATTCATTAACCTATCTAGTTTGTCTTTTTTTTTTTTTTTTTTGTAGTTTTTCAAGACAGAGTTTCTTGTGTAGTCCTGGCTGGCCTGGAACTAGCTTTGTAGACCAGGCTGGCCATGACCTTCTACCTGCCTCTGTTTCCCAAGTGCTGGGATTAAAGGCATGTGGCACCATCATCCAGCTGGTTCAAGTCTTGATTAAAGAAAAACTATAATAACTGCTTTTCCTATTTTTAGAGTGCAGGGGATTAAACCCTAAGTGTTTGTGTGTGGGCATGCCCCACTAGTACATATATGGAGGGCAAAGGATAGCCTGTGGGACTTGGCTCTCCATCCACTGTGTAGGTGCAGGGGCTACACAGACTATCCAGTTTGGCTGTAAGCACCTTTAGCCACTGAGCCATCTCTCTGGCCCCCTGATAATGATCTGTCAAACACTACTGTGGTAGTTGTGCTGAGTTCTTGTTTGTTGCTGGGGCTTTGAACCCAGGGCCTTTCATATGGTGTGAGGCTTCATTAGCCTCATTAGCCCAGTTCCAGGGCTCTCTATAGCCCTGTTTGTTTGTTTTTTCCCCCTTCAAGATAAAATCTTACAAAGTAGCCCAGGATGGTTGCAAACTTGCCATTTCCCTGCCTTAGCTTCCTGAATGCTGGCATGTGCTACCACCTGGTGCAGTTCAAGTTTTGCTTTTTGTTTCTGTTTTTGTTTTTAGAATCTTAGTGTGTAGTGTGGCTGTCCTGGTACTTGTTATGTAGACCAGGCAGGCCTTGAACTCGTAGAGATCTGCCTACTTTTGCCTCCTGACTGCTGGGATTAAATGTGTGCCACCACATCTGGCCCACTTCTAGGTTTAAAAAAAAAATACATATACATGATTTTACTGTTTTCTTCAAACTGAACTTTGAAATGCCATTGTAGAACTTCTGTATATCACAATCACAGAGAAGGAGCTTAGCCTTGTGAGATAATCAAACTAGAATTTTGGGGGCCTGACATTAAAGTTTGTGCTTTTTTGGGGGTCTCACAGGAACTAGTTAGATCTAAGACAGATGGTCAGAGGAACCTGACAGTTCTGAGAGGCATGCTTTCTCTTTCCTTTGCACAGGTTGTCACTGTGTAGCCCAGGCTGTCCTCAAACTCATGTTAGTCAGGCTGGCCTCTGACTTACAACAGTCCTTCTGCTGAGTCTCCTGAATGATGAGAGTACATATAGGTACAAGTTACCATGGCAGTAAGTCATCATCTTTGGCCAAAGGAACTTAGGTAACAGTGGGTGGCACAGATCAGTTCTTTATCAGGTCACAGATATATGTGCAGTGATGACAGTGGGTTATGATGCAAAGGGCTTGGGTTTGAGAATGCACTGTCAGCAATACTGACTGTAGTCCTTACCTCCAAGCCCCACAGAAATGATGTGGAGGAATTCAAATGAATGCTACAAATGAAGTGAGTTCAGGAGGTGTCCATCTGAGGAGCTCTGAGCCTGTGGAATCCTCTGTAGGGTCTGCTTTAGATGATGGCATGCATGCTGGTGGCAGTAGCTAAGAAGTGCAGGAGAGGTAGGTTTTAGGGGGAGATGTTGGAGATGATGAGCCCTGCTTTGTTTCATAGCCAACTGAGTCAATGCTTATGTGCCAGGTACTGTGTCTACACCCGTGAGTTAGCTGTAACTGGGAAGAAACTCAGTGGTTGTCTGTAGCTAAATGGACAAAGGTAGTTGTCTCAATTTAGGGATTGGGTGTCAGTAGAGATCTGGAATCATATTGTAGAAGAGAGAATTTATGTTATGGCCTATGTGAAGGAGGTCGCTGAGGCCAAGAGCACAAGGTGACAGTAATGCGGTATAAGATCAGAGAGACAAAATGTGACACAGAATAAGTGGCGTACAGTCAGATGTCACATGAGTGGCCTCATGGCATTGATGGTAATTTTCAGAGTAATATCACCTAAATAGATGGATGATTTGGTGGTGGGCTGTGGACAGTGTGTTGAGGAGTAAGTGGGCATGCCGGTATTGAGACAGAGAGTTTATGTGAATATTCTCAAGCATCTCGGGGACAGGAAGACTAAGGAGTGGTGTCTAGAGGGCCGTGCAGCTAGTGGTAGGCCTTTCCAGCTTCTTACTGATTTAATTTCTTTTTAAAGTCTGGGAGATATTTTGGCCAGTTATACACAGAAAGCCGATGCAGAGGGAAAGCTTTAAAGTGTGGTTGGAAGGAGATGGTTCCCCAATGGGGCGGTCCTGGAGAGCTTCCTTGTCTTGGCAATATTAAAATGGGAAGAGTTGAAAGTGATAAGAATTGGGGAGCTGAAATGATCAGAGACAGTGTGTAGAAATGTGCTTGAAGAGGACTGTGGATGTGGCTTAGTTGGTAAAATGCTTGCTTAGCATGCATGGAGCCTGGCTTCCACCCCCAGCACTATATAAAATGGGTGTGGTGGTGCACGCCTGTAGTTCCCACAGGAGGAGGAGCTCAAGGTCATCCTTGGCAGCCACCTTGAACACAATAAATCCTGTTGGGAAGGAAATGTGAAGCACTTGCAGGACTCCAGCACTATTTTATATCTATTGAGGGCAGTAGGGTTATAGGATTTTTTAACTTTTCCTCCCCTCCTCCCCCCTTTTCTCTCTCTCCCTTCTTATCTAGCCCAGGCTGGCCTTAGCCTCCTGAATAGTTGGGACTTCAGGTGTGTGCCACTATGCCTGGCTTTTCTTCCTCTTAAAGTGTAGATAAAGTTTACCAAAATTGTACCCTTCAATGTCTTAGGACACTCAGAGCTGTGTGGCTGTCACTGCTGTTTGGTTCCAGAATGTTTGCTTCATCCAAGCAACAGTCACTTCCTATCCTCCATCCCTTTTCATTTCTTAGAGGATTTACCTGTTCGGGCATTTTGTAAATGTCGTACAACATGGAACAGACTTCTTCCAGTTGACATAATGAATTCAGGGCTTGTCTGTGCTGTATAGCATGAATCAAACTCCATTCTCTTTATGTCTGAATAATCTTTGATTATGCCTCATTTGGATTATTCATTTATTAGTTCCCACCTTTTGACGATAATGAGTCAAGCTGCTATGAACATTTGAGTATACGTTTAGTTTGTATTTGAGACGGAGGCTCACTGTGTAGCTCTGGCTTACCTAGAACTCACTTTGTAGACCAGGCTGGCCTTGAACTTACAGAGTTCTGCCTGTCTCTGTCTCTAGAATGCTGGGATTAAAGGTGTATGTCACCAGGTGTTAACTTCAGCTTTCTGATTCAGGGTTTTTTTGTGGCTCAGGTAGCCCTTGAACTCCTTGTTCAACCTGTCTCCACTCCCATCTCTGCCTTTCGCCTCTTCTGGTGCTGACATCATTGGTTGTGTCACCTTGCTCAGCTTGTGTACAAGTTTTTATATGGAGGTGTATATTCATTTATTTTGCATATGCATTGGTACAGGAGTGGAGTTGCTCTGGCATGCAGCAGTTCTAACTTTTGAGGAACTGCTGAACTATAGGGTAAATACCTGCATCACTTCAGCCCCTCATCAGTGCATGGAGGCTCCAGTTTCTCTTCACCGATGATCACACTTGGTAAGTGCAGCCCATTCTTTGTCAGTACAAGGACTGAACCCAGGGCCGTGCACTGCTATGATGGTGGTCTGCGATTGAGCTATTCTTCCAGCCTTGTCTTAGAGGGTTTTAATCACTCATCTGCAAATCCTGAGCTTTGTTTGTTTGCTTTGAGTGTTTGGGACCTCATAAAATTTTTGTAACTTTTCACTCTGTCCCTTCTTCCCCTTAACACCCATCACCTCTTTATTTCATCTTTTTAGTGCTCCCTCTTAGTAGAGCTCAATTCTATTTCCATCATTTATTAGTCAAGTAGATTTTTGATATCCACTAATATATATAGATAGAGATTACTTCTAATATGTATTTATATGTTTTACATATGGAAGGCCTTTTGCTTTCTTTAAAAAGTTACTTGTGTTTATGGGAGAGCAGTGCATGTGGCAAAGCACATGAGGAGGTCAGAGGACAACCTATAGGAATTGTCCTCTCCTTTTACCACGTATATCCTGGGGATTAAAGTAAGGTTGTCAGACTAGGCAGCAGGTGCTTTTACCCATTGAGCCATCTTCCAGCTCCCAGTTTGCTTTTTACTTACGTGGTATTGCCAGCCCCCCTCCAACCTTGAACATTGGACCACAATATGAAGGATTCAGAAACGTGCAAGTAAAAAGTATAAGCCACTTTCATAAGCAATGTGGATAAATGAAGGGTTGGCATGTGACACGGATGCCTTGAAAACAGGACCACACATTACCTGCAGACTTTAAAACAAAAAAAACTGAATCTCATAAGTAATTTATTATTTTCCTTTACAAAATGGATCCTAGAGGTATTGAAGACTTACTTAGAGCTATTTTTTTCAGTGACATGATTGGTAAACAGAGGGAGGGCATGGGCAATCTGGTTCTGAAATTAGAAAGGCAGATTACCAAATGGGCATCTCTGATACTCAACTCACAAGTGAACGATCTATTCCTGCAGACAACATGAGTTATGTAAGGGGAGTGTCCCAGGCTCTGCCCATATTTTACTATGAAGTCATTGGGGTGCAAGCAATGGCTGATTTGTACATTGAAGAAAGACTTGTTTCCAATGATTGCTCACTCTTTCAGGGTGACTAATACACAGGCTAAATAAACAGATGTGTTAGCTGTTGATATTTAATGTTATGAATAATTTGATGTGGAAAGGCATCTTACTTGGAAACACTGGCCTGTACTAAGTTGGGGCACTTTAATGCTAATATGTTACATTTCCTGGCTTTTTAAAAGAAGGCTTAGGAGTATATCAAAGTACCCATGGTTCTGAGGATTATAAAGCCTGCTTAGTCATAACACAAAATATTACTGAAGGTTTCTAGTTGGTTGTCAGGTATAGTGTTAATTAAATCTCAATCTTGTTACTTTAGGTTTCATTATGAATAAACATGCCCATGTTACTTATTGTAACAACAACCAGTATTTGGTAATGTCTTAGCCATTTTAAGTGTATTGGTCAGAGGCATTAAGGATGTTTCACATTGAGTCACCATCATCACCATCCATGAGCAGAGCCTTTTTACATTATAAAACTAGGTGTGGTGACATATAACTAATCCCACCACTTGGGAGGTAGAGGCCAGAGGCAGAGACTGGGGGATTGCTTCAATTTTTTTTTTTTTTTTTTTTTTGGCCAGCTTGGGCTATAGTGTGAGACTCTGCCCACCCCTCCATCCCAAAGCTTTGAAATTGTATAACCTTTATCTGCTTAACTCCCTATGCATTCTGCTGGCCCTTTCCATCTCTGTGAATCTGACTCTGTAAGTGGAGTGTTGTGAGTCTTACATATAGTTCTTTTTCTTTTGCGACTGCTTCATCGTTGAAGTGGATGTGGTGTCCCTATACCTGTTTTCGCAGCCCTTGGGAATAGGGACTGGAGGATTAGGAGTTCAAGGACAGCCTCAGCTACATATATAGCAAGAGAAAGACTAGTCTGGGTTACATAAGACTCAGTCTAAAAAACAAATATAGCATGTACCAGAATAATGCCATGTAGGTAGGTATACACACGTTGTTTATCCAGTCATCCAGTAATGGATTCTTGGGTTTCCTCCCCCTTTAGAGAATATGAATGAATTCCTTAGCTTACTTTTAGAGAGGCAGTACATGGCCACCACCCCCTCTCCCATGATATATATGAACTTGTCACTGTGTGCACAAGTAGAGGTTAG